>RCWM02000095.1:1422500-2677500 GCA_003667255.2 Euschistus heros
AAAACGTTTTCTTTAGGACCAACTTAGTCTAGTCAATAACCATATTGTAGAGTGCAAGAAATATGCGATTATTTTTCACCCAGGGCTTCGTTAGGAGTAGTTAGAAGATAAACATAGTAAAAGTCCCCGCCCCAGGGGGGGGGGAGGGGAGGGTTGAGCTAACGGTGGGGGAGGAGGGAAGAAGGTGCTGTTTTTGGTGTTTTCGATTATATCTCATAAACAATGGACTCTAGAAAAATATATTACAAATCAAAATTAAAAATAATTTAATTTCCTATAAAATTGTTGGTATACTTATTTGTCGAACTTCCAACCTTTTTCGAGATATACGTATTGAAAATGAAATGAAAATTGAAAATTAACTAATTTTTTATCAAACAGTTACTTCATGTGCCAGAAACGTATATTTTTTCCGAGAAACGATTGTGAAAGGCACTAGAAGCAAATGTTTGACAAAAAGCGAGCTAAAAATTAATTTTTTGCGAACATTATTATTTTCAATAACATATATCTCGAAAACGGTTAGAAGTTCGACAAATAAGTATAGAACCAATTTTATAGGAAATGTAATGATCTTTAATGTTTATTTGAATTATATTTTCCTAGAGTCCACCGTTTTCGAGGTATAATCTAGAATAGTCCCCCAAAACTGGAACATTCTCCCCTCCCCCCAGCCGTTAGATCACCACCCAGAGGCGGGAACTTTTAGTATATTTACCTTACTTAACTACTCCCAAAGAAGCCCTGAGGTAAAAAATAATCGCCTATGCCATGGACTCTACACCCCTAATTTCAGCACTTACTGACTAGACTAACTGTGCAGAAAATATTTTGGGGAAACTTTGAAAATGTCAACGCTACCAATTAGCGAGCTACGGTGCTTCAAGGTCCAAAATTTGGATTTTAGCACACCAGCACTTACAATATATAAATAAATCAAAACTATCCGACATTTTGTACATCAAAATGTACAATTTTACAGGACTATTAGGGATTTCGCAAAAAAGATTGTGGACCACATGGGGTTCTGCGCTACGTTAGCATTATTCGGATAGGTGGACTAGCGAGAGGCAGATTAGTTCTACTGTAAATATTTATGTAATGTATTTTTTTTTTTTTTTTTTTTTATAAATCCTGGTGTTTAACACAATTTTAGTTAGTTATCGCTTATATTTATAAATGCATTTCGTCACATTAATTATCTGTACTTTTATTTTTTTAAAGTTTCTTCACGCCTAACGACACAAAGGAGGTAGTGGAAGAAGTATTTTTTTAAGGAAAAATATATAATTTAATTTGTAAGCACTTATATAATTTAATTTGTAAGCACTTATATAATTTAATCTTGGGACCCTCCTGTGGCACACCCAGCCTCCTCAAAGTAGGTACACTCAATTTGAGGAAACATCTGGCGGTTTGACTTGGTTTCGGTCAGATCTCCTTTCACAATCGTTTGCCTATACAACAGTTAATCCCTACCAAAATACTGAATCTCAGACCCTTATACTATACGTATTTATATATATTTGATACAAAATATTTTATGAAATAATTTTTAGGATAGAAAAAACTTATCTACGTACTTAATTTTATAAAAACAATTACTCATCTTATAAAATCTGATAAGAACAGTTAAATGGCGAAACAAAGTAAGATAATTACGTTTATCTCTTAGATACAGTTGAAAACAGTCAGAATGTCTGGATCCTAGAAGCAGATAAAGTGTATCGAATTTCTTATTGCAAAAAAAAAAAAACGCAATGTTTCTTGATTATTAAAATCTGACAAACGGTAGGACAAACCACTTAGGAAGTTACGATGGAACTTCTGAAGCTTTAATCGATTTAATACTATAAAATGAGATCTTCTTCAAAAAATAAATTGTCTCTCATAAAAATTCTGTTTATAATGTTTTTTTGTTTTTTTTTTCCAATTTCGAATAAATTCTGTGTTGTATTTGAACAAGAAATAAATAAAGTAGGTTAGGTCTACTTATGTACTAGTAGTTTGACTCTCTAAATTTTCATGATTTTTTCTGAGGCAAGGGTTCACCTAAGTACTTATGAGTTTTTTTAAGTTTCAAATACGTAACCAACTATTAATCTGTGGATTAATGACCAATAAATGGTTAATTAGAGTGAAATTTCTTTTTCTTTCTTGTATCTAAAACGTCAAATTTCGGCTATTTAACTGACTCTTTGAAATCGATGAAATAACTATTAACTAGTTTATTTCCCTGACTGATCCCCTGTAACTTAAAAATCTGTACTTGTTGTCTTAATATAGCTGAACATTCTACAAGAACAAACACCATATTAGAAGTCTTTATTCACAATTGTTGACATGTGGTTCAATGGTAACCTAAAGAAGCTGAATTGCCGTTAAGTTCCACTTAATTTACTATTAATTTAAAGCTAGTTCAAATCCTGGCTGCTTTATTATAACAATTTAATTATCCAACTGACCACTACTCGAACAATTTATTTGTGTAGTTTATAAATAATAAAGGATTATTATAGAGAAAAAGAATACGAATTTAACAATTTAGTGTCAAACTAGTCATACATAGGCTGTTTGGAAGATCGTTGGCCAAAGAAGTATCTCGGGTAGGGAGGTTCATTTTGAACCCTAATTAAGGTCACTTACCTATATACAAAGTCTTATAGTTTGTATTTAATGATTTTTTTTGTAAAAATTGCCAAAATCAAACATTTATGCCTTATAACTTCGCTGTTTACTGATATACCAAAGCCATTTTTTTTTTTTTTTTTTTTTTTTTTTGCTGTAATTACTAATGCATTGTCCATGTAAAATAAAAGAGATTTGATGCAAAAAAACAAATAAAAAAAAACGGGAGATCGTTAGTAAATCTTGTTAAAGGCAAAAAAAAAAAAAAAAAAAAAAAAAAAAAAAAAAATTAAGAACTTCAAGTTTAGGTTTAAAAAAATAATAATAAATATATATATATATATATATATATATATATATATATATATATATATATATATATATATATATATAAAACCGTATATAAAAAAGACTTTTTATATAGGTAAGTGACCTTAAATAGGTTCAAAATGAACCTCCCTACCCGAAATTCCTCTTTGGCCAACAATCTTCCGAACACCCTGTAAATACACTTATATATTTTCGTATTTTCTCTTCGTTCAAAGCCATTAAATCTCCTTGCTATTGAAAACAGCTCTGTGAATATTTTGCCTTTTTCCCTCTTTGGCCTGTTCCTTAGCGAATCCTGTTTCCCCATCTCCATCTTTTTTGAGCCCTTTCTGATTTTGGTCAATTCTAAACACGAGGTTATCCGTGCCCAGCAAAATGTTTGTACTTAAAGTCGAAAGTTTGTTCTCATTCTGATTATTACTTTTATATTCCGCTACTCCAACATTTGAGTAAAAACGTTCAAAGCTTCCTTAGTCGCAGAAGATTTATTTCCTTGACAGTGATTAGATATTTTTAGAATTACGGAGTTGTGTTTTAGGGCTCTAGTAAACATCCCAATACTTCTTGTATCCAACACTTACAATCCAAAATACTCAATTATTAATAATTAAATTATCTAAAGAATATGCAATCAAAATAAAAGATGAAGATGAAAGGATAAGGTGGTAGTCAACGAGAAAATAGGCAACGAAAGGAGAAAAATAACCTTGAAGCAACAACATTTTTTTAATGAGCTAAACATAAAAGTCTACCGAATTATCTTATATAAAACATAGTCAACTGCCAGTATTAGGTAGCACATTCCGTCCCGCTGTATCAAAGAAATTTCGCCTTAACGTCAAAGACAGAACCATAGAGATAAGTGGAACCTGACCACTTGTGATGAAGCCTAAACAACTTTAATAAGCCTCACGTCGAGTGATGATGGTGGCAGGGAGAAAAGTATAAACATAAATAAATAAATAAGCTAATTAATATAAAAAAGCAATAACTATTTTTATTTTATATCAATATGTGATAAGAAGGGTGCCTTGAGACCCTCTAACATAGTACTTAATCATAGAAAGTATTTGCTACCAATATGTATAAGTCCCGGCCTTGTCAAATTCATAATTCCTCTATTTTATTCAATAGTCCAGTAAAATAAGGCTCCAAAAGGCCGTTTTCAGGAAAAAACTGCGGAACTTTTATTCTCAACGGATCTTTATGTTTTTTGGGGTGCTGGATACGAATCTGAAGTTTGCTTTAAGAATTGCTGAAGTTATTTTTGTTTTTTTATCTATAACACGATAACGAAGCTTTTTTCGAAGCTTCGTTATCGTGTAATATTATTAAATATTAATTGTAGCTGGAACTACTACCTACATAATGAAAAAAAGAAATCCGAAATCGGACCATTTTTCGTGAAGTTAAGTTATTGGGAAAAAATGGAGAAATTGGCCAACTTGCCGTCAGTCCACAGCTCCGCGAAAACACGTTTGTCGTACTCTTTTGGCTATAACTCTGAAAATATTTGTCCGATACAACATTATTTTTTTTCATCTTAAAGCTGATTAAATTTACTATAAAAATCTATAAATGAAGTTTTAATCAAACCCCGTAAAATGTACACGCCAGCCCGCTAATACAAATGTACTGTTGTAAAATCCAAGTGTTTTTTGGCACATTTGTCGTTCTAACTCCTCAAATATTTGTTCGATCCCAAATTTCTTTTTTTAATCTCAAAGCTGATTAAATTTTCTATCAGATACTATATATGTAAATTATATTAAACCTTGTAAACCACCCAAGCTATCACGCTAAATGTGTATGTTTTGGCAAACTATGTAAATTATGACATGTTCAGTAGACTGGTGTGGGTATTTCACGTTGTTAATCATAAGTTATATATATAGGATCTAATAGTAAATTTAACCAGCTTTTAGATATAAATAATAAATTTTGGATCGGACGAATGGATTTGGAGTTATAGCGAATAATGTGCCAAAAAAACATGTATTTTACAAAAGTAAGTGATTTTCAGCGAGCTAGCTTGTGTATTTCAAGAATTCGGATAAAAATTTCATATATAGATCTAATTGTAAATTTAACCACCTTTCAGATTGAAAAAAAAACATTTTGAATCGGTCATATGCTTTCCGAGTCGGAGGTCATGTGCCGAAAACCATGGATTTAACAAGAGTACGGGTTTTTAGGCGTCTGGGATATTATATTATATGGGATATTATAACTCCAAAAGTATTTGTCAACGTTCATAATATTTTGTAAATGCTTAGGAAGCAACTACCCATTGGTAGATTGTGCACCTTTGTTTTAGGTGTTCACGTCCCCATATACTTTAAGGCGCGGAGCACACTGGAGAAACTGGTTTCATGAAACTGATTTCATGCAATGGGTTTCAAGAAAACTGTTTCCGGGGACGTGCACACAGAAGCAACGATTTTCCATTAGTTTCGTGATAGATTCTGACGACGATGTGCTTGTGCTGTGGAGGTGGCTAAGAAATAAGAAAAAAAAAATACAAGTACTGGATTCACCCGTTGATCTGGGGGTAAATCAGCAACATATGGAACATTTGGATAAGTTTATTGGTTACAAAGTAAGGAGCATTGAGGATTTTTCGAAGGATTTCGGATTGTAACAATTGGATACGAGATGGATTGGATGGTTTTCGGAGCTCCAAAGCTCAACTCAGTACGTCAAAATAGGTCTGATAACTGTCATGTAAACGAGTCTTGTAGAAAATCGGAAGTTTTGAACGTTTTTATAGTAAATGTTGAATAAGTCGAAAATGACGAGCAGTTTCCTGTCGTTTTAGTCTTTTATGTGGATTCCAAGTTAAACGTTTGCCTATTTGGAGTCCTAGTTAGCGGATCTGTTCAAAAGGGATCAGTGGAATGTTATTAAAGGATATTGTAGGCCAGGAAGTCGTTGGTTTGCGACAAAGGCTAAAGTTTATTTGATGAGTTTATTTTAATTTTCCAATGAATGGGTTTTGTGGAGCCCCAAAGCTCAACTTCGTACGTCGAAATAGGTCTAATCATGAGTCTTTTGTAATTAGTTGGGAGCTTTAAACGTCTGTCAAGTAAATATAGAAATATTCTGTGAAGAAGGGCAGTTTCTTGTCGTTTTAGTCTTTTGAATAAATTTGAATGGAAGATTTTGGTTTACAAGAGTCGGGTACGAGATGAATTGGATGGTTTAGAGGAGCCTCCAATGTCAACCCAGTATGTTCAAATAGGTCTGATAACCGTCAGCTATGATTCTTTGGAAGAAAAAAAAAAAAATGTTTACTCTCCATATTCTGTAACCAGGGCGAATAAAACTTATTATGATTGTTATAAACATTTGTTAAATAAAAGTAAGGAGTAGTTAAGAAAACCATGAAAATAATGAAATATTATATTGATACGATTTATTTCAGTTTTGCATTAGATGGGGCACATCTCTTTATAATTCATTCAAAATCGAATAAGACCTAGAACTCATCGGATGCAGTTAGTAATGTACGCAAGGAAATGATATAAACCTAATTAATTAAAAATTTCATAAATTTGAAATTGCTTGGTAATTTCTTTCAAATACTGGTTGCTTTTAGTTAATTAATTTTTGTAATAATCCTGATATATTTCATGTACCCTGGATATAGAACATGATAATGTAAACCTCTAAAATTCTTTGCAACGAACAGGGGAAATAGAAACTAAAATAAGCTTGTATCTTACAATTAGTAATAGGCTTAAGTCCGTCTTCTATTATAGTATAATAATAAGAAATAAGAACTCCTGAAAAGAATTAGTGATATACTTTCTTGGCACTTAACTATTTATTAACATTTCTCTAGATGATTCCGGATAAATTTTCCCATTCTGAGGATTAAACATTTTAAAAGAATTCACACGTACAAGTAACAATAAATAAATATATGTAAGTGCAAATAAGTTAGTTCACAATCTCTATTTCTCAAATTACAAAAATTTAAATATAAAAAAAAAAATATATTTTTGGACAAACTGACGACCATATAAAGAACCAAAAATTCTTATCCTCAAAAATTTCGATACTCCTTGAAACAGCTGAAAATTAAAAAAAAAAATTTTTGGCAGTCTTTCATCGTGTCCAATCAAAATTAGGGACCATATTTGTGTGACAAAAGCTAGAACTCTAGTTTACTCGAAGATTTATTAAGTTTTTAATTAAAAAAAAATTATGAATTTTTAGTGTTTAGATTTTTAACTTTATGTACTCTAAAATAAAAATGTTTTGCTGAACGAACCATGTGGATTTCAACTTTCAAACTGTAGATATAAAAAATTTGATTTTCTACAGATAATTTTTCCTCCTTCCAGATTTTTCTTTTGTCCCTCTGACGAAAAAAACTTAAGAATTTTTTCGATCATCAAAAAGATTTAGATAAACTCGGCTTCGGGCCGTCATACAGTGCATCGAATGTGGAATATCGATGGCCATCTATAAGCATTGAAACTCACTGTATAATATGCCATAAGAAGAATGATGCTATAAGATATAATATTCAACCAAATTGTAAAAAAAATTAATAAGATAAATATTGAACCATAAAATAAATGCCTAAAAGCTTTTACAAATTGTCTACTGTCAATAGCAATGTCAATTTTTTGATTGCTACAATTTTTAAATTATTCGCATAAACCATAATGAATTCAAGTGTAATTTAACTGTATAAAAACTGAACCATTTCATTGTTTAAAAAAATGTATTTTTCATCTAAATAAGATGGAATCCAATTATTTTGTACTATAGATAAATGAGCCTTTGTTCTAGGTATGGTTATAATTTTATTCGTTAATGATGGAACCAAACAATAATGACTGTTCCTAGTGGTATTCCTCCGCTTTATGTCATTTACCGAGCAATGCCAACATTCAATAGGCTGATAAATAATTTGTTCTTAATTTAAAACATAAAAATATTACTAAAACAATGTTAAATACAAATTTACATAATAATTCATACCTAATTTAATATATTTTTTTAACCAGGAATAAACTGAACTATTCAAAATATATCGATTTGAAGCTTAAATGTGCATAATAATAACATATTGGACTCGTATTCAACATAAAACTTTGCCAAATGATTTATAAAATAGTAAAGATATCAACTCATGGTTACAAAAAAGAATATGAGTTTGATTATTTTTTTTTATTTATTTTTTTTATTATTATTATTTCTTTTATAATTTTACAATTACATGCTGTACCAAGATTATTAATTCGTGATATACGCATCACAAAATATCTGTCTATAACTTAAAAGCATTTGATATAGTTTGGTGTTCCCAGTGTCTGTTGACGTTTCAGAGCTGTGTCATTTGATTATTATAATTTAGCAATTGTTAGTAGTTGTGTTGTGTTCTGTCTATATGTGCATTAACATGTGTATGCCTTATATTATATGCCAGTCATATAATATATATAGGTACCGTAGTGTTTCAGATTACGTTTTTTAGAATTTATTAATGTATCTGATTTTTATTTTATCTTTTTTTTTTTCTTTTTTTCCCGAAAATGTGATATGGTTTTAATTAGATTATTTTATGTCTTGTCCATTGTTCTACTTGTGAAAATTTTAAAATTGTAACAATCTGTAGTAACTATATAATAATAATAATAATTCTATATACTAAGTTATCTTAGTGGAGAGCACCAGTTGAACTTAAGTAGTGCATCAATCTTTATCTAATATTGTATCTATGATACTTTAACCCAGTTGATCAAATTTATATTTTATCAGCATTTAGTTATTGAACATGCTTACTTTCCAATTTTCGGAAAAATCAAGTACATTAAAAATTATCATATATATTCCCGTTACTATTCGATGATGATGATATAGCTGAATGGTGTATATATTCACCTAAGGATGCATAATGGGAGAGCTTGTAAAAGCTATCATGACCTCCAGTAGACTGGAAATAAAAAGAAAAAAGTTGTGTAAATACATTTTGATCCCTACATTTATTATTCAGGTAAATGGGCAGTCCTTGAGGTCCCCCGTGACTGGTCGGTTATTCTGTTCTTACTGAAGACAAATTAAAAATGGGTTTATTGGAAATACTTCTGTTGATTTAAACAAAAATCTGAATTAGTTTTGAACGATTTTATTATTTTTAATGATTTATAAACATTCAAATTTAGACTGTTTCACTCCCTCGAATTTGCTGAATTTAGCCAGTCTACTCTTGGTTCTGATGTCTTTAAGAAGTTCTTCCATTTTGCCTCATAAGGTGATTATCAACCAATTTAATTTCTTGTCTTACATATTTAAAATTTAATATATTTATAAAATTTGTGCAGTAAAGTCCTGGGTTTTTGAATTGTCTGTATGTTTTTTAAAGTGATGATGAATATTTAACATTAATATTTAATATGTTAATATAATACAGATCTGCCAGGATCTGACGATTTTTGGCGGCCAATCCTTGCCCATTCTCTTTTCCCTCTTAGAATTAGTTTTCGTCCTCGTTCCCAGACCAGATACCTATCCTTCCGTAGTAAGCTCCATAACCACTCCAATCCACTAGTCTCCCAACTTGCTTCCCACTCCATTCCCGATAATTCTCCGAGGCGTCTGAAAAGAAGATGGCCTAGAGACCTTTTAGTGTAGATTTTATTGAAGTGCTACTAGGGAGCAGTTCTTCATAAGTTATTTACATGCCGTTGTATTCATTATCAACAAATTTACTTAATGTATATGTTTTTGTACAGTTGTAAATATCAATAAATGAAAAAAAAAAAAAAAGGATATGTTGAAATATTCCAGGATTTGACGGTTTTTAAGATGGCGGAAAGATATTCAGCCATTTTTGTAATTTTAGTTTTCGTCCTCAAAATTTGAAATATTTCAGAATTTAACGGTTTTTAAGATGACAGAAGGATATTTAACTAGTCTTCAAGTAAAATAATTCCAATTGGAGTTGCAAATAATTTATTAATCCTAATTGCATTGATTCATACATATCACGAAGCATAACTCAAGTAATAAATTTGATAAATTAATTGGTTCGTACCTGTGATTCGTTGATGGTTTTCAAGCCCCAATGAGACAACCTGTAAATAGCATAGCTCCTCCATTCCTTCTCCGTTATTGGGTTACCCTTTTTGTCGATGGTTAGCGACGTAAGACCCTGAATGTCAGCCAAAGCGTTGATTTGACCCAGACAGTAAATATTCGTCTCAAGAAAACAGTAGTTCTCTGCTTTCGGGAACCTGTATTTTACCCTACCTAGCATGAGGGATATGTAGTTGAAATCGAGGTAGCTAAATTTCACCGTTGTAACTTCTTTGGCCTTGGAGGTGTTCCAGGGTCTGTCTATGAACCGCAGCGCCCCCTGCCCGTAGACGTTGAGGATGTTGCCGTTGATCTCGATAAGGTAGTCTCCTCCTGGAATGTCGAAAGAGGGATCATTGGAAAATAGGCAGTGTGCCAAGATGACATGAAAGAAAAACATGTTGAATTTACATAAAGTAAAATATTTCAATAATATATTCCACGAAAATATCGAAGGATAGAATACAGGGAATTTCATTTGCCGATTATAGTGAATATTTTCATATTTGTAAAACCATGAAGATTTTATTTTCTTCATTATTTAGTGATATTTACACCTATATACAATATATACATTAAGTAAATATATTGTAAATGATTACAATGACATGTCAATAACATGTGAGGAACTACTCATTAGTAGCCCATCGATAAAAGTTCCACATTAGAAGGTCTCTTAGCCATCATCTTTTCAGACGCCTTGAAATTATTGGGAACTCAGTGTGAGGAAATTTGGAAGACCAGTGGATTTGAAAGAGTATGGAATTTACCATGGAAGTATAAATATCTAATTTGGGCTAAATCAGCAACAAATGGTACACTAAGATTTTTTTAGATAAGTTTATTTGTGACTTATTGAGCATTGAGGATTTAGCGAAGGATTTTAGGTTGGGAGGGATGGATATGAGAAGAATTGGAAGGTTTTAGATGAGCTTTAAAACTCAACTCCGCATGTCCAAATAAGTCTCACTTAGAAAATTAGGATCTTTATAGATAATTTTTTCAACTGTTTATTGATATGTACAACTGAGTACATTATATACAGCAAGCAAATTTGAGGAAAATTATTACAATGGCATATCAATGACGTGTAAAGAACTACTCACTTGTAGCTTTTCTATAAAATACATTCCAAGTTCTCTTGGCCATCTTTTCAGACGCCTCGGAGGGTTATCGGGAATCGAGTGTGAAGCAAGTTGGAAGACTTGGGAATAGGAGTGGTTATGGAGTTTACTGTGAAAGGATAGGTATCTTCTTTGGGCCAAGTCAGCAACAAATGGGACATAAATATTTTTATAGATAAGTTTATTGGTCACAAAGTGAGGAGCATTAAGATTTTTCGAAGGGTTTTAGGTTGTAAGGATTGGATACGAGAAGAATTGGAAGGTTTTAGTGGAGCTCTATAGCTCAATTCCGTACGTCCAAATAGGTCTCCCTACTAGCATGTAGATGAGAACGTTTTCTTGTAAATGTTGGAGTAGTCAATAACGACAAGTGATTTATTATTTTTTTTTGTCTTGTGTCTGGATTCCGAGTAAGAGTTTGTCCGAATTGAATCCAATGTTGTGTGTCTGTTTAACAGAGATTACTGGAACAAGAATATTTTATAGATATATTACCTCTATAAAAATAGAATACATTTATCGGGAGAAAATCTGTAGAAGTGGTTTTATGGCTGAATCCCCTGAAATTATTTCGGAGAAGGGACTTAAATTGGTAATGGCTTGTCCAATTTCGATCAAATGCAATACTCGATTGCTTGGTTAATGTTGTAAATGAAAATTCAGCGATTTTACTATTAACATTTAATTTTAATTGGATCCCAAAAGTTTCCTTAACCATTTTAATTATTGAACTTTTCAACTTATTTTAGGCAATGTATATAATCAATCTGCACTTGAAGGGTACGTTTTACCCTTGCGTTTCAGCTCTTTCCAATTTAGAATGATATATATTAAATATGTCAACTGTTTAGGGGAAAATATAACATGCCTCTATTCATCTTACTAATATAATACCGTAATTTGGGCTTACTAAGATCTGAAAATTAATAATAAGTTCACAAAACCTGGAGCGGATTTATCTTTTATTATACACCCACCAATTTATCTTTCATAGTTTTGGTTTATAAAATCTACGATTCCTGGTAGTTCATGGAACGGCTAGTTTCGCAGTATTTGCAGTATTTGCCAGAACTGCCATCCCTCTATGTTCCCCGCTAGGCTCCTGATCTGGTGTAGATCTACACCCCTCTTCCGGCAAATCTTTCAATACATTCTATGTAGGACATTCTTGGTCGTCCTCGTGGTCTTCTACCATTAGAGACATAGTCCGTCGTTTTTAGTGGATCCCTGTGTTCGTCCATTCGCACAGCTTGCCCGAACCACTTAAGCTGCATGCTCTCGATGACTTCCACGACTGGCATAACTTTCAGCTCCTCTCTTAATCTTACATGTCGGATGCAGTCCCTCCTAGTTTTACCAGAAATCCTACGAAGGAATTTCATCACTGCCGCTGTGATTCGGCTCTTCTGCCTATACGAGAGAATCCAGCAGACTAGAGGTCGAGAAAGGCGAGGTAAATATTTCTATCTCGGTCCCAGGTTTTTTGCGTGAAATAAAACGTTTCTTAGAGTGAAAATAACGAAATAGTTTTATTTTGATCTTGGCACAGGTGAAAAAAAAAATTAAATATTTTCATATTAAGCTTCAAAGTACACAATTTCTTGAATACACTATACTTTTCAAAGCAATATCCTCAACCTTGCAACGAGAGACTTCCAGTTGTCATGTAATTTAATATTGGCTTTTGTAAAGTAAACAAGATCCTTGTTTTATCATACAGCAACTACTAAAAAGTTGTAAGAGCGAAAACATGATTGAAGTACCTAGGCCAAAATAAGTACTTTTAGCAGTAAATAGGTTATGTTACCTATTGAAGAAATTGAAAATATTTGATGACGAGAGACTTAGGTGTTACCTCAAAAAATGTCGGATTTGGTCAAAGTACCGTGGCTCTAAGTTGCCTCTTTCTGATAATTTTAAAAAGTTTTTCTTTTATTATTTAGGTTTGTTAGCATAAACATTTTCCGTACTCCACGTATTTGAATACCGCTGAAATTCTACTCAAAATTATATATTGTCACACGTTTCTTTTCTGAGGATAAATGATATACCAAGCACTCGAGCTGTCGATTGAAAAGATTGGTGTAAAGAGATTGAGCAGGTCAAGGACTGCGTATTACAGTCAATAATAGAATATTAAATAAATAACATCAGTAATTAAATAAAACAGATTAGTTAAATAATTAAAATTTTTATATCAAAGGGACAAAAGCGGTTTTAGAAGTGATTAAACAATAATAATATTTTTATAGTGGTAAAAATAAAAATTTACGTTGTGGTTGTATAAAACGACTGTGTCCGAAAAACATGACAAAATATTTCTAATACTTAAAAAAGTAAATTTAAAACCGGTTTACCTTATATGTAAGATTTGTTTTTAGTCAAACCTCAATTATGTTTTTTTTTTAATTTTCAAATCATTTCACTTCATATATTAAGTTTTTCGTTTCTGTAGCTATTATTATGAAATGGATATTTCTTTTGGATGGTGGCCTTCTGTGTTTTTTGTAACTTTTCTTCGCCTTCAAAAATGTAGCGATTTGACACGCTCTAGCTCTGTTGGTATTGCTTGGATCGAAAATTTGCTAAATAGTTTTTGAATTGGAAATTTAATGGAAAATATTTTTTATTATATAAAATTAGTCGCTAGGACCTACCGTTTAAGAGCTATATTCGTTTGAATGAAGAAAGTCACGTTTGAAACACCTATTTTCTCTCAACTCTGTTAATTTCCAACCATTAATTGGTAATTTAAGTAATTTGATCCTTTTAATTCTAAAATGTAATTTGACAAAAGCAGTAGATTATAGGTTTACATATCCATGATATATATTTTCTCAGTCAGGGAGAAAAGGTGGTTTTTTTGTTTAAATCTTCTCTAACTAAAAATTTATGCTCAGTATTTTTCGCATTTCTGAAAATATGCAGTTTAAAACTGATCAGTTGAGCCATGAATTTTCAAGTTGGCGTCTATAGCAAACAGAAACATAATAGCATTCATATTTTTTTAACATAATAAACATTCAACGCTTTATATACTAAGGCCCTTATCTTTTTACTTCATTGTATATGTGTTTACGAATGTTTATAAATTATTTGTTATTATTAGAGCTAATGAATAGAAGATGTGTCAAAAATGCTATTAAACCATTTTCAATACATATTCATTTTTG
The DNA here is from genome assembly GCA_003667255.2 of Euschistus heros. Classification (NCBI taxonomy): domain Eukaryota; kingdom Metazoa; phylum Arthropoda; class Insecta; order Hemiptera; family Pentatomidae; genus Euschistus; species Euschistus heros. The sequence goes on from RCWM02000095.1 coordinate 1,436,848, forward strand.
TTTTTCTTATCGATAAATCAAGTATTTTAAATGTGATACGAAACGTAAAATATGCTGACGTTTTGCGGATTCATCAAAAAATAACTTCTCTCTTAAAGTTAAAAAAAAAAAAAATGGTTTCCTAAAAATATCAGAAGTGAAATTATTATTTTGTGTCAAATTTATAAGTTACCTTTGTCTCTAATTTTATATTTTTGTTTTTGGCCATTTTTTCTATTGTTGATCACACCAGGATCTGATTGCACTATAGAGTCCTCAACATCACACTTATCGTCAGTTTTCTTCTCGTCCTCGTTCTGAAATATACATAGCAGCTATTCTAAATATAATCGTTACACATTTATATGATGATGTGATGGGTTTGCTAAATGATAATTTGTTTCAGAGACCTGTAATTTATATAAAATAATATGTTTATAAATTATGTTATTTTATTAAAATGAAGGAATTAATACTAAAAGTTAGCTTAGAGAAATAATTCCCCAACAATATCTTGAGAGAAAACGTGTTTTGTTTTTTTTAATATTTCACAAACTCATTCTCGGAGTTTCCCGTGTCAAATAAAAATATTTAGAAACATGTTTTTAGATTTTTAAAAATATATTAATTATTATTCACTTTTTTATTTTATTTTATTTATTTATCTTTTTATTTTTTATCTCTTCTTTGTGTTTATTTCTTATTGTACATATTGTGTAAATGGATCCATTAATCCATCCATATTACTATTGCCAACATTGAGGCAGATTGTAATACTTTCTCTAAATAAACAAACGTAAATAAATAAAAAAGATTTTTAAAAATCTTCTATTTCTAATAAATAGGTTTTAAGTGCTTATGAAACAAGCTCTATGAAACTTTAAGGGTTTGTGGGATGTTATTTCGGAGTAAAAAAAAAAAAGCAAAGCTTCGATCAATAATCAGTTATATAACAATAAATCTAAAATTTTCTAGATTCTAGTTTTGTTATTTCGAAGAATTTCATAATTTCTTTCAAAGACAACTAAAAACCTTTAATTTCTACTCCCTGAACTATCAGTTTAAATCATTTAAGAATCAACATGGAAAAACCTATATAATGGTATCGATAAGCTAAACCTCATCGAATATCACGTATCTGAATTCAGAGGTGATTTCCAAAACATAAAATTTAAATACCTTTATTTTTTTTTTTAAATCAGATCAAAGTGACTAATTGAAATTAAGTAATTAAAATTGAAGTCCATGATTAGTTATGAGTAAAGTAGTAGATGCCAACATTCTTCAATAATACCCCTAGCGAGCTTTCAATACCTTACGTATTAATGGCACTTCATTTTAAATAGAAAACAATTTACTAAGCGATAGAGAGAGAGAAAAAAAAATTAGAAGGAATATATTTTTTTTTAAATAGTGAATTTATCCCATTTTGAAAGTTAACGCGTTATATATGTAACTTTGATTTTCATTAATTTATTAATTTATATTTAGTATTATTCTAAAATATAAATTTGTTTTTCTATGTTTCGTTATTTAAGTTTAATTTTTATATTAATCTTCTATTTTTTTTAATCTACTATTTTTTTTTTTCTGATGAAATTATAAACACATCCTGGCATCCGAAAATTCGCACACAGCTTAAAATACGAATTAGTAATAACAAAATAAAACATTCGACGATAAAATGATAAAGCGTTATTGAAACCATTTTACTACAAAACTAAGTTAAAAAGTATTAATTTTTTTGATAAAAGTTTGGTTGAGAACAATATTGTTTATATAATTACGGTTTTTATAAATTTTTTGAATAAATTGAATATACTACAATAAAATACCACAGAGTTATAAAGCTTAATTTATAATCTTGCCTCATAAGGATGATCCATGGGAAAAGGCTGAATATTAATTCTATTAATTTAAACTATTAATCCACTTAAAGAAGCGGAATTAACACAAAAGCCTACTGCCCGCAATCCACTCTCAATGCCACGAGCGTTATTTACAAGTTGCCAGGGCATCTAAGGGCTTAATCTAAGGTTAAAAGCTAGAATTATCGATTTTAGAAAGAAAGATGATAATTTTTTTTTTCGTTTCTAGCGTATTATTTCTACGTATTTTAGCGTAGAAAAATTGTACAAATTGTAAATAATTTTTACTTACTTCAGTTTTACCTTACGATTTGTAACAATATTAATATCCACTCAATTATTCTATTCTGGATAAGAAAATTTAACACTCCTTCGAAAAAGTGTGGCAATGAATGAACTCAACCAAATGTACTTTTTTTTTTTTAATACGATAATATAAAGTATTTAATTTTTTGACAAGGGTATGCTTTTTTAATGAAAAATGAGCTGTGTTCCTTTACTCTGGAAATCTTTATTATAATGCATTATACATATATTCCAATTCATTTTTAACAATTTATAAAATAAAATAAAAAAATAAAAAGAGAATATTATTAGATGCAATATTTTTTAAAAACTAGTTAAACTCAATTTCTCCCTATGTATAATATACTGTTTTTATATCTACTGTTTCTGATAAGGAAACTGTCATCAAAATTTTTGATCCGAACAACACCAACAGAGTGTCATAAAATCCCCAATACTTATAAATATAGGCAAAATGTAACTTTTCATTCATACCAATAAAGCTCCTAAAAGGTATGAATGAATAATCCTTAGTTTAGAATAATCCTAGCGAAAAATGCTATTTTACAAGAAATATTCTCCATTAAATTTCTGATTAGGACACTTGTTAAATTTTCTATCCCAGCACACTAGAGCTAGAGAGTGTCAAAATGTTACATTTTTGAGTGTGAAAAAAACTTTTAAAATTTTGAGGGTGAAAAAAACGTTAGTCATTTTGAGGGCGAAAGAAATGTTACTCAAGAAAACTATAGGCACGAGCCAAAAGATATATCCATATAAATATAGTAATAATTAAATATGTAGGTTATCTTCATAGTAATATGAAATTGTGAGACTCGCTAAGGTTGGTGTTTTTGTTCAAGTTTATGTTAATTTTTTTAATAATGTTTTAATTTAACATTCCATCTTTCACATTCCCACCTTTATGTTAAATAAAAATGGAATATAAAATGATATATTATATAAAATTATATTTATGAATATTGTTTGGTTTTATGAATACTAATTTTTTGTTTTTTTTTCTTAAAGGATAAGTTATTTAATTGTAATCCATCTTAAAGTGTGAATTAAGATAAATATACTTTAAATGATTTCATACAATTTCCTGCTCTTAAAGATTCCTTAGTTTTCTTTAAAATTTTAATATCAACCTTCACTATTTATGTGTTTTATATTTTCTGTGACCTCTTAGCAGTTCATCTATTTTTGTATCTCCAAGATGTCCAACCATAATAACAATTTTTCATATCATCAAGGATTGAAAAAATATTGTTAAATGTTACCCTTTTCGACATACTATTTTACCACCACATGAAGAATATAATAGTTATCAAATCATCATTCCGTGTAAGATTAAAATTTGATTATATAACAAAGGACATTAAGATCTGATTATAACTGAAACAGTAGTTCTTACTTAACCAAGTCACTGATATAAAAAGAATTGTTAAAATATCTTGATAAAATATTTGAAAAAAGTTGTAAGGAAGTGAAAAAGTATTAAAAGTTTTTTGTATGATGCAATGCTTTCACTCACTCTCTCCTTCCCAGGTCACCAACATCTTTCAGAAAAAAAAATATCCCAAGAAAGTTGGCAATAAGTTATTGTTCTTGAAATAAAAATAGTGATTAAATTTCTTTCCTTATATTTAACTGAATAAACACTTAATCATGTGGTAACTATTGATATTTGCTTATTTATTGCCTCTAATAATTCCACTATTAGAATCCAATAACAAATTGTTATAATTACTAGAAATAGGCATTCCTTTACTATTCATATCAAACAATTTATTGACATTTGATAAACTTCAATCTTCTTTATATTTTCTACATTTTAGGTTTTTAATTTTTTTTTCATCAGAATCTTTGTTATCTAACTCTTACATCTCGTATAAAATAATGTAATACTTTTTAATTATCCCTCAGAAATGTAAGAATAGATGGAATAATTGCAATCATGGTTGTAATGAATTAAAAAAAGAGATAGAAAAAAAAGTCATTCAAGTTGGCAAATGTGGCTTTCTACTATTTATTACAAATTGGTAGGACTCCATACATTAAAAAACAGGAATCTAACCCCCATTGATCTGGTGCATTCTCATCCCTGGTCTGTGCAGCCAATTTTCAAATTATTATAAATTCAGCTTAAAAAAAGAGATAGAAAAAAAAGTCATTCAAGTTGGCAAATGTGGCTTTCTACTATTTATTACAAATTGGTAGGACTCCATACATTAAAAAACAGGAATCTAACCCCCATTGATCTGGTGCATTCTCATCCCTGGTCTGTGCAGCCAATTTTCAAATTATTATAAATTCAGCTGTTTTTTTTAAAAAATAGCAATAAATTAATTTTGTTCAAGATTATCAATGAATCCTCATATTAACTTCATTAAAAATCTTTCTCCACTAAAAAGATTCCAATAATGAACAATGACATACAAAAAGATTCAGTCCTAGTGCAATAGGAAATAGATTGAGATTAATTTAATTAACTCATACATTTTTACATTTTCAGAAATGAGTAAGTTATGTTTATTCACATTCATTCAAGTTATAGGTATTAATGATCAAAAATTGTACTACTACTTTCATTCTCTATGACTTGGGAAGTTTTACTAATTTCATCAGTACAAGTATTATTTATATGATCACTACAATTATGATTTATTTGATCACTACAAGCATCACTTACTTCATCATTACAAGTAATATTTATGTGATTAACAAATACATTGTTTATTTCATCATTGCGATGATATGTTTTAGACTTGTAAAAACTTCCAAAAGAATCACATGGAAGGTTAAAATTCATTTAGGAATTTTCTTCCACAATTTTATATTCCAAAGTACACTATTCATGAACAATGGACAATAGAGCTGTGGTATTATTGCTAGTTTCGCAAATCTCAGTCTTCAGAAAACTGATTCTTCCACATATTACATTTTCTTTCGAAAAATGTTGAATGTCTTCATTATTTAATTCTACAGATGTGTCTATGTCTTTATAATACATTTTAAATTTATGAAATTATTCATAAATCTCATCAAAATCTGCTGGAAATCCATCTTTAAGCAAAATTTCAGTTGTTTGAGAAAAAAAAGTTATGCTTCTGCTAATGACTAGTTGGATTCCAATGATACTAAAAAATGGTTCGTCGGTGGCAATGGCTTGAATGGGAGATGAAGGAAATGGTAACATTATTAATGGGACAAAGGTTTTGATGGATAATGACTTTGCTCGAGGCATTTCTGTCATGTATAGTCGATGAAAAGAATGCAAATGGTTGTGGCTCAGATGAAGTTGCCAAAATTGACCATAATTTTTCTAACATCAGCTATATATCACATGTTAATACTTTGAGATACTCCAACCTTTTCATTGGTAATGGAGATTCCTATAGGGTTTATCTTGGTGAGTTCTTCAATAGTTTCTGATTACAAAATAAAATTGCGAAGCAGGTGAAGTCAGTGTTCTCTCCATATCATCTTTACCCTCTTCACTCCTTATTTTCTTGCTAATTTTAGTCAGTTTATTATTTAACTCTTATTTCTCAAGCTAATCTTAGTCTGATTCCACCAATAAAGGAATTAAATAGATACCATTATGGAACCCATATCAGTTTATTCATTTTATTTTTGTTTGTATTCCCTCTCATAACTTCTTGATTAGTAATCAGCCATTTTCAGAAATGTTGCCAAATTACTAGTGACTGTACTCTTTATATTTTAAATTTTAAAACAAATAGAAATGGAATCCAATTTTGTCATGTTATATTTGCCACAAAATTAACTTTAGAGTACTACAAAATGCCTCATAAATATTTTTTTTTACTAAAAGCATTAGGGAGTGGCTAAATTTAATTGAGTTTCTGTATCACCCACTTATCTTCTCAGGATAATTTTGTATACCATATAATAAATAAAATCGAAAATAAATGAGAAATATTAACCATAAATACATTGTATATAGGACAGAGTTCTGGTTTTAATAAATGTGATAGTCAATTAGTTGTGTCCTGTCAAGCATTGGATTCTCTTCTTCAGAATATGTTTTTATATTTATCTGTTTCTTTCATTAGCTTGCAATTTTATATGCATCTTTGTGTCATTTGTTTAAAAATTTTAATTGCGATATATTAAAAGACAATCCTTGTTGATCCAACTGCTTTCAAAAATCATACTTAGTGTTTTATAATGATTTTCTCTTAGCTTTTCTGATATCTTATATTTTATGTTATTGTACCAATTGTTGAGACCAGTTTTGCATATTAAGGGCTCCTCCTCCTATATCTTAATAGTTTTAATTGATAGAGGGACTCAGTAAAAGTGAAATCCTCTATTAGAATCTTTTTTATCAACTGATGGAAAATAATCTAATCCCTTGAATGGCAAAAGAAATTCAAATATTTTGTATATTCATGAGCTGGAGTTACTGATATTTAGGATAGGGGGGCCAAAAGCTTCATTAAGCTTGGTTACTTTTCTGAAACTCCATTGTGAGATGTATAGTTAATACTTGAATCTCTGAATTTCATCCATTCTAAGCTAGGTAGAACCTTTTTTAGATATAAATTAGTTGAAATTGAAATTCATTTGTTGATCATACATGGGGTTGCAATAAAAAACAAAACAAAAGCAGAAATAAACATAGGTAGCAATATGCAGTATTATGAAATCTGTTTTAAAGTGAAAAACACCTAATAACTTTTTAATTACTGTATTGTTTTAAAAGCCAAAAATTTCATTTCACTTGAAATCATTTCAATAAGAATTGAAATCATCCAAAACTATATACTTCAATGACAATTAAAAAAACGTTATAATATACCTAGTCTGTCTGGCCTTAAGTTCTGTCACACACATTTTAAATGGTAAAAAATAAAATAATGTGTTTTATTAAAATATTTTAATAATATTTTAATAACTTATCACAAATATAGAATACATTTATAAACAAATAAAAAAAAAAATATATTTGTTACTCAAAATGCCTTCCTCTGGCTTTGACATAGAATTTTAGTCGCTTTTGCAACTTGTCAATTGCATTACGCCCGTTTTCTATAGGAAATTCTTCTGCAGACCATGGCCTCCTTAAAACAAATGCCTTTCAAAATGTTTGTTTTGACCTCAGATTCACAAAAATTTTGTGACCTCGTTGACGCTGACTCCCCACCACACTATCAAACGTGCAGAAATCTTTGGACCCTTTCAACAATATGATAGGATTCTCGGAAACTTGTAGCACATACCCTGTCATTTTGTCGGTTGAATTTTTCTCCATTGTAAAAATTTTTTTATCAGTAAAAAGAATTTTCCGATGTTTACCAGTTTAATAGAGTCTCCTTTCTCTTCTAATTTGTTTAAGACGTTGATTAAGGGCATGTCCGGTATACCACCTGTAGGCTTGCAATATAAGGTCTTCCCTCAACAGTCGAGACAATGATCAAACTGAAATGTACATTTTCCGGTACCTCTCATTTTGCTTTTGATGAGGGTTTATTGTAATCCAGTTCTTAACCACTTTAAGCTGTTACTGTCCGTACTCGTTTTGGGTGACCATAACGAGCCCTTCTATAGAGTGAGTCTCCCTGACTCGTATCAAGTGTCCTTTAACAAATCGCCCACTGATCCCTAGGACCTGAGCAGCTTGAAATTTTTCTGAGCAGTAAAGAGCTACCAAAGAAGCACGATTCTTTTTAACAGAACTTTCCATCTCAAGAAACATATTATAACTGAGAAGCTTAGTATTATATTATTTCAATACCTTATCATGTAAACACAGAAAGGATTAATATTAGAGGCCTATTAGCTTTCAGCAGTATTTAGGTCTTATGTGTGTAACAGAACTTTTGGCAGGACTAGATAATGTAGTAAATTACTCTTTTTATGCTTATCATACTTATTATGATACATTACTTTGCAATTCATTGAACTAACTACAATATCTTATGAGTATCATAGATTGTTATGAAAATCGAGGGGTAGACTTTTTTTTTTTTTTAATTTTTTAACCCTCTAGTTCATAGTGTAGCATATCTGCAACATTATATTTATACTTATAGCAGCGAACTCTCTTTGCGTTTTCTGGAACCAAATCTTGTATTAGAGATGCTACATCATCCCTCTAGGCATAAGAGGACTTTGCATGCCCTAACTGGACCAGGCATGTCTCTAATTGTCACTTACATCTTCAAGTCCTCAGTTGTGGAGACTCCTCCTTCCTTCCAGTAAAGTGTTCTTATTTTTTTTTATAACATCCATTGTGTTTTTTTTATCAAATACAATTTCTGTGGCTTTTCCCAAGATATGTAGTTTGTAAAATATCAGTGAGGACCGAATTCTTATTTTTTATTATCGAGATAAATCACTTTTTAGTTTTGTGCAACATAATGTATATTATTAATTAAAAGGTTTGTAGGTGAAAAATATTTTTTTCAGTATTTTTCTATTAATAACCTGACCAAAACATATTAAAAAAAAATTATTAGAATGGAAAAGAAAAAATCATGCACTAAAGGGATAAGGTCCTAATTTTTTTTTTGCTTTTTGGAAAGGAGGACTGAAATACTGTAAATTTGGATACTTCTGAATTAAAGCTATTATTTAGTTTAAAGTGCTATTTAATAGACTGAATTTTTTCAGATAAAAATAAATGGAATTCTTTTATTGCCTTTCAATCCAGAATAAGTTATTTGTATTATCAACAGCAATTTAAAATAGCTTACTTAACAACACTAGACAATGTAGCTTAACATTTAACCTCAGTGAAATCAAGAGGGAAGCAATAAAATTTGATTTAGTTTGCCTCATTGTTTTATTAATGCAACCTAGAATTTCATACCAGCAATATGGAAAATAAAATCATGGCATTTGGTAATACGTTTGGCAATTATCACAGCCATTTAAGATACAATAATAATTCTGCAATTTTAAATATCACATTTACTAATGAAAATAAATTATCAATGTTCATGTTATTTTTAATCTAGAGAGCAGATATCATGAACCATAATGGGGCATAAAGTATTATGCGAAAAATAAGTCGAAAGTAACTAATTTTTACAATTGAGAGAGGTTTTCTCTGTTGGTATAACTTACTACACTGTCACATTTTTGATTTATAAGATTTTTTATAAATTTATAAGATTTTTTTAGTTTTAATTGGCAAAAATTAATCTTTACCTGTCAAGTATCACTCATACTAAGTAATTTCAAGTTAAATTACTTACCGCTATATCTTTGTTCAAATATCTTGATAAATTTTCTTGAATTTATTAATTTTTCTTTTACATAATATAGAATCATTTTTAAAAATATTATTCTACTTATAATTAAAATATTATTTAGGTATTAACATAATTTATTAAACAACCAAAAGCTCCATGTTTTATACATATTTCTCAACATACATTGATTGCATTCAGGATATCAGAAATTTTTAAATATAATATATTCATATTTCTTAATCTTCGAAGACTAATATTACATCATAATTGAAATTAAATTCATATCTTTCTTATAGTACTCTGAATACTACATAACATAAACAATCACAGTAAAGATGTTAAAACATAATTTATAAGACTTTTTCAGGTACATTACTAATTAAACCTTAAAGTTTCTGTTTGGTTTCAATTTAAATGGTTTAGGAAGTTATCATTTCTGTCTAAATGAGTTGGGATGCAAGAGATAAAACACTTTATTTTAGAATATAACACAGTATAGTCAGATCTTTAAAAATATATCTTTCTAAATAATGGTTCTTTTTAAACAATTCAGAATTTATTTGAACTAGGAAATAGAGAAAAAAATCCACCACTTCTTCTATTTATAAAAATATCACATTTTCTAAAAATAAATCAATTTGGACCCTATGTTCTATATTATAATGATCAAGCTTGAAGAAACAATTATTTTATTAAATCTGGTAAAATGCTAACTCAATAAAAAAAATAAATAAATAAAACAATGTATTTCCTCTATATTAAAACATTAACATTTTATTTATGTTTCTGAAGACATTGTAAAACTTGAAACATTAAAATAGAAGTTTAAACAATAATTACTTTTAAATAAAAGGGTTGTTTGTATTTAAATAGAATTAAATATATTTCAGAGCTCAAACAAATTCTATTATGGCTAAGTTTCCTCCCATCAAATCTCACTATATTGTACTTTTTATTTCTTCAACCATGATGCTATATTGAACTTTTAGTTTATCTGGATACTATTAAAGACTTTTGATATACTATACATAAAAATATAAACTCCATTTAGTGATGTCTATAATAAATAAATTTACTTTTTAATACTCTTATTAAAATAAGCTCAAATTGATGAATATATTTAGGTTCATTTCAAACTTTTAGTCACTTAGTTTACAAAAATGTGACAGAGGATTCTAAGGATACTATCTGAAATAAAGTCATTTACAACTACATTAGCAAAATAAAATACCTGCCCTTTAGATTCATATTTTTTTCTTATTTAATAAAATCAGAACTAAAGTTGTAACTAAAGTTAACATTACTTTATTAACATACATGTTACTTCCATTCAATTAATATCAAATAATCATGAATATTTTGATTGTACTTCATGTTCTGTCATACCTTAAACACTGCATAAATTAAAGATAAAGGATAGAGTATACAATATTCTTGAACAAGAAACAAGTTTAAACTTATACGTTACTTAAACTACCCTTTGGAGTGCTCTAATGCAGAAATATTTTTCTAATTAGTATCATGCATAATAAAATAATTATTGCTTATACTTTTTATTATTTTAATTTACAATTAGCTCATTTTTTTCTGTTTACAGTAATACATACTTAAAGTAAAATAAAATTTTATCATTAGACACATCACATTTTATATTTTATTATTTGTTTACCAAAAAAGGGTGAATATGCAATAGAAATTTTAATAATAAACTATTAAACATGTTCAGATATAATTAAAAATAAATTGGACAGCATTTAACATAATAAGAAATACTGAGACAGGCTATGACAGAAAGTAAGGACATTTCATCAAGGCAACCAGATGCCAAAACTTATATAATAATCATTATTATATTAATTCTGTAAATTTTTATCTGTATTAGTGTCATTGTTAATGAATTTGTTTCACAAACAAGTACTATACATGAAAAGCACAAGATATCTGTTGTAGTCATGTCCGTATAAGATATTTATAAAGTCCATATAAGAAATGTTTATAAATTTTACTTAATTCAAAAGTAGAGAGAAATCAAAGACTACATTCCAAAATTTTATTAAATACATTCAAATATTATTTTTAACTTTTAAATGCATACAGTGAATTTATTTCTCGTTCATCAACTGACCAGCAGTTAATGTCATTTTTTTTTTAATAATTAAACTTTCTGCTAATTATTGGTTTATATTTCTACAGAACTAGAACTTTTATTGAATATATATGTATTGTAAGCTAATTGATGTTTTAATCTACTAAAGTAATGACACAATTTTTAATGATTACAAATTTTCATGCATTTAATTTATAATATTATTGTCTGGCTACAACTATTGTAGAAACAAATTTTTAATCAATTATATGTGGGTCTGTTTTTAATAATGAGACAAATTTTATTGACATAAAATTATTAAAATTTATAATCGTGTTTCTCTAACTCAAATGAATATGTGAAAGTTACTGTTTGATAAACATGTGCAGATAAGTTATTTGATTCATTTTCATTTCATTGTGCTCTTCATTACATCAAAATTAACTTATGTACATATTGCTATGTATTTATTGAGTGTATGCTTAGTGATGAATATAATCTATATAAATTACTTGTGCCCAATAGTACTGACATATCACATCTAATACTACAGTTATAAAAAACATCAGATTTATAAATAAAACTGTAGGCAGGATTTTATTAATCCATTGAAAGCTAACTTATAAGCTATTTAAGCTTCATGAGGAGTAAAAACAACAGTTTTGATTTTCCATATTTGGCACTAACAATATATGATTTAGTTCAATAAAATATTAAATTTTATGTGATTAGGTTCAGAAAAATTGATGCTATGGGGAAGAAAGGTCCAGCCCACTAGTTTAAATCCCCTGCTAACTTTTGTGTGTTACCTGCTTACCAATTCCTGTATAATGCATGGTGCTGTTGTATGAATATATTTTTATCATTATTGTGATATAGAGTTTCTAAGTCTTCTATTAACTAATAAATAAATTGAATGATTCAAAATGAAAGATAAGTAAATATTATTTACAAATAGACATCTAAATTAATATTTAAATTTTATCATCATGCCAGATATTGGTTTGGCAATGGAGGCATTGCTCATCAAATAATTATTAATAATCAACAGTTTAAGAGAGGATGTCCAATTAATGTTGTACCTCAAATAAAACCAGTCACAAGGTTGAATAAATCTTGACTTAATTGAATAAATAGTTACTTTTATTTTAAACTGAACAATATAAGCTTAAGAATATTGTTTTAAGAAAATCCTGCAATGACTTTCGAATGATATCACTGGTGCCAATAGATAATTACCACTGAGACCATAATTTTGTTTGAATTTTTAAAATTCTTTACAAAATCAAGCCATTATGGAATTGTTATATGAAGCAATTTAGGCCTTATTGCAATATACAACATACAATGGCACTTGTAATCATTCAAACTACCAATTTTAAGTAGGGAAACTTTAAAAGCTTAGCAGTTTACTAATTTGTTAATTGGGCAGATAAATCATTGGAAATAAATAAATTTAAAAAACAGAATTATTCATTAGCAATGTGGACTCAAAGTTTCTGATAATTATACAAATGATCAACTTATTTTACTCTCACAGTTCAAAATAAGATTCAATATATTAAACTTCATTGAAATTGAACCAAACTAGTAAAGAGCTTACTATATAGTGAGAACCTGCTTGGAAGACTAATTTGAATTTTGCACTCCACTTAATTATACACACACTATGAAATTATGTTGTTTTTTACAACACTAAATTTATATGCTCAAGAATGCTCTCTCACACTCATTCATTCATGCATACTTAAACAAACCCCATATTTAGAAAGAGTTTAAAGGATATGACACTTTGTAGTAGAAGATGACATCCTCATTCTTTGAATAAAAATTACATTACATAATCGAATACCATTTCCAAACAGCTTAGATAAAAAAAAAAAAAAGAATGTAACTTGTTATTAACCATATGTTTATCTATATATTAACTTTTAATTATAAATAAAAGGGAAATATAACTATAATTTTCTATTATCTATGCTTTTTATAAATATCTTATGTAAATAATATTACGTTTAGATGTTATTCTGACTAAATTAAAAATTAAAATCAATAATATTATGAAAAGAACAGATTATTTTAAATTAGGATTATTTCTTGTATAATAAATAGAGTAAAACTTCTTGTAATTTAAATTATTATCATTACAATTACTTTTCAAGATATATATTTAAATTTTTAAATTATTATATAATTTATAAACAAAACATTATACTTTCTTAAACTTAATGTAAAATTATTTTATAATGAGTTGGATTACCATTTCTATGTATTGAACGGTAAAATAAATCCAATCCATGGTAATGATTTTCCGTTTCTGTAATTAGTGTTATTTCAGATTACATAACAACATTTCTTTGTTCACTTAACTTCTGTGATGCATAGAGTGTTATGATCTTAATTGTTCATGTTACACATGTATGTTAAAATTTAAGGGCCAATAGAGTATTAAACTTGTACAATATAATGCATAATTTCATCAAATCTATACCATTAGGAATATATAGGCTTAATTTCGTTTTCTTATATTTTAATATTGGTACTTAGCAATATTCAATAGTCATTCATTTATTTTTTATTATAACCCAAAATTGAAAATATACTCTATATATACGTATATGTGTATGTATATTGCATGTATATACACATAAACACTTCTTGCTATCAGTAACTCTGGACATGTCACAAAATTCGATATTTTTTAATTTAAATCATACTAATTTTTCAATGATCATTATATTTTGTGGAACCATTTTCTGTCTAACTATTTACAAATCACTATATATATATATGATATAATACTGAAATAATCTACATAACATGCTTTTCTTATTTATAATGTTTTACTACATTATAGAATGTAGTAAATGGTTTAAACTAATGTTTTCTTAGCCTTATTGTTACTATTATTATTTCTTCAGTTTGTTATTTATTTACATTATTTGATCTTAACCTGAACATACTCTTCTATTAAAATATTATATTTTTGTTTTATAAACTGTTTTATTCACATGTCTTTCATTCTTGACTTGACTAAAAAAATAACCTGATATACTGATAAATAAATTTTGTGCAGTTTCTATGTTCTTCAAAACTTATTGTAGGTTGATAAATTAAATATTTATTCATTCATATGTGCTTTAACTTTTTTTTATACTTGTTTACTGATCTTTCTTTCTTTTTTTCCTTTTTTTTTTTTTTTTATTTTTTTTAATTGAATACTGCCTGAAAATATTTTATGATGAAATTGATGTAAGTTCAAATTTAATTTCATCAGGAAGATAACCACTTAACATTAGAAATAGGCACGTTTGTGCTTTGTTGTGCTTCTCTCTTCATGAGCCTTTTTGACAATCGCCAATTTGGAATGTGGATCAGATACTGGTAGGCCAGTGTAAGGGGCATCCATAGTCCCATGAAGCATAAGGGTCCATTCCTTGAAGAACCCAGACTGTGGTTGTTCTGGAGGTGAAGCAAAGCTAACCTGAAAATAGTAAGTTTAGCTAAGTCAAAGAAAGTTCAAATAAAATGGAAGATATTAAAAATATACTTTATTCTGGATCACACGTTGAACACTGAATAATGACAATATACTTTTATAATATTTGGTGAATCAATACAATAAACAAGAAAATATTAAAAAAAAAAAAAAAAAAAAAAAAAATGAAATGAATACTTTCTTTCTATCAAACTTAGTTAAACACAACAATAAAATTTATGGACTAATTTACTTTTACTTTAATAAAAAAAAAATGTTAGAAGTTTTTAAAGAAGTAACATGACCAATATCAAGTATGAGAGAATTACTTAGAATTGAAAAGCAGATTGGGAAGGATTTACCATATGCTGTTGTTCTAAAAGATGATTATTAATAGGAAGGACTTGCTTTGGTAGTCCTGAATTATTTAAATAATTTTGAGTCTAAGTTCTCTTAAGACAAAAGGAGGCAATCATGAAGAAATAGTCTGCTTAAGGAAGGGGCTGAAGAAATATTGAGTAAAGGTTTAAGATTAATTTATTTTAATAATATAATATTAATCAGACTAATTATATCTCCTAAATTATAGTTAAACTTTAATGCTAGTTCCTGTTACGATAAGGAATACTTTAATTAAGGAATCCACTTATCAACAATTTTAGGACTGAAAGAAACTATAGTGTAAACAGCTTTTGATAAAACATTTGCTCTTTTTTCATAATACTTGAATTTAAAACTGTAGGGATTCTAGTATTGAAATATATAGATGTCAAAGATGTCAGAACTACTGAAGGGAGTCTGGTGAAAGGTCTTTCCTAGAGAAAAAGATCGCTTTTATGGGCAATATAAATTTCTATTTATTTAAATAACCCCTTTTCTAAAATGTTTGTGTACACTCCACCACCCCTTTCTTTATATTAGTTCACCACAAATAATGTCTTAGAAATTTTCCATTGTAAAAACACCCACAACGAAAGCTGATAATATGTGATTGTAAATATAGTTTTAATGTTTAATCATTATTAAAACTTTTAATTCATTGAGACATTTATGGCCTTCAATATTTAAAAGTATGTATCTACCTCCAGTGTCCAAGTGCCTTGAGGGTATTCCCCCCATGTATGAGTAGTCATGAAGGGCCATTTAGTAAAACCATCACGGTGGTCATTATCGTTCACTCTTCTGCTTAATATCATAGATCTGGAAAAAAGTATATAAAACTATATATTTTCTGTGTATCTCATATAGGAAAAAGAGGAATTTGATTTAGGAGCCTAGGGTAAATGCCGCTTATATGCATGAATTTAATTATTGTCACACATATATATTATATTACCATATAAAGATGTAATATAATTTTGTTGAATTATCAAAACATGCTTTTTTCATTTAATCGATTAACATACCTTGTTCCCATTGGAGATGTAAGAAACAACTGCACATCTCCTCTTCTTGTGGCATTCAAAGTAATTACTGCTTGAACGTGCTCCAGATAGTTTACCTCTGTATCTGTGCCTTGACATGAAGTTGTTGCTATTTTCAAAACTAGAGGATTACCGCTTGAAATTGGCCTATTAAAGTAATGATTCATAAATTGTAAAAAGCGTAGTATAAAAAAGTGTTATTCAGCTTAAGTTATTGGTACAAGATAACATTCAATAGTAAAAATGATTAGTAATTTAAAATTTTATGAATTAATGTCGTGTATAATCAGAGTAATAAAACAAAAAACAACATTTTTTTAGTCGGAATTTATTGCGTGGTTTTCTAATATTTACTTTATTTCTCTCATCACTCCCTGTTATAGCAGCAAATTTTAGATTATGTATTCCTGTCTATAATATGCATATTACTGGTATAGTTATTATCATTATCAAAAGGTAGCCCTTTACCAAACTACTAGATCATTTTTACAGTAGGATTAACTATATTTCTAAATATTTTGCCTGTTTATAAGTTTTTTTTTTCTCAATATGTTTATAATTGAGTAACAGCCAGTATGCTTTAAAGTAGAGTTGGCTTGAATTGTATTTTCTGTAAAGATGCATATAAAGAAAGTTATATATAAAATTTTAATAGCAATCACATGATACAAAATAGATCAAATGGTATGAGTAATTTGTTCATCATTTGCTACTCACATTTCAAAAATTGAAATAAAATAGTTATTTTGACAGCAGTTTACGATCAGCAGGATACCAAATTTATGTTTGCTTTCAACATTTTGAATGTAAAAATAGGATATGTTGATTAACATATTAAAAGAAATTATATGAACATAAGCAGAATCTAGAATAATGGTTGTAAAGAGTTTCATAAGTCCAATATTCACAAGAATAAGGATGTTTAGTGGTAATTTATATTATATGAATGTGGAATTAATTTATATAAAACTTACTGTATTTGCTTAACACTTCCTGCTTCACAATGATATCTTGCTGGAACAGTTTTCCATTGTTTTGCTAGGGCGACCATAGCTCCAGCATCAAGTACTCCAAATCCAAACAGATGATTAAATTCAAGACCAACTCCATTCATTGTCCAATGAAACCTGTTTTTCGCATCAAACAGGGAATTCCTTTTTGAGGTCAGCACTGTTAAATGTTGAATATCTCTCCATGAAATTTCAGGACTGAAAAAAATATTTAAAACAATGAAGTAAAATATGTATTAACTAAATTATTGGTATTTAATAGTATGTTATATGTGAATATTTGAATAAACCTAATGATATCAACTATTTTTAATATACTACTAACTTGAAGTTTATAAAAATTGTCTTGCTTAGAGGAAGTGACAGAATTTATTTTCATTTTTTACTTTACTTCTTTCTGATCATTAGAAAACATTTCAAATGATTTGGTTAAAAGACCCCTGAGGTTTATTGCTGTGAAATAAACGATTATCCAATTTTAAGGATTAACTTAAAAAAAATATTCAGATCTTTGGAAGTAATCTGGATTGAAAAATATTCACAGCCTGAGATGCTGTCATTCCTATTCTGAGTCCAGTTGTTAAACATGTCTTGGTCATATGTCTTTTAGTAGGATTTTTACTGATTTTAAAGGAAATTTACCGTACGTTGCTTGGCAACAATTTTCTAGCAATGCTGACTATTCATTGTAAGGTACACCCCAAAGGCTTGGAATCCACAGAGTGCTTGGGTTGTTAACGGAGATGTACACAAAATTTCTGTGGCTATCGAGTATCATCTTGGTAACAGATGTCAAGAAGAGAGGTCTTATAAAAATTACCTCCTTGTTCTAAGGTGATTTTCAAAAGACTATCACAAAAAGGTGCATAAGTGGCATTGCCTTATAGAGATTATTATATTTTCGAGGCTTATAAAATTTATTTTTTAGAGAAATTAAGACAGATTCGCAGAGAAATGTTTTAAGTGGTATCTGCAATTTTCTTTAGGATCAGTTTGTTTGTTTATTTAGGGTTAACGCCCTTATGTACTCCAACTTGGGGAGGAAGGTTAGGTTATCCTACATATTAGCAACCTATTCTAACTAGGGTGGGAAGGTCAAGATTCATAGGCGGGTTTGCCAAGAAAATATTTTTTACCTGCCCAGGTGGGATTTGAACCCACGACCTTCAGTACCAAGCGCACTGAACTTAGGATCAGTTTCAGCCGCTCTGTTATAGACCTCAGAGAATAAATAAATTTCACTTTTACAAAAGACAAGTAGAATTATTTTTATGTAAGGTCCATCACTGCATTTTAAACTTGTGGTTTCTTGCTCATTTATTGTACTACTACTTTTATCACCTAGAGAGACCATGTACAGTTTAAATAAAAGTTTAGAATTATTCTTGATACTCTGAAAAATTGGATACAAATTATACTGGAGTTCCTTCAATTTGGAAATGAGGAGGATCTATACTTTTAGTACAAGATACATGCCTTAGTTTTCAATTATGAAATTATAAAATAATTGTCAGTCCTCATTTCTTGGAATACACACACAATCATATGCACTCTCACTTACTTAAACAGAAAGAGAGAGTTATAAGACATGTAAATGAGAATTATGAAAAAATATGTAACAATATCTACAGTTAAATTATGATTTCATTTAATAACAGTTGTAATAATATTTTTCCTTTTTCTTTTTAATATCATACTTGGCTTCCAGTGCAAGAGCAAATACTCCGGCAGCTTCAGGTGCTGCAGCTGATGTACCTGAATGAGTTGTGGTACACTTTCCATAAAGATCAGTAGTTGCCTGTAACATTATACATTATTTTTTGAGATATTGAAATTGGTGCTATTCAATTTGATTTATTGGTATATTTAATTTAATAAATATTTTCGATTCAATAAAAAAAAAAAACTAATTATGTTTTATTATATTTAAATAAGTTTATAATTTAGTTTGTAATTTAGAGTGATTTATTTACTTTTTACAAATCAGCACTCTTTAAAATTTATTTGATGGCCTCTAATCAATTATTTTTTATTCCAAAGTTTTCGATCAATAACTCCACACAATAATTCTTAAAATTTAAAATAATTTTATTGAATGAAATTATGACAAATAGATTGATCCATAGGATTATTTCCCTTTGAGAATAACATACTTAGTAACACAATTCTTATTTTCATTATAGATTAGGATCTATTCATTATAACTAATCACTCAATATTCGTATTTTTAAAATAAATCGTTAAATAAAAATTGTGCACTAAAGAGTTTTTGTCTGGAGAACTGTATAAGCTGGGGATGTTAGTCAATGAATAATTGGTAATGTGGTAATGATATTGGTAATGAAGGCTGTGATTCCAGGTATCATTCATGTTTAGGAAAGAGATGAGAAGCAATCAGTTTATTAAAGAATATTCACTGGTTATGTAGCTAAGGAATTTACTATTAAACTCCATATATGAAGTTTCGATGAAGCCCCTTAAAATACACATACCAGCTCGCTAAAAATCCAAGAGGTGAAATACAAGTTTGTTAGCACATTTTTCGCTGTAACTCGGAAACTATTTGTCCAATTAAACATTTAATTTTTTTAACTAATAGCTGGTTAAAGTTACTGCTAGATAAGTAATTTATATTAAATTCTGCGAAATACCCACACCCGCCAGTCTATATAAACATGCCATAATTGTCATATTTTGCCAAAGCAATATAAAATATATATGTTTAGCGTGCTAGCGTGGGTGTATCACCGAAATTAATATTGTGTGTGTGTGTGTGTGATATAATAGTAAATGTAACCAGCTTTGAGATGAAATGTAAGAAATTAGGGAAAAATGTGCCAAAAAAAACTTATATTACACAACAGTTCGTGGTTTTTAGTGTTG
Source organism: Euschistus heros (assembly GCA_003667255.2). Taxonomy (NCBI): domain Eukaryota; kingdom Metazoa; phylum Arthropoda; class Insecta; order Hemiptera; family Pentatomidae; genus Euschistus; species Euschistus heros. The sequence continues at coordinate 1,457,090 of RCWM02000095.1, forward strand.
AGGCTCAGGTATTTTACGTTTTTTGATCAAAATTTTATTTATGTGTTAGATAGTAAATTTAACCAGCTTTGAGACGAAGCAAATAAATTTTAAATCGGACATATAGTTTTAGAGTTGTAATGTGAAATGCGCCAAAAAACTTGGATTTCACAACAGGACGGGATTTTTAGTTTGCTGGCATATGTATTTCAAGGGACCTAATTATATGGATTCTAATTTTAAATTTAACCAGGTTTAAGATGAAAAAAAGTAATTTAGTATCGGACTAATAGTTTCGGAGTTGGAGAAGTAGGACTGACCGCAAGTTGGCCCAATTTCTACAATTATTCCCAATAACATTACTTTTCGGTGTTTTTTCCTTTTCTTAGTTACTGGTTTCAGCTACAGTTAATCTGTAAGGCCTTTCTTCGAAAAATGCTTCGATTTCGTGCTATAGGTAAAAAACCGAAAAGAATCGGTATTTGGGGCGTTTTTTTGCGATTTTGGGTATGAAGTCGACTTCTGCCGTGGTAGCAAACTTCGGATTCAGATATAGCGCCCCAAAAGACATAAAGGTCCGTTGAGAATAAAAGTTGGCAGTTTTTTCTTGAAAACGGACTTTTATAGCTTTATTTTACCGGACTAATATAAATAAACTTCTTAGCAGATCAACAGGTATTTTATAATAATGAACTAGTATAACAGAAAACTTTTGAATTATGAAAGGAAAATTTGATTTTGAAGGAAAATTTGGTCAGGAAAACCTCAAGCAAATGTAGTCAGACAAAAAAAAAAAAAAAAAAAAAAAAAAAAAAATCCCTGAGAGATTATCAGAAATCATATTACAGTGATTGAGTTTTGAAGTTTACTTTCATATATGATAAATAAAATTAGAACTCACTTCATCCCAATGTACAGACTACTAAATAGGGCATCAAATATTCCCACAGACTTCCTATATACAATACCATCATTAAAACCTATTTGGATCTATGAACTCGAACTTTGGAGGGGGGGGCAGCAAAAAAGTTGAATATAAAAAGCATTCAATCATTCCAATTCAAAGTACTCTGAACTATAGTCTCAAAATTTTATAGCTCCTACAGAACCTTACGTAATGATTTCAATATTCCTTATATCCTCAACCACACAACCTTCATAGGGCAGGCTTGGTTCGGGGATTCCTTGAATAATTGTATTTTTTCGTTTTCTTTTCCTTATTACTATTATTTTTTTAAAGTTTTTTTTTTCTTTTATTTTTTGTGTAGTTAGACGTTTTTGTCTTTCTTTTTCATTTATTTCTTATTGTAAATATTGTAAGAATGGACTCATAACCATCTATATTACTTATTGCCCTTATAATATTTACTCAACAAAAGCTTACAACTAGTTTAAAGGTTCCAAATTGGTGGTCATAACTAAATTAGTGGATAAAATGTATAATAAATTTTTATTTAGATATTGGAAAGAAAAAAAATTCTCAGCTGATAGATCTTCTACAACAACCAGTTATAAAAGGGAGGAATATGTGTTATATAAGGGGAGAGCTTAATGAATAGCCAGCTGGATGGCAGGAGCAGAAGGAAATTCAGAAAGATATCGAATTAGATCTGATAAATATTAGCTTCCAGGTTGTAGAATTCAGTATTTCTGATTTAACAGGAACATACATCTATTTGAGGACATTTTTATGATTAAATTGAAATATTTTTCCTTACCACCCCGGTATTGGGATCCTTAGCTCCATTACTGAAAGTTGATGCTAGTGTCGATGAGCAGCTTTCATCATAGTGAGCATTCTGTCCATCATTAATAGCGCTGTTAATCGAAATTGTCCACATAGATGCTGCGTAGCCATCACAATTGCAATCATCTTCCTCACCACCATCACCGCTTGCCCAGACATATATATTTCCAAGGCCGTTTCTTCCCTGAAAGCACAGTTAAATTACAGAATCCCATATAAACTAGCTTAAATTAAACAACAAAGGTTAATTTTTTGCTATTAAACAAAAGGTGATTTGTTGATGCAATACTTTTGTGGTAATAGTGTTTGATAATATCTTATCTTAAATTTCATTATTAGATTAAATAAGTGATTGGTTTGAGCATGGTGACACTTGGGAATAGTAGTTTTCTCAACTTTAAATAATTTAATTAAATGAGGCATAGAATTCCAATAACAGCAAAGTCCATCCATTTTTTTTTTTTTTTTTCTTAATACTATATTATTTTTAGGTGAAAAATTTTCTCCCAAAAGTAGTTAAATCACATTGAAAAAGGCCTCTTCCTAATCAAGCCCAGACCTTTACCTTCATCGACCAGAAAAATTTCAAAAATGGACTTGGTAGGATTTGGAATTCTACCCCTCACATATAGAATAATTAAATAAACCACTTTACAAATATATAAATCTGCTGAACCACTAAATGCATATTTTGAAGTTAATTAAAAAAAATAAAAAAACCGCTCTCTATATTGTCAATAAAGCGATGAGCACGAACACGGCTTATAAATCTGTGTACAGTCCACAGATTTACCATTGGAGTAAAACAGAGACTATTCTAGTCCTGATTCCCTCAACATTATACAAGGCACGTACTGGCTAACACTCAGCTACCATCAGTTCATAAATAATTCAACCACTTTCCGTCAATACAGTATACATGCTTTTACCCTGAATAAGAATGGACTGTCTATTTGAAATTCATATTTTTTTCAAAATATCGCTAGTGTTATTGGATCCATTTCCATATTTACGCCGTATTCTGAAAAGGATTCTCCGCTGAAAACATTAAAAGTATGTTGGTAACAAAGTAATAGTCAGGGTACTCTTTTTTCTCCTTTTATTTTACTTATATAATGGAAAAAAAAAGTAGGAAGTCGACAAAAAGTGTTAGCTGTTTGATACTAATTATGAATGTTAATAATCTATTGTGAAGTCTGGTAAGATCTTTTTAAATTATTAAATAACGGGAAATTTATTTTGATCACCTGTTCTATTGAAGGTAAAAATAATAGTCAATATTCTGAAATGGATGTCTGTAGGTGGGGGTCTAATACTTCTTTGGTGTAACATTTTTTTTCACACACAAAACTTTTTTTTGGAAAGGGTTCTATCGTTTTCTTGTGATCAGTGGTATTCACCCTCAAAATGTTTGATCTTTTTTTAAAGCATGTTTCAATGTTTCATTTATTATTAAACGCTTTAATGCTTGGTAGGTTTTTACATTTATCTTATGTTTCTAAGCAGAGGTAAAAAGTTGGCATTTTAATTTATCGGCTGCATACAATCAAAATGCATACATTCGGCTGAATACAAGTTAAAATTTTCTTGGCAATGCTTATTCTTTCCATGGTTTGTTATAAACTGTTTCCTTAAGTAGAATATTAATCTCAGTATATTATTTTAACACTTCCAAATATCAATATATATATATATATATATATATATATATATATATATATATATATATATATATATATATATATATATGAAAGATGGCCTGGGATGCAGTCAGGACAAAGAAAAAGTACGTCCCAGTTAAAATCTTTTAATATAGTGCCGATGTTTCGACCTGCCATGCACAAGAGGAGACGAGCCATAACTTAAACAGGAAATAGCTCGGACGTGTTTTTTTCTTTCTTTTGAGATCTGAGACCATCTTCTCCCTAAATTTCTTAAATTCAACTACACAACGTATATATATATATATTAAATTATATATAGAGGTGGAGAGGTAAATTATAGCTAGAGAGGTGGAGACTTGGGTTCGAATCCCAACCGGGGTCAAATCTTTTCTCTTCAAAAAAAATATATATATATATATATATATATATATATATATATATATATATATATACACACACATAAACCTATAAATGTATACATACATATGGTAGTCTGCAACCGGTATCGATTGTTCTGTTCGATATTTGGTGTTTTGGGGATCTATGATCGATATCCAGGAAGTTCAATGTATCTTTCGTTGGTAGAAACTATTTTTAATATCAATATCTTCTTTTTTTAATAAAAAAATTTCTTTCGATACAATAAATCGCATTTAAAATGATCTATTTCCTGTATTTTAAATTTATTGGCTTATTTACAATTTGGACAGGTTTGAAATAAATATTATTTGTTGTTTGAATAATATAGTTACCTCGTTGACTCCTTTGACAATAGCCCTCATTGTCGCATTTCTTGGTCCATCCACAGTCTTGCCGTCATCAGTGGGTCCCCAGGAGGCGGAGTATATGTCGATAAGATTTGGTTCGTGTCCCATCGAGTTTGCTTCGATAAGGTCGGTCATGTAGGGTTGGTCCAGCATCCGGATACCTAATAAGATAAAAACAATTATTAATTACTTAAAAATAATATCAATCAAAAATATTAAACATTGAGCAATCTCATCACAGGTGTGTCTCACCACCATTCTCCACAACCTCGCATCTTTCTAGGAGTGTAATAAAGTTATGAAAGAGGGATGTATTTTTGGTTATTTACATATGGATTTATAATATTTATTTAATTTTCCTATGAGTAATTAAAAAAAAAAAAAAATTCTTAGGATTAAAAAAACACAAGCTGAATACGCGATTGTCGCCACAATAATAAGGAATATTATATTGAGCTAAAAAATTACAGTTGTAAATAAAAATGAAATAAATATCTACAGAAAAAAATTGGTATTTTATGGCTGAAACAGACCAGAAATAAAAAGGATTAGTTATAGGTTTACTGAACAAGTTCTTGGTATTTTATCACTTTCATTTGTTTATTTTTTTGAGTAATTCAAAAAACTTTCGTGTAAATTTTGATCACTTCCTTGATTCGTTGCTGTAAAGTACCTCACAAATGACTAGCATCTTTTCTAGTTTTCGTCCACTTCGACAGCGGATGCTTAGCAAATATAGAACTGGGTCATCTCAAAATGAGAAAGAAAGAGACTAATGGATTGATTTATCAGATTTATTTTCGGTATCCTCAAACGTTTTCACAACACTTGCTGTTATTCTGAAGTTTAGTTGTTTAATTCTAATAAGTGATGTCGATACATTTTGGAACAGTCATGTGAGCAATCCGTACGAATAAAAAAACCCAACCTGAATATGAAATACGGAAACATGAATATGGACTCCATGCTCTGCATAACATATCCTCCAACCAACGATTCATTTATTTCTTGCACATCAAATCGCATCTTTTAAAAAATCATTTATCATTCTAGCTTCATCTTTTATGAATTCTTTGACCATCTCTTTTCGAAAATGCTTCTCTCTAACTTAAAACACTTGCATTTATTCACCTTCTCAATTATCAATCTTTGGAAAAAACTTTAAAGTATTTATGTGTATGTTATATCTCTTTATTTTATTATTATTTTTATTAACGTGGTACATGTTTTTATGGGGACTATCTGGGTTTTAAGAGTGTAAGCGTCTGTTATCTTTCGTAACTCATATTGTTACTAAATATTAGATGTTAATAAATATTGTTACTTAATTAATTGTTAACTTTGTTACTCAGCAATAATACAAAGTAATATTAATATCTTTACTATTGAATTCCCGCTTTAAGGTCACACTAGAGTCTAGTGTGAGTCATTAATAACAAAAATCCCAGTACAAAACGTAGTGGTTCTTTTTATAGACTTGGTGTTTGCACGTAATACCAACCTCACAGGTAAGAACTACAATACCTCCTTTACTTATCATGAACCTATATTAGCTATAACCGAAAAATGATAGCACATACTGATCCTACTCGAATATAATATACGCCTATCTGAAAAGTGTGTACCATGTTTCCTTACAGTCCTTGATCTTAATTGGGATAATTTTTTTTCTTCTATCATTGAACATTATAGATATTATTCCTAATCAATTTTAGTCGCTAGACGAATGCCCTATGAATTATATCTTAACCCGGCGTTGGTCGCTAGCCGATCTCGTTTACCGCTAGTCGCTAGGTGAGCATTTCCCTCGCTTCTTTGATTTCAATGAAAAAAAATCCAGTTTCATGTTACTAAATACGTAGTTATAAATGCCATCGTAATGTATCAATAATTGTAGTATGGAGTATAAGGATTAAAAATATATTTTTACAAAGATTTCTTGTAAAACAATAAAAAAACCAAACAAAGATTAAATATTTTACTATTTACTTAATAATGTGTTTTTCACCAGCTAGATCATTTTTTCTATTTCTATACAATTATTACAAGTATATTTAGTATGCTCATTATGAATTGGAACATTACACTTTTTACAATTTTTTTTTTTTTTTTAATTTCTTTGGCACATCTATTCCAGATCTCTTTTGTATTGCCTTGAGCAGCCACGAACAAGAATCTGGAATAGTAAAAATTTCAGATTCCAAGTAAATTATAAAGTTAATAGAACAAGTGTGGATTTCGGAGACGATGCCACAAGAATGGAGTGTGTCTATCATTGTACCAATTTTTAAAAAGAAAGGATTCGATTCAATGCAAGAACTATAGGGGAATCAGTCTACTAAATACGGGATATAAAGTGTTCTGAATTGCACTGTATAACCGTCTTATGCCATACGTGGAATCACAAATTGGGGAATACCAGAGTGGATTTGGATTTAGGGCCAATCGTTCAACCATTGACCAAAAATATTTTCGCTTAGGCAGATGACGAAAAAAATGAATGAGTTCGGTAGCTGCATGTGGTTACTCTTTACTTACTTAATCCGAACCTCTTTTACCGCTGAGCAGTGTGAGGTTCCATCTTATAGAGCCTGACCCAAGAAGGCCTGTCTTGTACCAGCTGCCTTCTCCTCCCCCAGTCCATTCCTCTTCTGTTAAAGGCCTCTTTGATTCCTTCCTCCCAGGTCTTCCTTGGTCTTTCTTGTGTTCGTCTTCCCTCTACTCTGGCCTCGTGGGTAACTGGCAATTTTGTCTTCAGCCATTCGCGAGACGTGCCCAAACCACCTGAGTTGGTTTTCTTGGATAATTTCTTCTGCAGGCCTCAGGTTTAAGTTTGTATTGTAGAGTTCTTCACACGATCTCTTCTTGTTTTCCCCTCCATTTTTCTTAAATAGCGCATTTCCATGGCTTGGACTTGGCTTTTGTGTTTGGAAGTTAGGGTCCAAGACTCGCTTGCATAAGTTAGAATAGGGAGGAAAGTATTCTTGAAGACCACCTTCTTAGTTGCCTTTTAGACTTCTTTCTTGTCTAGGAAGCCTGTCTTGAGGGAATAAAAGCATCTTCCAGTTGTATTTATTCTTTCCTTAATGTCCTCATCTACCCTTCCATACTCGTTGAGATGGGCTCCCTGGTATTTAAAATCTGTCACCTGCTACAGACGGTTTCCTGCCAGCCTAACGATTCGGTCCCCACGGTCTCTTCTTCTCCCGATCCTTATAAATTTTGTTTTAAAGATATTTATTTCCATATTTATTATCTCCAGTTCAGCTTGGAGGATCCTTAGATTAAACTGCAAATTACGGCAGTTATTTCCCAGTACAAACATATCGTCGGCAAACGCTAGTACCGTATAATGGGCACTCTGAAGATTCCTATATCCAAGATGGTATGGCCTCATCCTATTTTTTGCTTGCTTTAGGGCAGAGTCCAACACTAATATGAACAAGAGAGGGCTTAGGCTGCATCCCTGTCTGCTCCCCTGACCTGTCGTGAACTCTCCTGAAGTGTGGTTGCACATCCTGACTACATTCCTTTGCATTTCATACAGGCTTAGTATGGCCTTCTTTAGTCCTGTGTTAACGCTATATTCTTTCAGAGCTCTTGAGGTATCTCCTTTCTGTACCCTGTCGAATGCTTTGTTTAGGTTCACGAAGCAAGCAAATACCTCTTTGTTCTTTTCTATAACCTTCTCGGTTATTTGTCTCATTGTGAATATCAGGTCCTGTGTGCTTCTACTAGCCCGAAATCCATATTGTTCTTCCCCCAGCTTTTGTTCAACAAGAATCCTTAATCGTTTTTCAAGCACCTTAGAATATACTTTGTAGGGAATGCTGAGTAGGGATATGCCTCGATGATTCTAGCATTCACGATTGTCCCCCCTTTTTTTGGCAGGTGACGGAAAAAATGAATTAGTTCGGTAGCTGTATGTGGTTATTCCTTATAGACTATAAATCTGCATATGACTTTGTCATCAGGAAAGAATTATATCGGGCAATGTGAGAGATGGACATCCCATCTAAACTGATTCGACTCACAATGTGTACAATGAAGGACACGACAGGCAGGGTGAAGATTGGCGGAGTTAGGAGACTCATTCTCAATAAGCTCAGGACTGAGACAAGGGGATTCTCTTGCCCCGCTGGTGTTTAACATAGTCCTTAATGCAATTATAAAAAGAGCAGGACTGATGTCCCAGGGAACCATATTTAACAAAATGACTCAAGTAATGGCATATGCTGACGACGTTGTCATTGCAGGAAGGAACCGACAAAACATCAATGAGGTATTTGCGGTACTTGAGATAGAAGGAAAAAGAATGGGTCTTCAGATTGACGAGGATAAGACAAAGATCCTCACTTTGAGAAAGAAGAATCCAGTGCACCCGCAGAGACAATACATAATGGGAAACTATAGATTTGAGTGCATTAAAAGTTTTAAGTACCTAGGATCGATGATCAACGACTCCTTAGATAAAGAAGAAGAAATAAAATGCAGAATAATGACAGCTAATCGATCTTATTTCAGTCTGTCTAAACTATATAGAAGTAGACTGCTCAGTCGCACAACCAAACACAGACTTTAAAAGACACCCGTCATGGCATACGCATCTGAAACCTGGACATTGCTTAAAGTATCAGCTGAACGTATTGACAGGTTCCAAAGGAAAATATTGAGACGCATCCATGGACCTGTAGAGGTGGATGGTTTGTTTCGACTCAGAAAAAACAAAGAGATTTACGTACTTAATAATGACCTGATTGTTTCCCAATAAATGAGAATACAGCGAATTAAATGGCTGGGACATATAATCAGAATGGGCGAGGATAGGACAGTCAGAAGACTGTATTACGGAGTAAGCCCAGATGGAGTAATGTCTCGTGGAAGACCGAAGGGAAGATGGAAGGATAGCGTCTCCGAGGATCTGAAGAAAGTAGGAATATCCTTTAGATGTGCACCGTCAGGGAAGACAGGAAGGGCCGTTGAGCTGGCCAATGACCGCTTCATGCGTCTGTTGCGCCGGGAATGAATGAATGTAAATGATTAGAAAATAATATAAATACAATCCACGACGATTTATTAACTAATTACTTACAATTTATCTTCTCAACTGGCTTTTTATCCAACAAGTCAAGGATGTTAGATCCACGACTCATTTTGAACCCTAATAATCACTAATCAATCGAAAGAAATTGGAAAACTCGCTCAGTAAAATGTCACGAATAAACTGCACAAGAGATAAGCTGATACTGAGGAGTGTGGACATGGCAATTTTCAGGAAAATCTCCCTATATCTTGGCCACCTGCATCCGTTTTACTTAGAAACTAAATATTCTAATTCGCAAATGTCCTAAAGTCAGCTATACTGAGGGACAGCGATGGAAGTTAAATGCTGACGAACTTATCAAATATTTTTTAGAAGGATGAGGGAAATGCTCATCTAGCGACCAAAGCAGGGTTAATGTTATTCATAGGTTCATGTTGTCTCAGAATAAAGTTAATTTTCTTCTTCATAAAAAAAAAAAAAAGTTAATCCTCGCTAAAAAATAAATAATGTAAAATTAAAATTAATGTATTGTAATTGGAATAAGTAGTTGACAGCTCTTTGAAAGATATGAATTGAATGAACCTCCATTATTCGGTTCATAAATACTTTTATGTATTTGAGTATATTCCGATAGAAGCGTCCCACGGTTGAAGTAGTCCTTTACATGGTGAATTCGACAGCGTTTCTTCGCCCATACTGCTAGGCGTGATATGGGTTGAAAGACCTATTCACAAAGTAGTTTGACATTTAGCACAAGTAGCTATAGAACTATTTGAAGCAACCCGCTATCTACCCCTAGATAAACTTCCGCTTGGGTATTTCCGGTGTGGAAAGCGAAAAAAAGAGAGCGCAAGTTGAAAACTAGGAACATTATTTTTGAATATTCCAATTGATTGAATCATAAAAAACATTATCGTTAGCTGACTCATAATTTTTAATTGCCTTAATGGTGAAATGGATAGAAATATTGTCTTCTTTATCTTTCCTTATCTCCGTTTAGTACAATTGAGGTCCCATGAAGTGATTAATATCTTTTTTCCATTCGCTTGGCAGGTAATTGTTTTCCTTAATTGGGACCGAACACTAATGTTATATTATAACGATCTCAATTTTTTTTCTCGAACTTCCAACGTATAGAAAACTACCATTCTGGTTAACCACTTACTGCGAGATTCTAATCAATTTAAGTATTTTTGCTTAGTATATCCGTTATTTTAATTTTTTTTTTTATATTTATAGGTTTTCCAGTCAGGTAGATGTGATGTAGAACACTAAGTTGAAATTCAAAACAATGTTAAAAAGAAAATTTGTAACATAATGAATAGTAACATATATTTTTCGGCATTTTATAATATTTATGAATTTCTTGTTTTTCCCCCCTTATTTATAATATAATACTGTTGGGGAAAAAAAGGTCGAACTAAATATATTGCAGGTATAAACAAAATTTAATTTATTAAATATTCTCTTGAAAACCAAATTTTCTTCCCAATTGCTTATGACAACAAACTTTATTCATATTCAAATTATGCTTGAAAGTTACTGCTACTATCCTCCAAGTAATTAAAAATTAACTAATTTTTAGTTTGGTATTGTCAGTAAGTCAGTATAATGGAATGAATTATATATACATCTATATATACATACATAGGTAATTTACGAGTATTTTATTGACTCAACTTTTATACTATTTAAAATATTATTTTCAATTAAATTAATTATTATATCAAAATTTTCCGCTGTTTTTACTTTTTAATTATGTATATTACAGTATCCAAATTGGTATTTGGTTTCATGCCTGTTTTAAAGAAAAGTGGTCCAAGAAGTTCGTCTCTTTTTTTTCAATTCTAATATAACGTTGACATATGATGTTATGTTTTCTTAATACTTATTGAATATTACGCCATTACACGATCTTCTTCTTTAGAGTTCAGCTATCTATGGACCACGTTTAACAATTCATTCCTTGCTCTTCACTTCTTTCCAATATTTCTTCAATACCTCTGCCTGATGTTTTCTCCTTTCGTCTGACCACCGTCTACCAATTTGTGTCCTAACCATTTCCGGTTAAATATGTCTCTGTCCAACATTGAATTCCACTGTATATTTGCCACCATCATATCACCTTTTACCATCCGAGGCTTTGTTGGAAAATTTTCTTTGTCAGTCTTCTCTCATCCATTCTCATGAAATATCCATAGAATGCCAATCTACATTTCCTCATTACATCACTTAATTTTTCAATATTCTGATATATTTCCGTATTACTTTTTAGTTTAAAACCTTAAGTCTTTCATGGTCCCAATATTTTTCGCTCCTTCTTTTCTATATTTTCGATTTCTCCTTTTTTATTGTGACAAACATTCAAAGGCATATAAGCTTTCAGGACGAACAACGAATTACTTCACCTAAATATTTAAACTTATCTACCCTTTTAATGTTACCATATTTAGTTTGTAGTCCGTTACACGATATTAGATGGTAATATACCGATTAATATGAGATGGTTTACTCACCTTAATTTGTTATTAATTATTCTAGCATTTTATTTATCAATATTTCATCACTTCCTTTTTTTAATTTTTTAGTGATACATATATGCTAGTATGTTGCAGTAGTAGAAGAGCATTCACATATTTGTTGACTACGATAGTAGAGTTAAGGGGTTTTGCTCCAAATTGCTCAAAAATCGTTATTTAATGAGAATCTGTCAAATGTAGGATACAGTTTTTGTAAAATTGCTATACATTTATTTTTTTTTTAAGTATAATTACTTTTATTTTATATTTTTGGCTATGCAAATTTTTAATTTTTTCTTTTATTTTACAGGTGCTTTCAATCAGCCCAGAGGTGTTAACCAGATCAACAGTGCAAAGGAGATTCAGGTATTTTATAATTTATTTATTTATTTATTTTTATGTTTTTTGTAGCGAGACGTTAAGCAATTAACTCGATCAATTTTTCTTTTGGTTCCTGTTGTTGTAGGCTTTTATTCTTTACGAAAAGGCTTGTTTACGCTCTTCTGACCACTTTGGTCTGTACTGTTGTTTTTTTCTTTCCTCTGGTACAACTTCTCATTTGTCTACTTTGTGTCTGAAGATGTTTCTTTCTAAAATGTCGGCTGGTCTTATGTTTGTACGAGTATTTTTGAGGTCCTTTCGAATTTCATCTAGCCAATTAATTAATAATTCATTAATTTATAATTTTTATTTGTTTTTTTGGTTGAACTCTTAATTACTTGAACTCAAACTGGGAGGGGTCCAGTAAAAACGCACTAAAGCTCATCTATAACGGGGGTGTGGTCATTAAAAATTTCTCGTCAGCTTTTTAATTCAAAGAATATATATTAAATGTACATAATATATAATTATTTAATTTCTATTTCTGATTCTCTCTCTTATGAACTGCTGCAATACTCTGACCTCACATAAGAGCTGAACAAAATTTAATCATTATTAAATATTGTCCAACTTTGCTTCATAGTCATCATATTTGTTTAAAGAATTTCTATGATACATACATAAAAATCTCTAATTTAAATCACATTATTAAATAATTTTAATAATAATGAGGGTAAATAATTATTTAACTATAATTGTGTAATTATAACCTCAGAGCTACCTTCGATCGATACCTATCCTGGAACAATATCACCCAAATCTAAAAATCATCTTAATCGTTAAACAGCTCCATAGATTTCGAGTATCTTCTTTTTTTTTTTGGGGGGGGGGGGAGTACCCGCTAGCTTCTAATGTCCTCTCTTATTTTCTGTTGCTTTGATTTCGGTTGCTTGGTTTGTGGGGGCTGACTGGTGATCTCGAAATGAGATAGAGAAGACAGATATGAACTGTTGTATTAGATTCATCTTCGGGATCTCGGTAGCTTTATCCATATTCCCTATATACTCAACGAAGCAGTTTTACAAAAAAACAACAACTTTTAAGCCAATGTTATCATAGCTATTTATGAACATCCCATTGCATCTGTAAGGATTTTAATTGGACTGATACATGGTAAACGACCCGACACGGAAAAGATTTACATACTGATGAATGGGACCACGAACGTTCGTGGGTTGCTGGAAGCGATATGATTCTGAAATCACTCATTAATTACAAACTGTAGGTAGACAAAACCTCGGTATTCCGGGAAATACAAAGAGAATTCTCAGAACTGTTAATGAGTTTTATGTTTAATCGATATAAAAGCAACTTCATCATATTTAACTATTTATCTTACTGCTATATTTTCAATTCATGAAACGTTTAATATTATTTAATTTAATTTTATTTAACAGTAAGTATGATATTCCACTAATCCTCGTAGAACAAATCCGCTACCTAGGACTCCACTTGGAAAAACGACTTACTTGTAACCCACAGACAAGACTAAAACGACAAGAAACTGCCCGTCGTTACAGACTACTTCAACATTTACTTGACAAACGTTCATTCATTACAAAAGACTCATTTACATGACTGTGATTAGACCCATTTGGACGTAGGGAGTTGAGCTTTGGGGCTACACTAAACCATCCAATTCATCTCATATCTAACCCTTACAATCAAAAATCCTTTGAAAAATCCTCAATGCTCCTTACTTTGTGACACTAATATGTATGATAGATTGAGTTGTAGTGATGTATTTTCTTTAGAATAAATAAAATTGAATTATTTTTCTGGAAAAATAAAAACATACACTATCAGCTAAGTTTAGATTCTGATTAATTTTTTTAATGATTTATTAAAAAATAGTGAGTTAATTTCTAATTCAAACTTCTTTATATGTACAAAATTGCAATGTTATAGCGGGTAATACATGTTTTATATATATGTTATATATGCAATGTTATATATGTTTCCATTATTTTAAATAAATTCTTTGGTAGAATTAATTTCTTTCTGATTAAACGGCATGATTGATCAACTTTTAACAGCTCAATCAAAGTTCAAATATTTTTGAAGATTTGTTTTGAATATATTTTAAATCACTTTCACCTTAAATTTTGGTTAATAGGGCCAACGCTAAGGATGAATATTTTGTGAAAGTCCTACTAACAGTTTGTCATTTTAGTTATCGATTTTAATATAATTTGAACATATTGTAAATAAATGAGTTATGAAAACTATGAAAGAACTCGATAAAGAGCAAACAGTTACCCAATAATTAATTTTTGGGCCGACTTTCAAACAAAACCAGTTATGTCCAACACAAAAAAGAAATTTTCTGCTACTAGCAGGCGTGCATTGAAATCGAAAATTCACAAGTTTAAGATCACTGGAAGAACACAATATTGAAGATTGGGTTAAACTGTGATAAAATCTTTTATTTGTCCAAAAATGAGTATTTTGTACGGTAAATTTCTGAAAAATGGACATAACGGGTTTTGATTCTAAACGCCTCTTATATCAGAAGAGAAGGTGATTTACAACAATTTTGGGATTCAGTGGTTCCTTTAAAGCAAATATTTTTGTGCCATACGCGATGTGTGACCCATATCGTATAGGCATATGACAAAAAAACCTATTACATTAAAAATGAAACAGTTATTTTAACTGTTACAAGTTATAACATTATAAGTTTAATTTAAGTTAATGATGTACTGGTAAGAGAAATATAAGTTAGTTCAATGGATTAGCTTGCATTTTATTAACTAGTATGCCTATTCTTGGTAGTTGTATAGTTGGGACACAATTCACTAACAGGCAGCATTCCTGATACTTTGTTTTTATAACAAGTGTTGAAAATACTTTTTCCTTCAAGTAGGTGCTTTAAAAAGGAAAATATAATCGAATAGCTTCCTGCGATACGCCTTGCTGCCATATTGCCATTTCATTGAAGACATACTTGTAATACGAATCATTTCAAGCAGTTGGTTTCAATATCAATTTTACGAAATTAGCATGAATATGTATTTAAAGTAGGACCTCGCTGATCCGCCTCTCGCCAGTACAACTCTCCGGGTGATCCGATCCTCCACGAAGGCCCGTGGGGTGTACAATATTGTTTGCAGAATCCCTAATAATCCATTAAAGTTGAAAGTTTTTGTGTGCAAAAAGTCAGGGCAGCATCAGCAGCCCAGTATGCAGCAGTTTTAATTTCTTTATTTTTTTTCGTGCTTATATGCTAAAATCCAAATTTTGAACCTTGAAGCGCCGCCGCTCGCTAATTGGTAATGTCAAAATTTTCGACCATTTTTATGTTTTACTATATTTGCTGAACATTTAGTTATAAAGAAAACCTTTTTAGATTTAAAATTATACTAATCTAAATTTCTGCAATTTGAGCAGAGCAATTCTCTTGGCCTCTCGCACAATTCTGCTCCATTCGCTCCTATCCAGAGCCCTATTCCTCCAGTCGGTAACCCCAAGTACTATTTAAGCCCCCAACATCCTTTAGCCAGAATTTTCTAGGGCGTCTTCTCTATCTTTTTCCAGGGATGCTTTATCCCATAATCCTCTTCACCAGTCTGTCACTGGTCATCCTTTCGACGTGTCCATGCCAGCTTATTCTTTTTGATTGTATAAACCGCACAATATCAGCATGTTTGATTACTTCATCCAGTTCTTGATTACTCCTTATGCGCCAAGCGCCTTCCATATATTAGCCAGATTATCTTCCTCTCAAAGACTTGAAGAGCAAGATGGTCAACTTTCTTGGTGCATTTAGAGAACAAAGTCTATTTAATCAAGTTTACGAGACCAAATTACGATTTATTGCCATTTACTAATAATAATTTGTAATAATAATCTAATGTTTAGGATAAAACATATCTATACAAACATATTATTATGTTGGTGTATATAACGAACGTTAATAATTCCACTATTTTTAAAAAAAGTGTTAATGTATAATTTTGAATATAATTATAATAAAATTGGTACTGTAAAAAGATGTTTCAAATCTCTGCGTTATTCGTCTTTTTGGCCGTTCCGGCTTACCACTTGATCCCTTAGGGGTTGGATTAGTGAGGTTCTACTGTATTTATTAAATGCAGAAGTTTTATTCAAGTCGATTGTTATAATTTTCTAATTATGCGTCTACAACGTAAATTCAAGTTTAATAAATTATGGTCTAAGATTTTAACTAAGTGACAATTTTTTTTTGTTTTAACTGGTCTCGCACCCTCCCCCTCCCCTCGAGTTTGGTTACTCTTAAGAGCTTTCTGCAAACTCTGCTTTAGAGGTTATACCAATAATGAACTGCAAGTGCTAAAAACATTTTGTGTATTAGTCTAGCATGGGCCGAAGGCTGTGAGTAAATAATTTATTTCCATACCTACTGGTCAAATGTAGAATGTCGGAAGCTGTGTGGATTTTAATAAATTTAAAAATGACTAGTACAGTATTGTTTGTTTTGGCATGGAGAAGACCTTTTTTAATATAGTAGCTTTCACAATGCTTGAATATTAAAAAAATTAAAATAGTTTCACATAAATTTTAGTACATTTTTCCCCTAAATAACTTAAGGTGGTATCAAATATTCCATTTAACAAATTATTCACAATAATATCAAACCCTTAAATGGTAGATAGTGATACTAATGGAACAGTGGCGGATATTTGAAATACACATGCAGTTAAATTATTTAATCAAAAATATTGTGTGCGTATTATTATTAATTGATTAATTTTCGTTGATAGAAAGTTGTTTACTAGTCAATTCGTTCTACATATGTTTGAGAAATTGATTAACGCAACAATTTCATATTGTAGTTTTTCCTTAAAATCTCCCTTCGATATCATGAAACAGGAGTTCGTGCCCCGTCAACGATGGCCAATGATGTGATCAAGTGTACTATAATTTCTTTTCATCTGTTTATTTATGTAACATTTGCAGGAATCCATTAATTACATTAATTTTTAATTACTTATTTTAATTACTTATAATTAGTTTACATACTCAGTTCATTAATTATTTCCTGTTCTTTCTATTTTGCAGGTGCCTTCAGTCATCTAACACCAGTTAGCCGATCAGCATTGCATCAGCCGGTAAATAAAATCTTTTATAATTTTTTTTGTTTGGAGGAATTCGTTAATTACATGGGTTCAAAATTTGGGAGTCCAGCGAAATCTCACCCCAACTCTATCATTCTAAGAATATTATAATAGGGTAACTGTGCCAATTGTTGACAGGTTAAGAAAAAAATACACTCCCCTACAAAATTATAGGCTTTAATTTTTTTTTCTAGCATTAATTCAAAGCGAGGAAACGTTTTAGAAATATATTGGGCTATTATAACTTTGCATATGACAGATGAAAATCAATATATTTACATCACAAATTTATATTTTTTTCGAATACTAACAAAAACATACAAACGAACTCGACAAAAATATAGGTCAGTTAAGTTATTTATCTATTATCTCTTAGTAGATGTAAGCCTTGAACCACTATTTCTCTCTAAGACTTTAGTAAATCGTTTTGTAAGAGATAAAACATTTTCTTTATACACCTTCGAAGAATATCGGCCCACTTTTCTACGACGCAAGTTTTGACATATTCTATGGAGTTAACTTGCCTCCCTTGGGTATAAACTTCTCGAAAAAGTTCTTCCCAGCCATTCTCAATAATTTTCAGATTTGGTGATCGGGATGGACAGGGTAAAATGGAAATATGTTTGGCTGAAAACATTTTTTTTTACGTCGCTTGTTGTGTGGGCAGGTGTATAGTCTTACTGAAAGATGATCCCCTTTCGAGTCAGTTCTTCTGAACGAAGTTCCTGGATGAAGGCTATATAATTTTTTGCATTAATATTTGCTTTAAAAAAATATTAGTTATGTCTTTCCGTTGTATTCTATCCAAGCCTATAAAATGACACCATATCCTCCCATATGATGTTTCTTTTGAAATATTTTTTCTCTTCAGAAATCATGAAAATAGAATCAGGATCCATCAGGGCCCTGCAGATTAAATCACTGAAGATAATTCTTTATCTCTTTCCCCGTGAGACATGCTCAGAAGAAAATTCATGTTTTTGAAAGAGGAGGCTTTGGCTTCAGTTTACGAAGCTTTAATGAGTGATTTTGAGTGCAACGCGTTGAAAATTACTTAAGGAGTACATGTACAAAGAGGATGTCCGTTTGGACGCGAGTTTGTCATGGAATATCTAGCTGTGGGTGAACAGATGGACTCTAGGCGTAAAATATCTCACTGTTCTTAAACAGATGTTGCTCTGAACCTACCAGTTCTTTTTTTTTTTTGGCTATAATTTTAGCCCAGCCTAAAGAAATTCCTTATGAGATGCTTAGTTCTATTTAAAATAGGTAGATTTTCGATATTGTCCAATTTCTATTAGGTAATGTTTTAATTACATCCTTTCACACCCCGGCAAGTCTTTCCTCTTGGGATTGCTTGGTTAAATTTAATTGGATGAAGTGCAAAGACGTAATATTTCATAACATTGCAACGTGTAAGAGATGAAGATAAGATCCGAGACTGGCCTATGCTTTTGTCGCATATAAATTTTAGGTATTTCGTGAACAATAGGAATCAGATCTCAACAAACAGTTTTTTTTTTTTCAAGTAATTAGGTGTTTACAACAGTATTTTACTGCGCTGGCTAAAGTAATATATTATATAACAATAATAACATATAAAATTGAGGGTGGCCTATGATTTTGTCGGGGAGTGTATATATTACTGACACTGCTAAATAAAATATAGATGCTAAAATTTACTCTTGTTTATAAATTTCGTTAGGCCTATATCTTTAAAAACTGGGCATAAATTTTTACTTGGTTAATGCTTATGAAGTTTGTAAAAAATATTTGTTTTGAAACTCCTAGAATGTACCCGTAGTTGAGACATAAATATGCGAAGGTTTGGAATGCTGACACAGTTCCGATAGTTGACCCATGGATTTATTTTTTGAATTAAGGATTAAATAACTTTTATAAGACTAAGCAAAATATATAGGTCTTAGCAAAACTTATTTTCATTCATGGGTTTTAATTTGAAACCTATATCTCTAATTTACGGATAACTTCGGTAACTTGAACAAGACTTTTTTTTTTTTTTTTTTTTTTTTTTTTTTTTTTTTTTACACTTTTATCTGTTCTTTGAAGTTTCAACAATTATAAATTTTCCTAGTCATATTTCTATGTTTTTTCTCTTGAAGAAATGTTCCCTGATCGAAACTATTCAAGGAAAAATTAGCCTCGAAACAGCTGATATGTCTTCTTATTGAGTCTCGGTAAAGTTTCCATTCCGCTGAAGCACAATTCGAGAGGCTATGTTACAAACGGTCTATTTTTTTTTAAATTTCAATTACTATTGGGAAGTGGTCTCTACCGAAATGTTCGTATTGTACTGTCCATTTAGTTTTGGTAAAATATTTTAAGATTTTTAGTAATTAGATAGAAGTAATTGATAAAATAACTGAATATCAATAAACCAACAAAAATGCTTATTTAACTTGACCTACCTACCATCGAAACGGGTAAGCAGAAACAACCTGTTCAGGCCATACATTATTTTGCCACTTTTGCTTCCCAAAAACTAAGATTCTGTATTCATCAAACTAGAGTAGATGGCAGAATAGCTAACTAGAATACCTTGTCACATTACCGTTAAATTTTAAGTTAAAATAATCAACATTGAATCTATTCAATCGAATCCAATTTAATTATTGAAGGTTTTTGAGCAAAATGTCAACTATATAATCACTGTCAACTTATGGTACACTTGCCCTATAAGTATTTAATGATATGTAGGAAAATATATTTAAATAAATTTTTTTGATATCACCTAGAAAATCTTAGTGTGGAGAAGAGGGACTATCCCACTACATCTAAAAAAGCCTAATTAAAGGACAAACACGTGTAATTAATGGACGCTTCCTTTCAATTATTTTTTTTTTAATATTATTTTTTGTATTCGTAACTGCTTTGTAAGGATTATTTATTATCTCTATGTTTAGATTTTTTAAAGCTATTTATTTAAATTTACAACTGTATACATCCACTAAATGAGAAATTAATGTTCATAATAACATGTCAATAGCTTGCGAAGTGGTACCCATTGGTTGTACTTTAATAAAAGTCCTGTATTAGAAGGTCCCGCGGTAATCTTTTTATCAGACGCCTTGGAGGGTTATCTAGAGTAGAATGGGAAGCAAGTTGAGATAGTTGTGGATTTGTATGGTAATGAAGTTTTACAATGAAAGAATAGATATCTGGTTTGAGAAAAATAAGAAATTTATGGTAAATTAAGATCACTGCGCATAAGTTTGGATAAGAGCCCTAATTGGATTATGAATTCAATTACAGGACAAAAGGGTAGAGAAACTACCTATTGATAGCGCTCTAATGATAGTTTTATTTTTTAAGATCCTAAGGACATCTTTTGAGACGCATCGGAGGATTGTCGGGAATAAATTGGAACCAAGTTGAGTAACAAGTGGATTTTGGTCGATATCTAGTTTATTATGAAAGGATTGTTCTCTGGTTCGTGCCAAATCAGCAACATGTGGGACATTCAGTCCAGTCAATGAGTTAATGAAATATGCGTTTATTTTTTACCTCAGGGCTCAGGGCTTCGTTAGGATTAGTTAGAAGATAAGCATACTAATGGTTTTCGCCCCTGGGGGGTGAGCTAACGGGAGGGGGGGGGAGGAGAGAAGGATGCATTTTTGGATTTTCCAGTTATATCTCGGAAACAGTGAACTCTAGAAAAATGTTATTGAAAATCGATAATTTTCTCAAAGAAACAATTTTTACCTTACTTTTTGTCAAACATTTGCTTCTAGTGCCTTCTGGATCGTTTATCTGAAAAAATGTCTGAAGCCAAGTTGTAAAGCATTAAATTTACTTTATTTTAATATATAAATTTCTGGCACTTGAAGTAAATGTTTGACAAAAAGTAAGGTAAAGATTATTTGTTTGCGAAAATTATCGATTTTCAATAACGTATATCTGGAAAACGGTTAGAAGTTCGACAAATATCAATAAATTTTATTGGAAATGTAATAAATAAACTTATTACTACTTATTATTACTCCCGAGTCCACCGTTTCCGAGATATAATCGAAAAACCCAAAGATGGGACATGGGACCTTTTCTCTTCCGTTCTTCGTTTGAGGTACGCATGATGGTATAGAAGAATCGATTCAATTAGGATCGATGAATAACTTGCCACTTCTATTAGAATTATTTGATTTGTTTTATAACTAGTTTCTAATGTTAAACATTCATAATCGGGTTTAAAACATACAAAAATGTAATTTTTTTTATTTGATATCTTGTTTTGAATGTCAACATTTACCATCAGTTTTTAAAGACATACGAAAAGTGTACCTGATGATTCAATGTAAATGATTTGTTTTGTTTTTTTAAATGAAACGTAGACCATATCCATTATTGGCACAAAGATCCGGCAACCATTCACCCACTCTCTGAATTATATTTCCTCTTTTCATCTTTTACTCGTTCTACCTTTCCTCTCCTTCCGTTCTTTTGAAATACACTTTGTATCGATTATTGATTATCCATTGTCTGGCAACATCGCTGGTACACCTCAATTTCCTTCTTTGTTATTTTTTCTTCTTTGACTCTCTTGAAAAACATTCTGCCTTAATTTATGTGTATACCTTACTGTTGACGGTTCCATCCCTTGTTATAATTGCTGATTATGTTTGGGATGGGAATAAGCTTACTGATTGTGAGTAAAGTGGGGTGGGGTTAACTGTCCCTTAGTCTTAGACTTCGAAAAAAATTTCCTTTTTGTAATTCATCCACGGCTGATACTTATTCCGTGTATATCCGATAGTATAGAAGGGTTATCATAATCAGAAATTCGTGAATTATTTATTATTTCAATTTTATGGGAGCTAAGAGGAAAGAATAGTTGCAGCAGATTATATCATACATTTCACTGTTTGAACCGGAAACTGCAACAAGTTCCTACCACGTTGCTTCCTTTGAGTTGAAGGATATATCATATAACTTTATATTGCGTATGCAAAAATATACATCCAAACTAAGGTCCAAGAAAATCTATTCCAGTAAGATTACTGGAAATTAAAAAGTTTGTATCTCCCACTATTTTCTCTGGAAACTTGCCCTCTTCATAGGATCCAATATTTTTCTCTGGAATAGTTCAAAAGTCCCTGTCATTTGAGGTAACAGTTCCGGTCATGTTCTTCTGAAATGAATTTTTCAACTTGACAGTGTTCAGCCGGGATAGTAATCGGGGCAGCATAATCTTCACGTTTTCCAACTTTTGCGATTAGCCATTTGATACCCTTTGAGTCTCCAATTAATCTTATTCTTGAAAGACGTTTATTCCCTTCTTCAAATAATGATTCTTTCTGTACGATTCGCAATCTTCTTGGCATCGTGCAGTTCACTCGTATTTAGTTTCTAATTCTTAACTACACAGATTCACTATGCATGTGATAAGCCATTTCAATTTACCCTGAGAATGATTTGGCTTCAATGAGTCCTCAAACGTGAATTTAGTTTATTTATAGATGTATTTATTTCAAGTTCAGTTTATGAAATAGTAAGTGAGCAGAAAGATGGATAGATAGTTGAAGAAGATAGATCACAGTGAGTTATCTTGTTTGGTGGTTTTTTGTTTATTTTTTTTATTTTTTAGAGCTGAAAAATGGGTAGTTACTACGATCAGAGTTTCTGAGCACGTGTTGGTCTCGAACACTTTTTTACAACCAAGAGGGCTTATAGACTCGTTCAGATATTTCGACTTATTACTTCTAACTTCGAAAATCATACCCCTTATATTTATAATCACTAAGAAATTCATCTATTATTTTTAAATATGGGAACCTATTTAACCTTGATTGTTGGAAATGCTAAGCTTACTTATTGTTAGTTAAAATAAAAAAAATAAAATCATTCAAAGAATTGTCGATTCATTATTGAATTAAGATGTAAACGAAATTATTATTTGTATATTAATATAGATTACTTTTCGGTTCAGATTAGGTTGCCGCTACGTAAACAACCAACTTAAAACTTATCCCTTTGTAAAGAAACTAGTTATATCGAAGAATGTTTATATTTGAAGACAGTTACGTTCTGTTGACGTAGGCAGTTTGTTTTTCTCCAAACTAATGAATAAACAATGCTATGCCGAAAAAGAAAAGAAAATATTTATAAAATCACATGATCATGATTCGCTAGAAGAGGGGTTTCTTTAGTCCGTTCTGAAGCTTCTGCGCGAATGCTCTACATTATTAGCGGTTTCTTTCAAGGTCAGCTTTTGTTTCTCCAGCTCTCTTCGTTTGGAAGTTTCCGGTAAGCTGGGTTTAATTTAGCTTTATATTAAATTAAATTCGTGTGATCTAAATAAAATTAAAATACAGAGGGAGAACATAAGTATGTGAGACCTTCGACTTACAGTAGTAGATGACAGAGAACGACATTTCCTATTGTTAGTTTATAGCTTTTTTATTTTTTTTTTCTTATATTTATTCGTTATGTATAGTTTAAAACTAAATATATTTTCTTGCAAAAAATAAATTTTTCTTTCTCATCATTAGATCCATTAACGCATACGAACCTCGATCCAGCTCGAATTCCCCTTCCCTTTTCGGCTGCTTCATTAGGATGAGGGCTTCCCTTTTTATGAAACCAAATTCTCTAGTTAAGTTATAAATAGTTTTTTCTTGGATGTGCTGTGTTGTTTTAATTATTATTAAAGTTATTAATCAGACCCGGTTCCCTTCTTTGCTATTTTGCCTTCTCTGGTTCGTCTTTCTTCATCCATTCTACAAAATATCCAAACTATGCTGTATTTCTTGGTTAACATTATTTTTGTAAACTCTACTCGCGCCCTGGTCTTTCCATTTCTTGTTTAACTTATTTTTCCTTATGCTCTGCGTTAAATGAAGCCTTGCACTGACTATTTTGCCTTGTGTTTTTTTTAGATTAAATGTTACTCCCCCATCTCTTTTAACTCAAAACTTTAAGTTTTGTATGGGATTTGCTTTGATTTATGTTATATTAGTGTAAGAATACTCTAACATTGCTGAAGGAGAACATCAGAATGTGGGTCCTTCGTCTTACAGGAGATGATGGAGAGCAATCTGTCTTTTTGGCTATTATTAGGTTTATCTTTTTATTATTATTGTAATTATTTTTTTGTGTGTTTCATTTGTACCTCAATTAAAGCTTTAACTAAAATTCAGTTCCT
The DNA here is from genome assembly GCA_003667255.2 of Euschistus heros. NCBI lineage: Eukaryota > Metazoa > Arthropoda > Insecta > Hemiptera > Pentatomidae > Euschistus > Euschistus heros. The sequence goes on from RCWM02000095.1 coordinate 1,481,446, forward strand.
TATTAGCTGCTTCATTCCAGCGAAGGTTTCGTCTCTATTACTCCTAATTCATTGGTTATTGTCTTAATATTAGTTTCTTGGATTACCCTGTGTTGTTTTAATGATTATAATTGTAATTGGTTAACCAGGTTCTATTGCCTTCTCTAGTTCGACAAAAATATCCAAACCATCTGTTTTAATATTATTCATACTAACTCTCCTAGTCCTTCCATTTCTTGTCCCTTTCCTCTTGTTGCTTTACGCAAGGACTTCATCTTGGCTCAAGCAATTCAACTTATATGACTGTTATGCACAACTTTGTAGTGCATTTTGGATGACTTTGGGAAGCATTTTTACTTATATTTAGGAAAGGACTCTTACATATTTATTTACTTCAGGGAGACAAATTTACTGTTGATCATCAGATATTTGATTTAGAGCATCAAGTCTTCACGATTCCCTCATAGCTATTTCATTTGAACAACGGTTTCTTCTATATTACCCCAATTTTTTTGGTTTTAATCTTAATATAAGGTTGGTCCTTTATTGTTTTAATGGATTATTAATGATGTTAATTGGCCGTAATATTTTGCCTTCGCTGGTTCGACTTCCTTCGTCACCCATTTCCCTAAATATGGAAACCATATTTATGTGCTGGTTGTCTTGGTCTTGGTCGAAATTAATGGTATATAATCTCTAATTTCTTCCTGGACTATTTTCTATTTCCTTGTTTGTTTGGCTTTTTTTTTTTTCCCCTCCCCCCGCTGTTTTGCTCTGCGTAAGAATTATATCTTGGCTCTAATAGTGATCTAGACTAGATTCAACAACTCGGACCACCTTTTTTAAGGAATGGGAAGTGTTACCTTAAATGTAAGAAGTAACTTTAAACGTTTCTTTAGTTTTCGGAGATATAATCGTACTAATAATGAGCTTTTGGCATTTCTTGATCAATTCCTTTTAACAGAGTTTATTTAAATTCTTTTATATTTAGTACATTGTTTTGGCAATATTTCTGAGAATCGCTGTGAATATCAGAGAATCGATCTGTATACCTGGGAGCAGGTCTTAGGATCGCTGTTTTCGGAGTTCCTCATTGAATTTGTTTATAATATTTTTAAAGACCATGCCTTCTCTTTTAGCTGATTTAGTTATTTCATCTCATTCCATAGAATATTTCTACCTCATGTTCTTCTATACATTATTGTCTTTCAGATAATAGGAGAGTTGTTCATGGGACATTAGCGTACCAATCCTTCCGCGAAGATAATAGCCTCCAATCACCTGAGGCCCTCCTCTGGTCCAATATATTACCTGTAGAAGAAACTATGTATATCATTCTCATATCATACATATTCATGGCATTTCATATATACATACTTATTTATTTTTCGGTGACTTCATAAAAAAAAATGGCAGAAATTTAAGCCTTTTTCCATCAACTAATTTAGTTATTTTAATACTTTTTAATTAGCTCCAGTAGGATTTCGGGGCCCATACGTATTTTTCTATAAATATGATTTAATATCTATCAACTTTTCAGCAGGTTATATATTTACAAAATCTTACATATGTACATGATTGCAGATTAAGAGGAGCCAGCATTATTTTCTATAAGACATCAACTAAAATAATTTAACATAAAAATCAATACACACATTTTTCAAACTCATATGACATATACCATAAGAATGCTTACTGATGGGTTATATAATTTGTGGGATAAAAGTGAACAGGGTCACTCGAACCAAAAAGCAAACTTAAAAAATACTTTGCTTAAATATGGTGTGATTTCAGGCTCGGTATGGCTTGTTTCTCAGATTGTCTATCCCTCAGCCCTAGTAGTATCTACTTCCAGATAAAGGCAGCCTTATCGAACAGCTTATCAGCTTAACAGGTCGTTAAATCATTCTATGGCGAATTTTTTTTCATCTTTAACTTTATCTTTTTTTTTTTTTTTTTTTTTTTTTTTAATTCTCTTTCAGATATTGCGGGCTGGTACTAATAATAAATGTACTGATCTCTGCCGTTAAAGACCTCTGCGTCCTCTTACCATATGGAGGTTTATTTCAGGTGTGCTTATATTTTTCTCTGAAAAGTTTCATAATCAACTAAATGAAAAAACATTGATTCACAATGAAACTGAGACGCCCGCATAATTTTCTATTTTAATAAGTGTTTTAATTTTCGATTTGCTTTTGGCATAGTTTTATTCTATTATTAATTATTGCGTACGATTACTGGAGTTCTCACCTAGGTTAACTATTTGATAGATTAATTATTTTCTTTCAGAAAATTCGTGCTGTTCAGAGGGCATTATTGAACCGATTTTTACCAGAAAAGATCCTTCCTTGGTGTACCAAAGACATCTTTGTATTGAGCTTCCGGCGGTCAATTACTTGTAAAAGAAATCATTATACCTATCATTCATAGTCTTGGTGACTTTAAATGACTTTGATCGTGAATTTTGACTTTCCTTTTGAGTGGGTTCATTATCTGTTAACTATTTTGATACCCAATAATTCTCAGTTCAAATATTCATAACACTTACTTTAAGAATTATACCATAGATTAGTATAAATAATCTTAATATGGTTTCCACTTTATATGTTTTCTTCTGATTTTCCCCTTTTCTCACTATTTGGCCAATCTGATTTTGACAGAACACTATGTCAGATATTGATATAGCAGGCGGATCCCTTCTCGATTCCTGGGAGTACGTACATTATCATAAGGAGAATTATTTTACTTTAGTGAATTCAATAAAATTAATTTGTCCTGCAATTCCGTCACTTTGAACCACTGTGCGATGAGGCCCATAATGCTGGATATAAAATGAGGTTTTCGTCTGTTTGTTTCTCTTGTTGCATTATTCTGTGATCTTGCTGAATTTTCCAACATTGCATTATTTTTCTCTTCTTTGATGCCCACCAATACAGCTTCTATTCTAATCTAACTCTTCTAATAGTAGTCTTACTTAATAAAACATATCTAATTGGCGATGGTTTATCGAGGCGGCGCACAGTGGGACGAATGGCCTATCTAGGAGGAAAAAAGTCATAATGGAAATTAATAAAACTATTGTGATAGGTGTATAGCTAAGTAGTTTATGGAACATTATTATCAAAGGTTCTTTCGTTTTTTGGAGCTGAGCTGGATTTCAAGGTAAAAAGAACGACCAAAGTTAGTACCTTACTCGACAGGTCAAATTTTGTTAAAACTATTGATTATTTCAATCTAAATTTGTGTATCATCCTATTGATATTTTTTCATTATTCTTTTATAATTAGTGAATATAGACGATCGTTATACCAGTAAGCCATTCTCAAAATAATTTTTTAATAATTTGACCTATTATATAATTTTTTTAAAAGTGCCGTAAACTAAAGCATTTTTGAACTAAAAAGTACCCCAAAGTACCTCTCTGAAATTCATGGTAGAGGTGCCTTAGAAGGTATATGAAATAATCATTAAACAGTTAGCTGCTTTTATCTGCTTTCTCGTCTGAAAACGAATTTTCAATTTCGCGAAGAGAATTATTTCGTATTTGGCTTAATTGTAAGGACATTGATTTAATATGTATTACTATATTTAAAACACTTAAATTAGAGGATATTATACCAACATCTTTAGCTGCACTGAAGAGATATTTAAAATTGGTAGTTACGAAAATTAAAACGAAATAATAAGAAGCTGGAAAACCCCGGAAAGTTATAAGGAGATTGAGAAAATCACTCTTATAAGAAAAAATCATTTTACATACGTTTATAAAGTTACAATACACACAAACACATAAGAATGGATCATACTGTATGTATTGAATTTTCATTTAGATAAAAAATCAGTTATGTTAGTTTTTGTTTACTAAGGAGAAAAAATGTGCAATCGAAATTAATGAAACTGTTGTAATAGGTGTAAACGGAAGATGTTTATAGAGCAGTATTAGAGTTTTTTTTTTGGTTTTAGCTGTGGGATTACTAAGTAAAAACAAGGATGTAAGTAGTATCTAACTCGACAGGTCACATTTAGTTAAAATTTTGATTCTTTCAATTGAACACTCGGTATATATATCTTGTAGATATTTTTTCATCGTTAGTTTATAGCAAAAACCAAGAAAAAATAAGAAAACATTGCCCATTACAGACATTATCGCAGCATACCTAAACTCCAGATAGTAATTATTCTTGCACCTCATCCACCGATGATTCCTCTGGGGAAGATGTGGACTCTTCAGAAGATGACAACAGAGAGTGATAGTGAATGTAGCACGAATATGTCAATTGCAATATCAAATGTTTTCTGATTTAAGATTCGCCTAATATATTATATTCTTTATTGTTGTTACTTATGCGCTTTGATTTCACCTTATTTTAACTCCATTGTTTATGTAAATCAGGTTGCTGTGTCTACTTAATTAAGTCAGACTTTTTTCCTCCTAGATACAAAGTCGGAAATATCTTCCATCTTTTTCAAAATATCATGAACACTTTGATCATCAATTCTTAATTCAGCGGATGACACTTAAACACTTTAACCTTTTTCTATTCAGTTTTTACGGGTTAATTTTTGTTTAAGCATGAAAACATTTTGTATTTATGTTTTTATTATTATTATTTTTTGTGACATTTTGATAGTTCCTATTTGAATGGAGACTAAGGGATAACTGAGTAAATAGTTTTGCTTAGTAGGCAAACAGGTCAGTAATAATATCACAGAAAGATTTGAAAACAGTATCGCTTCATAATATGAATTGGATAATATGAAGTACACCGGAAACATCTCATTTATACGATACCAGCTTGACGTGTTTTTTCATTCATTACTTTTTTAAGATAATTAAAAATAATTACTGAATAATAATAAGTATAAATAATTACCCATTATGTAATAATTAGAAACGATCTAACTAATTTTTATTAAATTAACATGATACAAATAAAATTAATGGTGAAAAATTAAACCTTATAAAAAAAATCGGAACCACCGATAATGGGGGCCTACTGTATAGTATTTTTCTTATAGTTATGACTTGAGTGGTTTTGTTTTACCTTATTTAAACTCTATTGTTTATGTAAATCAGGTTGCCAGGTCTGTTTAAGCGATACAGACTTTTTCCCTCCTAGATTGGTCATTCATCCCACTGTGCGGCGGGGGTACACATGGAAAGTATATGAAATGTCAACTATATTGATATATTTTTCAATTTTTTTTTTTTTAATTACATTTTTTTGTTTTTTGTGAACACTAACCAGTTTATAATCAATGGTTGCCAACCTCATGTCAATAATATCAAATTAATAAAAATACAATATTATATTGTTACATTTGAGATTTTATTAGATTTTACTAATTTAGGCCTTCAAGCAATATCTATTACCCGAGTAGTATATGAGCAATTAACGCTTATTTCAGTACGCCATGTTGGAAAACAGTATGCTTTTCCTTCCTTTTTTTTTCTTGGGATCCATTTTGTAGTATCAATAAGAAATCCGTCTGGTAACCGACATTTTTTATTACTATAGAGTGCTATATTACATCTAGGGTATTTGATGAATAATAGTTTATTTGATATTTATTTAAATCGTTTAGGCCAGGGTTCAAATAGGACAGTCACGAAAGACGAAATGTCAATCTTTATTGAAATAAAGTCTAACATTGCGGGTAATAAGACTGACTAATATCTTATTTTCCGATGATCTTCTATAACATGTTTTCCCGGGTCTATAAGTGTGTCTACTTAGGCCCGAAAAATGTTGGTAGAAATGGAACGCTAGTCCAAGATGATAATTTTATATTGTCTAGCCCTGTTATCTTTTTTGAACCTACATTGGTTCAATTTTTCGTTGTCGGAACAGCATACAGTGCAACATTATTCTGTATTTTGTAGCTAAAAATATCCTGATTATAAAAATATAACCAATTCTTCAATTCCTTCAGCCTTTTTAAGGACTAACCTTCTTGTGATGTGAATTGTTGCTAGCTCAATAGAAACAGATAAAAAAAAAACAATCAGGAATAAGATTCAGGATTTAAATACACATGCATATGTATATATGTATGTAGGTATGTATTGCCTGAGAGTCTAATAGTCGTTGACCCTAAACGTCTTCGTTCCGCCATCTTGTAAGGCGGTCTTTTTCTCCTTCTCTTCTCTCATGGCATCCATTTTGTACTCAATTAGATACCACTATCTGATATCACTTTGTAACATGCTCAGCCCACTTTCTTTAGAACAATGGAGTATCCATGTTTTTCCTCGGATGGCTTAAAATACCTAAATTTTCTATTATAGCATTGTTAGAACGCCCTACGTCCGCTACTCCATCTAGAACGTCCTACTTGGAATCCATTGGCGAGAATAAAATGACCTGAAACCGCTCATCGTTTCAGACTACTCCAACATTTACTCGACAAACGTTTAAAGCCTCCAATTAATTACAAATCACTGGAGGTACGGAGTTGTAGTTTCTGGCTCCACTAAACCTCTCAATTTTTCTTGTATTCAGTCTTCGAAATCCAAAATCCTTTATAAAATCCTAAATGTCAATTATCATGTCAGAATAAACTTATCCGTAAAGATATAAATGTCTATGTTGAATTGGGATTACACTAGATACCTATCCTTCCCTGATGCACCATATCCACTCGAATCCATTTGTTCTCCCACTTGCATCCCACTATATTTCCGATAATTCTCCGAGGTGTTAGAAAACAAGATGGAGAAGTTTATAAGTGCTACTAGTGGCTAGTTTTTATCCAGTTATTGAAATATTTTTTTAATCATTTTACCACACATTGTACTTTATCGTATAGAGTTATAGTTGTCAATAAATAAAAAAATATACTAAAAAAATATTTATAGTCTAAGAAATTAATATTTACAACAAACATTTAGTTTTTGTAGTCGTTAGGTCAGTTAAGGGAAGCTGAAAACAATTTTGTTTACTAATGTTTACTTAAGAATTCCAACGTTTTAACGTTCATCCAGTTTTTTTGGTATTGCTAAAATTATCAGCTCTAGTAAATAATTTTTTCTTAACAATTTGGATGGTGGGGATGCTCAGATTTTTCAGTGTAGGTTGTTTATATTGTCTATAATGACTTGAAAACCTTATGTATGAAACTTTCTTCATCTACATGTATGTATTCACGAAGGAGTTGCTTCTAGATACTTTGTAGTTTTAGAAGCTAATGTATAGTTTTGTAGTTTTCGCCCAAAAGTACCAAATCATCAGCATGATTATTTTTTTTTTATTTTTCGGTTGGCTTTTATATAGACTTTGAGATCTTTAGCCGCCTCCACCAGCCCCTTCCACCTTTGATTATCTTGAGCTATGTCTTTCCAATTAATTACGCGGTGATTAGCTGCGTCCTTTTTTATAGTGCCCATCCATCTTAGTTTCGGCCTCCCTCTTGGCCTGTTTCCTACCACTGTAGCATTCACAGTTAAGTAGAGGGGAATTGCTGGATGGCTCCTTGCTACATGTCCGGCCCAGTGTAACCCTCCTTGTTTTCATGTCTAGCCTGTCTGACTGCTTGGTTTCAGAGATAATGTCATTATTATTCTTCCTTCTACAAATCCTTAGTTCATTTTCCCACTTTGGGCCCACTATCACTCTGAGAACCTTCCGCTCAAATTTCTCAACCTTTTTCTCAAGGGTGCCCGTAAGGGACCAGGTCTCACTGCCATACAGCAATACGGGTAGTATGATCGATTTATAAATCCTGAGTTTCATTTTCCGGGATGTATTCTTAGATCTTAGGATATGGTCTGCCGAAAAGAAAGCTTTCTTCGCGCTCAGGATTCTCTGGTCGACTGAGCTGGTCATTAATGGAGGCTATAGTGCTTCCTAGGTGTTTGAAACTGTCTACTTTCTGGAAGGTCTGACTTCCTACCTTATACTTTCTTCCTGGTGGATTTTGTGGCTAACAATCAAATATTTTGTTTTGTTCGGTTTACTTCTAAGTCTATTCCTTCTGCCGCTACGATCAATGAGCCGGCCAGCACCCGGAGATTTTTGTGCATCATACCAACATGAGCTCCTCCTCGAAATCCACCACATTCTCGCATTACCTTCTCCAGTGCTAAGTGGAATAGCATCGGTGAGAGGCAATCTCGCTGGCGAAGTTCTCACTTCACATGAAGGCTTCAGTCATCCCTCCCTGAACCAACACTATACATTTGGAACCATTTATACATGTCCTTGTCAATCGTACAAGTTCCCGTGGGAATCCTCATTCCGTCATGATTTTCCAAAAACAGTTTCTATTGAAAAGAGTCGTATGCTGAAGTCAATGAATAGGGCGTGTACATTTTGTTCCACTTCCCATCTTTTCTTCAATATCTGTTCCTCGATGAAAATCTAGTGCAATGTGCTCTTGCCTCTCCAAAATCCTTCCTGGTATTCGCCTAATACTTTCTCATGGAAGGGGTTCAGCAGCATGATTATAATAATGCATTATCTACACATTTACATTTTCTAAATTCATCTAAGTATACGTGTTCCGGTCTTAAATTTTCTGCACGATTAATATGGTTTTATACTATAACGAATAGATTTAACTGATTTAACTGATAGATTTAACGAATAGATTTTTAAAATTTTAAGGAAAAATCAAGAAAAAACCTACATAACAAAATGAATGAAATAAGTTATTTGTAATAAAAATAATATGTTTTGCATCATGTTTTGTATTAAAAATGATAATATGTTTATAAAATAACACATATTTATACATAACAAACAAGAGACGTGTAAACTAATTTATTAAAGGATTAGATGTTTTGCCCTTTTGTGGGTGTATCTTTTTAGGGATGTTTTATAGTAATTACCGATTTTCGGATTAGGAAATGTTTAGAATATGTTGTAAAATATGTCTCAGTTTGATCACACATGTGAATTTTGTTAGGTGTAAGATTAAGATCATGCAGATTAGTTGATATTTTTGTATATTGATGGTAATAATTGGTGATCCTCAAACACAAGTTTTGGAATCTTCGAGTTTGCTATAGTTTCTGATAAAAGTTGTGCCACATATGGGTGAGGCATACGCTATTGGGGCTTGAATAACTGATTATTAATATAAGTTTGTTTGTGGGACTTCATTTTTATTAATGATTTGCTAAGCTTCTATCCATCGGTGGCTCTTTTATTAAGAGTCTATATCAGAAGATCGCGAGACTATATCAAGAAGCGACTTGAGAAAACAATGTGGGTATGGAGTCTGTTACGAAAGGATAGGTGTCTGTTTTGAGCCAAATCAGCAAAATATGGAACATTACAGAATATTATTGATAAGTTTATTAATGACATTGGGGAGCATTTTAGATTGTTGATGTCGGATACGAGATGGTTTAGTGAAGCTCCCAAGCTTAACCTTGTTCAAATATGTCGAATTATAGTCATGCGACTGAGTGGTTTGTAATTGATTGGAACATAGAGAGATAGTGCAGTAATAATAATAATAATAGTCTGTAATTGTTGAAATTAAAGTGTAGTTTCTGGTCGTTTCATTCTTGTAAGTAGAAACCACGTACGATGCTTGTCTAGAAGAATCCAATGTTGCAGATTTGTTTTACAACGATAAGTGGAATGCCATTAAAGGATATAGTAGGACAAAAAGATGTTAGGGTCCGAAGAAGGGGAGGCGTTTTGTATGCAATGTTTAAAAATTGAAGGGGTACCACAATCAGAGTTTCAGCCTTGTTATATTTATACTATCAACGGAGTTCCATACTTCTGTTTCGAACGTAGTTCCTTTAATTCTACTCCATTTGTTTCTTAAATTTAGAAATTTGCCTTTACTCACTTTTTGGCCTTTTTTAGTTTCATCATTATTGATATTGTTGCTAAAATCTATCTAGATTGCAAACCGAATTTTTCTTTGCAATGAGTAGCATGCTCAATTCAAAAGTTTTAATATTTGTAATTATTAATAAATGAATATAATGAAAAATTAAATATTTAAATTAAAATTAACCCTTGGATCGGCCTCAGGAGAACCGATATTTTAATTTGATTGTTACATAAATTGTTTTTCAGTTCCCATAAGGCCACCTTCAATTAGCAATCCACTTAGTAAAATATTCACAATCATAACAAGTCAGATGTACAGAACAATGCAATTTCTTTGTGAAACAATTAGTGGTACTAAAGAATGTTGATAACTCAAAACAGTAGCGTTTTGTCTCTTCATTAGCGTCAGAAATTGCTTTTACTCAAAAAATATCCATTTTATTTCTAACACGCCATGAGAATTTTATAGGAGAGGGGATTCTCAGTCTGTTCTAAGGTTAGTTTTTCTCGTATTCTCTGTGGAAGCAGTCGTTTATCGTAAGGTTAACTTTTGCTTCACTAATTTTATTTTTGTTTAAATATTTTTGTAACTGGGAAGTATTCTTTAGAATTATTATTACAATTTAAGAAAAGTGACACCCTAGACTTTGCCAAGAGAGCGCACGTTCCAGTTGGTGGTTGGTAGCTATTTTCATTTGTTTTATTTTTCTGCATTATATTCATAAATATATAACATAGATTAATACTAGTAATGATGGTTTATGTAATATGATTAATTAATTTCCTTTGCTACTATATACTAGCTATATACAGGATTCTCAGTCTATTGCTTGCCAGTCTTTAATTTTTCTTCCTAGCTGCTTCATTTGGTATACTTTTTAGCCCCTGTCCCAATGGTCTTAATATATTCCTAATAGAAATTTCTTGGAGGCTCTGTAGTGTACTGAATATCAATGATATTGATATGCCATTATGTGTTATCTTGTTCAGGTTGCCTATCGTCATCTATCCGACAAACATGCCTAAACTATATTTTGTCTTTCTTGGTTGATTAAAACGGTATTACCTCTAATCGGTTCCTGGTCCTTCCATATCTTGTTTGTCTCGCCCTGTTTCGTCTATCGCTCTTTGTAAGAATAGAGGCATTAGCGTACAAGAGACTCGATCCAGCATTTTCATTCTTCAGGGTTCCTTCTTTGCTGTTTCATTTGAGCGAAAATTTCGTTTCTATTACAACAAACTTCTCTCGTTATATACTTAACAAGAGTTTCATGAACGATCAGTAGGGTTTAAGTGAATATTAATGTTCTTGATAGGCTGTTTTGCAATGCTCTTCTAGATTATTTCTCGCCATGTAGTCGACAAGCACGTCTAAACCACCTGTTTTGTCTTACTTTTTTAACTTTACCGATATTACCTCTAATGGATCCTGATCCTTTTATTTCTTATTTGTTTCGCTCTGTCTTTTCTATCGCTCTGCGTAAGTATTTTATCTTGGCGTTGGTGATCCAGTCTACGTGATTTAAGGAGTTGGTGATTGACAGCTATTTTCATTTGTTGAATAATATACGATCTATCTATATCGGACCGCTACAGTCGATGAAGGACCTGGGCCTCTGCACACAGCATTTTCCACTCCTCACTGTCAGCGGCCACCTTCCTCCAATTCTGGATATTTAGCCGCTGTATGTCCCCTTCCACATCATCCATCCATCTTTGCCTGGGCCTGCCTCTTCTTCTTGTTCCTCCTTGCGCTCCCGTCCACATTTTTCTTGGCAGCCTTTGAGGTTCCATTCTCTCTAAAAGATACATCCATCGCAACCTCGCTTTTTTCACAACATTGACAATATCCGTTTCATCATAGAGTTCTCTGAGCTCTGCATTGTTTCTGATGCGACACCTTTGTTGCTCTTTGATTGGGCCTTATGTCTTTTTTCGAAGAACGTTTCTTTCCCATACCAGTAGAAACTTTTGATATTCCTTTTTTAGAATCCATGTTTAACTAACATACGTCACTAACTGGTCTTATTACCATTTGGTATATGGTTACTTAGTTGAAATATATACATACATATATATTAACTAGAGATGATTGGTTGTGTTATTTCATAATTTATTTATTTATTTTTGTTTTTAATTAGATCCTCGCCAAGTTTTCCTTTCAGCAGCTTCAATTTGACGACGGTTTCGTCTCTGTTACTTCAAATTATTTTATTATAATTTTAATAAGAGCTTCTTGGGGGTTTTTTAAATGTTTAATTATGTTATTTGTAGGCTGGGTTTTATTAATTTTTCATCTTCATCTCTCGTAACCGTAACTCATTCGAAAAATATATCATACTATCTGTTCTCTCTTGCCCTTATTTGTCAACTTTAATGGCAATACCTCTAATCGCTTCCTAGATTATTACTTCTTTGTTTCGCACTGTTAGCGCTACATTTTTTAAGGGTCAAGAAATACGTTATTCATATTCCATACCTCATATGGAGGTATACATATTTCTTTATTTCTCGGTGACAAATTATTCTGTTAATGAGTTGATTCACATGGCACCAGCACACATAGGTTCGCTTTTGGTATCCTATTATTTATTTTTCAAATAATTACTTTTAATTAAGATAAGTCAAGTTTAATATCTTCATCTCTATCGCACTTTTTCAACAATTTTTCAGGGAAGAGATTAGAATTTAGAACTGTCTACTGAGCAGTTCCTAGTATTGCTATGTTCAGGGTTTCTTGATTAAAAAATTTCATTAATTTAAGGGTTACACTTTCTATTTCAGCTGAGTTAATTATTTTATCTAATTCTATTCCATTTATAAATTAGACTTTCAGGGAATACATGCTCTTAATAGGGCATTAGTACACCTATCCCAGTAATTATAGCCTAAAAAAACCCATGGCCATATACTTCCTCTGGTCCAATGTGAAAACAAGTTATCTATATTGCTATTCATATCATTAATATTCTATATGTTATTTTAGATTTTTTTTGAGAAGCTTCATAATCTGTTATAAAGTTTTCTTATTCAATCTCATTTTGAACTCCCCTACAATTTATTCTTTGAGTAAATGATTACAGAATTTCTTAATTCGAGGAGGAATCAATACTTCTAGTTAAGATATTCCGATTTTATGCAATAGGCTAGCCATAGCATATTCATGGGAAAGTTAGACATTAAATTTTGATTCAGTTTTTGTTTTTTCAACCTTCATGTTTTTTGTGTCGCTGGACACGATCTGATGTTTGTTGGGCAAAGCTAGGCTAAAACCGGTAATGCTTGTTATTTCTCTGTCGCAAAACTACTCAGTTCGCGCTTAGTTTTGAGAAATTTAAAAATTAGCATATATATAAAAAAATTATACTACCAACAGTTTACGGATGCGAAACATGGTCGCTTACGTTAAGGGTGGAATAGCGCCTTAAATTTTTCGAAAATAAAGTACTGCGTTGAATATTTGCCCCAAAAAAGGATGAAACCGGAGGATTTAGCAGGCTTCACAATGCAGAACTGAGTTGTATCAGGTAATAGCAGCGCAAAGATTAAAATGGGTATTTAAAGTCGTTGGGTTTGGTAATGATCGAATTCCAAAAAAAGTGACTAGTTTTGAGCCTTCGAGAAAACAATCCAGAGGTAGACCAAGACGTAGGGAAGATTGCGTCAAGGCCGATCTGGGAGATTTGGGTTTTGGGGGAATGGGTTGGAGGGAGGCGTGTGCTTTTATTTATTATTATTATAATTGTGTATATAGTGACATTTGAAAAATAAAAGGCTTAGTTTTCGAGATATAGTCAGAATGAGTGCCAAACGATTTGCAAAAAGTGCGAAAAAAATACAGATTCCGATTAATTTTTTTTTCAAAAGGGTGAAAAAGTCAAAACTTGCCCACGAATCACATTTTCAGAGCTAATATGACTAAGCTACAAACTTAATTAAGGTATACTCTTTTTGTATCCGATTTTTAAGGTCTTGAAGTTAACCTCTCCTCACTTATAGAGCATATCTGATTACATCAGACGAAATATCGATTTCACAGGTCGGAAACCGTTCCGCTGTTGACAGAACATTCATAGTACAACGAAAGAATTTTCATTCATTTTTAAAAAATAAACACTAAAAAAAAAAAAATCAAAGTATAATGATGCGGCATTTTTATTTGTGTATTTGAGTCAGATACAGATTCTATTCTAATTGCTATCGTTGCGAAGCCCATTTAATGTGCCTGAACTTTTAAACTCTTCCAATTGCAGTCTTATTAAACAAAACATGGCTAATTGGCGAAAGTTTATTGTAGAATCCAGGGTCCAATAGGATTGTCTTGAAAGAAGAAATGACAATGTTTTGAATCTTTTTGATTAGTTAATGTTTATTACAATTTAGGCTTTGAAGGTTTCCTAGTTTGCTCTCAAATGTTTCAGTCCGCCATTTTGTTAGGTGTTCTTGTTCTCCTTCTCTTCTCTCTTGGGATCCATTTTGTACTCAATTAGATACCACTATCTAGCCTGGTAACATACTCAGCCTGCTTTCTTCAGAAGAATGGAGAATCCATAGTTTTCGTCTGACCGAAAAATTATTAGTTTTTTGAATTTTCCATTAGAGCATAGTTATAAATTAAGAAAATGAAAGATTTTACTAACCCTTGTTGAACAAATCCGCAACTCCATCTGGATAAAAAAGTCTTGCTTGGAATCTATTTACAAGACTAAAATGACCAGAGACTGCTCGTCGTTTTAGCCTATTTTATCATTTACATGACGTTTAAAGATCCCAATTAATTACAAACCATTGGACAACGGAGTTTTGGCTCCATTGGACCCTTGAATTTTTCTTGTATCCAGTCTTCAAAATCCTAAATATTTATAATTATTTCAAAATAAACTATAATGATAATAAACTATATAGATCTAAATGGCCCACATGCGGAATTGGGAACAAACCAGATACCTAGTCTTCAATAATAAGCTCCTTACTCACTCGAATCCATTAGTCTTCCCACGGGCCTCCCCGTAATAATAGAATATTCCCGATAATCCTCCGTAGCGTTTAAAAACAAGATGGAGACCGTTTATAGAAGTGCTATAGAGTAGTTTCTTTACAAGTTATTTATTTTATTAATTTAATCTCACGTTCACTTGACGTATATTTCGTATACAGTTGTAATTATAAAAGAATGAAAAAAACATACTAAGAAAACAGTCATGGTCTAAGATATAAATTTTTTTGAAGTTGTTGGGAAGTTATGTTAATCGATCACTCTATTAATAGGAAATAGTAGGATCCAAACAGATTGTATTCAGCAATAATAATATAAAAAATTTTCATATACATAACATTTCAAATATACGGTTTAACATCTCAATGATAGTTTTATTTATTTTTTTGGGGGAGGGGGGCAATTTTTGTAATCTAATCACATGTTAAGAAGTAAAAATACTAGTCCACTGAAATCAGTAAATACTCTTGTTAAACTCTAGAATGGTGGATTTTATAAAATGAAATGTTAAGTGCTAACATTTAGTGATGTCTGAGATTGCAATAGAAAAACTATTTAAAATTTTGATATGTTGTCCTCAGCCGGTTTCATGTAGAATGCTCATTTTGTATTTTTTATGACATGGCTCATGTTTTTACCGGGCCTAACTCGGTTTCAAGAGTGAAATCGTACGTCCGTTAACTCTAGTAACAATTATTTTATTGTTTCTCAAGAATAAAAAAAGTAATATTATTGATAATTATTAATATTTCTTATATTCCATTTCCACCTCAAGGTCACACTAGAGTCTATATTATATATTCCGGTTTCATCATTCTTTCTAGAGGTTAAGAAATGCTTCCTCTACTGCAGCAAGGCTGCTCCCGACCATGTCCAGATCACCAGCGAACCCCAGGATCTGTGCTTCTCTATTGAAGAAAGTGTTTCCCCTCTTGATCTTCGATCTTCTGATGGCACCTTATAGAGCCAAATTAAACAGCAGACATGCCAGGCAAATCCCCTCACCGCAGTCCTGTATGAGTGGAATATATCGGAATCCTTGTATCCGAACCCGGCAATTCACTTCCTTCATTGTCATCTGGGTTAATCTTGCTATTTTAGAGGGTATACCTAATTAAATGAGGTTCTTATAGAGTTCATCTCTATAGATGGTATCATATGCCGCCTGGAAGTCGATGAAGAGGTGGTGTATTTGTATCTTATGCTCCCTCGCTCTTTCCAGGAAGATCCTGATCGAGAAAATTTGGTCTATGGTGGCTTTTCCCCTCATTAAGCCTGCTTGATATACGCCAATCTCACGTTCTGCAGACGTTATTAACTTCTTGTACAATATCCGATAGAAGATTTTATACGCGCATGGAAGCAATGAAATTCCTCTATAGTTCTGGCATTCAAGGATATCGCTTCATGTTATCATACCTTCATGATAATACCGTACATATATTTGGTCAGCTCGTCACCACCATATTTAAAGATCTCTGCTGGTTGGCCGTCGGGCCCAGGAGCTTTATTATTATTTAAGAACAGCAAGGCATTATCTCTACATCTTCATAATCGGGTGGCTCCAACTCTCCTGCGGGAATTTCTTTGTCATATCTCTTTAAATAAAATTTCTTTTGATATAATTAAGAACGTTTACAGAAAGCAGAATCAGTGTTTGTTGCCTTTGATAATTTGATAAATTTTTTTTATTATTTATTCCCTGATACGATATGGACCATACCCGTTCATTGTTGCTATCTGGTTCTAATGTGTGTTAAAAATTTCTAGATAATAAATCAGAGATGAATAAATTTGTCTGGGTGATATTTTAAGTCAAAGTAATGTGGTAAAAATTTTAATCTCAGTCTTTTTAGTCGATTCTTTTTTTTTTATTCTATAAAAAATTATTTTAAAATTATGGATGTCAGTGGGCTTTATATGCAGTCAAAAGCTGACTATTCAAATAATTATGAAATTCGCTCCCCTTCTAAGGTAATGGAACCAATCATGCTATTACTAATTCTGGTAACCTGGAATTCATTTAGAAATTGTGATATCTTCTTCACTATTGCTCGCTCTAGCTTATGTGTAATATTTATTTTGGTAACTAGATAGTTATAACATCTTACTAATTCAGGCATTACACTCAATAAAGTAACATAATTGTCTTTTCAATCCACCATCAGGATGATATGGTCTAAATATATTTAGTTATTACTAGAATATTTCTTCGGATTTTCCATTTGTTTTTGTGTTTTTAAAAGGTGTTGCAAAATGCCCTTTTGCATATCCTAGGATCATTTTTAATATCTCACTTCATTTATTCTTGGTCAACCCTACCAGAACTATTTATTTAAATTGATACTTTAATAGTTACTCTTTCGCTACCTAAAACACCTCACTTTTAAAATAATACTTCCTTCCCCACATCATGGTTAAAATATGACCTTGCTTTTAGGGATATTGTTAACTCTTTCTTCACGTTGCAGCTCTTAACCTCTTCTGCCTTTGTTTTAGCTATTTTAGGTGTTCTCTTTTATGTGGCTGCGTTAATATTTTCTTTTTATTTAAGTGAAAGTTTTAAGTACAATATATTTTTTGTACCATACCGTACTTAGTCTCAGACTACGCTGACTGTAATCATTGGAGAAAGAAAGGGTTAGGTAGAGCGATTTAAACTCTGGAAAAAAAAATTCTTGTTTCATTTCATTTAAATCATATTTTGTAGCAATTGGTTTTCCAAGAAGTTATCTGCGATGAATCATTTCTTTTGTATTAATAAATGACTAATCTGATGATATCTGCCAATTTTTGTATTTGATAAGATTAATGAGGTTATTATCTCAAAGTATCAGATTTTGTTAAAGTCAGCATAAATAATTCTTGGAACACTGTCTCTTTTGGATTAACTTGGTAATTTTCCGTTTTAAATATTTTTATTTTAACTTTTCGTTCCAAGAAAAGCTTCCTGTTTCCGGATTAGACAGATTTTCGGCTTATACAGAGTGATTTTAGTATAAATTGAATCCGTTTCGAGGTTATTTTTCCGTCTTGACAGAATTCCGCTTTATAATACAGATTCCGTTTTAGACTGATATTATTGTATTATACTTGCTGTGTGCTTCTTGTGTCACCTTCCATATAGTTGTGTAATATTAAATACATTTCACTGCAAAAAAATAAAAAATAAAAATAAATATTTTTAATGTAGCTACGGGAACTTTAATCCTTCCAGGTTCCATTTTAGCTTCATTTGAGCTGTTACCGCCAATTTGAGCTGTTACCGCCAATTCACTCGTTATATTATCAATATTAGGTTCTTGGATGGCCCTGTGTTGTTTTAATGATTATCAATAATGTCGTTATTGATAGACAAAGGTCAAATGCCTTCTCTGTTTCGTCTCCCATCATCATCCATTCGATCAAATATCCAAACCATCTGTGCTATATTTCTTAGTTAACTTTAATGGTATCATCTCAAACTTCCAGAACCATTTGATATTTGTTTCTCTTTATTTTGTTTTGCTCTGCGTACAAATTTTCTCTTGGCACTAGTTTTGTTCTAGCCTGCATGCAGCAACTCACAACACCATTTTAAGAAGTAAGTTACCTTATATGAGAGAAGAAGGTTTATCATACTATATTTTATATTTTTTGATCTGTCAGCGACAAATTGTATTGTTGATGTTGAACATGGTACCAGTACACGTGGGTTCGTTTTTGGTATCCGTTTCGCCATTTTGTGATCAATTCTTTTTTATCAATAAAAGTCAAGTTTAATACTTGTATCTTTAACACACTTTTTCAACAATATTTAAAGGAAGAAATGTGAATATAGCCTATCTTCCTAGGAGCAGTTCTTAGGATTGCTATATTCAGGGTTCCCTGATTTTTTTTTTTTTTTTTTTTTTTTTTTTTTTTTTTTTTTTTTTTTTTTTTTTTTTTTTTTTTTTTATTATTTATTGACATTTACAACTGTATGTAGAATATAAAAATATAATACATCAAGTAAATATGATGATAATGATAAGAATGGTTTTAATGCAACCAACTACCCATTGGTAGCACTTATAAAGGTTCTATATAATGAAGTACTATTTAGACGGTCCCGAGGCCATCTTCTTTTCAGATGCCTCGAAGGGTTATCTGGAATGGAATGAGAAGCAAGTTGTGATACTAATGGAATTGAATTGTTGTGGAGTTTATGCTATGAAAGGTTAAATATCTGGTTGGGCTAAGTCAGAAACATAAGCTATATTAAGATCGTTGTGGATAAGTTTGTTTGTGACGAAGTAAGGACATTTAGAATTTTTCTCTGGATTTTGGATTGTAAGGATTGGATACGAGATGAATTGAATGGTTTAGTGGAGCCCCAAAGCTCAACTCCGTATGTTCAAATTGCTCTCATTACTGTTATCTATAGTCTTTTGTAATTAGTTGGAAGGTTTGAAAGGTTAGTCAATTAAATTTTGAAGTAGTCGAACGGGCAGTTTCGTGTCGTTTTTGTCTTGTATATGGATTCCAAATAAGACGTTTGTCCAGATGGAATACTAGGTAGGGGATTTGTTAAACAGGGATTAGTGGAACATCATTAAAGGATACTGTAAGACAGGAAGTCGTAGGTTTACGACGGAGGGTATAGGTTCTTTGATGGGATTTATTTTCATCCTCCCTTTTTGACACTATTCTTGTATGTTTATGATATGAGATTGGTGTGTCTGGGGTTTCCTGATTTAAAAATTTCATTAAATATTACACTTTATAGCCGATTTAGGTATTTTATCTAATTCTAGCTCATTTAGTCTAGTTTTTCAGATAAAATTTGGTCTTAATGGAACATTAGTACACCTGTCTCAATCATCATATCTAGCAGCTCATATTATTTGTATTCATGGTGTTATTTTGATTTTTGTTTTGAGAAGCTCCATAATCCGTTAGGAACTAAAACTCCCCTGTAATTTCTTCTGTGTGTAAATTTTCGCAGATATTCCTATTTTTGTTAAGCATTGCTAGATTCAATTTGTTGTTGGCATTATATTTTATGATTATTTTATCTGTAACTCTTTTATATGTATAAAATAAAGGTGGCATCTACTTCTATTTAAGGTGTTTCGTTTGTTTACGAAGTTCATCTAATTCTACTGTTATATATGATGATATCAAATTTTTTAAAGATCTCCTCTTCTCATTTATGGTAAATTTCTGATAACGCGCGAGGAAACGCCACTGCCGGCGAGTGCTTGTTTGAATGGGTTATCCAAGAACGGTGGTGGTACATACCAATATCTCGAGAAAAATTGAAGGAATAAAGTTTTCTACAATGTAATAGCTGATTTTAAGGCTAGCGATGGATGGTTAGATAATTTCAAAAGTCTTATTGGAATTAGGTTCCTTGCTATTAAACGAGAGAACTATTATCAGATTATTTAGCCGTTAAACCTTTCCATGTTAACAGACATGTTAACACTTCAATTATTTTGAATACATACCTAATTGAAGAAAAATCATCATATTAGAAGAAATATAAACTATTTTTAATCCTTATTTGATTTATGGATGTTCGTAATTATTTAGGTTTTCATGAATTTCCTAGTTGACTCTGAACTGTTTTATTCCGTTATCTTGTAAGGCTCATCTCCTCTTTTCTCTTGGGATCCATTTTGTATTTTTTTTTTTTGAATGAATGAATGAATGAATGAATAAAAAATCATTAGTTTATTTGAATTAATTATTCTAGCGCATGTGTATTTGTAATTGGTTTTTCGATACTGATATCCGTTTTTAAATAATTGTTTTCAAAGTAAAGATTACAGCAAAAATTGAGAACATCAGAATTTTCATGAAAATGTCACCCTCACCAAGAACCTTTCTCATCTCGAACTGCCAATACCGACGCTGAAATGATTTAAGAAAACTAAAGGAGAAAGTTATAGAGCAAACAGATATTGATTTTTAAAATATTAATTAAATATAATTTAATTTAAATAATTAAATATTAATTAATTAAGAACGGATTGTGTGTGTGAACATGCATATATTAATGTATATGTATTAAAAAATGTTAATTCGTGAGCCTTTAGTTTTATTAGTACATTTATAAAGTCCCTTATTATTTTTCAGAGGTTGCATACCATTTTATTTTGTTCTGAATAATTTTTAAATGTTTGTTATTTTTATAACAGTTCAAAGTATTATAAATGCAATAATTTGTATTTTTTGTAATTTTTAAAAAATATCGTTATATCCAGAAAACCGCAATTTTAGGTAATCAGACAAGATATTGGTTCAAACATTAAATTAGGAAAAACCAAGTATTTCAGAATATATTTTTTAATATTAAATATACAACATAATGTATTGCGATCACTTGTATGTAGTTGATGACAGTTCATACTATGTTACTATGATTTTTTTTACTAATTTTTATTTAAAAAGACCCAAATTTTACATTTTTAGATTCATCTAATATGATCGGTTGGTATCGATAATCTTGGTATAGATATAGAAAACAAGCTTCCATTTAATATTTTTATATGTATATTTTATAATTGGGCATCATAAAACTTCAGTAATCAATAAACTAAGATAATCAGGCAAACTAGTTTATTGAGTATTTTTTTTTTACTCCGTTTTATTGAGAGAGTAGCCTCTCATTGATTAGATTTTCACTACACAATATTTTTCCATTCAGTTTATTCTAATTTGAGTTCTATTGCTCCTGTGGTTTCCGCTAAGTTCTAATGCTACCCGATGCCAACTTCTATTAGGATGATTATCAGAAATAGCTGACAAGAGATAAACTAGATTAAGTAAGGAGCACATGTTTCGTTCTTTTGTGCGTGGTATCTTTTAAGTGATTTTTTATTGTAATTACGGATTTCTCGGATAAGCGAATTTTCTGAAATTGTTTTCCCAAAGTAAGATTGAGATGGTGCAGCATTGTTGAAATTTTTGTATACGGAGGGTAATCATTGATAATTGTTGTACACACGTTTTGGATCCTTTCGAGCTTACAGTAGTTGGATGCACAAGTTAAGCTCCACACAGGTGAGGCATTTGTAATCTGTTTTATACAATATAAGTTTTTTTTTTTGGGAACTTATTTAATTTAGATTTTTTTGTGGAAGTAAAGGAACATCTTGTACCTGATTTTTTTTTTACTTATTCTATTTTATTGTTTATGTGGTTTGTGTCAGTTAAAGACCTGTCTAACGTTAAACCAATATATTTTACTTATTTGGACCAACGGATGATTTCTCGGTTTATAGTAATATGTTTGCCTATAAGTGGCCTTCGTTTTATGAAAATAATGGCTTCTGATTTACATGTATTTACCTTCAGTTTTCTTGTTTGGCAGTATTTATTGTATGTTTTTTTTTTTAAGTTTGTTGTAACCTGTTTTCTATTGTGTCAATGCGGTAAGAGGCTGTGTATAATGCTGTGTCATATGCGTATAGGAATGTTACATTAGGGTGTGTTGGTGAGTCACATAGGAAAAGGTTAAAAATTGTTATTGGGGATAGGCAGGAACCTTGTGGAAGACCAGCAGCAAGTACTTTAGAGGAGGATGAAGTAGGGTATTATGATTTGGGTCAAAATGGGGCATTCTCAATTTCACCTTAAGTATAGAATTCGTATGATTTAATTCATTCTGTCTTATGTTCAATTTTTTATTATTTTATAGTAGTAGTGAACATTACCCGTATAATGAATCATGTTATTGGAGTATGTTCGTAGTAATTCTTCGTTATCGCTGTCGGTTTTTTCACGCAAGAGACAAAGAACTTCACGAAGTATCCAGAAGTTGGACTAAGCATCTCATTATAGAACTCGGCCTTCTTTGTCTCTTCATTTCTTTGTAATTTTCTTTAAGATTGCGCTGCAACAGCAGATTTCATTTAAAAATTGTTGGTTGTTGGTCATACAACTTACCGACCCATCCTAACTGGGCTTGTTGAGACTTAACAAAACGCGCTAGGCCATCGATATTTGAATAACGTTAAACGCTATATGTGTCAAGCGGGCAGAGAGCGACTCACGACGACTTTGCTCCTCGAGAAATTTCTTGATATTTTAGCTATTTATTTCGGACCACCAGCTTCGTCGAGATAAGTTTTCTGGTAATGTGTAGGAAGTTTTATTTTTAGATACTGGGTTTTCTTAACTTTTAGTTCATTTCGGCAAGTATTTATTTACATATACACGTTGAAAAATGTTTTCTGTCGTTGAAATTTTTTTTCGGTGCGAAGAGGAGCGAGTTCACTCTGATAGTTTTACCATATATAGTTTTATTTAATAAATGTAAACGATAGAAAAAGGAAAGAAATGAATTGGTCTCACGATACCGACAATTTTATTTGTATATTTTATCAAATTTGTTTTCAGTTCCCATAGAAATTCCGCTATATCAGCAACTCACATAGCAAACTATTCATACTCATTATGACTAATTCCTTTGTAAATAAACTTATGATAGTTGAGAATGTTTATACTTCAAAACAGTAGCGTTTTGTTTCCATTAACGTCAGCAGTTTTTTGCTAAACGATTCAATTGTTAATTCTGTGTGAAAAAATTTAGAAAATAACAATTTTTGTTACAGATCACGCCATAATTAGCAATGAGCTAGGAGATGGGTTCTTAGTCAGTCCTGAGGTTAGTTCTGCTCCAGTACTGTGTCTAAGTAGTCGTTTCTTGTAGAGTTAATTTTTGCTTCTCTAAACTTCTTTTTGTGAAATTTTGTTGGAACTTAAAAGTATTCTTTCTATTGATTTATATTTGTGTGCTAAAGATAGATATACAATTATATTACAGTATAGAAAAGTGAGGCGTTCAACTTCGCCAGGAGACTTCTTGTGTGCGACCGTTCCAGTAGGTGATTGGTAGCTATTTTATTTACTTTTCTTAGTTTTTTTATTTTTTAATTATATACATTAATTTATGAATGCATATTAACTACAAGTGAGTGGTTGTACATAAGTAATAAATAGATACATTTAATATATTCTTTCATTTGACCCTCGTTAAAATGAGGGTGTGTAAGCTTATAAAAGAAATACTTATTACTCTTTATTACGCGTTTATTGGCGATTCTAGATATGAAAATAGATTGTTATTTCATGTTTGGTTTGATCGAGGCCTATTTTCCGGCATAATATATTACTTTCAGTTTTTATTAATTTTGGCTTATATTGTCCACTGGAGTTCTCGCGGTTCATATTTCAAACAAACTTGATTTAACTACCTAAGCGATCCATTTTTTTTTTTATTTATTTATTTTTTTTATGATATTTTTTTGTTGGCACCTCTATCTGTACCCTGGTGCATCGCCTTTTATATTGGGTCCACTGTTTCTTGTCTAATCCCATGGTTTTTATTGCCACCATTTATATCGGTACTTAGATAGATAGCATTCTGTTTTAATGTTTTAGGTATCTCTCTCACAATAAAATATTTCTGATAGATGTGCGACCTTCGTTTAGAATTGTTGATTAGCAATCTTTTCCGTAAAAGTTACTCCTCTTTTTCTACTAGAGCTTCTAGAGACTTTCGACTTTGCCAGTAGACTTCTGAGTGTGATCGTTCTTGTAGGTGATAGCTATCTATCTTATTCAGTTTTCTTTGTTTTGGTATTATATACTCTAATTTATAAATCCATAATAACTAGAAGCAAGTGGTACATAATAAATAAATAGTTATATACTAAGCATTTTATATGTACTTTCAGTTAAAATGAGAGTTGTGTAAGCTAGGAAAGAAATACTTATTACTCTATTATACGTTTATAGACGATTCTAGTTATGAGAATCGAGTATTACTTCATCTTTTGTTTAATCGAAGCCAATTTTTCTTTGTTTTTTGTATTAATTTAGAAATGTATATTTACTAGAAGTGATTGGTTGAGTATGGGAGTAGGTGCATGCAATGCAATCTCCCATTAGATCCTTGTAAGGAATAGGGTACTGTAAGCTTATAAAATAAATGCACATTATACCTTTTTAGGCGATTATAGTTATGAAAATTAAGTAATATTTTATCAGTAGTTTAAATGACGTGAATTATCTTTTACTAGTAGGTTTGGCTAAAAAGTTCGACTTAGTCAAGAGAATACAGAGCGACTTTTCCTGTTGGTGATTGGTAGCTATTTTTAAAATTTTTATTTTTCAGTATTATATACATAAATATATATAAATTTAGCTTGACTAGAAGTACTTGTTTTTTAATATTTAGAAGTTTATAGATATTTTTAATTTTCTTTTATTGGCAACTTGTTAAAATAAGGTTGCCTTATACTACAAATCTAGTTCTATTGTTGCCGATACGTCTTCTAAAACAATTCTATTCTGTTATTATATTTTCATTAGCGATTTTAGTTTTACTTCACTCGTAGTTTTAACTTAATACATGCTTCTTCTTTAATATTCTTCTCATAAAGTCAAAATTTTCTTGATCCAGAGCAGACTCTCTCAAGTTCTTCGTCTGTTGCTTCTTGCGAGAGGGGTTTGTTTCAATTTGCTTCCTTTTTTCTTGAGTTCCAGCGGTTCGTCTATTCAATATGTATGTTTAATTTAATTTCAATAATGAATCTTGCAAGATTTATGTCGAGCTTCCTTCTAGCTTCTGTTTAAACAAATATGATGTATGCTATCAGTGATGCAGTACAAAACTTTTTGATTATTGGTACCGTTACCTGGGTTTGAAAATAAATTGCTATTAAATAAAATTATCGATTTGGGAACTAAAAAAGAAAACCGAATCTTATTAAAATACAATTGTAACCCAAAAAATAAATTACTAAACAGCTAATAGGATTTAATATCCAAAACATACAATATATATGGTTAACTGTAGTTCAAATAATGTACAAAAAATTATATGTTTTATTAACTGTTATTAAAGAAGATAAAAATATTCTACAGGTCTAGATTATGAAGCTTAGGATAAATCACTAGTTATGGTCAGAGATAAGGGAACTTGTAGATTTAAAAGGGGATTTTGTAGATACAGGTTGTAATATGACATCCTTGGTTATTATATAGTTTGATTCTCAAAAGTTTATTCTATTGAATGTAATGTTGACAAATACACTAAAGCTTCCTTTAAATTTTTTTTAATAATTTTTGAAACAGCTAAAAATACAAGAGATGGGCTTACAGTTATGGGCTTGTTATATCGGTCATAGCAATGACTAGTTATAGTCATGTGGAAAATAATCTTTAAACAAATGTTTTTAGTAATTTAAAAATGCGAATTAACAAACAACTAGAACTATAAAAATAATTTAAATACTAATACAAAGAGATCTACAGAAAAGTAAAATATTTAAAAACACAATCACTCGATGCACTCATTCACAAATTTTGTACTTACTTAGTTTAGAAAACCGTCATGAAATGGTTGTTGAAAATGAATTAAAACAATTATATATCAGATTACAATTTATAGCCGCACTTTTCGTTGATTTTTCTACATATGCAGTAACGGCATAATATTAGGTAATCGTCCTCACTAAAATATTAATGAATTGAAAGAAATCGGAATTTATTTTTATAAATTATCTTCTTTCGATATTTTCAGTTCTCTTAAACAGCAGTAGCCTTCGCGAAATACTGAATATAACTAATAATATTAGCTAGTAATGGTCACTTCAGAACGTAAGATCAAAACTACAACTAGGAAGGGATGTAGTATTTAAGTTTTAAGATGACATAATCAAATAAAGAAAATTCTATTTATTCTTTTTTAGCGGGAAGAACGTTTGTAACACACACAAAAAAAAAAAAAAAATGAATTAGATAAGAGGTGACCATGTCTCGTATTTCTTACTTTTATAGACTGTTATGGCCACTTAAAAATTATTAATTATTCAGAAAGTCCAACATAATAGAGGTTGGTGGAAGTCTGAATTCTAACGAAAAGCTACATAACTCAAAAACTAAATATCGATGAAGCAATTTCACCACAATTCCTTAGGAGTCCTCACTTTTAAAAACGATCTCACTAAAAAAATAAGAAAGAGATATTTCAAGTCACTATTCGTGAGAAATATTTCTTAATGGCAACTGGAAAGGGATAGGAGGGAGAGTTTCATAAGTAAATGAATCTTAAATCCTTTTCAGAAATATTTCTCCTGGTGATAGCACACATAAATGGATTAGACCCTTATTATTGCGATTATTGTATTAGCCTGCCCATAACTGGTCAGATGACCATTTACCCTAAATGTTCAACTAAAACCTTACATTTAACACCGATATTTCTCTGGATGCTGATTTTAATTGTATATCAAGGTTGGAAAACCTTTATGAGCATTTAATTAATTGAAAAATAATCTTTATTATTCTATCACTAAAACCCTTTAAGGATAACCGAAAAGTATAATAAAATGATGTATTGATCCGGCTCTATTAATGTTTTAGTGATGAGTTTTGGCAGTTTTTCTATTTTTTTTAGTTTTCAATAGCGAATACATATCATTAACAATTTGAAGTTTGGCTTGCAGTAGCAATGCTTTATTTTTCAAATAATAAATAAAGGTTTAGCGAACCCGAAGGTTCGATGCCAACACCACCAACCGTTGACCACAAACCTCCTTCCAACCCACTCCTCCAAAACCCTAATCTCCCAGGTCGGACTTAACGCAATCCTCCCATCTACTTCTTGGTCTACCCCCTTATAAATCCTAATTTTTAAATTTCTCGTGAGTAAGCGTGAACTGAGTAGTTCTGCGACCGAGAAATAACAAGCATTTCCGGCTTTTAACCTAGCCTTTTTTCCTTATGAATTTAATTTTTTCTTGATATAATATACCTTAGATATTTGAATTGCTCAATGTGTTCAAACTTTATCCCGGGAGTTTCAAACTGAATCCTCTACATCACATATATTTCGTTTTATAGGTATTAATTACTAGACCAATTTTCGTTACCGGTTTTCATGATCGTAGTTGCGTTTAATTTTATAGTTTCTTCGTTTTCACGTAAAAGTACCAAATCATCAGCATAACCAAGAAATTTATCACCTATCTCTAATACTTTTCCCGTAAGCATTACCTACCTCATGATGTGTTCTATTGCTAAGTTAAATAATACTGGAGAAAGAGGATCTCCCTGTTTTAAAACGGAATGTACCTCAAACTTTTCGGAGTTGAAAGTACCGATTTGGACTATTTAAATGTTTCGAACATGCACATCTTTACTGGATTAACCAATTTATTTGGTATCCCCAGTTCAATCAAAATATCAAACAGTTTTGGCGGTTGATCGAATCGTAAGCATTTTGGAAATCAACATAGAGCTGATGCACTACGTCCTTAAATTCTAATTTTTTCTCTAATATTTGACGAAGGGAAAATATTTGATTTATAGTTAAACGATATTAAATTAAATAAATATTTTATAACACGTTGGAAGGAGTAAAATACCACGATAGTTGCTACACTCTGTTCGTGGACCCCTTTTGTGTATCGGAATAAGTATAGATTCTTTCCGTTTTTCAGGCATTTTTTCTTTTTCCCAAATCATTGTTACTAATTTATTAATTTTATAAAATTCATCTTCGCCACACGCTTTGACTAATTAGGCAGGGATACTATCGATTCCGGCTGCTTCATAATATTTTAATTTTATGATCGCTATTTTAACTTCCTGCTTATTCGTTCTTCTATTAATGGTTCCGTGCTGAGAAAAGAAGGAGGGGAATTTATGTTATTTTCCGAACTGATTTTTCAAAAGAATGTTATAATTGTGTTGATCTAGGATCGGTTCCTAGGAATCCACTTTGGGTCATCGATCCTCGATAACGATTCTTTTCTCAAGAATCGATGGAACGGAGAATTGACACATCCCACAACATGTCATTAATATTAATCATTCTTCATCGTTCCTGAACTATGATCAAAATGAATGTTTTTTTCTAGGATTTTCTCGGTTTATATGTGCAGAATTATTCTAAGTACATTTTCCGCTAAATATATAAAAATTTCTATCATCGTTGATATAATCCATTGTCTTTTTAGCTCTCGATTTTCAAAAAAACATGGTTAAATTGTTATTCTTGGTGGCACCTTTAACGATTTTATCTCGAAACAAAAAAAAAAGAAAAAAAATTCTTTTGTGAACTTTTCTTGTATGTTTGAATTATTTTAATGCATATTAACTAGAAGTGAGTGTCAGAGAATTGGTTATTTGTGATTTATCATTTCTTATGAGTTCAAGTTTCAGTATAGTTTTGTTTATGAGGTTTTTATCTTAAAATATTAGATTAGGTTGTCTCATTTTTTCTTTTGTAATAAGATCCTATGATAATGATAATGACTAATTGAAAGGGTTTCAGTCTGTTCCGAGGTTAGTTCTGCTCCAGTATTCTCCCGAAGCAGTCCTTTCTTATAAGGTTAACTTTTGATCCTCTAATTTTCTTTTCGTGATTTTTTTTTTAACTTGGAAGTATTCTTTCTATCGATTTAAATTTGTGAGGGAAGAATAAATTGAAAATTATTACAATAGAAGAAAAGTGAGGCCTTCGAATTTGCCGATAGACGACTGAGTGCGACCGTTTCCTGCAGGTGATTGTTATCTATTTTATTTAGTTTTCTTTGTTTTTTGTATTATATACATCCATTTATAAATGCATATTAACTAGAAGTGAGTGTCATAGATACATTTAATATATTTTTACTTCGTTTAAATGAGGGTTCTGTATACAGGAAGCTCTTATAAAAGGTATATCTATTACTCTATTATCCGTTATAGGCAATTCTAGTTATGAAAATCGAGTGTTACTTTATCTTAGGTTTAATCGAAGCCTAGTTTTCGGACAAATATGTTCATTTTTCTTCTACTTCCTTGGTCCTTCTTCTATTTGTTTTCCTTGTTCTATTTGTTTCACTGCAGTTCTAGCAGTTCATCTTTTGAACAAAAATGGTCAACGTATCGGACCAATCTTTTTTTCATGATTTCAGTATTTTAAATTTTGAGAAAAATTATTATTATTCTTATGTAAAGCATAAATTGTCACAACTTCAGTGCTACTAAATATTATTTACATAATTTACGAGGTATAAGTGAGAAAATAAAAATAGTGCTTTAATTTCGCGGTTTTTGAGTACTAAAAAATAGCACCACGTTTTGAAGTTGGATTCAAATTCCCTTAAGGGTCCTCACCACAAAATAAAAATGGTAGAACTTTTGTTTTTACTAACTTTGCCTCCCCCCCTCCCAATATATAAGATAAATCGACTAGTCTATGAGGTGCGAAGTAACAAGATTTACTTACATGATTGCCAAAATCTTAGGTGGAAAGATTGAAAATCGTATGCTCTTAGATGTTTGATCAAATAACTCAGAAACCGTTACGTTTAGCAAACTTTCTTTTCCATATATTATTAAAGTAAATTAAATTTGAAACTAATTTGGTTGTATTAATTTTTTTGCTCAGATGAATAGTTTTAGCGCAGCGGGGAAGAGAAAAATACAGGGTGTTCAATATTCGACACCCCCTTTTTTCCCCACAGTTTTTGAAATTTCGAAACGAAACTCTGAGGGTCCTAACTGTAAACTCAGGTTTTTTTTTTTGTTGTTTTTTTTAAATAAACAGTAATTTTTCATTCATTTATCAACAATATCAGTTTTAGATCGCTTATTTTCTTAAAATGATTGTTCGCGATTTTCGGCAAAACGGTGCCCGGATAAAAAAAATCACCGGTATAGAATCAATTCAAAATTTGATTTCCTATCGAAATCCGTCGTAAAAAAATACCACATCCCATTGGGAATTCAAAAGTTACGGTCGCTGGAGAAGATTAGAGAGCAAACTATAACACATTTAAGTCCCTGAGAGTTTCGTTTTAAGATTTCAAAAACTGTGGGAAAAAAAGGTGGTGGCCAGCGAATATTGAACACCCTGTATAATATTTTTCAACAATGTAAAGAGGTCATATTAAGCTTGATTTGATTAATTTTATAACAAAGAATCGGTTCTGCGGTTGGCCACCATACGGGTTTCAAGATTGGTTAAGTTGCTGTAAGTCGTACCTCTCCACGAAAATATTTTTGTCGGTACTTGTAAAATATTCGACTATACCTCCGAAAGTGTTTGTCCGATCCGAACTTAATCATCTGAAAGCTGGTTAAAGTTCCTATCACAAACCATATATATTATTAAAGTTGGATGGAGAACCCCGAACTGTTGTGAAATCCAGGTTTTTATCTGCACATTACCCGCTATAACTGTTTGTCCGATCGAAATTTCTTTTATCATCTGAAAGCTGGTAAAATTCACTTCACAGACCCCACATATGAAATTTTGATCACGACCCTTTAAACGCTTATGTCACCATATGTTATGTCAAGCAAATTCAAGTATTGCACGAAATCTAAATGAAAAAATGAAATTATTGCTCAACTTTCCCAGTTTTTCGCGTACTAAAAAAATCGCACCACATTTTCTGGGTTGCGAACTTGGATTTTAACTACCCTTATGAGCCTAATAAGATATTAAAAAAATGATAGATAAATGCGCTTTTGCGACCTTCGATGTATATTC
The DNA here is from genome assembly GCA_003667255.2 of Euschistus heros. NCBI lineage: Eukaryota > Metazoa > Arthropoda > Insecta > Hemiptera > Pentatomidae > Euschistus > Euschistus heros. The sequence continues at coordinate 1,512,737 of RCWM02000095.1, forward strand.
GACTAGCTATCAGTTACGAAATCAATTTTAACCCGCCCTGTTGAGATTTAAATTCACGACATTCTGTACTAAGTTCTCTATCCTCTAATTCTAAGTTCTCCGAAACCCTCTCCGGCAATTGAGCCCCCGAATGCTCTTTTGAATTTATTAAAAATTAATAGTGAGTAACAATAATCGGAGTTTTATTCCTGTGCTTGTGGCGGGACTCAACGCATTTATCAAGGCTTCCAGATTTTTATTCTAGATATTTTGCATTGCTACTAACTCAATCTTGCTAATACTTCTTAGTGGACTTTACAAAGTATTCGGAAGGTACAAGTAAGCCTAAGTATTTGTTAAAATTTTGTAATAATTATAATCTTATATAAAAATAAGCTTCTAATTGCACAACTCGGCATACGTGACTTTAAAGGTAAAGGTTTCTCCATTTTTTTTTTAATTTACTTCTTTTGAGATATACACACATTATAATACGTGTGGGCCCACATTGTAACAGCAGCTTCAACTTGATTCATTTCACTATAATCCTGCGACGTTATTCATTTTAAGCAAGCGGGTAAATAACAAAATTGAGAAGGTCGGGAGATCACATGTGTATTTCGACTCTTTAGACTGCGATCAACTTCGTCGAGGTAACTTCACGGATAATATAGAGAACGTTTCCTGTTTGGGCTTCTCATTTCTTTAAGGCCAAACTGTTCACATCATGGATGGTGTGAACTTTCATAGTTTTACCAAATATGAATTTTTTAAAAAATTTTCAATATATAGAAAAAGAAAATGACTTGAAGTATTAAATCGGTATCACGAGAACCGACAATTTTATTTGTATATTTTAACGAATCGGTTTAAAATTCCAATAAGAATGCTCAACAACCCGCTTATTGAACTATTCGCAATCATGATTACAAGTCAGATTTTTAAAACAATCAAATCCCTTTATAAAATAAATGGCTCTTAGGAATGTTTATTGTTTGAAACAGTAGCGTTTTGTTTGTTCATTAGTGTAAGGAATTGCTTTTTCTAAATGATTCACTTGTTAATTCTGTGTGAAAAAATGTTTAAAATAACAATTTTTTTACAGATCACGCCATCAAAATTAGCTAGGAGAGGGGGTTCTTAGTCAGTTCTGAGGTTAGTTCTGCTCCAGTACTCTGCCGAAGCTGTCGTTCTTGTAAAGTTAACTTTTGATCCTCTAATTTTCTTTTTGTGAAATTTCCTTATAACTTGGAAGTATTCTTTCTTTCGATGTGTATTTGTGTACTAAAGATAGATAGAACATTATTATTACAGTAGAGTAAAATGATACCTTCAACATCACCAGGAGACTTCTGCGTGCTACCGTTCCTGTAGGTGATTGGTAGCTATTTTATTTACTTTTCTTAGTTTTTGCATTATATACAATAATGTACAAATGAATTTTAACTAGAAGTGAGTGGTTCAGATATATAAGTAATAAATAGATACATTTAATATATGCTTTCATTCGACCCTCATTAAAATGAGGGTTGTGTAAGCGTAGAAAATATATACTTATTCTTCTTCTTCTTTCGGTGCCTATCCGCTTCGGATTTTGGCGATCATGATGGCTATTCTTCTCTTATTGGTAGCAATGCGAAAAAGTTCCGTTGAAGACATACTGATCCAGCATCTGAGGTTGTCAAACCAAGATATTCGTCTTTTTCCAGGACCTCTTTTGCTGTCGATTTTCCCTTGAAGTATTTTTTGCAGCAAATCATATCTATTTGTAAAATACTTATTACTCTTATTATTTATAAGTTTATAGGTGATTCTAGATATGAAAATAGATTGTTACCTCATCTTTAGTTTAATAAAGCCTATTTTATGGGTAAATATGTTAACTTTAATTTACACATTCTTCTTTAGTATTTTATCTTTACGTTTGGCTTCTATTGTCCACTGGATCTCTCACGGTTTACCTTTAGAACAAACATGGTTTATCTATATGAGAAATATTTTTTCGTGATTTCATTTTTTTTTTTTTTTTTTTTTTTTTTTTTGTGGCACCTCTAACCGCACCGCTTTTCTTAGTTTCACTTTGTCTTTCCCCATGATCTGAATATGAGAATGTCATCACGATGAAACCAGTGATTCGTTTCATATCCTATTCGACATGGTATATGAGGAACATGCTAACCTTTTGTCACTTTAGATAAGAATAGGTAGATATCGTGCTTTATATATTCACTGTTTTATATCTACTTGTAAAGTTATATAATTATGCTATTGCTTATTTCGATAGGTACAAATGGCTGCTTCTCTTATATTGTTTTGGTTTCTTGGTCGATTCCACTATTTTTTTTTTTCAATCTTTATTTAGGTACCTGTATTCTGTAACGCTAAATTATTTTTTTATTTTAGGTTCCTATCACAAAAAAATATTCCTCGTAGGTGTGGAATCTGGCTTTTGGAGGCGTTGATTGGATTCCTTCCTGTAAAACTTATTCCTCTTCTTCTACTAGAGGCTGTAACTGCCCTTCACCAGGATAATATCGTCTGATGTACAGTTTTCAGAGAAATTTTACTTTATTCCTTCAGATTTTCCAGGAGAGTTTTTTTGCTTATGGTGTTTTGCGCTTTGGCTTCCGATTGGCTTCTACTTACTGTATCTTCGTCAACCCTACCTGAATTGTTTTTAATAGTAACTTGATAAGTATCTCCAAATAAGTATACTTATCTATTGATAAGTATACTTCAAATAAGTATTTGATTTTAAGAAACACTTCTCTCTGACAATATGATTTCCTTCTCCAGTTCACGATAACGACCTAGCTTTATGAGATATCTTCTGATCACATCTTATGTCTTTTCATTAACATGATAGTGAATAAAGGAGGATTTTGATTTGTTACATAGTGACATGTATTTCTTATAAATTGCATATTTCTATATATTATAATATCATACCGTTTCAGTGCTTATTATTTTTAAATTTTTCATCATTGTTTAGTATTTATCAACCGACTTCAAAAAAGAGGAGGTTCTCAACTCGTCTGTATTTTTTTTTTGTGTATGTTACGCGATTACTCGGTCAATTCTAAATCAATTTTGATGATTCTTTTTTAGATCGGTAGGGAATACTTCAGGGGTGGTCCCATAAAAAATATTTTGAAATCAACGCAGCACTTTTTAAGAAAAATAAAAAAAAACAGGTCATAAAATCACTTGTTTGTATGTATGTTACGCGATTACTCCGTCAATTCTGAATAAATTTTGATGATTTTTTTTTATATCGGTAGGACATACTTCAGAGGTGGTCCCATAAAAAATATTTTGAAATCAACGCAACACTTTTGAAGAAAAAAAAAAAAAAAGAACAGTTAATAAAATCACTTATTTACATTTTTTTCGATTTTCCAATCCGTTTTCAAGAAAAAAGTAACGAACTTTTATTCTAAACAGATCTTTATGTTTTTTGGGGTGCTGAATCCGAATCTGAAGTTTGCTACCACGGAAAAAGTCGGCTTCATACTTAAAATCGCAGAAAATCTCCCGAAATACCAGTTGTTTTCGTTTTTTTTTACCTACAACACGAAAACGAAGATTTTTTCGAAGAAAGTCTTTAAAGATTAACTGTAGTTGGAATTATTGCCAACGAAATGAAAAAAAAAACTACTCCATAATCGGACTATTTACAGCATAGATATAATCTTGGGAAAAATGTAGAAATCAGCCAAGTGGCGGTCAGTCCCACTTCTCCACAAAAACATGTTTGTCATACTATTTTCTCTATAACTCCAAAATTATTTGTCCGATTCAAAATTAATTTTTTTCATCTTAAAGCTGATTAAAGTTACTATTAGACTGTTATGTATGATGTTTTAATAATGTCCCTTAAAAGCACGCTAAAAAACCCGTACGGTTGCGAAATCCACATTTTTCGCTACAACTCCCATACTATTCGTCCAACTCAAAATTTCTTTTTTTTTTATCTAAAAGCTGGTCAAATATATTTTTAGACTGTAAATGAGAAGTTTTAATCGGGTCTCTTGAAATACGAATAACAGAACGCTAAAGATCCTCATTTTTATGAAATCCACAGTTTTTGACACATTGTTAGCTATTACTCCGAAACTATATGTCCGATCCAAAATTTCATTTTTTTCATCTCAAAGCTGGTTAAAGGTACTATTAGATCACATATATATTTAATTTGCTTATATATATTAAACACCATGCAACGTGCTAAATGTGCATATTTAGGCAAAATATGACAATTCTGATATGTTCAGTGGGCTAATGTGTGTGTTTGATATAAATTAAATATATAACTCTTTTCCAAGACCATATCTTCTCGGTAAAGAGTTCGATTTCGGAGTAGTTTTTTTCATTTCGTAGGTAACAATTCCAGCAACAACTAATATTTAGGGACTTTCTTCGAAAAAAGCTTCGTTTTCGTGTTATAAGGTAAAAAACAAAAAATAATTGTTTGTTTTTTTTTGCGATTTTGGGTATGAAGCCGACGTCTAGTGGTAGCAAACTTAAATTCTTCGGCAAACCCTTATTTTACTGGACTAAAAAGCAATGGATTGAAGGGAAGGACCGTATGAGGTTTTAACCTGTTAGGACTTTCTTCCTGATTTGGGACACTACTTATTTGCTCGCTGCTTATTAGTAATTGTCATGAAAATTAGTTAATTTACTTAGTTATGAAACAAAATTAGTTAAAGGGTTGAAACATAATTAAATTTTTAGTTGTATATAAATCGTATTGGAAGCAGAGGGATATAACAACGTTCATAACGTGTCAAGACAATCACTTACTATGGGATTACCCAAATTACAATTTTATTTTAAGAGGTCGCTAGGCCATCTTATAGTTATCGATTTTAAAGTTAATTGTAAAACTAATGAAATTATGTGATTTCAGATTTCATTATCGAAGGTTACGTGTTTTGTTTGGCAAAATCTGTTGAATATAGAATATTAGGAATAGCTTAAATCCTTAAATTGATTTTTTGTTGAAATGTGAAATATGAGAATTCATGAATTGCTTGAAAGTGACACCGAGGTTGTTATCAGAGGTTCTATTCTAAATAGGAAAGTTGTTGATTAAAGCAATGGTTTGAAGGTAAGGAAGGACCTTAGGGGTTTTAGAATTTTTAGAATTATTAATTTTTCTTAATTTCAGACACACTTATTATCCACAGATCTTAGTTTATCCATACACTATTAACGTCATCTTATTTGTGATGCTTAGGGAACGCCTATGCTTGAAGTGTTGAAATATCCGTAAAATTGTTGGTTATCAGCATATAAATGGTTTTGAGAGCAGTCAATAAATTTTGTTAAGTAATAATTATGAATTTAAATAGTTTTATAACAAACTAAGGCATGATGTGTTTATAAGAATAAAACTGTAAATTTAAAAGATGGCAAGGGTTGTGTATTCTATTGGTCTATGAAAGAATAATTTTCTTGCATGCTTTATTTGGAATGGAGATAAGATAGGTTTATTCCGAAGGATTGGGGTAAAATTTGGTTCTTCCATTGACTTCACTATACTTTTATAATATGAAAATTGTAAGGGAATTTGTAGAAGTAGTATGACTATGATTAAGGGATAATAAGGAAATTTCTGCAGTAGGAGGAGTAAGGACCATAGAGGCAAGTCTCGATCCCTTACTTGAAATACCTATGTTTACTAAGTTTGAATCAAGTTTATTATTAATACTGTTTAAGTTTATCAAATTAACTATTAACTGTCGTACTAAGGACCAGGTATCTATTATTCGGATTATATTATTAAGACTGCTTCCAGAATTATATTTTAGATATCTTACATTGTTACTAACTTAATCCTGCTAATACTGTTCCTTTTACATCCTCTACATTAATCGCAATGTTGATCGAAATTAGGCGAGGAGAATGAAGACGAGGGTACTAGTCCAGTAAAATAAGGCTCCAAAAGTCCTTTTTTAAGATTTAGATCATATATATATATATATATATGTAATCCCGTGCAACACCCACGCCAGCCCACTCAACATGTCGTGTAATTGTTATATTTTGCCAAAATATACCCATTTATTGGTTGTTATATGGTGTTTAATATGAATTACATATTATATTTGATATAATAGTAAATTTAACCAGCTTTAAAATGAAAAAATAAAATTTTTAATCGGAATAATAGTTTTGGAGGTATAGCGAAAAATGTGCCAAAAAATCAAGAAAAAACATTTATTTCATTAATGTACGGGATCTTTAACGTTCTGGCATGTTTATTTCAAAAGACCAGATTAAAATTTTGTATATAAAGATTAATAGTAAATTTGACCAGCTTTTAGATTAAAAAAAAGAAGAAATTTTGAATGGGACGAATAGTTTAGGAGTGAAAATTGTGAGAAAAAAAACGTGGATTTCACAACAGTACGGGTTTGTTAGCGTGGTTTTAAGGGATATTATGAAAATATATCAAATATAATGAATACCAAATTTAATCAGCTTTAAGATGAAAACAAGTAATTTTGAACCGGACAAATAGTTTCGGAGTTATAGACGAAAAATTACGACAAACATGTATTCTAGGAGAAGATGGACTGACTGCCAGTTGGCCAATTTCTACGCTTTATCTTTAGCCATATCTTGACGGTAAATGGTTCGTTTTTGGAGTACTATTTTACGTTAGTTTTTAGGTAATAATTCCAGCTACTATTTATATTTAAAGACTTTCTTCGAAAAAAAAGCTTCGTTTTCGTGTTATAGGTAAAAAAACGAAACTTCAGATTCGGATTCATCTCTCCAAAAAGCATAAAGATTCGTTAAGAATAAAAAGTTTGGCAGTTTTTTTCTTCGGCAAAACCTTATTTTACTGGACTATACTTCGATTAGCTTCGCCGAAGGAGTTATCAAAGTATCCCGGAAGTGTACCGAGAGTCTCTTTACACAACTTGGCCACAGGAGTTTTAGGATTGATGTTTTTCCATTTCTTTTCAATTTTATTTGAAGTGATAAGTACATACGTAGTTATGATACGTGAAAGTGCATATAGCAAACGCAGCTGCCATTTTAACTTTAAATGGAAGTAGGCGACTCACGAGACTGAGCTGGTCACAAGATTGTGCGAATGTATAGGCTCTTATTTCAGACTGCGATTAAATTCGTCGAGCACTTCTTCTCGGTAACTTTACGTGGAGTTTGGAAGATGTTTATGTATGAATGTTGGCTTTTTATATCTTTGAAGTCATTTCTGAATACATCATGTTTGGTATTAACATAGGTGTGGGAACTATTCTACATTGCTGACATTTCTTTTAATGATGAGGGAGTTAGTTTTAATACTTTTACTAAAAATATACTTTAATAAACACATATAAAAAAAAAAAGGAAGAAACTACAGAATCGGTATCACCAGAACCAATAAATTCATTTGTACATTTTAGGTTAGTTTCCGGTTCACACAGAAATGGCGCTGTATTAACAAACCCACTTATTAAGCGCTCATGCCAGCATATGTTATGTAAGCAAATTCCCGAATTTTATGACATATAAGCGAAAAAATGAAATTAATGCTAAAATTTCCTAGTTTTTCGCGTACTAAAAAAATCGCACCACATTTTCTGGGTTGCGAACTTGGATTTTAACTACCCTTATGAGCCTAATAAGATATTAAAAAAATGATAGATAAATGCGCTTTTGCGACCTTCGATGTATATTCGACTAGCTATCAGTTACGAAATCAATTTTAACCCGCCCTGTTGAGATTTAAATTCACGACATTCTGTACTGAGTTCTCTATCCTCTAATTCTAAGTTCTCCGAAACCCTCTCCGGCAATTGAGCCCCCGAATGCTCTTTTGATTTATTAAAAATTAATAGTGAGTAACAATAATCGGAGTTTTATTCCTGTGCTTGTCGCGGGACTCAACGCATTTATCATGGCTTCTAGATTTTTATTCTAGATGTTTTGCATTGTTACTAACTTAATCTTGCTAATACTTCTTAGTGGACTTTACAAAGTATTCCGAAGGTAAGCGTAAGGAATTACAAAAATGATTTAATAATTATATTCTCATGTAAAATTTATTCTCCATTTTGTTTTTAAATTTACTTCTTGTGAGATATAGACACATAGTTAAAATACTTATTGTAAAGGCAGCTGCGACTTGATTCATTCCATTATAATCCTGCGGCGTTATTCATTTTAAGCAAGCGGGCAAATCACAGATTTGAGATCGTGAGATCATACGAGTATATTGACAGTTAGGACTGCGATCAACTTCGTCGAGGTAGCTTCACGGATAAATTAGATATCGTTTATGTGTGGGCTTCTCTTCTTTTAAAGCAAATCTGATCACATCATGGATGGTGCGATAAGGTGCGAGTTTACAAGCATATTTTTACCGAATGTGAATTTTTACAAAAGCTTTTCATACAGAAATAAATAAAATGAGTTGAAGTATTGAATCGGTCACACGAAAACCGATAATTTTATTTGTATATTTTAACGAATTTGTTTAAATTCCCATAAGAATGCTGCTATTGAACTATTCGCAATCATCATTACAAGTCAGATTTTTAGAACAATCAAATTTCTTTGTGAAATAAATGGTACTAGAGAATGTTTATTATTTAAAACAGTAGCGTTTTGTTTGTTCATTAGTGTAAGCAGTTTCTTTTGCGAATCGATTCAATTGTTAATTCTGTGTGAAAAAATGTTGAAAATAACATTTTTTTTTACAGACTACGCCATCAAAATTAGCAAGGAGAAGGGGTTCTTAGTGAGTCCTGAGGTTAGTTCTGTTCCAGTACTCTGTGGAAGCAGTCGTTCTTTTAAAGTTAACTTTTGATTCTCTAATTTTCTTTTTGTGAAATTTTGTTGTGACTTGCAAGTATTCTTTCTATCGATTTGTATTTTTGTAAGAAGAATACTATTATTATTGCAGTAGAGAAATGTGAGACCTTCAACTTCGCTAGGAGAAGGCTGAGACCGCCCGTTCCAGTAGGTGATTGGTTTATATTTTATTCAGTTTTCTTTGTTTTTTGTATTATATTCATGAATTTATAAATGGATTTATAAATGAATTTATAAATTTAGTTAGTATCTCTAATTATACTAACTATAATTATAGATACGTAATTAATGAATAGATACATTTCATTACTTTCATAACTTTGTTAAAATGAGGATTGTGTAAGCATAGAAATGAAATACTTATTACTCTCATATTTTTATAGGCGATTCTAGTTACGAAAACCGAGTGAGTTTTAATTCATCTTAAGTTTAATCGAAGCCTATTTTTCAAACGGATATGTAAACTTTAACTTACTTCCATCTTTCGTATTTTATTTGTAAGTTTGGCTCTTATTATCCAGTGGTGTTCTCGCGGTTCATTTTGAACAAACATGGTTAAACTATCCGAGCAATCTCTTTTTTATGAATTCTATTTGTGGTAGCACCTCTAACTGCATCCAGATGCATTTCTTCCGCATTCTTACTTTCATCTTATCCCCTTTGATATGAGTACCAATTTTATCTCGACTTCAGTGATTCGACTTGTTGAACGTCACTAACTTTTCGTGATTGTTGTCGAGGATTAGAAGAGTGCGGTTTCTTTATGTAATGGTTTTTGTATTATATATAGTTATATATAAGTTCATATTAAACAGAAATGCATGTTTGTGATATTTGAAAGTTAATATATAATATTTCATATTCTCATCTATTGAACCCTGGTTAAAATGAGGTTTAATTATACTGTAAGTCTAGTTCTATTATAGTCTTTTATATCTTGAAATCCATATTGAATTATTACAAGCGGTCATAGTTATGAAAATTGAATTTTACTTCACTTGTAGTTTAAATGAAATCTTCATTCTACCTCATCTATACGCTTCTTTTAAGTGAGGCTTTTTTAGGGGGGTATTTTTCTATGGTATGGCTATTTTAGGGTTGTTGTACCCTATAATACCTTAAGCCTATAAAAGAAGTACTGATAACTCTATTAAAGGTTTATAGGAGATTCTGGTTATGAAAATAGAGTGTTACTTGTCTGTAGTTTCATGTGAATTTTCCCGCCAAATATATTTCCTTTCCTTTTACTTTCTTCTCTTGTGTTTTTCTTCTACGTTCGGCTCATATTGTCCACTGGCGTTCTCACGGTTCATCTTTTGAACAAATATAGTTCAACTATCTGAGCAACTTTTTTTCATGAACTCTTTTTTGTGGGGGCATCTCTAACCGCGCCCTGATGGATTTATTATTAAGTCTCGATTTATCTTCCCTTTGATATGAATACTAATTTTATCTACGCTTCTGTGATTCGGCTTTTAATAAGTAATAATTTTTTTTTTGTATTATATACAGTTTTATATAAGTTCATATTAACCAGAAATGCATGTTTGTGATTTTTGAAAGTTATTAGATAATATTTCATTTTCTTTTGTGTTGAACAATGGTTAAAATGAGGTTTGCTTATACTGTAAATCTGGTTCTATTATAGTCATTTATGTCTTGTATTCTGTTTTGGATCTGTATGTCTGTATGGTCTTGTATGTTGTTTGGAATCTGTTTTGAATTCTTATAAGCGATTCTTATAATGAAAATTGAGTTTTACTCCACTTCTATATTTTGCATAGTTTTTCAGCATATACTTTCGAGTGAAGATTTTATTTTGAGGGTATTTTACTTTGGTATGACTATTTTAGGGTTCAGTTGTACCCTACAATACCTTAAGATTGGAAAAGAAGTACATACTTATTACTCTATTATACGCTTATAGGATATTCTAGTTATGAAAATAGAGTGTTAGTTCGTTTGTAGTTTCCTAGTTTTAACTATCTGAGCAATTTTTTTTTCTTGAATTATTTTTCGTGGTGGCACCTCTAACCGCACCCTGATGCATTTATTATTTCGTAGTATTTGAAAGTTAATAGATGTATTTAATTTTCTCTTTTTGAATTAGTTCTAATTCATAATAATTCACAGAGACAAATTAGTCTCTATAGTGTTTGTCCCTGTATGTTTTGCATAATTATACGTTCATATGCGACTTGCATTATCAAAATCGGTTTCTACGTCACTGTTAGTTAAACCTTGATACATTTTACCTCCTAATACATTATTTATTATTATTTTTTTTCATTCTTATCTTTAAGTCATTATTTTCTCAATCCAGACACACGAGTCTCTTAAGTTCATAAGTTTTCTTTGGAGTGAGGCTTTTACTTTAGGGGTATTTGACTTTAATCTACTTTTAGGCTTCCTTTGACTCATTGTATTTTCGCGATTAATATGTCTGATAGATTTGCGACCAGGCATTTAGAAGAGATGAAAGGCCAAACCTTTTCGTATAAATTATTTCCCTTTTTTCACTAGAGCCTGGTGCAACATGTCCGCCTCCAGGTTGATATTATCTGAATATCCAAAGATGAAAGTTTACGATAATATTTTCTATACTTCACAATTTTTTTTGGCGTTTTTTAGTTTAGGTGTCATGTGCTTTAGCATTTTCTCGGATCGAATTCGATATCATTCTTTTTCTACTTCAACTATGCTATGAAAAATAGTTCAACTATATATAATGGCACTTTAATAAATACTCTTACGCTACCTTAAGCACTTCACCTTGATATTAAAATGTCCTTCTCACCATCATGGTTGAAATACGACTTAACTTTTGGAGGTATTGTTAACCTTTTCATTATGTTGCTACTTTATATCGAGTCTGCTACAGAAAGAGTTCGATAGTGCGATTTGAACATTAGAGAAACAAAACTATAAACTTATTAGATTCCAAGAGATTTGCTAGAATTGGTTATTTGTTATTTATGGTTTCTTTCGAGTTCAAAACCAATTTGATGGTGACTTCAACTTTCAGTTTTTTTTTATTTTGGATAATGAGGTTATTATTTTTAGATATTAGATTAGATCGTTGTCTCATTGTTTCCTTGGAAATAAGATCTCTAATGATAATAACTAATAATACAATATTTAAATTGCCGGGGGGTTTTCAGTCTGTTCCAAGTTTAGTTCTGCTGTTTACTCTGTGGAAGCATTTGTTTCTTTTGATGTAACTTTTGCTCTTCTGCGTTTCTTTCTATTCGTGAATCGTTCTTTTAACTTAAAAGTATTGTTTCTGTCGATTCGTATTTGTTTGGGAAGAAAAGTTTGATAATTATTATCACAATAGAATAAAAGTGAGACTTCTCCAAGAGACGTCCGAGGGCTGCGACCGTTGCTGTAGGTGATTTATTTATTTGATTTAATTTTCTTTCTTTAAATATATTTAGATATAATTTTTTTTTAATTTATTCTTTACAATAAATAAGTTTATAGATATAAATGTAGAGTTTTTAGGTATATTTAATAAATGTTTCGTTAGACCCTCTTTAATATACTGTAAGCTTATAGAAGAAATACTTATTGCTCTATTATAGGTGATTCTAATGATGTGTGTCGAGTTTTACTTCATTTGTACGTTAATTGAAGTGCATTTTATTTTCGATTATATTACTTCCTCTTTTCTCTACTTTCTTCTTTCGTCTTTTACTTGTACGTTTGACTTCCGTAGTCTAGAGTTGTCGCGGTCCATGTCTTGAACTTGTCGTGACACCTGTAATCGCTCCCTGAATTCATTTCTGATTCATTCTTTTATATATACATATATATACGATTGTATTTTATGTTATTTTTATTATTTCATATTTTTTTAATTTATTTTTTTTCTTGTCAAAAATATATGCTGTAATAACCGCCGAACAATTGTACTTGTAACTGTGCATTATTATTATTCTTAGGGGACTGTATGTCAGAATAACGTTAATTTTTTCATTTCATTCTTTTTAATATTGCTTCGTCAATCGTATAAGTACTTTTTATCATTTTAGCTAGATAGATATAACCGGTTACTGCATTAGATGTCTCATTCTTTTAATGAAATAATATAATCGTCTTTCGATTCCGCCATCGTATTGTCTGAACATGCAGTTGTGAGAGTAACATAAAGAGAATATTCTTTCACATTTGCGAAGTTACTTTTTTGCTTATGATGTTCTGCGCTTTTCAATATACTTGGGTCGGCTTTGATGCCTTAACCTACATTATCTTAATCTTTATCACCCCTAGCGGAACGATTCCAAATGCTACTTTAATAGGTATTCTTTTGCTACTTAAATTAACTCACTCTTAAAAAAATTATTTCTTCACATCATGGTTGAGATAAGACATAACTTTTAGAGGCATGTTTAAGGATTCTGTTACGTATCAGCTTTTTAACTAATACATTACTGCATTTACAAGCCATTCTTTTGACTCTGGTAGTGCGAAAAACAAAAAGTATTTTAAAGCATATTTTGTGAAGATGACTTTTCCAATACTGAGTTATCAGTAAATTATCATTTCTACTTTTAAAAAATCATGAGTAATCCGATAGTGCTTAAAATTTCAGAATTTTGTCTAGTTAATGATGCTGTTATCTCTAAGTATCAGATATGGTCGTTATTTTATTGTTTCTGTCGTAAAAAAGTTCTCTGATAATGATAATGACACTAATAATTTAATGTTTAAATGGAAATATGACCATTCCTGGTAATGTCGGTAAATTTTGTTAAGTGATTATTATGAACAGAAAATAGTTTTAGTTAAAGGGTACTGTGAGACAAGATAGTATGGAATTTACCTGTTGGGTAGAGCGAAGTTATGTAATTTAGTGAGACACGTTTTATGTTTATAAGAATTTTACACTTACAAATATTTAAAAATGAGAACGTTCTTAATTTTTTATTGGTCAGTAGAGGAATACAATTTTTAAAAGCATGTTTGCGAAGGTTTTAGTAGAGCCTTATTCTGAAGGACCCCGCTACCGATTGATACATTTTTTCGATTATATGGATAGGGCGCCCAAAGAAAAAGTTAAAGTTCGAATAAGCAGAACGTTGAATATTTTTCAATAATAATCTTAAATCCAGGACCAGGTCATAACAGTTCAAGTAACGTGTCTGATAAGAAGATAAGATGTGTTGAAAAAAATATAATGTATCGATTAAATTAAATAAAAAAAAAACATGTCTATCAGACGTGTTAATAGGAGATTTTAGGTTATAATTTGGTTAGGTTTAGGTGTCTTTCTTCCAAAAATCTAAAAAGTTTGAGCATCCAATCCACGAATTAGTTGAGCCCCTAAGCTTAAATCATAATGTCCAAAAAGGTCTTATTGTATTTACGTAAATTCATTAGGAATGAGTTCAAATTTCAAATAAACACGTTAGAAACTGATTTTGAATGAAAATTGAATGCTTAGAGAACAATAAAATAAATACATAAAGTAACTACGATAATGTGGATCCTATGTAAGGTAATCAGACAAATGGATAACTAGTATGATTAAAGGATACAGTTGGGTAGTAAGAACTGGGTTAAAATGAATAAGGCTATTTGTGGTTAAAAATTAAAAAAATGGGTTGCTACAATAGAAATTTATCTCTTGTGTTTATGGGGTGACCTGAAACATTTTTATTACGCATGTGGTGCCCAGACCTCCATAAATATCCCGCATTATCATCAACTTAATCCTTCTAATTCTACTTAGTTTAAATCTTAAACGCCTTATCTGTAGAGTGAAATTAGCATTCAAACATGATCTCCAAAAATAAAAATATTTGACTACTTCAAATTTTCACTATCCTTAGCTCTACTAAATGTGTAAAAAGTCTTTAACGGAATAGCGTCGGGTTTGGCGGGGATAGGTAAAAGGGTTGAAATTTGTATGTTTTAGCCATTTGATAGAAAACTTAAAAACCGATACTTTTAGGACATTTTGTGTTTTATACATTATTAAAGCAAATGAAATTTGCAAAAAAAATATAGTTTTTTGTTCAGATCAATAGTTTTAGAGCGGTTCGCCACCAAAGTTTGGCTAATTTTCGGTAAGTCACACTTCTTTGCGAAAACACGTTGTCGTTACCGTTTTGACTTTAACTCTGAAACTAATTGTCCAATCCAAAATTTCATTTTTAATCTGAAAGCTGATTAAATTTACTATCAGAACCCATATATGAAATTTTGAACAAGTCCCGTGAACATCCATGACAGCACGCTGATAATCCCGTATTGTTGTGAAATCCTCGATTTTTTCGGCACTTGATTTTTCGCTAAAAATATTTTTCCGATCCAAATTTCTTTTTTCTATCTCTAAGCTTTTTAATTACTATCAGATCCCATATATGAAAATTTAATTAAATTCCGTAAAACATTCATGCTAGCGCTCTATTTCCGCCTACTATTGTAAAATCCGATTTTTAAAATTGTTTTTGTCACATTTTTTGCTATAACTCCAAAATAATTTGTTCGATCCCAAATTTCTTATTTCCATTTCAAAAATAGTTAAATTTTCTATTGTCATATGGATTTTCGATAAATGCCCACCCTAGCCCACTAAACATATAAAAATTCTCATATCTTGTCAAAACATAGGCAGACATTTAGTGTGGTGGCATGGTAGTTTTACTGGACTTGATCAAAATTTCATACATAAATTTTTCGAACCTTTCTCCCTTTCCTCCTCCCAAACCCAACGTTATTTCCAGAAAGACTAAAGTTCACATCGAATTTTTCGATTCACTTCTTTAGCCTCGCCTCTCTTTGGCGACTTCTGAGCCTTGTCAGAATTCTCGCTCCCGAATCAAAGAACGTTTTACCAAATTGAAAGCTAAGGGTGGAAAACAATGTACATCAGTCTGACCATCATCATGTACATCAGTCTGGAGTTCAAGGTTTGGTCAATTTTTGGTCGAGTTTTCCTGTATTACATAGACAATCTAGTCAAGTATGAAGGATATTAAGTATCCTAGTCATATTAGCTCGAAAAATGGGGTCCATGGAAAAGTTTTAATTTTTTCATCCTTTATATTTTGTTAAACAATAATTATGAACTTAAATAGTTTCAGAAAAAATGAACGGGGATATAAGAAGGTCTGGGACTGGGCGGAGGTTATGTAACTATATAAGAAGCATTATGTGTTTATGAGAAGAAAACTTTAAATTTTTAAAGATGGCAAGGTTTGTGTATCCCATTGGTCTGTGAAGGAATAATTTACTTGCATATTTTTTGGAAAGGAGATAAGACAGGTTTAATTTGAAGGATTGTTGTAAGATCTCGTTCAAGTGACTTCAGTATGCTTTTGTAATATGAAAATTGTAAGACTTTTAGTGGGAATTTGTAGAAATAGTAGAACTATGGTCAAGGGGATAGTAAGGAAATTTCTGTAGTTGGAGTAAGGACCATAGAGGGCAAGTCTCGATTTCCTCGAGTTCGAATCAAGTTTAAACAAAATGAAATTAACTATTATATATCGTACTAAGGACCCGGCCACAATTAGTCGGATTATACTATCAAGACTGCTTCCAGAAATATATTTTATATAAAAAAGTTTAAAAAAGTCCGTTTTCAAGATTTAGATCATATATATGTAATGTAATTAAATCCTGTGCAACACACACGCCAGCCCACTGAACATGTCGTAATTGTTCATATTTTGTTAAAATGTACCCATTTAGTGGGTGTTACATGGTGTTTATAAATTACATATATTTGATTTCATAGTAAATTTAACCAGCTTTAAAATGAAAGAAATGAAATTTTGGATTGGACAAATAGTTTTAGAGTTATAGACAAAAAAGTACGACAAACAAGTTTTTTTTGGACTGACCACCAGTTGTCCGAATTCTACACTTTTTTCTGATACCATAACCTTCCCGGTAAATGCTGCGATTTCGGAGTAGTTTTTTACATTTTGTAGGTAATAAATCCTGCTAAAATTAATATTTAAAGACATTTTTTTGAAAAAAAGCTTCGTTTTCGTGTTATAGGTAAAACAAATTAAAACTATTTTGGGAGGTTTTATATTCATTATTCTTGTATAATGAAAATTGAGTTTTACTCCACTTTTATATTTTGCATAGTTTTTCAGCATATCCTTTCGAGTAAAGATTTTATATTGAGGGTATTTTACTTTCGTATGACTATTTTAGGGTTCAGTTGTACCCTACAATACCTTAAGATTGGAAAAGAAGTACATCCTGATTACTCTATTTTACGCTTATAGGAGATTCTAGTTATGAAAATAGAGTGTTAGTTCGTTTGTAGTTTCCTAGTTTTAACTATCTCAGCAATTTTTTTTCTTGAATTATTTTTCGTGGTGGCACCTCTAACCGCACCCTGATGCATTTATTATTTCGTAGTATTTGAAAGTTAATAGATGTATTTAATTTTCTCTTTTTGAATTAGGTCTAATTCATAATAATTCACAGAGACAAATTAGTCTCTATAGTGTTTGTCCCTGTATGTTTTGCATAATTATACGTTCATAAGCGACTTGCATTATCAAAATCGGTTTCTACGTCACTGTTAGTTAAACCTTGATACATTTTACCTCCCAATACATTATTTATTATTATTTTTTTTCATTCTTATCTTTAAGTCTTTATTTTCTCAATCCAGACACACCAGTCTCTTAAGTTCATAAGTTTTCTTTGGAGTGAGGCTTTTACTTTAGAGGTATTTGACTTTGGCCTACTTTTAGGCTTCCTTTGACTTATTGTATTTTCGCGATTAATATAAATGTATCTGATAGATTTGCGACCAGGCTTTTAGAAGAGATGAAAGGCCAAACCTTTTCGTATAAATTATTTCCCTTTTTTCACTAGAGCCTGGTGCAACATGTTGATATTACCGCCTCCAGGTTGTTATTATCTGAATATCCAAAGATGAAAGTTTACGATAATATTTTTTATACTTCACAATTTTTTTTGGGCATTTTTTAGTTTAGGTGTCATGTGCTTTAGCATTTTCTTGGATCGAATTCGATATCATTCTTTTTCTACTTCAACTATGCTATGAAAAATAGTTCAACTATATATAATGGCACTTTAATAAATACTCTTACGCTACCTTAAGCACTTCACCTTGATATTAAAATGTCCTTTTCAACATCATGGTTGAAATACGACTTAACTTTTGGAGGTATTGTTAACCTTTTCATTATGTTGCTACTTTATATCGAGTCTGCTACAGAAAGAGTTCGATAGTGCGATAGAAAAACAAAACTATAAACTTATTAGATTCCAAGAGATTTGCTAGAATTGGTTATTTGTTATTTATGGTTTCTTTCGAGTTCAAAACCAATCTGATGGTGACTTCGACTTTCAGTTTTTTTTTTTTTTAATTTCGATAATGAGGTTATTATTTTTAGATATTAGATTAGATCGTTGTCTCATTGTTTCCTTGGAAATAAGATCTCTAATGATAATAACTAATAATACAATATTTAAATTGCCGGGGGGTTTTCAGTCTGTTCCAAGTTTAGTTCTGCTGTTTACTCTGTGGAAGCATTTGTTTCTTTTGATGTAACTTTTGCTGTTCTGCGTTTCTTTTCGTGAATCGTCTTTGTAACTTAGAAGTATTATTTGTGTCGATTCGTATTTGTCTGGGAAGAAAAGTTTGATAATTATTATCACAATAGAATAAAAGTGAGGCTTCTCCAAGAGACGTCCGAGGGCTGCGACCGTTCCTGTAGGTGATTTATTTATTTAATTTAATTTTCTTTCTTTAAATATATTTAGATATAATTTTTTTTAAATTTATTCTTTACAATAAATAAGTTTATAGATATAAATGTAGAGTTTTTAGGTATATTTAATAAATGTTTCGTTAGACCCTCTTTAATATACTGTAAGCTTATAGAAAAAATACTTATTGCTCTATTATAGGCGATTCTAATGATGTGTGTCGAGTTTTACTTCATTTGTAGGTTAATGGAAGTGCATTTTATTTCCGATTATATTACTTCCTCTTTTCTCTACTTTCTTCTTTCGTCTTTTACTTGTACGTTTGACTTCCGTAGTCTAGAGTTGTCGCGGTCCATGTCTTGAACTTGTTGTGACACCTGTAATCTCTCCCTGAATTCATTTCTTATTCATTCTTATATATATACATATATATACGATTGTATTTTATGTTGTTTTTATTATTTCATATTTTTTTTTTTAATTTAATTTTTTTTTTTTTCGCTGATATTCCAACTCATCCTCAGACTATCCTCACAACCTTTGCTGATGACACCAGCGTGTTATCAGTCAATGATGATCCATTTTCTGCATCCCATACACTCCAGTCACATATTACTTCCCTTGAAGAATGGTTTCATAAGTGGAGAGTCAAGATAAATCCCAACAAATAACCTTTACCCTCCGTCAAAAACCTACCTCATCCTGTCCTCCAGTATCCTTCATCTTGACAAGAGACTTACGTGGAACCCTCATACAAGATTGAAAAGACAAGAAGCTGCACGCAGATTTCGACTGCTACAACAATTACTTGACAAACGTTCAAATCTCCCGACTCACTACAAGATACTTGTATATATGACGATTATCAGACCTATTTGGACTTACGGTATAGAACTGTGGGATCCACTAAACCATCGAATTCTCCCGCATCCAATTACTCCAATCGAAAATCCTTCGAAAAATCCTTAATGCTCCTTACTTTGTCACAAATGAATTAATCCATAATGACCTTAATATCCCATATGTCGCCGATTTAGCACGAACCAGATACCTCTCCTTTCATAATAAACTTAACACTTATCCAAAGCCACTTGTTGCACAGCTGGCTTCCCATTCCATTCCTGGCAATCCTGCGAGGCGTCTGAAGATGGCTTCGTGATCTACTTTTGTAAATATTCATTAGAGTACTACCAATGGGTGGTTCCTCTACAAGTTTTATTCGTGTCATTATATCTCACATATACCGCCTATTTACTAGATGTGTTTTCTAATACAGTTGTAAATTTCTATTAATAAAAGAATATACAAAAAAAAAATTTTTTTTCTTGTCAAAAATATATGCTGTAATAACCGCCGAACAATTGTACTTGTAACTGTGCATTATTATTATTCTTAGGGAACTGTATGTCAGAATAACGTTAATTTTTTTCATTTCATACTTTTTAATATTGCTTGGTCAATCGTATAAGTACTTTTTATCATTTTAGCTAGATAGATATAACCGGTTACTGCATTAGATGTCTCACTCTTTTAATGAAATAATATAATCGTCTTTCGAATCCGCCATCGTATTGTTTGAACATGCAGTTGTGAGAGTAACATAAGGAGAATATTTTTTCACATTTTCGAAGTTACTTTTTTTGCTTATGATGTTCTGCGCTTTTCAATATTCTTGGGTCGGCTTTGATGCCTTACCTACATCATCTTTATCACCCCTAGCGGAACGATTCCAAATGCTACTTTAATAGGTACTCTTGCTACTTAAATTATCTATCTCTCTTGAAAAAATTACTTTCATCACATGAGATTTGAGATACGACATATTTTTTAGAGGCATTGTTAAGCATTCTGTTACGTATCAGCTTTTCAACCAATACCCTACTGCATTTACAGCCATTCTTTTAACTCTGGTAGTGCGAAAAACAAAAAGTATTTTAAAGCATATTTTGTGAAGATGACTTTTCCAATACTGAGTTATCAGTAAATTATCATTTCTACTTTTAAAAAATCATGAGTAATCTGATAGTGCCTTAAAATTTCAGAATTTTGTCTAGTTAATGATGCTGTTATCTCTAAGTATCAGATTAGGTCGTTATTTTATTGTTTCTGTTGTAAAAAAGTCCTCTGATAATGATAAAGACTGATATTTTTTGTTTAAATAGAAGCGTGACAATTCTTGGTATTTTCGGTAACTTTTGTTAATTGATTATTATGCACAGAAAATAGTTTTAGTTAAAGGGTACTATGAGATAAGATGGTATGGAACATGGATTGTATTGGGCAAAGTTATGTAATTTAGTGAGAAACATTTTATGTTTATAAGAATTTCATACTTACAAAGATTTCCTTATTTTTTATTGGTCAGTAAAGGAATAAAATTCTCACAAGCTTGTTTGTAAAGGTGTTAGGAGAGCCTTATTCTGAAGGACCCCCTAACCGATAGATTTTTATTATTTTTTTTTTAGGAGAAGTAGATAGTTGGGGTATGCAATCAAGAGATACACAGCAATTAAAAAATAAGTTTTTTAAGATGATGGTTGTATTGTTGACTGTTAGTTTTAACTAAGGAGATGAATTTGTCAGGGGTGCAGTCAAGGTTGAATAAACACAGCCAGTTTTTAAATGAAAAACTTATATTTTGGCGTGCCAACGTTTCGACCTGCCTTGCAGGTCTTCATCAGGGCTAAAATAACAAAAAATTGGATGTGACCAAGATGATACTAACATTAAAAAAATAAAAAAATAAATAATAAACATAATTTAAAAATGAAAAAGGAACAAGAAAAAAAAAATTTTTAGTTAACTAGATAATTGAATACAAAATAGTAGTGAAGTTTAGTCGAAGATACAGTTGTAATAGAGTACTTAAATAATTTAAATTGAATAATATAAATTTAAAAATTTTGTAAACTAATACAACAATACAAACTAATGTTACAATTTTATTAACAGATGTTTTTTATTAGGAATTAAAAAAGGTATAAGGGATCTATATGAAAAGGAAAATGATAAAATAGAAAGGTAAGCAAAATAATAAAGTTGGCATAACAATAAACGAAGGAAGAGGTTGAGAAAATATGAGAAATTAAAATAAATGGACTTACTGAAGTAGTCTAGATGAAGGCTTGACTAACAATGACTGTTAAAAAATAAAATCAGGGAAAAGGGGGGGTGGGGGATAATGACTTGCAGAAAGTAATTAAGGGTGGCAGTGGCTAATATAACATATGAAAGGGGGCGCATGGTGGATAAAAACCGAACTACATTTTTTTAAATTTTATTTAAAAGGCGTGGAAGATGTTAAATATGAATTTAAACATTTCGCTATCACCGTCAGCAAAAAAAAAAAAAAAAAAAAAAAAATAAATAAACAAATAAATAAATAAAATAAAAAAAAAAAATAAATAAATAAAAATAATTAATAGTGATGGAAAGGTTATAGTTTTTTAATAAGATTTAATACTTGGGAATAAGTGAGGGAAATGTATTGTTTATCAATTTTATGGTTTACAGGATTAGGTTCTAAATGGATGTAAATGGATTCTGATAATAGACGTTTACTATGGTTGGGGACAGTGGCAAGGATAGATGCTTTTTCGAAATCAAAGGTATGATTTAATGATAAGGAATGTTCTGAAAGTTTGGAGGCGGAGGGATTTTTGGAAGAAATGGAAAGTTTGTTTGGGAGATGCGGGCTTTAAGGTGATTTTTGGTTTCACCAATATATGATGAATGGCAATTAGGGGAGGAACATGGGATACGGTAAACAACATTTGATTTAAGTTGGAGAGGAATAGGATCTTTTAGGTTGGTGTAGATGTTTCGAAGTTTATTCTGTGATTTAAGGGCTAGACGTAGGTTAGGGAAGGTTGAGCGAAGAGACTTTTGAATGTTATCAGAGAGGAAGGGGATATAAGGTAGGGATCTGTATAAGAATACAGAGGGTGGAGGTGCGGGGGAATTAGAAGAAGGAAGGTTGGGGGTAGGATGATTGAGGTAATTTGAAAGTAGTTTATCGATGGTCTTAAGTGGGAAACTGTTAGATTGGAGAATTTGTTTAATACGTAATATGTTAGTCGTGTGGTATTGGTGATCAGATAGGGAGAGGCAGCGATGGATGAGGTTCTTGGCGACATTGATTTTTTGATGATATGGGTGTTGAGAATGAAAATTTAACAATCTGCCAGAGTAGGTAGGTTTTGTGTACCAATTAGTGGATACAGTGTGGTCAGGATTTCTAGTGATTAGGAGATCAAGGAAAGGAAGGGAATTATTAACTTCACGTTCGACAGTAAAACGGAGTCGAGGGTGGTAAGAGTTAAAGGCTGAAAGGATAGAAGGAATATTTTCGGGATTAAGGACAAGAATAAGTTTTAATTAAACTTATAAGTTTTTAATTAATTAAACTAATAAGTTTTTTAATTTGTAATGCCAACGTTTCAACTTGCATTGCAAACCTTCATCAGGGTTTCAGACTGATGTAAAACAACTGTTTTACAGTTACTGTTCAGTTTCAGTTTCTATTCTACATCAGTCTGAAACCTTGACGAAGGCTTGCAATGCAAGTTGGAACATTGACATTACAAATTAAAAAACTTATTTTTTAATTGCTGTGTATCTCTTGACTGCATAGCCCAACTATCTTACTTCTCCTAATACTTACAGTCAACTATACCTCATCAATATTTTTTTTTTATTATGTGGATAAGGCGACGAAAGAAAAAATGAAAGTTTGGACTGGCAGAACGTTGTATTACCTTATTATCTTATTATTGCATTATCAACAATTATCCTATATCCATAACTATGTCTTAACAGGTCAAGCAACGTGTCTGAGAAGAAGATAACGTCCGACATGTTAATAGGAGATTTAAGCAGGTAATTTGGCTAGAAACAACCTTTATTGGAATATATTATTTGGTATAAAACATTTATAAAAACAGACCATGCGAATCACACAACATATTTGAATGTGGAGGGTAGTGGACTATGAAATTTACAAAATTTATTAATAGATAAAGTTAATATTAGGGATAATGTAGGTAACGTGTCATGACCACCCAGTTATGACTTAATATTAGGAGGTCACTAAGCCATCTTATTTTACATGATTCAGAGGATTATCAAGAATCGAATGGGAAACTAATATATCCTTATAATAACTTATATTATAACTAATAATAATTGATTGAGCTAGTACTTTATTATCGAAGGCTAGGTGTCTTTTTTTTTTTTTAAATTTACAAAGTGTAGAACATACAATCAACGAATTAGTTGAGCCCATAGCTTATATCATGACTTCCAAAAAGGTGATATTATCTCCATTTAAATGAGTAGTTAGAAATTGATTGAATGGTTAGAGAACAATTGGTTTGTAAATACGATAATAGTAAGAATTGGTGTTCAGTTTCTTTTCTTTTATGTTTTTTATACATTATTAAAGCTATAACGAACTAACTAATTTCGTTTTAGAGCGGTTTGCCACCAAAGATTGGCTAATTTTCGGTAAGTTGCACTTCTCCGCGAAAACACATTGTCGTTACTGTTTTGACTTTAACTCCGAAACTAATTGTCCAATCCAAAATTTCTTTTTTTTATCTGGAAGCTGATTAAATTTATCAGAACTATTAGCTGATTAAACTATCAGAACCCATATATGAAGTTTTGAACGAGTTCCGTAAACATACATGAAAGCATACTGAGAACCCCGTACTGTTGTGAAATCCTTGATTTTTTTGTCTCTTGATTTTTCGTTATAACTCCAAAAATATTAGTTCGATCCAAATTTCTTTTTTCCATCTCTAAGCTGTTTAATTACTATCAGATCCCATATATGAAAATTTAATTAAATTCCGTAAAACATTCATGCTAGCGCTCTATTTCCGCCTACTGTTGTAAAATCCGATTTTTAAAATTGTTTTTGTTACATTTTTTGCCATAGCTCCAAAACAATTTGTTGGATCACAAATTTCTTTTTTTCATTTCAAAAATAGTTAAATTTCCTATTAGGTCATATGTAATTTTGATAAATGCCCACCCTGGTCCACTGGGCATATCAAAATTCTTATATTTTGTCAAAACAGACAAATATTTGGCGTGGTGGCATGGTGGTTTTACGGGACTTCATCAAAATTTCATACATAAAATTTTCAACCCTTTATCCCAAACCCGACGTTATTTCGAGGAAGACCAAAGTAGAGAGGGATTCTTCGATTCGCTTCTTTCAGCCTCGCCTATCTTTGGCGACTTCTAAGCCTTGTCGGGATTTTCGCTCCCGAATCTAAGGACTTTTTACCACATTTAAAGCTGAGGGTGGAAAACAATGTCCATCAGTCAGACCTTTTTTTTTTAGAATTCAAGGTTTGGTCATTTATTGGTCGAGTTTTCCTGGATTACATAGACAATCTTTAACTAGCCTAATTATTAGCTCAAAAAATGGGGTCCATGGAACAGTTTTGATTTTTTCGTCGTTTATGTATTTTGGGTCACAGTGGGATCAAATCTACGATTTTTGTAGGCCGTGAAAGATGTAGAACTTATTATAATAAATTTAGAACTGCAAGAAATATTTAGAAATAACAATATAAATATTAGTTATGTATATAGCTCATATGTACATTATAGCTCTTAGGTGTATTTATTCCAGCAATTGTCTTCTATTTTTCAACTCGGTCTAGCTAAACGATTCGTCCCATGAAAACTGTAGGTCATTTAGTTTACTTTAGTTCTGTAACATGACTTCTGCAAAAAAGAAACCTTTGGTTTCGAAATAAAGTTAAGAAAAACAATAGAATAAGTGCCAACATTGTGGCAAAGAAAACATTTTCCGGTTGAAACTTTTGCTTGTAAACTTCAAATTCGTTTATAGCGACCCAAAAAAAAATTAAGTGCCGAACTATATATACCTATGAGCTATATTAGCTAATATTTATACTTTTATTGTTGTTATTTATAATTTCTTAAATTTCTGAATTTTTCAATGTGTGACAGTTTTGCACTTTTTTTTTTTTTTGCACTTCACAAATAAAAAAATGTTGGACATTTTATCTTTATTACCTGTGTACAATATTATATTATTAAGAAAAATCACAGAAAATGTGACAACATTTTGGCAAATAGTGCGAAAAAAGACTCCGGTTGGGGAAAAAAAGGTTCCAGGAGGGGGAAGGGGGAATCATTAAGGGTGAAAAAATCAAAGCTGGATCAAAAATTTCCGATAAAGATGCTAATGATATGCCTAGCCTAAAATTGACCGAAGTTGGGGGAAGAAAATGAAGTAGAGGGATTCTTCGATTCGCTTCTTTTAGCCTCTCTTTGGCGGCTTCTGATCCTTGTTGGGATTTCCACTCCCTAGTCTAAGGACGTTATACTTAGGGTCTCACAACATAACATACAAAAGACAACTGCGTTTGGCGGGACTGAGTTGGTTGCAAGATTGCGAGAATGTATACACTTCTTTAGACTGCGATATACTCACTCGTACTTCGGGGAGCATTTCATCCTGGTAACTTCGTGGGTCAATGTCATGGTATTCATTCCTCCTACCTTATAGCCATTTCAGATCACACCATGGATAGTATTAACTTATTGGGAACTGTTTTACATTCTGACCTTTTCAGCACCACGAAGAGCGAGTTCACTTGGACAGTTTTATCAAAAATATATTTTAATAAATACATATAATAAAAAAAATGAAACATACAAAATTGTGAACTGTTAAATCTCTTTTACGAGAACTGATAATTTTATTTTATTATTGAACCGGAAACTTAAATTATATCAAACTTTCCGGTTCACATAGAAATGGCGCTATATGAACAATCCACTAAGTAAACTATTTATTGGAAACCATTATAAATAATCAGATGTACAGAACAATGCAATCACATTGTGAAATGTTTATTCTACAAAACAGTAGCGTTTTGTTTCTTCATTAGCGTAAACAATTTTTCTCAACGAATCCATTGTTAATTCTGTGTGAAGAAATGTATAAAAAAACAATTTTTTTAAAGATCACGCCATCAAAATTAGCTAGGAGAGGGGGTTCTTAGTCAGTCCTGAGGTTAGTTCTGCTCCAGTACTCTGTCTAAGCAGTCGTTCTTAGTTAACTTTTTCTCTGCTATTTTTCTTTTTGTAAAATTTTGTAGTAACTTAGAAATATTCTTTTAATCCATAGAATTTGTGTGCTAAGGATAGATAGACAATTATTATTACAGTGTAGAGAAGTGAGACCTTCAACTTCGCCAAGGGACGACTGAGTGCGACAGTTCCTGTAGGTGATTGGATTATATTTTATTTAATTTACTTTGTTTTTTGTATTTTATATATTAATTTATTAATGCATATTAACTAGAAGTGGCTGGTGTAGATATTGTAATATATTGTAAGTTTCGTCAGAATAATTAACATTTACTTTCTTCTTTCGCCTTTTATTTGTATGTTTGGCTTTTATTCCCCACTGGAATTCTCGCGGTTCGTCTTGAACAAACATGGTCAAACTATTAGAGCGATCTCTTTTTCATGAATTAGTTGTGTGGTGCCACCTCTAACTGCAGTAGAATGCATTTCTTATTCATACTTGCATTTTATTCCCTTTGATATGGTTGCGAATTTTTATCTCGACTTCAGTGATTCGACTTGTTGAACATCACTGACCTTTCGACACTGTTGATGATGGTTGTAATGAGTGTAACCGTTCCTGTTGGTGATTGGTATCTATTCTATTTATTTTTAGTTTTAGTTTTTTGTAGAATATACAGTAATACATAAATTCATATTATCTAGAAATGTTTGTTTGTGATATTTGAAAGTTAATAGATATGTTTCAGTTTCTGTCATATTGAACCCACGTTAAAGTGATGTTTTCCTTGTTCTGCTAGCCTTATAGTCCCGTTGATTGTAGTCTCTGATATATTTTATAAAATAAATTCGGATTGCACTTTTATTCCTTCCTATGTGATTTTAGTTACGTCACTCGTAGTTTGAACTAGATTAAATTTTTTCCCAATGTTTAAATTTTCTTCTTTAACATTCTCTTGAACTCAATATTTTCTTGATCCAAATTCACCAGTCCCTCGATTTCATCAGTTGCATTTTTCAAGTGACGGTTTTACTTCGAGTGTATTTGACTTAAAGGTCTACTTTTAGGCTCATTTTGTCTTCTAGAATCCTCGTAATTAACAAAAATATTTTAGATAGATGATGACCAGGCTTTTAGAAGTGCTGATAGGCAACGTTTTTCTTATAAATTATTTCCCTTTTATTTTATTTTACTACTTCAAATCTGCTGTTTCAAAATAGTGCAACTATTTATAATGGTACATTATTAAATACACTTACGCTATTTTAAGCACCTCACTTTAACAATAAAATTTCCTTCTCCACATCATCTCCTACATTTTGGAGGCATTGTTAACTTCTATTATGTTGCTACTAAAAGAGTTAGGTATTGCGATTTTAACATTAGAAAAACAAATCTAATAATATATTTTGTAAATACTAGTTTTTCAAGAAATTTGTGAGAATTGGTTATCTGTGATTTATCATTTTTATGAGTTCAAATTTCAGTACTTTTTTCTTGTTTATTATGTTTTTATCTTAAAATATTAGATTAAATTGTCTCATTATTTCTTTTGTAATAAGATCTCTGGTAATGATAATGACTAATTGGAGGGGGTTTCTAATTTTTTTCAAGGTTAGTTCTGTTCCAGTCTTCTGCCGAAGCAGTCGTTTCTTGTAAGTCTACCTTTTGCTTCCCTAGTTGTCTTTTATAATTTTTTTTTTTCTCCAAAGTATTCTTACTATCGATTTAAATTTGTGAGGGAATATATTGTCAGTTATTATTACTATACAATAATAAGTGAGACTTTGAACTTCGCCAAGAGACGACAGAGTGCGACCGTTCCTGTAGATGATTGGTAGCTATTTTATTTACTTTTATTTTCTTTTTCTTTTTTTTAGTATTAGATACAATTAATTTATTCTATACTTTGACACTTGTTAATATTAGGGTTGTGTCTAAATCTAATCTACTTTCTGTATCATATCGAACTTTATCCCAAACCACACGTAGTGGAGATAGAAGGGTTAGGTAGTGCAATTTTTGCAATAGAAGAACAAATCTAAAAAAATTTTTTGATGAGTTGGAATAGACTTATTTTCCAAGACGTTTGAGAGAAATAGTTATCAGTAATTATTGCGTATTATGTATATGTAAAACATTCACGAAAGTAGGCTGAGAACCCCGCACTGTTGTGAATTCCTCTGTTATAAAAACGTAAATTATTTAAAATATGAATTATAGTAAAATTTATACGTACATTATAGTAAATTTAACCAGTTTTAAGATGGTATAAGAAAATTTGGGATCCAATAACTTGTTTTGGAGTTATAGCGAAAAATGTGCTATAAAAAACCCTTAAATTTAACAACAGTACGCGGTTTTTAGCGAGGTGGGATAGGGGTCTTACGGGACTTAATCATAATTTCATAGATACAATTTTCAACCCTTTCTCCTTCTCCTGCACTCAAGCCTGACGAAATTTTGAGGAAAGTTAAAATTGAGGGATTCATCGATTCGCTTCTTTTATTTGTTTTTTGTATTATATATATTTTTATTATTAACTAAAAGTGAGTGGTATAGATATATAAGTAGTAAATAGATACATTTAATATATTGTAAGTAAAGCGATTCGTTATGAAAAACGAGGTACAAAAAGTGGTTCGGCCTGTTATAACTCACTAACCGCCATCGCAGATGAGGGTTGGATTGAGCTGATTGTTATACATTTAATTAATTTTTTTATGTTTCTTGTATTATGCAGAGTAATATATAAGTTCATACTATCTAGAAATGCATTTCGTGTTATTTTATGATTAATATATTTAATTTTTTTTAATATTTTCATTGTTAAAATGAGGTTTCCTTCCTAATATATTTTATAAAAGAAATTTATATTGCACTTCTATTCGTTCATATCTGATTTTAGTTACGTCACACGTAGAACTAAGTACATTTTTCCCCAATATTTATTACACACCCTTCCTTAACATTCTTCTCTTGAACTCGATATTTTCTCGAATCAAATTCACCGGTCTCTCGAGTTCATCAGTTGCTTCTTTCAAGTTACGGTTTTACTTCGGGTGTATTTGACTTTAGTGTCTACTTTTAGGCTTTTTTTGTATTCTTGACTTCTCGCGATTAATAAACATAAATATTTGTGACCAGTCTTTTAGAAGTGTTGATAGGCAAAAATTTTAATTTTTTAATTTTTTATTTATTTTTTATTTATGAAAATTAAATAAAATAGTGGGAATCTTCGATTAGCTTCCTTTAGCCTCGCCTCTCTTTAGCGACTTCTGAGCCTTGTCGGGATTTTCGCTACCTAGTCTAAAGGACTTTTTACCACATTTAACGATAAGGGTGGAGAACAATATCCATCAGTCAGACCTTTTTATTTTTGAAGTTTAAGGTTTGGTCGGTTTTTGGTTTAGTTTACCTGTACTACGCAAATTTCAAAGTATCCTAGTCATATTAGCTCGAAAAAAAGGGTCCATGGGAAAGTTTTGATTTTTTCATCCTTTATGTTTTTTGGATTATCTACGATTTTTGTTGGCCGTGAATGATGTAGAACTTATTAAAATAAATTTAGAACTGCAAGAAATATTTAGAAGTAACAATATAAATATTATTATGTATACAGCTTATATGTACATATAGCTCATATTTACATTGTATAGATATTTGGGTGTTTCCGGCAATTTTCTTATATTTTTCAACTCGCTCTAGCTGCAAAACGGTTCGTCCCATGAAAAACTAAACAAATAAAAATGTAGGTCATTTAGTCTACTGTAGTTCTGTATAAGATAACTTCTGAAAAAAAAAGCTTAGTTTTCTATAAACGGTTTCTTTAAAATAAAGTAAAGAAAACCAACAAAACGAAAATGTGGCAAAGAAAAAAATTTCTGGACTAACAAATACCTATCAGCTATATTTATATTAGCTAATATTCGTATTGTTATTATTTATAAATATTTCTTACATTTCTGTATTTTTTGAATGAGGCCAATGAAGTTTTCACTGTGCGACAATTTTCCATATTTTTTTTTTATAAAAAATACTTAAAAATAAAAAATGTAGGAAATTTTATCTTCATTTTGTGTACATAATAATATTAAGAAAAAGCATAGTTTTCGAGATATAAAACAAAACAGAAAACTTGACCAAATTTTGGCTAAAAAAAGACTCCGGTGGGGGAAAAAAGGTTCCTGGAGGGGGTAGGGGATCATATTAGCTCGAAAAATTGGGTCCATGGAAAAGTTTTGATTTTTTCATCCTTTATGTTTTTTGGGTCACAGTGGAAAATCTACGATTTTTGTTGGCCTTGAATGATGTAGAACTCATTAAAATAAATTTAGAAATGCAAGAAATATTTATAAATGACAATATAAATATTAGTTATGTATACAGCTGTAAGGTTATTCTTACAATTATTAATAATAAGGTGAACATATAATTAATTTTACTTTATTTTGTCCGGGCGCCGTAATATAATTAATGAAAAATGGCTTTTCATAAAATGATATAATTAAAAAAAAATACAATTTCAATCCAAAATTAGTTAAAGTAAAGTTTAACACAAAAATTCAATATTTAAATAAGCTATTTTTTTATATAATTCAAATTTAATCAACTCCCTGTCCAAAGAATCTTAATACAAAATGTACAAACATACCTCTTAATCACAATAAAAATAATAATTATTAAATTGTCTTGTTAAATACATCACCAATTCTTCTCATAAAGTAACTTTAAGTACATTTCAATCAACATAAAAAAACAACATTCATCTTATTATCACAAACATGTTTCACTATAACTGCCTGCACACCATGTGGCCCCACACATCCTGTTCCCTCCAAAACACTGTCCCCCCACTTCCCTATTCTATGTATTGCCAACTAAATTTATTGTACAAATTAAATTTTAAACAAATTTTACAAATTACACTTTTTCTTTAGATGTTATCAATATAATTTACATTATTCTTACCCACAATTATATATAAAATTAATTATAAACAAAAAATTATATAACAGTTAACTCAGTTATATGCAACCATTTTTCATTATTTAAACAATTTTAATTTACTAAATAATTTTCTTAAATTTATTTTTTTTGAATTATTTAAAATTTCCATATGGAAATAGACAAAATTTTAGACCCTTTACACAGCTCATATGTACACATAGCTCATGTATACATTATAGTTCTTAGGTGTATATTTTCCGGCAATTTTATTTTATTTTTCAACTCCCTCTAGCTGCAAAACGGTTCGTTCCTTGAAAATCTTTACAAATAAAAATGTAGGTTAGTCTACTTTAGTTCTGTATATGATAACTTCTGCAAAAAAAAAGGAGCTTAGTTTTCGAAATAAAGTAAAGAAAACCATCAGAAAATATGCCTACCTTTTGGCATAGAAAACAGTTTCCGGCAGAAACTTTCGCCCGCAAACTTCTAATTCGTGTTCTGCGACCCGAAAAACATAAAGTTCCGTACTATATATACCTATGAGCTATTTATAGTCTATATACCTATGAGCTATATATACCTATTATTTATAAATGTTTCTTACATTTCTGAATTTTTCACTGTGCGACAATTTTGCACATTTTTTTTTTTTTATAACAAATACTTTAAATAAAATAAAATATGTAGGAAACGTTATCTTCATTAATTGTGCACGTAACAATATTATAGAGAAAAAGCATAGTTTTCGAGATATAATGAAAAAAAAACAACAGAAAATGTGATAAAATCATTAAGGGTGAAAACATTAAAGCTGGATCAAAAATTTCCGATTAAAATGCTAATATACCTAGCCTGAAATAGACCGATTTGAGGGAGGAAAATAAAGTAGAGAGATTCTTCGATTCGCTTCTTTTAGCTTCTATTTGGCGGCTTCTGATCCTTGTCGGGATTTCCGCACCCGAGTCTAAGGACTTCGGGAATTATACTTGGGGTCTCAGCACACAACATACAAAAGACAACTGCACTTGAAGGCACTATGTTGGCTGTAAGATTGTGCTATTGTAAAGATACTTCTTTGGACCTGCGATATACTTGTACTTCGGAGAGCACTTCATCCTGGTAACTTCGTGGGTCAGTAGTAAGATATTCATTTCTCCTACTTCATAGGCTATTTCTGATCATATCATGGATAGTATAACATAGTTGTTGGGAACTAATCTCCACTGTTGACATTCCTTTTCAGTTCCACTCCCGACTAAGGACGTTATACTTAGAGTTATACACACCAAATACAAAAGACATCAGCGTTTGACGGGGCTGAGTTGGTCGCATGATTACGCGAGAAGACACTTCTTTGGACTGCAATATACTCGTACTTCGAAAAGCACTTCATCCTAATAACTTCGCGGTTCAATGTTAAGATATTCATTTCTCATACCTTATTGGCCATTTCTGATCAAATTATGGATAGTATTAACATAGTCGTTGGGAACTGCTCTCCATTGTTGACCTTCTTTTTCAGTACCATAAATAGCGGGTTCGCTTTAATACTTTTTAACAAAAATATATTTTAATAAAATACATATAATAAAAAATGAAAGAAACTAAATTGTAAGAACTGAGAATCGGTTTCACGAGAATCGATAATTTTATTTTATTATTGAACCGGAAACTTAGATTATATTATACTTTCCGGTTCACATAGAAATGGAGCTATATCAACAACCCACTTAGTAAACTATTTATTAGAAACATTATAAATAATCAAATGTACAGAACAATGCAATCACTTTGTGAAATGTTATTTCTCAAAACAGTAGCGTTTTGTTTCTTCATTAGCGTCAGCAATTTTTCTCAACCAACCCATTGTTAATTCTGTGTGAAAAAATGTAGAAAATAACAATTTTATACAGATCACGCCATCAAAATTAGCTAGGAGAGGGGGTTCTTAGTCAGTCCTGAGGTTAGTTCTGCTCCAGTACTTTGTCGAAGCAGTTCTTCTTGTAAAGTTAATTGTTGCCTTACTATTTTTCTTTTTGTAAAATTTTGTTGTAACTTAGAAATATTCTTTTTATCCATAGAATTTTTGTGCTACGGATAGATAGACAATTATTATTACAGTGTAGAAAAGTGAGACCTTCAACTTCGCCAGGGGACGACTGAGTGCGACGGTTCCTGTAGGTGATTGGATTATATTTTATTTAATTTACTTTGTTTTTTGTATTATATATATATATATATATTAATTTATTAATGTATATTAACTAGAAGTGAGTTGAATAGATATATAAGTAATAAATAGATATATTTAATGTATTATAAGTAAGGTGATTCTAGTTGAGAAAAACGAGCGGTACTTCATCTATAGTTTAATGGAAGCCTATTTTTCGGTAGAATATATTAAACATTTAATTTCTTTTTTTAATTGTAAGTTTGGCTTTTATTCTCTACAGGAGTTCTCGCGTATGAACAAACATGGTCATGAATTCTTTTTGTGGTGGCACCTCTAACTGCACCCGGATGCATTTCTGATTCATACTGTCATTTTATTCCCTTTAATATGTGTAGGAATTTTTATTTCGACTTCAGTGATTTACTTATTGAACATCTCTGACCTTTCGTCATGATCGATCAGTTTTGTTAAATATTAAAGTTAGTTTTCTATACAGTAATATATAAGTTTATATCTAGAAATGTATTTCGTGTTATTTTATAGTTAATAGATATATTTCAATTTTTCTTATAATGCACCCTCCTTAAAAAGAAGTTTCCTTGTAATGCTAGCCTAGTTCTATTATTGTCCTCGATATATTTTATAAAATAAATTTATATTGCACTTTTATTCGTTCATATCTGATTTTAGTTACGTCATTCGTAAAACTAAGTACATTTCCCCCCAATATTTATTACACACCCTTCTGTAACATCCTTCTCTTGAACTCAATATTTTCTCGACTCAAATTCACGAGTCTCTCGAGTTCATCAGTTGCTTCTTTCAAGTGACGGTTTTACTTAGACCTGTATTTGACTATAGTGTCTAATTTTAGGCTTCTTTCGTATTCTTGACTTGTCGCAATTAATAAACATAAATATTTGTTACCAGT
Organism: Euschistus heros; assembly: GCA_003667255.2. Taxonomy (NCBI): domain Eukaryota; kingdom Metazoa; phylum Arthropoda; class Insecta; order Hemiptera; family Pentatomidae; genus Euschistus; species Euschistus heros. The sequence continues at coordinate 1,547,399 of RCWM02000095.1, forward strand.
CTTTTGGGAGTGTTGATAAGGCAAAATTTTTCGTATGAATTATTTATTTCCCTTTTTCAACTAGAGCCTGTGCTTTTATTCTATTTTACTTCTCTAAGCTATACAAAACAGTGAAACTATCCATAACGGAACATTTTTAAATACTCTTACCCTATTTTAAGCACCTCACTTTTACAATAAAATTTCCTTCTCCACATCATTAATTACAACCCCAATTCTGGAGGCATTGTTAACCCTTCCATTATGTTGCTACTGAAAGAGTTTGGTAGTGCTATTTCAATTTTAGTAAAACAAATCTATTAATATATTTTGTAAAGCCTAGTTTTCAAGAAATTTGTGAGGATTGGTTATCTGTGATTTATCATTGCTTATGAGTTCAAATTTCAGTTTTTTTTATTTTTATTTTTTTATTTTGTAATAAGATCTGTGATAATGATAATGACTAATTGGGGGGGGGGGGGGGGGGGGGTTTCAATCTGTTTCAAGGTTAGTTCTGCTCCAGTACTCTGCCGAAGCAGTCCTTTCTTGTAAGGTTCACTTTTGATCCTCCAATTTTCTTTTTGTGATTTATTTATTTATTTTTTTAACTTGGAAGTATTCTTTCTATTTTAATTTGTGAGGGAAGAATAGATTGACAGTTATTATTACTGTACAATAAAAGTGAGACCTTCTACTTCGCCAAGAGACGTCAGAGTGCGACCGTTCCTGTAGGTTATTGGTAGCTATTTTATTTACTTAGTTTTCTGTGTTGTTTTTTTTTTTAGTATTATATACATTATTTGTAACTGAGTGAGTGGTATAGTATATAAGTAATAAAAAGATACATTTAATATAGTTATTAATATTGGTTACATATAAACGTTTTGTCTTTCGTGATATATTTTACAGTGCTATTTTTTATTATGAAATTCAACTTAATCCTTTCAATTCTACTTCGTTTATATCTTAAACGTCACATCGGTACAGAGAAATTAGTAGCAATACTTGAACTCCAAAAATAAAAAGGTTTGACTACTTCAAATTTTTCACTAACTTTAGCTCTAAATATGATAAAAAGTCTTTCTGGAAATAGGGTTGTGTGTCCAGGGGAGGGGAAGTCTAAATTTTTATGTTTTAGCTATTTGGTAGAAAACTTAAAAGCCAATACTTTTAGGACATTTTGTGTTATATACATTATTAAAGCAAATGAAATTACTGTTATGGTTATAACTCCAAAACTATTTGTTCGATCCAAAATTTCTTTTTTTATCTGCAAGCTGGTTAAATTTACTCTTGTGATATCCTTGTTTCTAATAACATATCTGATTTTAGTTATGTCACTCGTAGAACTAAGTACATTTTCCCCCAATACTTATTACACACCCTTCTGTAACATCCTTCTCTTGAACTCAATATTTTCTCGACTCAAAATCACCAGTCTCTCGAGTTCATCAGTTACTTCTTTTAAGTGAGGGTTTTACTTCGTGTGTATTTTAGTGTAGTGTCTACTTTTAGGATTCTTTTGTATTCTTAATTTCTTGCGATTAATAAAAATGAATTAGATATATTTGTTACCAGGCTTTTAGAAGTGTTGAAAGACAAAATATTTCTTATGAATTATTTCCCCTTTTCAACTATAGCTTGTGCTTTTACTTTCTTTTACTACTTCAACTCTACTATTCAAAATGGTGCAACTATTTATAATGGTACATTATTAAAACCTTACGCTATTTTAAGCACCTCACTTTAACATTAAAATTTCCTTCTCCACATCATTGAATACCATCTACATTTTAGAGGCATTGTTAACTTCTATTATGTTGCTACTAAAAGAGTTTGGTGGTGTGATTCAAACATTAGAAAAACGAATCTAATAATATATTTTTTAAGACGTAGTTTCGGGAAATTTCTGAGAATTGGTTATCTGTGATTTTTCATCTCTTATGAGTTCGAATTCCAGTCCTTTTTTTTTTGTTTATAAGGTTTTTATCTTAAAATATTAGATTAAATTGTTGTCTCATTTTTTTCGTTTGTAATAAGATCTCTGATAATGATAATGTCTAATTGGAAGATTTTCAGTCTGATCCGAGGTTAGTTCTGCTTCAGTGTTCTGCCGAAGCAGTCCTTTCTTGTAAGGTTGACTTTTGTGTCTCTAATTTTTTTTTTTTTTTTTTAACTTGAAAGTATTATTTCTATCGATTTAAATTAGTGAGGGAAGAATAGATTAACAGTTATTATTACTATAAAATAAAAGTGAGACTTACTTCGCCAAGAGACGACAGAGCGTGACCGTTTCTGTAAGTGATTGGTAGCTATTTTATTTAATTTAATTTTTTTTTTTTGGTATTATATACATTAATTTATAAATACATATCAACTAGATGTGAGTGGTATAGATACATAAGTAATAAACAGACACATGTTATATATTCTGTAGATCGATGCTTGTTAAAATGAGAGTTGTGTCTAAGTCTAATCTATTTGCTGTATCATATCGAACTTTATCCCCAAGTCTCACGTAGTGGAGATAGAAGGGCTAGGTAGTGCAATTTTTGCAATAGTAAAGCAAAACTAAAGTTTTCTTTGTTGAGTTGAAATAGACTGGTTTTCCAAGAGGTTTGAGAGAAATTGTTGTCTGTAATTAATCGCATATTATGTATTTAAAAAAATTGACTAAACTGATAGTATCTTGCAATTTCAAAGGTATAACTCTTGTTTTTACGTTCGAAATTTTGGTTATGTAAGAAACGTTTTGTCTCTCGTGATACTTTTTATAGTGCTAGTAGTTAGGTTGAAGTGGTTTTCATTTTAATGATTGAAATTTAATGGTTTATGTTGTTTGAAGGTCTATTCCTTAGAAGAAGTTTGAGAATTATTTTTACTCTTTCAAAATTTGCACTTATACGTACTTGACATAATATACATATTTAGTAAATATATAAGATTTGACAATAAAAAACAGGACTGGATAAGTGTTTCCAATAAAGGGTGGTATGGTCTAGGTTACAATGAAAAAGGTTGTTTGTGATGTGTTGTTTATGGTGTGACGTAATACATTTATGTTAGGAAGATGGTGTCCAGACCTCCTTTCTAGATATTTAACATTAACATCAACAAAATCCTTCTAATTCTACTTCGTTTATATCTTAAACGTCTCATTGGTTCAGGGAAATTAGCATCGGAACTGTAACTCCAAAAATAAAAAGGCTTGACTACTTCAAATTTTTCACTATCTTTAGCTCTAAATATCATAATGAAGTCTTTCTGGAAATAACGTTGGGTTTGATGGGGAGGGGAAAGTTGAAATTTGTATGTTTTTGCTATTTAATAGAAAATTGAAAAACAGATACTTCTAGGATATTTTGTGTTTTATACATTATTAAAGCAAATAAAATTTGCGAAAAAAAAAATAGGTTTTTGGTCAGATCAATACTTTAAGAGCGTTTCGCCACCAAATATTGGCTAGTTCATGGTAAGTCGCACTTCTCCGCGAAAGTTGAAAAGTTTTGGTTGTAAACTATTTATTTGATCCAGAATTTCTTTTTTTATCTTAAAGCTGGTTAAATTTTCTATCAGAACCCCTATTTGAAATTTTGAACAAGTCCCGTAAAACATTCAGGACAGCACGCTGATAACGCCGCACTGTTGTGATATCTTCGTATTTAAAAACGTAAATTATTTAAAATTTGAATTATAGTACAATTTATACGTAAATTATAGTAAATTTAACCAGCTTTAAAATGATAAAAGAAAATTTAGGATCGGACAAATTGTATCGGAGTTATAGCGACAAATATGCCAAAAAAACCTTGGATTTAACAATAGTACGCGGTTTGTAGCGAGTTGGGATGGGGGGGTTTTACGGGACTTGATAAAAATTTCATTGATACAATTTTCAACCCTTTCGCCCTCTCATCCAGCCAAACACGATTTTATTTCGAGGAAGAAAGCAGTAGAGGAATTCTTCGATTCGCTTATTTTAACCACGCCTCTCTTTGACGACTTCTGAGCCTTGTAGGGATTTTCGCTCCCGATTCTAAGGTCTTTTTGCCACATTTAATGATAAGGGTGGAGAACAATGTCCATCTTTCAGACCTTTTTATTTTTCAAGGTTTGGTCGTTTTTTGGTCTATTTTCCCTGTACGTTATAGATAATCTCAAAGTAGCCTAATCATATTACCTCCAAAAATTGGGTCCATGGGAAAGTTTTAATTTTTTCATCCTTTATGTATTTTTGGGTCACAGAGTATTATCTACGATTTTTGTTGTCCGTGAATGATGTAGAACTTATTAAAATAAATTTAGAACTGCAAGAAATATTTAGAAATAACAATATAAATATTAGTTATGTATATAGCTCATATGTACATTATAGCTCTTACGTGATATATTCCGGAAATTTTCTTCTATTTTTCAACTCGCTCTAGCTGCAAAACGGTTCGTCCCATGAAAAACAAAAAAAGGTTCCCGAAGGGTGGAGGGGGGGGGATCAATAAGGGTGAAAAAATCAAAGCTGGATCAAAAATGTCCGATAAATACGCTAATATGCCCAGTCTAAAATATACCGAAGTTGGGGAAGGAAACCGAAGTAGAGAGATTCTCCGATTCGCTTTTTTTAGCCTCTCTTTGGCGGCTTCTGATCCTTGTTGGGATTTCCGCACCCGAGTCTAAGGACTTCGGAAATTTTCCTTGGGGTCTCAGCACACAACATACAAAAGACAACTGCACTTGAAGGCACTATGTTGGTTGTAAGATTGCGCTATTGTAAAGACACTTGTTTGGACCTGCGATTAATAAATACATATAATAAAAAATGAAAGAAACTAAATTGTGAACCGTTGAATCGATCTCACGTGAACCAATAATTTTATTTTATAATTGAACCGTAAACTAGCTTAAATTATATTATAACTTTTCGGTTCACATAGAAATGGCGCTATATCAACAACCCACTTAGTAAACTATTTATTAGAAACATTATAAATAATCAGATGTACAGAACAATGCAATCACATTGTGAAATGTTTATTCTACAAAACAGTAGCGTATTGTTTCTTCATTAGCGTCAGCAATTTTTCTCAACAAACCCATTGTTAATTCTGTGTGAAAAAAATTAGAAAATAACAATTTTTTTACAGATCACGCCATAAAACTTAGCTAGGAGAGGGGGTTCTTAGTCAGTCCTGAGGTTAGTTCTGCTCCAGTACTGTGTCGAAGCAGTCAGTCCTTCTTGTAAAGTTAACTTTTGCCTTACTATTTTTCTTTTTGTAAAATTTTCTTGTAATTGCAATTATTATTACAGTGTAGAAAAGTGAGACCTTTAACCAGGGGACGACCTAGGGCAACCGTTCCTGTAGGTGATTGGATTATATTTTATTTAATTTTCTTTGTTTTTTTTGTATTATATATATTAATGTATTAATGCATATTAATTAGAACTGGATGTTATAGATATATGAATAATAAATAGATACATTTAATATATGTTAAGGAAGGTGATTGATTTTATTTAAGAAAAACGAGTGGTACTTCATGTATAGTTTAATCAAAGCCTATTTTTCGGTAGATTATAAATTTAAATTAAAAATTTAGTTTCTTCTGTTATTTTTGTTTGGCTTTCCACTGGAGTTCTCGCGGTTCATCGTGAACAAACATAGGCAAACTATCAGCCTGATTTCTTTTTCATGAATTCTTTTTGTGGTGGGACCTCTCCCTGCATCCGGATGCATTTCTTATTCATACTTACATTTTATTCCCTTTAATATGTGTAGGAATTTTTATTTCAACTTCAGTGATTTACTTATTGAACATCTCTGACCTTTCGTCATGATCGATCAGTTTTGGAATGCGGGTTATGTTATATATTTAAGTTAATTTTCTATGTTACTTATATAAGTATTCTATATAAGTTTATATTATCTAGAAATATATTTCATGTTATTTTATAGTTAGTAGATATATTTAATTTTCTCTAATATTGAACCCTCGTTAAAATAATTTTCATTGTACTATTTGCCAAGTTCTATTTTAGTTCCTGATGTATTTTATAAAATAAATTTATATTGCACTTTTTTTTTTTTCGTTTATACGTGATTCTAGTTACGTCACTCGTAGTTTGAAATAAATACATATTTTCCCAGTATATTTCACATTTTCTTCTTTAACATTCTTCTCTTAAACCCAATATTTTCTCGATCCAAATTCGCCAGTCTCTCGAGTTCATCAGTTGCTTCTTTTAAGTGAGCGTTTTACTTCGTGTGTATTTGAGTTTAGTGTCTACTTTTAGGATTCTTTTATATTCTTAATTTCTTGCGATTAATAAAAATAAATTAGTTATTTTTGTGACCAGGCTTTTAGAAGTGTTGAAAGACTAACTTTTAATTTATTTCCCCTTTTCAACTATAGCTTGTGCTTTTACTACTTCAACTCTGCTATTCAAAATGGTGAAACTATCTATAATGGTACATTATACACTAAGCACCTCACTTTAATAATAAAATTTCCATCTCCAAATCATTGAAATACCACCTAAATTCTGGAGGCATTGTTAGCCCTTCTATTATGTTGCTACTGAAAGAGTTTGGTAGTGCTATTTCAATATTTAAAAAACAAATCTAATAATATATTTTGTAAAGACTGGTTTTCCAAAAAATTTGTTGGAATTTCAGTATTTTTCTTTTTGGTTCTCATTTTTTTATTTTGTAATAACATCTCTGATAATGATAATGACTAATTTGGGGGGGGGGGGGGGGGTAAGTTTAATCTGTTCTAAGGTTAGTTAATTCTGCTCCAGTACTCTGCCGAAGTAGTCGTCTCTTGTATGGTTAACTTTTGATCCTCCAATTTTCTTTTTGTGGTAATTTTTTTAATTTTTCTTTTCTTTTTTTTTTTTAACTTGGGAGTATTCTTTCTATCGATTTAAATTTGTGAGGGCAGAATACATTGACAGTCATTATTACTAGACAATAAAAGGGAGACCTTCTACTTCGCCAAGAGACGACCGAGTGCGACCGTTCCTGTAAGTGATTGGTATCTATTTGATTTAATTTTCTCCTTTTTTTTTTGTATTATATACATTAATATTTAGTTTATGGATATAAATATAAAGCTTATAGACACTTTAATAATTGTTTCGTAGGACCCTCTTTAATATACTGCAAGCTTATAGAAGAAATACTTATTGCTCTTTTATAGACAATTCTTATGATGTAAGTTGAGTTTTACTTCATTTGTTATTTAAACGAAGTGCATTTTATTGCTGATTATATTAACTGCTCTTTCCTCAACGATTTCCTTTCGTCTTTCACTTGTACGTTTGACTTCATTGTCTAGAGTTCTCGCGGTCCATCTCTTGAACCTTTTGTCGTAACACCTGTGACCACACCCTGATGCATTTCGTTTGAGAGAGGACTCTTGATATGAGTATGAATTTTATCTATACTCCATTGATTTGGCTGACATTCTGTTGAACTTCACAGATTCTTCGTCGCTGTTAATGAGGATAGTAGTTAATAAGGAAGTATATGCATACTTCCTTATATATTTTATGCTTTTCATTCCCTACTTGTTGCCACTGATCTCAGTACTATTCCTAAATCGTCTTTGCAATAGTGATATCCTTTTTAATATTGCTTGGTCAATCCTATGTGTGCTATTTTATCACTGTAGCTAGATAGGTATAACCTATTACTGCATTAGATGTCTCATTTTAATAAAATAATATTTTCCTCTTCGAAACTGCCACCGGGATGGTATCCTCTTTACTTGCAGTTGTGAGAGAAGCATAAAAAGAATATTCTTTCACATTTTCGAAGTTAAGTTTTTTACCTATGATGTTCTGCGTTTTTCCATATACTTGGGTCTGTTTTGATACCCTATCCTACCATAACTATTCCAAAAGGGACTTTAATTGGTACTCTTTTACTACTTAAATTATCACACTCTTAAAGAAATTACATTCATCACATCATGATAGAGATACGACATAACATTTAGAGGCATTGTTTTAAGCATTCTGTTACCTAACAGTTTTTTAACCAATATCCTACTGCTTTTTACAGCTTTATTTTAACTCTGGTAGTTCGAAAAAACAAAAAGTTTTTTTAAAGCATATTTTGTGAGGATTTCTTTTCCAATAAGTTTGTGGGAACCGTTTATCTGTAATTTATCATTTATTCTTTTAAAAAGGTATGAGTAATCTGATAATGCCTTAAAATTTTAGAATTTTGTTTAGTTAATGATATTTTTATCTCTAAATGTCAGATTAGTTAAATGTCTCATTGTTTCTGTCGTAAAAATGTTCTCTGATAATGACCTAATAATTTAATGTCCAAATGGGAAATATGACAATTCTTGTGTCGGTAAATTTTGTTAAGTGATTATTATGAACAGAAAAAAAGATTTGGTTAAAGGATACTGAGACTTGATGGGAACTTGCCCGTTGGATATGTAATTTAGTGGGAAACATTTTGTGTTTATTAGAATTTCACTCTTACAAAGATTTAAAGAGAACGTTCTTAATTTTTTATTGGTCAGTAGAGGAATAGAATTCTTAAAAGCCTGTTTGTAGAGGTGTTAGGAGAGCCTTATTCTGAAGGACCCCTCAACCGATTGATTTCTGTTAAATTTTTTTCGATTATTTTTCAATCAAAGAAAAAAATAAAAGTTTGGATAGGCAGAACGTTGTATATTTTTCACAAATTATCTTAAATCCATGACCAGGCCTTAAACGGTTCAAGTAACGTGTCTGATAAGAAGATAAGATGTGTTGAAAAAAATATAATGTATCGATTAAATGAAAAAAAAAACAAAACATGTCTATCAGACGTGTTAATAGGAGATTTTAGGTGGTAATTTGGTTAGAAACAACCGTTAGTGAATCTATTATTTTGTATAAAACATTTATCAAAACAGACCATACGAATCACTCCACATATTTGAATGTGGAGAGCAGTAGACTATGTAATTTACATAATTTATTCATGCAAAAAGGTAATATTTGGGATGATGGTAGAAAAGTGTCTTGATTACCCTTTTACGATTTTTAATTAGGGGGTCAGTAAACCATCTTATTTTTAGATTATTAGAATTAGGTTCTAAGAATCATCAAGAATCGAAAGGGAAACTACGTGGGAAATTAATAAAATAAGATGAGCTAGTACTTTATAATCCAAGGTTAGGTGGTTTTTGGAAAAAAATAAAAGTATAGAACATTCAATCAACGAAATAGTAATAGTTTTTTGGGTCACAGTGGAAAATCTAAAATGTTTGTTGGCCGTGAATAATGTAGAACTCATTCCAATAAATTTAGTATTGCAAGAAATATTTAGAAATAACTACAATATAAATATTATTTATGTATATAGCTCATAGGTGTATATATTCCCCCAATTTTCTTCTATTTTTCAACTCGCTCTAGCGGCAAAACTGTTCGTCCTATAAAAAACTTAACAAATAAATATGTAGTTCATTTAGTCTACTTTAATCCCGTAAATGATAACTTCAGGGAAAAAAAAAAATCTGAATTCAAAATAATGTAACGAAAAACAACAGATAATGTGCAACAGATAATTGTGGCAAAGAATGCACGAAAAAAAACAGGTTCAGGTTGAAATTTTTGCCCGTAAATTTCAAATTTGTGTTCAGCGACCCTTCTTCATCTTCCTTTCTTCTTTGAAACGGTGTTTCCTTTCGTTGGGTTTCCCTCATGTCAAACATTCTTTCCACTGCTCCCTGTACCACCAATCACCGTCCCTCAGACCTTTTCCTGCTATTCCATCCTCCTATCTTGCTGGTCTTCCTCTCTTTCTATTTCTCGGAGGGTTCCATTTTCTCATCATTTCAGGCAATCTTCTAGGAGGCATCCGACGTACATGTCCATATCCGTAATTTCCATTTTCCTCCATTCATATCTTTATTTCTTACGCCATCTGCCCAGATTTTCTGGATACACTTCCTCCCTCCAGTAGGGTGAGGGACCATGTTTTTTCATCATTTGTGAGGATGCTTTCAATCAATGTTTGACAGATCTATTTCTTATTCTTTTAAAATAAGGTTCTGCTCCACAAAATCGAACGCAAGATGCGTATTCCTTTCCTAGCCATCTGCCTTGTATTTCCCTTTTACATCCTACCATATCCAGAATGGAGCTCAAATATTTAAATTCTCTACTTGTTTACATTTTTTCTCCTTCTATCCAGAGATCCTCCTCTTCATTCCCCAGGCTTTGTAGCGTTGCATCAGCTTCCTCATCATCTAGTGTCCAAATAAACATAAATTGCCGGACAATATATACCTATGAGCTATATTTAAATTACTAACATTTGCACTGTTATTATTTAAAAATATGTATTACATTTCTGAGAATTTTTTGAATGAGGACGAAATCGTGAATTTTTCACTGTGAGGCAATTTTGCATTTTATTTTATTTTATTTTTTTTGAAGCGCTGGTGGACATTTAGTCCTAAAAAATAACTTTACCAATAAAAAATGTAGGAAATTGTGTACATAATAATATTATTAAGAAAAAGCATAGTTTTCGAGATATGGTGAAAAAAAAACAGAAAATGTGACAAATTTTGGCAAAAAGTGGGAAAAAAGACTCCGGTTGAGAAAAAAAAAGGTTCTGGTTAGAAAAATCATTCTTCGATTCGCTTCTCTTAGCCTCGCCTCTCTTTGGCGGCTTCTGATTCTTGTCGGGATTTCCGCTCCCGAGTCTAAGGACTTCGATACTCTCAGCATACAACATACAAAAGACAACTGCGTTTGATGGGACTAAGTTGGTTGCAAGATTGCGCGAATGTATAGACACTTTTTTGGACTGCGATATACTTCTACTTCGGAGAGCACTTCATCCTGATAACTTCGTGGGCCAATGTTAGGATATTCATTTCTCCTTCATTATCGGCTATTTTCGATCACTCCATGGATAGTATTCACATAGTTGTTGAGAACTGTTCTCCATTCCTGACATTCCTTTTCAGTAACATGAAGAGCGGGTTCACTTTAATACTTTTATCAAAAAACGTATTTTAATATAAATACATATAATAAAAAATGAAAGAAACTAAATTGTGAACTGTTGAATCGATCTCACGAGAACCGATAATTTTATTTTATAATTGAACCGGAAACTAGCTTAAATTATATTATAACTTTCCGGTTCACATAGAAATGGCGCTATATAAACAACCCACTTAGTAAACTATTTATTAGAAACATTATAAATAATCAGATGTACAGAACAATGCAATCACATTGTGAAATGTTTATTTCTCAAAACAGTAGCGTTTTGTTTCTTCATTAGCATCAGCAATTTATATCAACGAACCCATTGTTAATTCTGTGTGAAAAAAATTAGAAAATAACAATTTTTTTACAGATCACGCCATAAAACTTAGCTAGGAGAGGGGGTTCTTAGTCAGTCCTGAGGTTAGTTCTGCTCCAGTACTGTGTCGAAGCAGTCCTTCTTGTAAAGTTAACTTTTTCTTTACTAATTTTCTTTTTTATAAAATTTTTTGTAACTTTGAAATATCCTTTTTCTCGATGATAATTTGTGTGCTAAGGATAGATAGACAATTATTATGTAGAAAAGTGAAACCTTCAACTTCGCCAGGGGACGACTGAGGCTGACCGTTCCTGTAGGTGATTGTTATATTTAATTTAATTTTCTTTGTTTTTTGCATTATGTAAATATTAATTTATATATAACTAGAAGTGAGTGATATAGATATATTAGTAATAAATAGATACATTTCATATATTGTAAGTAAGGCGATTCTAGTTAGAAAAACGAGTGGTACTTCATCCATAGTTTAATCGAAGCCCATTTTTCGGTAGAGTATATTAACGTTTACTTTCTTCTTTTATTTGTATGTTTGGCATTTATTCTTTACTGGGGTTCTCGCGGGGCATCTTGAACAACCATGGATGGTCAAACTATCAGGACGATCTCTTTTTCATGAACTATTTTTGCTGCACCCGGATGCATTCCTTATTCAGACTCCCATTTTATTCCCTTTAATGTTAGTGCGAAATTTATCTCTACTTCGGTGATTCGGCTTGTTGAACATCACTAACCTTTCATCATGATTGATCAGTTTTGGAATGCGGTGATTGTTAAATATTAAAGTTAGTTTCTATACAGTAATATATAAGTTTATATTATCTAGAAATGCATTTCGTATTATTTTATTGTCAATAGATATATTTCATATTCTCTTATATTCAACCCTCGCTAAAATGATATTTCCTTGTACTGCTAGCCTGGTTCTACTATAGTCCCTATATAGATATATTTTATAAAAGAAATTTATATTGCACTTCCGTTCATATGTAATTTTAGTTATGTCACTCGTAGTTTGAACTAAATACATTTTTTTCTCAATACATTACATTTTTCTGTTGAACTCAATATTTTCTATATCCAAATTCACCAGTCTCTTGAGTTCATCAGTTCCTTCTTTCAAGTGAGAAGATTTGATTCGGGTGTATTTGAATTTAGCGTCTACTTTTAGGCTTCTTTTGTACTATCGATTTCTCGGGATTAATAAAAATAAATTAGATATATTTATGACCAGGCTTTTAGAAGTGTTTATAGGCAAAATTTTCTTATAAATTATTTCCCTTTTACTTTCTTTTACTATTTCAAACTATTCAAAATATTGCGACTGTTAATGGTGCATTATTAAACAAATACATAGTTTTCGAGATATAATGAAAAAAAAACAACAGAAAATGTGATAAAATCATTAAGGGTGAAAACATTAAAGCTGGATCAAAAATTTCCGATTAAAATGCTAATATACCTAGCCTGAAATAGACCGATTTGAGGGAGGAAAATAAAGTAGAGAGATTCTTCGATTCGCTTCTTTTAGCTTCTATTTGGCGGCTTCTGATCCTTGTCGGGATTTCCGCACCCGAGTCTAAGGACTTCGGGAATTATACTTGGGGTCTCAGCACACAACATACAAAAGACAACTGCACTTGAAGGCACTATGTTGGCTGTAAGATTGTGCTATTGTAAAGATACTTCTTTGGACCTGCGATATACTTGTACTTCGGAGAGCACTTCATCCTGGTAACTTCGTGGGTCAGTAGTAAGATATTCATTTCTCCTACTTCATAGGCTATTTCTGATCATATCATGGATAGTATAACATAGTTGTTGGGAACTAATCTCCACTGTTGACATTCCTTTTCAGTTCCACTCCCGACTAAGGACGTTATACTTAGAGTTATACACACCAAATACAAAAGACATCAGCGTTTGACGGGGCTGAGTTGGTCGCATGATTACGCGAGAAGACACTTCTTTGGACTGCAATATACTCGTACTTCGAAAAGCACTTCATCCTAATAACTTCGCGGTTCAATGTTAAGATATTCATTTCTCATACCTTATTGGCCATTTCTGATCAAATTATGGATAGTATTAACATAGTCGTTGGGAACTGCTCTCCATTGTTGACCTTCTTTTTCAGTACCATAAATAGCGGGTTCGCTTTAATACTTTTTAACAAAAATATATTTTAATAAATACATATAATAAAAAATGAAAGAAACTAAATTGTAAGAACTGAGAATCGGTTTCACGAGAATCGATAATTTTATTTTATTATTGAACCGGAAACTTAGATTATATTATACTTTCCGGTTCACATAGAAATGGAGCTATATCAACAACCCACTTAGTAAACTATTTATTAGAAACATTATAAATAATCAAATGTACAGAACAATGCAATCACTTTGTGAAATGTTATTTCTCAAAACAGTAGCGTTTTGTTTCTTCATTAGCGTCAGCAATTTTTCTCAACCAACCCATTGTTAATTCTGTGTGAAAAAATGTAGAAAATAACAATTTTATACAGATCACGCCATCAAAATTAGCTAGGAGAGGGGGTTCTTAGTCAGTCCTGAGGTTAGTTCTGCTCCAGTACTTTGTCGAAGCAGTTCTTCTTGTAAAGTTAATTGTTGCCTTACTATTTTTCTTTTTGTAAAATTTTGTTGTAACTTAGAAATATTCTTTTTATCCATAGAATTTTTGTGCTACGGATAGATAGACAATTATTATTACAGTGTAGAAAAGTGAGACCTTCAACTTCGCCAGGGGACGACTGAGTGCGACGGTTCCTGTAGGTGATTGGATTATATTTTATTTAATTTACTTTGTTTTTTGTATTATATATATATATATATATTAATTTATTAATGTATATTAACTAGAAGTGAGTTGAATAGATATATAAGTAATAAATAGATATATTTAATGTATTATAAGTAAGGTGATTCTAGTTGAGAAAAACGAGCGGTACTTCATCTATAGTTTAATGGAAGCCTATTTTTCGGTAGAATATATTAAACATTTAATTTCTTTTTTTAATTGTAAGTTTGGCTTTTATTCTCTACAGGAGTTCTCGCGTATGAACAAACATGGTCATGAATTCTTTTTGTGGTGGCACCTCTAACTGCACCCGGATGCATTTCTGATTCATACTGTCATTTTATTCCCTTTAATATGTGTAGGAATTTTTATTTCGACTTCAGTGATTTACTTATTGAACATCTCTGACCTTTCGTCATGATCGATCAGTTTTGTTAAATATTAAAGTTAGTTTTCTATACAGTAATATATAAGTTTATATCTAGAAATGTATTTCGTGTTATTTTATAGTTAATAGATATATTTCAATTTTTCTTATAATGCACCCTCCTTAAAAAGAAGTTTCCTTGTAATGCTAGCCTAGTTCTATTATTGTCCTCGATATATTTTATAAAATAAATTTATATTGCACTTTTATTCGTTCATATCTGATTTTAGTTACGTCATTCGTAAAACTAAGTACATTTCCCCCCAATATTTATTACACACCCTTCTGTAACATCCTTCTCTTGAACTCAATATTTTCTCGACTCAAATTCACGAGTCTCTCGAGTTCATCAGTTGCTTCTTTCAAGTGACGGTTTTACTTAGACCTGTATTTGACTATAGTGTCTAATTTTAGGCTTCTTTCGTATTCTTGACTTGTCGCAATTAATAAACATAAATATTTGTTACCAGTCTTTTGGGAGTGTTGATAAGGCAAAATTTTTCGTATGAATTATTTATTTCCCTTTTTCAACTAGAGCCTGTGCTTTTATTCTATTTTACTTCTCTAAGCTATACAAAACAGTGAAACTATCCATAACGGAACATTTTTAAATACTCTTACCCTATTTTAAGCACCTCACTTTTACAATAAAATTTCCTTCTCCACATCATTAATTACAACCCCAATTCTGGAGGCATTGTTAACCCTTCCATTATGTTGCTACTGAAAGAGTTTGGTAGTGCTATTTCAATTTTAGTAAAACAAATCTATTAATATATTTTGTAAAGCCTAGTTTTCAAGAAATTTGTGAGGATTGGTTATCTGTGATTTATCATTGCTTATGAGTTCAAATTTCAGTATTTTTATTTTTATTTTTTTATTTTGTAATAAGATCTGTGATAATGATAATGACTAATTGGGGGGGGGGGGGGGGGGGTTTCAATCTGTTTCAAGGTTAGTTCTGCTCCAGTACTCTGCCGAAGCAGTCCTTTCTTGTAAGGTTCACTTTTGATCCTCCAATTTTCTTTTTGTGATTTATTTATTTATTTTTTTAACTTGGAAGTATTCTTTCTATTTTAATTTGTGAGGGAAGAATAGATTGACAGTTATTATTACTGTACAATAAAAGTGAGACCTTCTACTTCGCCAAGAGACGTCAGAGTGCGACCGTTCCTGTAGGTTATTGGTAGCTATTTTATTTACTTAGTTTTCTGTGTTGTTTTTTTTAGTATTATATACATTATTTGTAACTGAGTGAGTGGTATAGTATATAAGTAATAAAAAGATACATTTAATATAGTTATTAATATTGGTTACATATAAACGTTTTGTCTTTCGTGATATATTTTACAGTGCTATTTTTTATTATGAAATTCAACTTAATCCTTTCAATTCTACTTCGTTTATATCTTAAACGTCACATCGGTACAGAGAAAAATTAGTAGCAATACTTGAACTCCAAAAATAAAAAGGTTTGACTACTTCAAATTTTTCACTAACTTTAGCTCTAAATATGATAAAAAGTCTTTCTGGAAATAGGGTTGTGTGTCCAGGGGAGGGGAAGTCTAAATTTTTATGTTTTAGCTATTTGGTAGAAAACTTAAAAGCCAATACTTTTAGGACATTTTGTGTTATATACATTATTAAAGCAAATGAAATTACTGTTATGGTTATAACTCCAAAACTATTTGTTCGATCCAAAATTTCTTTTTTTATCTGCAAGCTGGTTAAATTTACTCTTGTGATATCCTTGTTTCTAATAACATATCTGATTTTAGTTATGTCACTCGTAGAACTAAGTACATTTTCCCCCAATACTTATTACACACCCTTCTGTAACATCCTTCTCTTGAACTCAATATTTTCTCGACTCAAAATCACCAGTCTCTCGAGTTCATCAGTTACTTCTTTTAAGTGAGGGTTTTACTTCGTGTGTATTTTAGTGTAGTGTCTACTTTTAGGATTCTTTTGTATTCTTAATTTCTTGCGATTAATAAAAATGAATTAGATATATTTGTTACCAGGCTTTTAGAAGTGTTGAAAGACAAAATATTTCTTATGAATTATTTCCCCTTTTCAACTATAGCTTGTGCTTTTACTTTCTTTTACTACTTCAACTCTACTATTCAAAATGGTGCAACTATTTATAATGGTACATTATTAAAACCTTACGCTATTTTAAGCACCTCACTTTAACATTAAAATTTCCTTCTCCACATCATTGAATACCATCTACATTTTAGAGGCATTGTTAACTTCTATTATGTTGCTACTAAAAGAGTTTGGTGGTGTGATTCAAACATTAGAAAAACGAATCTAATAATATATTTTTTAAGACGTAGTTTCGGGAAATTTCTGAGAATTGGTTATCTGTGATTTTTCATCTCTTATGAGTTCGAATTCCAGTCCTTTTTTTTTTTTTTTGTTTATAAGGTTTTTATCTTAAAATATTAGATTAAATTGTTGTCTCATTTTTTTCGTTTGTAATAAGATCTCTGATAATGATAATGTCTAATTGGAAGATTTTCAGTCTGATCCGAGGTTAGTTCTGCTTCAGTGTTCTGCCGAAGCAGTCCTTTCTTGTAAGGTTGACTTTTGTGTCTCTAATTTTTTTTTTTTTTAACTTGAAAGTATTATTTCTATCGATTTAAATTAGTGAGGGAAGAATAGATTAACAGTTATTATTACTATAAAATAAAAGTGAGACTTACTTCGCCAAGAGACGACAGAGCGTGACCGTTTCTGTAAGTGATTGGTAGCTATTTATTTTATTTAATTTTTTTTTTTTTTTGGTATTATATACATTAATTTATAAATACATATCAACTAGATGTGAGTGGTATAGATACATAAGTAATAAACAGACACATGTTATATATTCTGTAGATCGATGCTTGTTAAAATGAGAGTTGTGTCTAAGTCTAATCTATTTGCTGTATCATATCGAACTTTATCCCCAAGTCTCACGTAGTGGAGATAGAAGGGCTAGGTAGTGCAATTTTTGCAATAGTAAAGCAAAACTAAAGTTTTCTTTGTTGAGTTGAAATAGACTGGTTTTCCAAGAGGTTTGAGAGAAATTGTTGTCTGTAATTAATCGCATATTATGTATTTAAAAAAATTGACTAAACTGATAGTATCTTGCAATTTCAAAGGTATAACTCTTGTTTTTACGTTCGAAATTTTGGTTATGTAAGAAACGTTTTGTCTCTCGTGATACTTTTTATAGTGCTAGTAGTTAGGTTGAAGTGGTTTTCATTTTAATGATTGAAATTTAATGGTTTATGTTGTTTGAAGGTCTATTCCTTAGAAGAAGTTTGAGAATTATTTTTACTCTTTCAAAATTTGCACTTATACGTACTTGACATAATATACATATTTAGTAAATATATAAGATTTGACAATAAAAAACAGGACTGGATAAGTGTTTCCAATAAAGGGTGGTATGGTCTAGGTTACAATGAAAAAGGTTGTTTGTGATGTGTTGTTTATGGTGTGACGTAATACATTTATGTTAGGAAGATGGTGTCCAGACCTCCTTTCTAGATATTTAACATTAACATCAACAAAATCCTTCTAATTCTACTTCGTTTATATCTTAAACGTCTCATTGGTTCAGGGAAATTAGCATCGGAACTGTAACTCCAAAAATAAAAAGGCTTGACTACTTCAAATTTTTCACTATCTTTAGCTCTAAATATCATAATGAAGTCTTTCTGGAAATAACGTTGGGTTTGATGGGGAGGGGAAAGTTGAAATTTGTATGTTTTTGCTATTTAATAGAAAATTGAAAAACAGATACTTCTAGGATATTTTGTGTTTTATACATTATTAAAGCAAATAAAATTTGCGAAAAAAAAAATAGGTTTTTGGTCAGATCAATACTTTAAGAGCGTTTCGCCACCAAATATTGGCTAGTTCATGGTAAGTCGCACTTCTCCGCGAAAGTTGAAAAGTTTTGGTTGTAAACTATTTATTTGATCCAGAATTTCTTTTTTTATCTTAAAGCTGGTTAAATTTTCTATCAGAACCCCTATTTGAAATTTTGAACAAGTCCCGTAAAACATTCAGGACAGCACGCTGATAACGCCGCACTGTTGTGATATCTTCGTATTTAAAAACGTAAATTATTTAAAATTTGAATTATAGTACAATTTATACGTAAATTATAGTAAATTTAACCAGCTTTAAAATGATAAAAGAAAATTTAGGATCGGACAAATTGTATCGGAGTTATAGCGACAAATATGCCAAAAAAACCTTGGATTTAACAATAGTACGCGGTTTGTAGCGAGTTGGGATGGGGGTTTTACGGGACTTGATAAAAATTTCATTGATACAATTTTCAACCCTTTCGCCCTCTCATCCAGCCAAACACGATTTTATTTCGAGGAAGAAAGCAGTAGAGGAATTCTTCGATTCGCTTATTTTAACCACGCCTCTCTTTGACGACTTCTGAGCCTTGTAGGGATTTTCGCTCCCGATTCTAAGGTCTTTTTGCCACATTTAATGATAAGGGTGGAGAACAATGTCCATCTTTCAGACCTTTTTATTTTTCAAGGTTTGGTCGTTTTTTGGTCTATTTTCCCTGTACGTTATAGATAATCTCAAAGTAGCCTAATCATATTACCTCCAAAAATTGGGTCCATGGGAAAGTTTTAATTTTTTCATCCTTTATGTATTTTTGGGTCACAGAGTATTATCTACGATTTTTTGTTGTCCGTGAATGATGTAGAACTTATTAAAATAAATTTAGAACTGCAAGAAATATTTAGAAATAACAATATAAATATTAGTTATGTATATAGCTCATATGTACATTATAGCTCTTACGTGATATATTCCGGAAATTTTCTTCTATTTTTCAACTCGCTCTAGCTGCAAAACGGTTCGTCCCATGAAAAACAAAAAAAGGTTCCCGAAGGGTGGAGGGGGGGGGATCAATAAGGTGAAAAAATCAAAGCTGGATCAAAAATGTCCGATAAATACGCTAATATGCCCAGTCTAAAATATACCGAAGTTGGGGAAGGAAACCGAAGTAGAGAGATTCTCCGATTCGCTTTTTTTAGCCTCTCTTTGGCGGCTTCTGATCCTTGTTGGGATTTCCGCACCCGAGTCTAAGGACTTCGGAAATTTTCCTTGGGGTCTCAGCACACAACATACAAAAGACAACTGCACTTGAAGGCACTATGTTGGTTGTAAGATTGCGCTATTGTAAAGACACTTGTTTGGACCTGCGATTAATAAATACATATAATAAAAAATGAAAGAAACTAAATTGTGAACCGTTGAATCGATCTCACGTGAACCAATAATTTTATTTTATAATTGAACCGTAAACTAGCTTAAATTATATTATAACTTTTCGGTTCACATAGAAATGGCGCTATATCAACAACCCACTTAGTAAACTATTTATTAGAAACATTATAAATAATCAGATGTACAGAACAATGCAATCACATTGTGAAATGTTTATTCTACAAAACAGTAGCGTATTGTTTCTTCATTAGCGTCAGCAATTTTTCTCAACAAACCCATTGTTAATTCTGTGTGAAAAAAATTAGAAAATAACAATTTTTTTACAGATCACGCCATAAAACTTAGCTAGGAGAGGGGGTTCTTAGTCAGTCCTGAGGTTAGTTCTGCTCCAGTACTGTGTCGAAGCAGTCAGTCCTTCTTGTAAAGTTAACTTTTGCCTTACTATTTTTCTTTTTGTAAAATTTTCTTGTAATTGCAATTATTATTACAGTGTAGAAAAGTGAGACCTTTAACCAGGGGACGACCTAGGGCAACCGTTCCTGTAGGTGATTGGATTATATTTTATTTAATTTTCTTTGTTTTTTGTATTATATATATTAATGTATTAATGCATATTAATTAGAACTGGATGTTATAGATATATGAATAATAAATAGATACATTTAATATATGTTAAGGAAGGTGATTGATTTTATTTAAGAAAAACGAGTGGTACTTCATGTATAGTTTAATCAAAGCCTATTTTTCGGTAGATTATAAATTTAAATTAAAAATTTAGTTTCTTCTGTTATTTTTGTTTGGCTTTCCACTGGAGTTCTCGCGGTTCATCGTGAACAAACATAGGCAAACTATCAGCCTGATTTCTTTTTCATGAATTCTTTTTGTGGTGGGACCTCTCCCTGCATCCGGATGCATTTCTTATTCATACTTACATTTTATTCCCTTTAATATGTGTAGGAATTTTTATTTCAACTTCAGTGATTTACTTATTGAACATCTCTGACCTTTCGTCATGATCGATCAGTTTTGGAATGCGGTTATGTTATATATTTAAGTTAATTTTCTATGTTACTTATATAAGTATTCTATATAAGTTTATATTATCTAGAAATATATTTCATGTTATTTTATAGTTAGTAGATATATTTAATTTTCTCTAATATTGAACCCTCGTTAAAATAATTTTCATTGTACTATTTGCCAAGTTCTATTTTAGTTCCTGATGTATTTTATAAAATAAATTTATATTGCACTTTTTTTCGTTTATACGTGATTCTAGTTACGTCACTCGTAGTTTGAAATAAATACATATTTTCCCAGTATATTTCACATTTTCTTCTTTAACATTCTTCTCTTAAACCCAATATTTTCTCGATCCAAATTCGCCAGTCTCTCGAGTTCATCAGTTGCTTCTTTTAAGTGAGCGTTTTACTTCGTGTGTATTTGAGTTTAGTGTCTACTTTTAGGATTCTTTTATATTCTTAATTTCTTGCGATTAATAAAAATAAATTAGTTATTTTTGTGACCAGGCTTTTAGAAGTGTTGAAAGACTAACTTTTAATTTATTTCCCCTTTTCAACTATAGCTTGTGCTTTTACTACTTCAACTCTGCTATTCAAAATGGTGAAACTATCTATAATGGTACATTATACACTAAGCACCTCACTTTAATAATAAAATTTCCATCTCCAAATCATTGAAATACCACCTAAATTCTGGAGGCATTGTTAGCCCTTCTATTATGTTGCTACTGAAAGAGTTTGGTAGTGCTATTTCAATATTTAAAAAACAAATCTAATAATATATTTTGTAAAGACTGGTTTTCCAAAAAATTTGTTGGAATTTCAGTATTTTTCTTTTTGGTTCTCATTTTTTTATTTTGTAATAACATCTCTGATAATGATAATGACTAATTTGGGGGGGGGGGGGGGGGGGGGGTAAGTTTAATCTGTTCTAAGGTTAGTTAATTCTGCTCCAGTACTCTGCCGAAGTAGTCGTCTCTTGTATGGTTAACTTTTGATCCTCCAATTTTCTTTTTGTGGTAATTTTTTTTTTTTTTTTCTTTTCTTTTTTTTTTTTAACTTGGGAGTATTCTTTCTATCGATTTAAATTTGTGAGGGCAGAATACATTGACAGTCATTATTACTAGACAATAAAAGGGAGACCTTCTACTTCGCCAAGAGACGACCGAGTGCGACCGTTCCTGTAAGTGATTGGTATCTATTTGATTTAATTTTCTCCTTTTTTTTTTGTATTATATACATTAATATTTAGTTTATGGATATAAATATAAAGCTTATAGACACTTTAATAATTGTTTCGTAGGACCCTCTTTAATATACTGCAAGCTTATAGAAGAAATACTTATTGCTCTTTTATAGACAATTCTTATGATGTAAGTTGAGTTTTACTTCATTTGTTATTTAAACGAAGTGCATTTTATTGCTGATTATATTAACTGCTCTTTCCTCAACGATTTCCTTTCGTCTTTCACTTGTACGTTTGACTTCATTGTCTAGAGTTCTCGCGGTCCATCTCTTGAACCTTTTGTCGTAACACCTGTGACCACACCCTGATGCATTTCGTTTGAGAGAGGACTCTTGATATGAGTATGAATTTTATCTATACTCCATTGATTTGGCTGACATTCTGTTGAACTTCACAGATTCTTCGTCGCTGTTAATGAGAGGATAGTAGTTAATAAGGAAGTATATGCATACTTCCTTATATATTTTATGCTTTTCATTCCCTACTTGTTGCCACTGATCTCAGTACTATTCCTAAATCGTCTTTGCAATAGTGATATCCTTTTTAATATTGCTTGGTCAATCCTATGTGTGCTATTTTATCACTGTAGCTAGATAGGTATAACCTATTACTGCATTAGATGTCTCATTTTAATAAAATAATATTTTCCTCTTCGAAACTGCCACCGGGATGGTATCCTCTTTACTTGCAGTTGTGAGAGAAGCATAAAAAGAATATTCTTTCACATTTTCGAAGTTAAGTTTTTTACCTATGATGTTCTGCGTTTTTCCATATACTTGGGTCTGTTTTGATACCCTATCCTACCATAACTATTCCAAAAGGGACTTTAATTGGTACTCTTTTACTACTTAAATTATCACACTCTTAAAGAAATTACATTCATCACATCATGATAGAGATACGACATAACATTTAGAGGCATTGTTTTAAGCATTCTGTTACCTAACAGTTTTTTAACCAATATCCTACTGCTTTTACAGCTTTATTTTAACTCTGGTAGTTCGAAAAAACAAAAAGTTTTTTAAAGCATATTTTGTGAGGATTTCTTTTCCAATAAGTTTGTGGGAACCGTTTATCTGTAATTTATCATTTATTCTTTTAAAAAGGTATGAGTAATCTGATAATGCCTTAAAATTTTAGAATTTTGTTTAGTTAATGATATTTTTATCTCTAAATGTCAGATTAGTTAAATGTCTCATTGTTTCTGTCGTAAAAATGTTCTCTGATAATGACCTAATAATTTAATGTCCAAATGGGAAATATGACAATTCTTGTGTCGGTAAATTTTGTTAAGTGATTATTATGAACAGAAAAAAAGATTTGGTTAAAGGATACTGAGACTTGATGGGAACTTGCCCGTTGGATATGTAATTTAGTGGGAAACATTTTGTGTTTATTAGAATTTCACTCTTACAAAGATTTAAAGAGAACGTTCTTAATTTTTTATTGGTCAGTAGAGGAATAGAATTCTTAAAAGCCTGTTTGTAGAGGTGTTAGGAGAGCCTTATTCTGAAGGACCCCTCAACCGATTGATTTCTGTTAAATTTTTTTCGATTATTTTTCAATCAAAGAAAAAAATAAAAGTTTGGATAGGCAGAACGTTGTATATTTTTCACAAATTATCTTAAATCCATGACCAGGCCTTAAACGGTTCAAGTAACGTGTCTGATAAGAAGATAAGATGTGTTGAAAAAAAATATAATGTATCGATTAAATGAAAAAAAAAACAAAACATGTCTATCAGACGTGTTAATAGGAGATTTTAGGTGGTAATTTGGTTAGAAACAACCGTTAGTGAATCTATTATTTTGTATAAAACATTTATCAAAACAGACCATACGAATCACTCCACATATTTGAATGTGGAGAGCAGTAGACTATGTAATTTACATAATTTATTCATGCAAAAAGGTAATATTTGGGATGATGGTAGAAAAGTGTCTTGATTACCCTTTTACGATTTTTAATTAGGGGGTCAGTAAACCATCTTATTTTTAGATTATTAGAATTAGGTTCTAAGAATCATCAAGAATCGAAAGGGAAACTACGTGGGAAATTAATAAAATAAGATGAGCTAGTACTTTATAATCCAAGGTTAGGTGGTTTTTGGAAAAAAATAAAAGTATAGAACATTCAATCAACGAAATAGTAATAGTTTTTTGGGTCACAGTGGAAAATCTAAAATGTTTGTTGGCCGTGAATAATGTAGAACTCATTCCAATAAATTTAGTATTGCAAGAAATATTTAGAAATAACTACAATATAAATATTATTTATGTATATAGCTCATAGGTGTATATATTCCCCCAATTTTCTTCTATTTTTCAACTCGCTCTAGCGGCAAAACTGTTCGTCCTATAAAAAACTTAACAAATAAATATGTAGTTCATTTAGTCTACTTTAATCCCGTAAATGATAACTTCAGGGAAAAAAAAAAAAAATCTGAATTCAAAATAATGTAACGAAAAACAACAGATAATGTGCAACAGATAATTGTGGCAAAGAATGCACGAAAAAAAAACAGGTTCAGGTTGAAATTTTTGCCCGTAAATTTCAAATTTGTGTTCAGCGACCCTTCTTCATCTTCCTTTCTTCTTTGAAACGGTGTTTCCTTTCGTTGGGTTTCCCTCATGTCAAACATTCTTTCCACTGCTCCCTGTACCACCAATCACCGTCCCTCAGACCTTTTCCTGCTATTCCATCCTCCTATCTTGCTGGTCTTCCTCTCTTTCTATTTCTCGGAGGGTTCCATTTTCTCATCATTTCAGGCAATCTTCTAGGAGGCATCCGACGTACATGTCCATATCCGTAATTTCCATTTTCCTCCATTCATATCTTTATTTCTTACGCCATCTGCCCAGATTTTCTGGATACACTTCCTCCCTCCAGTAGGGTGAGGGACCATGTTTTTTCATCATTTGTGAGGATGCTTTCAATCAATGTTTGACAGATCTATTTCTTATTCTTTTAAAATAAGGTTGCTCCCACAAAATCGAACGCAAGATGCGTATTCCTTTCCTAGCCATCTGCCTTGTATTTCCCTTTTACATCCTACCATATCCAGAATGGAGCTCAAATATTTAAATTCTCTACTTGTTTACATTTTTCTCCTTCTATCCAGAGATCCTCCTCTTCATTCCCCAGGCTTTGTAGCGTTGCATCAGCTTCCTCATCATCTAGTGTCCAAATAAACATAAATTGCCGGACAATATATACCTATGAGCTATATTTAAATTACTAACATTTGCACTGTTATTATTTAAAAATATGTATTACATTTCTGAGAATTTTTTGAATGAGGACGAAATCGTGAATTTTTCACTGTGAGGCAATTTTGCATTTTATTTTATTTTATTTTTTTTGAAGCGCTGGTGGACATTTAGTCCTAAAAAATAACTTTACCAATAAAAAATGTAGGAAATTGTGTACATAATAATATTATTAAGAAAAAGCATAGTTTTCGAGATATGGTGAAAAAAAAACAGAAAATGTGACAAATTTTGGCAAAAAGTGGGACTCCGGTTGAGAAAAAAAAAGACTCCGGTTGAGAAAAAAAAAAGGTTCTGGTTAGAAAAATCATTCTTCGATTCGCTTCTCTTAGCCTCGCCTCTCTTTGGCGGCTTCTGATTCTTGTCGGGATTTCCGCTCCCGAGTCTAAGGACTTCGATACTCTCAGCATACAACATACAAAAGACAACTGCGTTTGATGGGACTAAGTTGGTTGCAAGATTGCGCGAATGTATAGACACTTTTTTGGACTGCGATATACTTCTACTTCGGAGAGCACTTCATCCTGATAACTTCGTGGGCCAATGTTAGGATATTCATTTCTCCTTCATTATCGGCTATTTTCGATCACTCCATGGATAGTATTCACATAGTTGTTGAGAACTGTTCTCCATTCCTGACATTCCTTTTCAGTAACATGAAGAGCGGGTTCACTTTAATACTTTTATCAAAAAACGTATTTTAATATAAATACATATAATAAAAAAAAATGAAAGAAACTAAATTGTGAACTGTTGAATCGATCTCACGAGAACCGATAATTTTATTTTATAATTGAACCGGAAACTAGCTTAAATTATATTATAACTTTCCGGTTCACATAGAAATGGCGCTATATAAACAACCCACTTAGTAAACTATTTATTAGAAACATTATAAATAATCAGATGTACAGAACAATGCAATCACATTGTGAAATGTTTATTTCTCAAAACAGTAGCGTTTTGTTTCTTCATTAGCATCAGCAATTTATATCAACGAACCCATTGTTAATTCTGTGTGAAAAAAAATTAGAAAATAACAATTTTTTTTTACAGATCACGCCATAAAACTTAGCTAGGAGAGGGGGTTCTTAGTCAGTCCTGAGGTTAGTTCTGCTCCAGTACTGTGTCGAAGCAGTCCTTCTTGTAAAGTTAACTTTTTCTTTACTAATTTTCTTTTTATAAAATTTTTTGTAACTTTGAAATATCCTTTTTCTCGATGATAATTTGTGTGCTAAGGATAGATAGACAATTATTATGTAGAAAAGTGAAACCTTCAACTTCGCCAGGGGACGACTGAGGCTGACCGTTCCTGTAGGTGATTGTTATATTTAATTTAATTTTCTTTGTTTTTTGCATTATGTAAATATTAATTTATATATAACTAGAAGTGAGTGATATAGATATATTAGTAATAAATAGATACATTTCATATATTGTAAGTAAGGCGATTCTAGTTAGAAAAACGACGAGTGGTACTTCATCCATAGTTTAATCGAAGCCCATTTTTCGGTAGAGTATATTAACGTTTACTTTCTTCTTTTATTTGTATGTTTGGCATTTATTCTTTACTGGGGTTCTCGCGGGGCATCTTGAACAACCATGGATGGTCAAACTATCAGGACGATCTCTTTTTCATGAACTATTTTTGCTTGCTGCACCCGGATGCATTCCTTATTCAGACTCCCATTTTATTCCCTTTAATGTTAGTGCGAAATTTATCTCTACTTCGGTGATTCGGCTTGTTGAACATCACTAACCTTTCATCATGATTGATCAGTTTTGGAATGCGGTGATTGTTAAATATTAAAGTTAGTTTCTATACAGTAATATATAAGTTTATATTATCTAGAAATGCATTTCGTATTATTTTATTGTCAATAGATATATTTCATATTCTCTTATATTCAACCCTCGCTAAAATGATATTTCCTTGTACTGCTAGCCTGGTTCTACTATAGTCCCTATATAGATATATTTTATAAAAGAAATTTATATTGCACTTCCGTTCATATGTAATTTTAGTTATGTCACTCGTAGTTTGAACTAAATACATTTTTTTCTCAATACATTACATTTTTCTGTTGAACTCAATATTTTCTATATCCAAATTCACCAGTCTCTTGAGTTCATCAGTTCCTTCTTTCAAGTGAGAAGATTTGATTCGGGTGTATTTGAATTTAGCGTCTACTTTTAGGCTTCTTTTGTACTATCGATTTCTCGGGATTAATAAAAATAAATTAGATATATTTATGACCAGGCTTTTAGAAGTGTTTATAGGCAAAATTTTCTTATAAATTATTTCCCTTTTACTTTCTTTTACTATTTCAAACTATTCAAAATATTGCGACTGTTAATGGTGCATTATTAAATACCCTATACGCTACATTAACCATAATATTTCCTGCTCCAGATCACTTGTATTTCCATCTAAATTTTGGAGGCATTGTTAACCCTTCCCCTATGTTGCTACTGGAAGCGTTTGGTAGTGCTATTTCAATATTAGAAAAACGAAACTAATAATATATTTTGTAAAGACTGGTTTTCCAAAAGAAATTTGTGAGAATTGGTTGTCTGTGATTTATCATTTCTTATGTATTCAAATTTCAGTACTTTTTTTTTTGTTTATGAGGTTTTTATCTTAAAATATTAGGTTAAATTGTTGTCTCATTTTTTTCTTTTGAAATAAGATCTTTGATAATAATAATGACTAATTGGGGGGGGGGGGGGGGGGGTTCTAATCTGTTGCTAGGTTAGTTCTGTTCTCGTACTTTGCCGAAGCAGTCCTTTCTTGTTAGGTTAACTTTTGCAACTCTAATTTTCTTTTTCTGAATTTTCGTTTTTCTTTTCTTTCTTTTTTTTTTTAACATGGAAGTATTCTTTCTATCGATTTAATTTTGTGAGGGCAGAATACATTGACAGTTATTATTATACTTTACAATAAAAGGGTGACCTTCTACTTCCTCAAGAGACGACAGAGTGCGACGGTTCCTGTAGGTGATTTGTAGCTATTTTATTTACTTTTCTTTGTTTTGTTTTTAGTATTATATACATTAATTTATAAATAGATAACAACTAGATGTGAGTGTTATAGATATTTAAGTAATAAATAGATACATTTTATGTATTCTGTAGTTTGACCCTTGTTAAAATGAGGGTTGTGTCTGAGTCTAATCTACTTTTTGTATCATATCGAACTTTATCCCAAGCCATACGTAGTGGAGATAGAACGGCTAGGTAGTGCAATTTTCGCAATAGAAAAGCAAAACTAAAAATTGTTTTTTATTTCATTCATTTTTTATTTTGAGTTGAAATAGACTGGTTTTCCAAGACGTTTGAGAGAAATAGTTATCTGTAATTAATTGCATATTATATATTTTTTTAAAAATGAACTAAACTGATGGTATAACATAGATTTTGGAAACTGTTCTTCATTCCTGACATTCATTTTCAGTATTAAGAACAGCGGGTTCACTTTAATACTTTTTATCAAAAGTGTATTTTAATAAATACATATCATAAAAAATGAAACATACTAAATTACTAACTTAAATTATATTATAAGTTTCCGTTTCTCATCGAAATGGCGCTATATCAACAACCCACTTAGTAAACTATTTATTAGAAACATTATAAATAATTAGATGTACAGAATAATGCAATCACATTGTGAAATGTTTATTCTACAAAACAGTAGCGTTATGTTTTTTCATTAGCATCAGCAATTTTTCTCAACGAACCCATTTTTAATTCTGTGTGAAAAAATGTAGAAAATAACAATTTTTTTACAGATCACGCCATCAAAAATAGCTAGGAGAGGGGGTTCTTAGTCAGTCCTGAGGTTAGTTCTGCTCCAGTACTGTGTCGAAGCAGTCGTTCTTGTAAAGTTAACTTTTGATCCTCCAATTTTCTTTTTGTGAAATATTTATATTTTTTTTTTTTTAACTTGGAAGTATTCTCTATCGATTGGTATTTTTGTGGGTAGAATATATAGACAATTATTATTACAGTAGAGAAAAGTGAGACCTTCAACTTCACCAGAAGACGACTGTGCGCGACCGTTCCTGTAGGTGATTGGACTATATTTTCTTTGTTTTTTTGTATTATATACGAGTATATTAATTAATTAATGCATTCAACTAGAAGTGAGTTGTATAGATATATAAGTAATAAATAGATACATTTGATATATTGCAAGTAAGGCGATTCTAGTTAAAAAAACGAGTGGTACTTCATCTATAGTTTAATCGAAGCCTATTTTCCGGCAGAATATATTAACATTTACTTTCTTCTTTTATTTGCAAGTTTGGATTTTATTCTCTACTGGAGTTCTCGCGGTTCATCTTGAACAAACATGGTCATGAATTCTTTTTGTGGTGGCCCCTCAAACTGCACCCGGATGCATTTCTTCTTTATACTTATTTCCTTTAATATGGATACGAATTTTTATCTCGACTTCAGTGATTCGACTTGTTGGACGTCACTAACCTTTTGTCATGATCGATCAGTTTTGGAATGCAGTAATATTTAAGTTAATTTTCTATGTTACTTGTATTCTATATAAGTTTATATTATCTAGAAATGTATTTTGTGTTATTTTATAGTTATTAGATATATTTCATTTTCTCTAATATTTGACCCTTGTTAATATGTTTCCTTGTACTGCTAGCCTAGTTCTATTATAGTCCCTGATATATTTTACAAAAGAAATTTATATTATACTTTCGTTCTATGTAATTTTAGTTACGTCACTCGTAGTTTGAACTAAATACATTCCCCCCCCCCCAATATATTACATTTCCCTCTTTCATTCTTCGTGAACTCAATATTTTGTTGACTCAAATTCACCAGTCTCTCGAATTCGTCAGTTGCTTTTTTCATGTGAGGGTTTTACATCGGGTGTATTTGATTTTATTGTCCACTTTTAGGCTTCTTTTGTATTCTTGACTTTGATTTTAATATTAGAAAAACGAATCTAATAATATATTTTGTAAAGACTGGCTTTCCAAGATATTTGTGAGAATTGGTTATCTGTGATTTATCATTTCTGATGAGTTCAAATTACCAGTATTTTTCTTTTTGTTTATGAGGTTTTTATCTTAAAATATTAGATTATATTGTTGTCTCATTTTTTCTTTTGTAATAAAATCTCTGATAACGATAATGACTAATTGGAAGGTTTTGAGTCTGTTCCGAGGTTAGTTCTCCTCCAGTACTCTGCGGAAGCAGTCCTTTCTTGTTAGGCTAACTTTTGATCCTCTAATTTTCTTTTTTTGATTTATTTATTTTTTTAACTTGGTATTCTTTCTATCGATTTTAATTTGTGAGAGAAGAATATATTGACAGTTATTAATATTATAGAGAAAAAGTGAGACCTACTTCGCCAAGAGACGACTGAGAGCGACCCTTCCTGTACGTGATTGGTAGTAATTTTATTCAGTTTTCTTTGTTTTTTAGTATTGTATACATTAATTTGTAAATCTATATCAACTAGAAGTGAGTGGTATAGATATATAAGCAATAAATAGATACATTTAATAAATTTTGTAGTTTGGCCCTTGTTAAAATGAGGGTAGTGTTTAAGTAAATTAATTTTCTATATCGTATCGAACTTTATTCCACTCCACACGTAGTGCAGATAAAAGGAAAAGCGAAACTAAAAAGATTTTTTGTTGAGTTGAAATAGATAGGTTTTCCAAGACGTTTGAGAGAAATAGTTATCTGAAAAAAATAACTTATTATGAATTAAAAAAAAAAAAAAATACTAAACTTATGGTATCTAGCAATTTCAAGGTATACTGATGTCTTGTTTTTACGTTAAAATTTGGGTTATTTGAGAAACTTTTTATCTTTCGTGATACTTTTTACAGTTCTAGTAGCTAGGATGAAATTGTTTTAATTTTAATGATTTAAATTTAATTGTCTTTATGTTGTTTAGTGGTCTTTTTCCTTAAAAGAAATTTTAAAATAATTTTAAAATCGCTTTATTAAAATTGACACTTATAACCTAACATTAATATATTTGGTAAATATTTATATGTTTCCAATATAAATTTTTTTATAGCTGTAGATTTTAGTTCGTTATAGTATTTAAATTACTGATGAGTTTATTCGTTTGTTTAACTACATTTGAAATAAAAAATATTTTACGAGCACTAGTTTTCTATGGTTTATATTTTTGATTATTTTAAATCACTTCTTCCGTATACAAGAAATGAGGTATCTAGTCTTCAAATTTTGATGTTTTCGTTGAAGAGGTTGTTATTTCTAATATTCTGATTAGATTGTTGTCTCATTATTGTCATTATTATTATTTTTGTAACTAGATTTTTCAATATTCTAAAATAATATTTTTCTTTCTTTTTTTATGTTTACATTTCCACCAATTCACATACCATCCCTACTGATATTTTGTCTTTTGAGCCTGGGATTTGTTTTATAACGTTTTGATTGGTTCATATTTTAATTAAAGACATAGGAAATTCAAATCATAGAATCCAACAATTATTTCAGAAGTTTATTCAGAATTCACGTTCACTGGTCGCCATCTTGATTTTTTAACAAATTAATTCAGAAGTTCCAAGACGAACTAAAGAAAAGTATTTTACTTTATTTTTTAATGTAATATTTATATATTTTTCATATTTATTTGTTTATTTACTTCTTAATTTGTATCTACTTTGACTCCAAGTAGTCCAACGGTAACTGATTCAGGCAACTCGCCTGCCTCGCCATCTTGTAGGCGGTCTGCTTCTCCTTCTCTTCCGCTGTCTTGGGATCCATTTTGTAACAGTTGACCACAAAATGAAAACTTCTTTTTTTTATACAACAATGGCCGTGTTTTTCATTGGATGTCTGAAATTTATTAGTTATATGGATTATTTATCGTTATGATATATTTTTAAGTCTATATTATTAAAATTTCTATGTTAATTAGTTATTGTTTTTCCTATTTGCCATATAATTTTTTTTAACGGAGTATAAATTTCTGTCAGCTTATTATTTATCAATTAATTTTAGATTATTAATTGTGCTTTTTTTTTTTGCAGGTGAAAGAACCATGGGGAAATCTGGAGGTATTTAGCAACTTCACTATCGTATTTAATTATTAGTTTTCTTAAAATTATAATTATTGGCCATCATTATTGTTAAAATTATTTAATAACGTGTTTTTGTTGATTATTTTAAATCTTAATTTTTTTTAAAATATAGATTTATTCTAAAAATAGTTGATATATTTTAATATTTCTCACCCAATGTTTAAAATTGATAGATAGCAATAATGCTTATTATTTTTAAATAATTACATGTACAAAAAATTGAATTTTTATGAGATCATAAGGGTGTACGTAAGTACATCTTCCTTGTCCAATTGACTTTAAGGTTCATTTTTTTTACAATGGATGCACAATTTGTCGAAATCGTTAAATGATCACTTTTTAAAAGTCACCGATCAATAAAACGTTGCTCTTATAGCTTCTATTGCATTATTGAAAGAATTCTTTCAACAATTTTTTTATTTATGATATTTACAACGGTACACAATATATGAGGCGTCCAGTTACAAATCGTAGCAAAACCAAATTTCTAAATTTTTCACCAGAAGCCAAAAACCACAACAATATGATGCCCAATTAATATGAATGTAATTTTCTTGTATAATTAGCAGAGAATAAATGGTTTTAGTTAGGCAAGCGTAATAAGGGCCCCTGTTGACCAGTTTTTTTTTTAAAATTGGTTTTTCTTCTGTACTTACTCCGTTTTGCAACAGTTTTGGGGACTTACGCCGTTTTGCAACAGTTTGAGACTTACTTCTTTTTGATAATAAAATAAATACATATCCTGAGTTGATTTATAGGATTGAAATGATGGATAAAAAAATAATTTTACGTTCAAAAATGTTACTTGTTAGTTTGGTGAACAATAAAAACGGGTAGTAAAGTAATAAACGATATGTGTACATACATGGACTAGTCTATGTTATCACAATACCTATTTTCCTAAACAAATTATTATTCTTTCTGATCTTACTTCTAGACGGAGTTTTAGTAAAACTTCTTTGAAAATAGTTAAAAACGATTTTTCATTAATAAATATTTGTATACATAAATTATTTTTTAGAGTATTGAAGAACAAAATAAAAAAAAATAAAATATTAAAATATTATTGACTTTGTTTTTTAACAAACTTAAAAATTCAAAACAAATATCTATCTACAAACTTTTTTTATAATGTTTAAAAACATTTATTAGTTTAGTTTAACAAACAAAAAAATGAATTATAATTAAAAAAATGGACTAGTCAATAGTAATTACGATCACAATAACATGTAACTTTTCTAAACAGGTAATTGTGTTTCCACCTCATTTATGTCTCCTAAATCTGACAAATAATTTGCATAATATAGCAGCCATAATGTGAGATACTTTTGGTATTGTGATAGGTTTTGTTTCACTCACTTTTGCAACAGTACGTGATTTTTAATTGTAAATTTCAACAGTTTTTCCTTCGTTTTTAAAGCTAAAACCTAATCAGTCTTCTGCGTGGCAAGGAGCTGTATCGAACGGTATATAAAACTCAATTTAGATTTTCGGTGGATTTGCTACGTTTTGCAATTAGTCGCCTCATGTTTGGTAAGTAAATTTGCAGTTAAAATATTACAATGACAAGTCAATAACTTGAGAAGAATCTCATCGGTACTACTTCCGTAACTGTTATTACATTGAAAAGGTCAGCTGCTTTTTAGACGCCTCGAAGGTTATCGGCAATCGGGTGAGAAACAAGTTGGGAGACTTGTGGATTCAAGTGGGTGTAGCTTCTCATGGAAGAATGTGTATCTTGGGTCGAATCTGCAAAATAGGGGATATCTAGCTTGTTATAGATAAGTTTATTTGTGACATAATAAGGAATATTGAGAATTTTGGATGTAAGGATTGAATACGAGAAGAATTTGAAGGTTTAAAGGAGCACCTGGGTATATCCAAATAGGACTAATTACTGTCTTGTAAATAAGCCTTTTGTAATTATTTGGGAGCTTTGAATGCTTGCCTAATAAATGTAGAAGTATTCGAAACTACGAGCAGTTTCTTTTCCTAGGTTTAACGGGGATGTGTAGAATATTTTTCAAGGATACTTTAGTACAGGAAGTCGTAGGTTTACGATAAAGGATGAATGTTTTTTTTTTTTTTCCACATTGCAGTAACCCTGCAATGGGTGCATGTATTTCTACGCGTACCATCTCTCGACATAACGCGTATTATCATTAATATTTGTACAAACATGTTCAGTTATATATATTGCAAAAATATTTTAAAATAATATAGAGATTAATATGAAATATAAACAATAATTACTTAATGGTATTAGAAGTTAATTAATAAATACAATTAAAAAAAAATAAATAAATAAAAAAAGTGAAGCCGAACAAAATAAGTAAATAAATAAATAAAATAAAATAAAAATAATGTATATAAACAAATATAGGTAGAATTATATATATATATATAGATATTATATGCATTAGATATTAGATTATCTATTTATGATAGATATGTATAGCTATTATAGATTAATTGTTAAATTGTTGAGTTCCATATAATCAACATGATCCACAAATGCACCAAACTCATCAAAATATTTATCTATGAGATCCTTCTTTGAAGGCGGCCATTTGTCTCCGTTCTGTAGGACTTTGGATATCAGCTTGTCTTTCCAAATTTCTACAGTCATAAATGAGATGATCGTAAGTTTTCTCACTGTTTCTATCGCAGTTACAAATGCTGTTGTCAATAAGTTTAAATCTGTGTAAGTAACTTTTAGCTCCGCTGTGTCCTGTCAAAAATTGGGTAAGTTTGTAATTCAGTTTTTTAATGTCTTTTCTGTCGTCTAAGGTTTTAATGAATTCATAAGTATGTCTTCCTTTTGTTGAATTTGTCCATCTTTCGTTCCAATTTTGACGAGTAGTTGTTTTCAAAATGTGCTTAACTGCACTAATTGGTGCTTTATTGAATACAATTTGAAGAGTTGTATCCTTTGCCGCGCTTTTGATGAATGTTAAAAGATGAATGTTATTTAATGAAATTCGTTTGGTTTTGTTTTAATTCTATTTTTTTTTAATATACTATTCACGAAGGTTTGTGATATGCTATCGGAGTGATAGAGGTAAAATAAAAAGGAACATTTTTTACTGATTACACACGTGTGTCATCTGCCTACGAGATGAAGACTAGAAAGTCAGTTGTATACACCGCGTAGTGAATGGGACCTAGGATGTTTCTACAATTTAAATATACAACCAGTGAAAAATAAATAAATTAAATTAAGTGAACTGCTCTCAGCTGCCGACTTTTTTGTTAACATATCGTAAAGATTTGGATTAATTCATTAGTGATGCAATGTGCAATACTTTATCGTTTGGTGGCAATTTTGACGAAAGGCATTTTGTGGGACCATTTTTAAAGGAGCGTGTAGTTATGTCCCATTAAAACAGCAACATTGATTGTGTACTCCTGGGAAGTGGGCTACAAATCAACAAGATTTTGTAAGAAAGAGTTAATTAAACATATCGTGTAGGACTGCTACACAAAAAAGAATTTTATATGTGAGATATACTCAGTCAATCTCTTGTCAAATACAATGAAGAGGGAACGTTGAAATAGAGATGTTTTTCCTGAAGAAAATGTTAACGTGCTCGATTACATCTAACTTATAGGCTTATTGGAGAAGTGCTGGGAAAGATCAGGCAAGAATTTCTTTATGGTGTGCACAGACCGTGCTACACCTGAGACCCTGACAATAA
The DNA here is from genome assembly GCA_003667255.2 of Euschistus heros. Lineage (NCBI taxonomy): Eukaryota > Metazoa > Arthropoda > Insecta > Hemiptera > Pentatomidae > Euschistus > Euschistus heros. The sequence continues at coordinate 1,583,564 of RCWM02000095.1, forward strand.
GTGTATAGACACTATTCTATTCATTCATAGTGAATGTTTTGTAGGTCCAATAACTGGAGCTTCATACCAGGACGATTGAGTCTGTTATTTGGCTAGAGACGTGAAAAGACGTAACAAAATCGAATGTGGAATAAGGTCAATACTAGACTCATATCAACTTGAATTTGGAAGAAAATATGAAAAATACTCTTTTTTTTCAAGTATTAGAATGTTGGATTATTGGCTTCAAACAATTTCCTTCTTCAATAAATCACATATTCCTTTAAAATACAACAACGCATCTTATAAATGTCACTGTTACTGGTTGTTACGGAGTTTGCGCCTGTTGTAAAAGAGACCGGACTTCATTAGAATCCCTTACCGTAAATTTATCCTTATTTTCAGTGTAGGTATTATTTTACATTTCTGGATAGTTGAATATGAAATTTGGGAATTAAGACTTTAAAATGAAAAAAATTGACATACATAGTTTATATCAATTTTTAATAATAAATTCCATAAAATTTTTCAAATACGTTCAATTATTATCAATTAAACATTATCACTTCCGGTGATTACAAGCATGTTTAGTTATTTGTAAGACTGCCAATTATTTGTAATGAAAACTTAAAAATAGGTATATATATTTGCAAATATCTTGGGTAGGTAATGTATGCTATTAAACACCGAAAATGTGCCCCTTTTTTTTTTCTTTTTCTTTTCTTTTTTTTTTCGAGAACTACAAAATTCGCTCTTGGTTTTGAGGGCTGGAAACTTGTATATTAACTACTCTTGTAAAAAAAAAAATGGTAGATAGTTTTTTTTTTCACTTTAAAGGTCAGTTTTCCGCGATATGAAAACCGCCTGGTTTCTGACGGATTTCGGCTGCCAGACCACTTGATTCCTGGTTTAGAAAGGAATACGTTGAAAAATGACACCAAATTCAAGAATATGCCTTTCCAATTATTTTTTGTTTTTTTTAAGGCGATTTTAAGCATGTGTCGCACCGCGTTTCGACGGATACAGGCTCCCAGACTACGATATATCATTTTAAGGCTGTTGATTCTATAAAATGGGTAGGAAACAAATCCATGTCTTCCCAATTTATAGAAAGTTATGTCAGCTGGAAGTAAAGTAACTCATAAACCGGTATTGAAAACTGACCTCTTTGTTATAAAGTTTGTTCAAATTAAGACTTCTTTATCTTTATTCGTGCTTAGGTGTTTTAATGCGTTTTGTTTTTGTTTTTTTTTACTCAAAACCGTGTAGTAGTTTTTTTGTTGGGGCTTCACGTCCTTAAGCACCCTAACTAGTACACGAAGGACGGGTTATCCTACTAGCCAGAGTGAGAAGGTCAAGATTCATTTCGTGGGTCCACTATGTGAGATCCCAACACTCGCTTCAACTCAGGGAATTGAATAGTATTTTACTTCATTAATTTCAAATTATAATTTGTTCTGGAGAGGTTTAACTGTATTTTATCTTCCTTCTTATGTATTAATTAAATTATATTCTTTTTACAATTGCATTCTCTGGTTGATAATTTATGGTAATACTTACGAATAAAGAGAAAAACACCTGTACCTTTGTTGATGTGCCATGTTAATTTACGATAAAATGGTTCCACGTTAGTTATTTGTTAGTTGACCGAAGAACGAATGTAGGGTTTGGTTGTTTATAAAGGAGCGTTTGTTAAAAATCTAACACCTTGGATTGATAATAATGGATTTTTTTTTTTGGCTAAACCGCGTATATGGTCTAATAGGTCTATAGCATCCTGTCTATTAGGGATGGATTCGTAAGAAAGTTATTCGATATTTCAACTCAGAATACTGATATAAATGATATGATATGTAATATCATATGATAATGACCATGATGATATGATAATGACCATATGACCATCGAGTCCCCTACGGTGTGGTAGTTAATAAAACTTCGTAAAAAACAAACACCATATAAAAGATCTCCATAACTCTTAAAATTCTTAATTGAAAACTCACGCACATTTCACAACAAGACCTTTTTTCTTTGCAAGATTGATTTTTGGACATTGTAAGTGTGAAGAAAAAAACAGTTACGAGTAGTTAAGTAGTAGTAACGAAAGTAAAGTAGTAACGAATAATGTGCCTTGGTGGACAATGGTGGACAACACCTGGACAAACACACAAGTTCACTCATTAGGCGGGAAAAAGTGAGTTTCCATACCTATTTTCTAGTTATATTCACAATTTATTTTTTTGTTTGCTCAGGTACATTTTATATTTCGAACGCCAAATGCTGATATGCCGGATATGTTGATAAATCTGCAATTACTATTCACTTATGGTAAAATATGTATTTATGGCGAAATAATTCAAATTGATTAAAAATGCCACAAAACATTGTACATTTTATAATATTAGATGTTTTCGTTGGCCTGAAGAAATATGGAAGTTATTATAAGATTAAATTTTCGTTGCATTTTTATTTACACCATTCAGGATCGGTGCTGCTTCTTCCATCTTTTGTCTTTCTTTCGATTTCCAAAAACTTGGTTCACAATACATTGGGTATGTTGCAATAAACTAGACTGTACGTACATACTCACACGTACAAGATATTTACTGTAGCTGACTTATGCATAATGTGTAATAATCTTTTTCATTAAATGATGGCCAGTAATTAAATTTTAATAGATTTAAGGTTTTCAATATTTATTTTATAATATATATGGCTTTAGGTTTAAAAATATTATTTTTTTGATAGTTTAAGATTTTAAGAGAACCGTTAAAAATAAGCAGCTAAAGCGTTAGTTCTAAGTTCTGAATTTATGTGTCCATTTTTTATTATTATTATTTTTGTTTAATATAGCCTAATTACTTGATAATACTTTATGTGATAATCATCGATGTTATTAATCACGCGCTGATAGTCGATATATCTGAAAATCAGTCTGTTTCCATCTCTTTGCTTCCTTTGAACTTTTTCGTCACTTTCCTTTAATTTAATTTAATATTCATTAATAATGATTCTTTTCTAATAGATACAGAATTATTCCTGATTTAATGATGTAATATGACTTTTGAATTATCATTTTATGTTATTTAATATTATGCGAGCAAATGATGCGCAATGTGTTGGAGATAAAAAAAGGTTTAAATTTAGTGAGATTTTAGTATGCTGAGTATATATCTCACCTGTGCTGTGTATATATCTCACCTGTCTGTGTATATATCTCACCTGTGATGGAGATCTCATGTTTTCGACGCCGTGGACCTTGTGGAAAATTAGGCAGAGAGGGGCGTCTTTTTTGTAGAGCCTTAAATTTTCTAAAATATACATAGAATATTTTTATTTTTAATATTTATCGAGATAAACAGCTCTAATGTACTAATTCAATAACATGGCCAAATGGAAAAAAAAAATGAATTATTTTTTCTTGATTGATAATTATGTTTGTTGGGATGCTGGGTGGATCCGAATACATCATGAACACATATGGAATGGAGGGGTGTCGGAACATTAAAATTGGACTACTAAATTACTTTGTATTTGAATAGTCTCTTTGGACTATCCGCTACAGACCTTTGTTTTTATAAATTTTAATATTTAACAGTTCACTGATCAACTCAGACTCATCAATATCTTTTCATAGTTTTATTTAACAAGAATCACAATATCACAGAGCACAAAACAAAAATAAACTATATAAGATTTTTACTAGAATTAGAATTAGGAAAAGGTAATCATCTGTTTATATATGACTCAGTATTGCCAGGTTCAGTAAAAAAAATTTAACACTTGCAACTCGAGATTTATGATCTTTGCCTTCAAATAACTGAACAATTCTACCCATTGGCCAGGACAATGGAGGTGCATTATCATCAATAATGAGGACAACGTCATCTATTTTAGGTTCACGGGATGGTGTGTTCCATTTTTGCCTTATCTGCAGTTCAAACAAATACTCTTTTTTCCAACGAGACCAAAAGGATTCCACTGATTGCTTGACAAATTTCCACTTCGGAGCTAGACGGGAGTTGAATGAATTTTCACAAGGGGGTAGGGCCTGCATTGGGCGTTGGACTAAGAAGTGAGCTGGAGTTAAGGTTTCGATGTCGTCTGGAGATCCAGACAAATGAATGAGAGGGCGTGAATTAAGTATTGATTCTATTCGGACTAAGATTGTATAAAATGTAGTGAACGAAGGGGATTGATTCCTTAAATTTATCTTCAATAGACGCTTGAATGACTTAACAGCACTCTCCCACGATCCGCCCATGTGTGGAGCACAAGGGGGTATAAACTTCCATTCAATTCCCCGAGCAGAAGTAGAGTCGACGAGGCGAGTTTGAGCTTCATGGTTCATTGCAGTTTTTAACTGGCGAATACAGCCTGCAGTCCTCACGAAATTAGTTCCATTATCCGTCCAGATAACGGATGGTAATCCTCTGCGCGCGATGAATCGTTCCAAATTCTGCAAACATCCATCCGTGGACAAATCAAAAACCGGTTCTAAATGAACCGCCTTTGTGGTAAACAAACATATACAGTGACATATAAGGATATTGCCCGAGAACCGCGGATACCAGGGATATTTACAGAGAATGGACCAGTGAAATCTATGCCAACTTGTGAAAAGGGATAAAGGTGATCTAACCTATCCTTTGGCAACTGACCCATTATAGGTTGAAAGGGTTTAGGCGAGACAGAAAAACACTTTGTACACTTTGTCAATGCTTGCCGCACAGTGTTGCGCCCATCAACAATCCAAAATCGTTGTCTCAAATATGCCAATGTTGCCCGAGGGCCTATGTGCAAGCAGTCTTCATGGGCTTGATTGATTACTAATAGGGTTAGAGGTGACCTTTTTGGGAGCAACGCGGGATGCTTTGAATTAAACGGTAGACTAGAATTTTGTAAACGTCCACTAACACGGATAATAGAATGACTATGCTGGAAAAGACCAAGGACCTTACAGAGTCGAAGTTTTGGTTAAACCGATTGTATATCTTTAATCAGGTCTAAAAAATAGATTTGTTGATTGACCGTAATAATGGCAGTCTCAGAAAAAAGCAATTCACTGGAAGTCAATGGACCAAACCTTCTAATTGGTTTGGGGCGCTGACAGTTGCCAATGACACGTAAACACCATGCCGTTATGCGTTTCAACCGAATAAAAGAACTGTATCGGGACTCAAGAGAAGAGGGTGCAGCTTGACAGATTAAGGAACCGGGTTGGTTTGTTCGCTGTTCTTCAGCAACAGGTGGGTCTGTTAAGGAAGGTTTCACTGACTTCAACCTCCAGTTTTCGAATGGGCGAGCTAGCCATTCAGGACCAGACCACTAGAGCTGATTGTTTACTGTTTCTGAAGGGAGTAGTCCTCGTGATGCTAGGTCTGCTGGATTATCACTTGACTGGACATGAAACCACTTACAGGCTGGCATGGATTTTAAAATTTTTGACACTCGATTTCCAACAAATACCTTCCACACCGGAGGAGGGTCTGCGCAGATCCAAGAGAGTGCAACAGTACTATCTGAAATAGCTAGAATGTGATCATCATCAACAGTTGGGAAACTATTACGTACTTTGGAAAATAATTTGCTTAACAGTTCTGCAGCCAAAAGTTCTTGGCGAGGCAAAGACTCAATTTTCAAAGGGGCAATGCGAGCCCTAGACATCACTAAGCGTATATCATTTGACTGAAAATGGTTTTCGAAAATAGTAACATGGTAAACAACCGCAGCATAAGCCTTTTCTGATGCATCAGCAAAACCAATCAACCACTGGTCAGACTTAAACGATGGGATATGACGAGGTATTTGTAGATTAGACAAAAAGGGGTAGAGAGGAAGCGATTTTTGACCATACTTCTATCAATTCAGATGGAATCATATCATCCCAGTCCAACTTTAATTGACAAAATGCTCTTTGTATGCGACGAGCACGAACTGTGACTGGCATAAGCCATCCTAGAGGATCATAAAGCTTGCCAATTTGGCTGGCCAATTGACGCTTTGTTTCAACAAGATCTACAGGCTTTACAGAAAAATAGAAGTGATCAGAATTGGGATTCCAGGCGAGGCCCAAAATTCTCAAGGGCTTATCTGGAGGTTCAGCCCACTCTACTGGAGAGAAGGCAGGGAGCCAATGCTCTTGAGGAATAAATACTCTCCAACAACTGAGGGCAGTTTGAAGCCCATTTCCTTAATCTAAAATTTGCTGAGCCTAAAAGATCGATTAACTAATCACGAGCGACAATAGCACCTTTGAGGGTGTCAGCACCACCTGACACGTCATCAACGTAGCACCTTTTTAAAAGAATGTCAGCTGCAATGGGATGGGTTGCAGCATTTGTCTCAGCTAAATGAGAAATTACACGGTTGGCCAAAAAAGGGGCTGATGCAGTTCCATATGTTACTGGTTAAAGCGTAGTCTCTAACTGGCTCATCTTCATTAGCACGCCAAACGATTCTTAAAAATGTTTGATCAGGTTCTGGATGAGTGATTTGGCGAAACATCTTTTCGATATCAGAAGTGAAAACATATTTATCTTTACGGAAACAAGTTACAACCGCTGATATATCAGACTGAAGTTTGGGTCCAACAAGCAGGATGTCATTTAGGGATAAACCATTAGAGGTGTTCTGAGAAGCATTGAAGACCACCCGGATCTTTTCAGGGGGGTCATCAGGCCTTTGGACAGCATGGTGAGGCATATAATAGTTAAGTTCAACTGTAAGGGGAGGGGAAATTAGTCGCATATGACCTAGGCTGCAATACTCATCCATAAACTGTACATAGGCTTTCTTAAATGCAGAATTGTTCTTAAACTTTCTTACCAACTGATTCAGTCGTCTAATAGCAATAAACCTAGAATCTCCCAATTCAGATGGGTGTTTTGCAAAGGGCAGAGCTACAGAATACTGGCCTCCAGAAAGTCGGGACACTGACTGAATGAAGGAAAGTTCAGCTTTGGTCTCTAAATCAGTAAGTGCATGTGATTTATCCAAGTCTTCAATATCCATCATTTCTTGCAATAATGAATTTGTCTGTTCCAATAATGACTTCGTCGAAATGGCATGAGAAACAGAGCTAGCAACTGTGGATCGACCGGACACTTTCGGACAGAGATGAACTCGGTAGGGAACAATTTCAATTTTTTCTTTCTCTGAATGACGGTAATTGCTAAATAAAGGATCTCGAGGGGAATCGTTGTTTACTGACCTAACAGTAGCAATACATGCCAATCGACGATGGCGAGAAAGTCTTTGTGGCTTAGGAATTTCTCGTAATGAATTTAAACGAGCCTGAAAAACACTCATATCACTTTCTAGTTCTTGGGTATCAATCTGATCAGAGTCAGAGTCTTTGACAAGGACTTGATCAGGATCAGAACGGCTTAAGTGGCTAGGGATATGTACACTTACAAATTGAGAGGTGTTATGATTGGTAACAAGGTTATCTGAATTAGTACCAGAATCAGGCAGAAAGCACTGTACTTTGGGTTCACTGCAGAATCGCACTGACAAATTACTTGATTGGAGACGGATATTTCCTAAAGCCAGCCAACCAAAAGCAAGAAGAAGAGCTTACGGCATAAACAAAACCAGGAATCAACGTTTGTGCCACAATATCTGCCCCGAAAATTAGATCAAAAGGCTTACTAAGGTTAAATAATAGGTCAGCAAGTTGATAATTGGAGAGATGAGGCCAGTTATTGACAGAAAATGATTGTGATGGGAGGTTTCTAGCAACTTGATTCAGAACTCTCAGAGAAACAGGTATTTTTATGAACGATGGTAAATGAATTAGTGCAGTGGCCACTCCTAATATTTCAACTGATTGGCTTCCCCCTACTCCAATTACTTGACTTTTGACAGGTAGAATTTGTAACTGTGCTAAGCGGGCTGTTTCATCGGTTATGAAGGAAGCCTCAGAACCACTATCAAATAATGCTCGCACTTGTATTGGATGAGCTCCATGAGAGGATAAAACAGTTCTAACTGTAGGTATTAGTGCAACTGAGGGGGAAAAGTGCAATGACGATTTTAATTTTGATTTACTACTGAGTGGAGTATGAGGAGAATGTCTGTAGTTGAATCGAAGGGGTGGTTTAAACTTCCCACGCTTACTACTACAATGTGTGTCCTTGGATGAGAATTGACAATGGGAGCTCAGTGACGTGTTAGAAAATGAATTGTACTTATTACAAAAATTATTTACAGAACCTTTTTCTTGAACCAAAAAAGAATTATTCAACAAATTAGTACCTATGAAAATTGGGGAATTACCATTTTTCACAGAACCATTAGTGTTCATACTGACTTGACTTATTCTCTTTTGGTCAAGGCAACTGAGAATGTAAAGAGGTAGAATGGAAAAGGCGTTTGGTATTGTTGATCCTCTCTACGTTCTTAGTGAAGAGATCTTCTCTGAGCCTCACGTTGACCAGGTTCGAGAGAATTGGCAGGTTCTGGGACATACCCCTCTTCCACGGTGGCTTCGTGTAGGAAGGTGTGATGGGCTTGGTTACACTTCCTGCATCGGCGCTGAGAAGGACAGTGTGTATTGGTGTGGCGGTGGGACAAACAGTTCCGGCATAATTGAACTGCGTTGACAAAGTTTAATTTGTCCATAGCTGAAAGACGGAGGAATTCTGGACAAAAGTATAATAAATGCGATTGCTTGCATCTGTAGCAGCTGAATAATGCACTCAGTGATGGTACAGGTGGGCGATTTTTCGATCGCGAGTTATCATTGTTTTGATGTTCTACAGTAGCGCTATTTGCGTGAAACGATTTTCTTCGGCTTTCAGGCGATCTTTGTTTCACCTGAGCAGGACTAACAGGACGGCTTGTGGATTTAGTGGCTCTGAAACTGGGTAGAAGACGCTGGGCATTCACTTTAGATCGTAGAAATGTAAATAAGTTGTCAAGCGTTGGAACTGCTTCATTATTTGTGACAAACTGCCTTACAAACTTCTCTTGTAAATAAGTACCTAGTTTTAGATACAATTGATGAAATAGCAACAAATCTGCTAAGTTGTCAACCGGTAATTTGATGACAGAATCCGCCCAACCCTGAGCTGAGTAGAAAAAGTCCTTGAGTGAGCTATGGCGATCTTCATTAAAATTTGGAAGGTTATTGACGTTGAGTAGGTTGGCTTGTGCAAATCGGAATCGAGACGAATATTCATTTACCGAAACTTGGTAAGCGGCATCATAGTCTTCATGAGAACTAACCAGACTTAAAGGAACCCCTTTTAATTTGTTCTTTAAAGAAGTGAATTTTGTGTCCTTGGGCAAATGGGGTAGATTGTGAACAGCAGCATTAAATTGTTTAATAAAAACTGAAAACTGAATTATGTCTCCTGTGGAATCAGGAACAGATTGTATTAATTGCAATGCATCTAAAACATCTCTCGAAAAGGAGGTTGCAGGATGTGAGATAAAACTGTGGCAACCGTCTAACTGTTGTAAGGATACACCTTTTTCAGGAGCGATTTTCGATTTCTGGATGACAACGCTCGACCTCATAGAGGAATAGTTGTTCATCAAGTTTTAGAAAACCTAGGAATTTCCCGCCTGCCCCTTCCCCCATTGCCTCCAGACCTCAATCCTATTGAGCACATGTAGGACGCGTTACAGAGAAGGCTTTTAAATCATCATCCGCCCGCTAATTGCCCTTCAACAACTGAGTGCAGCATTGCAACATCTCTGGGGTGAAATCACCATTCCTCAAGAAAACAGTGAAAACATTATTATTGGTATGCCTAATAGGTGCACACAGGTTTTGGCTAACAGAGGACGTTATACAAGATATTAATTGTTTCCAAAAACTAATCTGTTCAATTAAAAAAACTTATGCAACTAAAATGTTCTATTTTTGTTATTTTTAAAACCCATTAAATGTATTTTATTTCAGCAAAAAAACATAATAATTTCTAATGAATATTAATGAAGTTTATGATAAAAATAATACAAAAATGGTAGGCAAAGTAAATAACACACAATTAGCAATATCCCTTTCATTTTTATGCAGTTTAGTTCAATATTCGTTACTTTTCGGTCCTCCTGTTTTGAAAATCTTAATAAGCGAATTCCGTTGACAGTTAAATTTTAGGCAAAGCAGCGGCGTTTAACGTTTCTATGACTTTCGTTACGACATCCTAAATCCGGGTGTATGAGAATAAAATATCCGTCGGCCATAGGTTTTTCCAAGATGAAATATTGGTGGTAGCGTTTTAAGCCTAATCGAAAACGAAATCCCTTAGTTATAAACCTTCCAGTATTTTATTTACGTCTTCATTTGTGATTGTAATGCTTTAATGAAGTTATTTTTCGTACGAGTGAAGAGTATAAATCCGACGCCTAATCGAGATTGTATTGTATAACCCCCCCTCCCCCTTCCTGAAAAAAAAATGCTAAATAGAGCTAACAAAGTTGAAAATTCACTTATTTCCCTCTTTCTAGCTTTCTACAAGGTCCTCGAAAATTTGGGATTTTATTTGATCAGTTGACATAAATATTAAGAAGAAGAAAAAATGAACTTTATTCTAGGACAACTTGTCCTCTAAGAATAACGAATTAGTACAATACAAAGGACAATCGTCTGGCTATGATAATTAATTATAATAATTTCTTTCTGATCGAATGAAAAATATGCATGTAATTTTGTGAATTGTAAAAATAAATTATATAAGAAATAAAGAAATAAAAAAAAAAAATTGATTAACAGTTAGATCGGAAAGTGGAGTTTGTTCAAATTATAGTTCTCTGCAAGTATTCTTGCATAACGTTTTCATTATTACTCGTAAGTTCAAATGTAATTTGTTCGGTGCATTTATAAAAATATGACTACTTTTTCCCTATGATTTATAACTATAAATATGCATAGGTTTTCCTAAACCCTATACTATAATTAATATAGAAAACCTATTAATATATCTAGGTTTCCCTATGACTGGTCAGTTTTTCAGATCTAACAGGAAAAAAAATAGAAAACATTTCAAATATTTATCCGGTCATTTAAAATAAAATATTAATTAGTTTGTTCATTTTTTCTATTGATTTGTAAATATCTAATCGTTGATTTTTTTCTACTTGATATATAGTTACTTTCCCGAGTATTACATAGCCGCTTACGTTAAGGGAGGAACAACGCCTTAACGTTTTCGAAAATAAAGTACTGCGTAGAATATTGGGGCAAAAAAGGATGAAGAAGACAGAGAATTTAGAAGGCTTTACAATGCAGTACTGCGCGAGTTATAATCCGGGAAATACAGTCCAGGTAATAGCAGCGCGACGGTTGAAATGGGCATGTAAAGGTCGTTGGGTTTAGTAATCATCGAATTTCGAAAAAAAGTGACCTGTTTTGAGCCGTCGGGTAAACTACTGAGGGGTAGACCTAGACGTAGATGGGAGGATTGTGTCAAGGCCGACCTTGGAGATTTGGTTTTTGGAGGAGTGGGTTGGAGGGAGGTGTGTGGTCAATGGTTGGTGGTGTCGGCATTGAACCTTTGGGTTCGCTAAGCCTTTATTTATTTTATTTTATCCGAGTCTTAGTTGAATTCACCGTTAAATTAATCATCTTTTTCTTCATTGAAACTTTCCGGTTACTAGGAAAGAGTCTTTATATTATGTGTTTTATTTGATATAATAATTTTATATTATTGCATATAATATAGATGAGGAAATTCCTAAATGCGATATAGCCCCAACCTTTCCTGTTTGGTGATTGGTAGCCATATATTTTTATGTATTATATGCATTAACATTAAAATGACAATTTACTGGTTGTTGTGTGATTTAATAATTTTATATAAGGGTTCGTTTTACTTTAAGTATAGTTCCATTTTATTCTATGATTCTCTTATTAAAAAAAAAAAAAAGTACACATTACTTCGCTATAAATTATAATGTAATTCTAGTTTACTTGTAGTTTAAACAAAATAAATTCCCCTGCCAAATATATTAAATCTCCTTTCTCTACTTTTTGTCTTAAAGTCAATATTGGCCTAGAGCCAACGCTGCCAGTCTCCGGTTTCTCATCAGTTCCTTCTTTTCTTGGAGAGGTTTTCCTATATCACCCAATATAAACCTGGGTATATTCTTGGTAAGAGGTTCTAGGATGGCCGCATGGTCTTGCTGCTTGAAGGTTTAATTGTCTTCGTTTTCAATTACTATAATGAATAGACTCTGGTTATAGTGAGGTTCCTTGCAATGTCTTTAAAGTCTAGTTCCAATCCCTGATACAATAAAAAAAAATCGATTTATGTTATAAATATGAATCATTGTTTTTTGTTTCTGAATAACGGAATAATTTAAAATATTTTAAAAATACATGTTTTGTGCGTTTATGATTATACAAATACGTCATTAGCTATAGTTCCGGCCAAGTACATTTTCCTCAGAGAATCAGAGGCACCTGTGAATAGTATGTTAGTATGAATTGCCACATCATCGTTACCTAGTGAATTTCTAACAATTTTAAACATATGATATATTTATATATATTTATTATATTTATGATATATAAATATATTTATAAATAATAATTGCATGATGCAACTTTTTATAATCGTTTAAAGGTGGAAGCAAAATCAAATAAGCTGATTAAACAAGATGTCTGACAAACTTTCAAGTGGAATGAGTGAGTTTCTTTTCCGTGTTATATTTTTTAATATTTTTGTTAATCCAGTAAATCTCCGGATTTATCAAATTTAATCCCGAAGTTTGGAGACCGTAAAAACCAGAATAAAACCCATTATTCTTAAGCCGGTACTGCCACTCTTCCGTTTCCTATCCAAATACCTTTAATCGAGTAAGGGTTTCGCCTCTATATTCCCATTACTTTGCCGATAAATTCTGAATTTACAAACTTTATAAGTCTTTTTTAATCATACGTGATTTAATGTTTGTGTCTTTACCAGAAACAATGTTTAAATCTGTAATGGTTTAAATAGGATTTAAGCGACCATTTATAGTATCTAATGAATTTATGAATTTATGAAATTCTAAAAGGGAATTTCAACGGATAATTGTTTTTGAAACTAAAGTATTGCGTATGACATTTACTTGTATAAAAATATACACACTCCAGAGTTCAGGAGGCTACACTATGGGGAATCAACATTTATCGGGTGAATATAGTTCTGGTTATAGCAGTGCGTCGATAGAAATGGGCATGTGAAGTTTTAGTTAGTAATAATCTAATTAAAAACGGTTAATTAGTGCTAAACCGTATGGTAAACGTTTGAGAGTAGACCAATACGTAGACTGAAGGATTGTCTCTAGGTTAATGTTGTGGATTTGCGTTTTATTGAGGTGGGATGAAGGAGATTGGATCACACACCAATCTCCTTCGGTGGTTGAATAAGATAGGGATGTTTCTCTTTACTTCCGAAAGTTCAGAGACAATAATTATTTATTACTTCCATCACTTTAAAGATTTTTCCCCTAAAGAACTGCAAACTTATGATTTCGTTGAGAGATTCCAAAAGTCCTAGAAAATTTATGAAAGTCGGTTCTGAAGCCCTTAGAACACTGATATAAAAAACGAAACAAAATGTGGCTCATGTTTTGTTTTAATTTTTCATTTCTGCTTTAATTATTCTATTCTACATCGGGCGCTACCGCCCATGAAGGATCTGGGCCTCTGCACACAGCTTTCTCCACTCCTCTCTGTCAGCGGCCACGTTCCTCCAATTCTGGATATTTAGCCACCGTATGTCCCCTTCCACATATCATGCATCAATCTTTGCCTGAGCCTGCTTCTTCTTTTTGTTCCTTCTGTTGCTCCTTTCCACATTTTTCTTGGTAGCCTTTGAGGTTCCATCCTCTCTAAATGACCCAGCCGTTGCAACCTCGCATTTTTCACAACACTGACAATATCCGCTTCATCACAGAGTTCTCTGAGCTCTCCATTGCTTCAGATGCGCTAGAACTCTTCCTCTTATACTAGTAGAAACTTTAGATATTCCTTTTTCAGAGTCCATGTTTCGCTATCATACGTCACTACTGGACTTATTACCGTTTTTTATATGGTTACTTTTGCCCTTCTGGAGAGGCTTTTAAACCGGAGAGCTTTCTTAATCGCATAACATCGCCTTGTTTCCGCTGCTATTCTGGCTTTAATGTCAGACCCTGCATCATTATTATCCGTTACTATACCTCCGAGGTACTTAAATTCTCTACAAGTAGGAAACGTGTACTCCCTTTTTTAATTATAAGTTCACACCAATTAATAATATATATTGTATGCCATAGTTGTTTAAAAATAACATTCTCCGTGAAATATTCCTCGTCGCCATCTTGTGGAGGTCTTACTTCTCCTTCTCTTTTGTTATTTTAGACTCCATTTTATGGTAATTATAGACTGGCATGCCCGGCATCATAACCAAGCTACCTCATTTTTAATGTTGCGCTTGTTTTCGAAACGTTAGTTCTTAATATAGGTATATGAATATGCTATATAGATGTCGATACCACCGATCTTTGTCCATGCACCTCCCCTCCATCCCACCCCATTAAAATCCATATTTTAAAGCCCCTCTCCCAACTTGCGCCTAGGTCTATTCTTGGACGGTTAACCCAACGGTTTAACACAGGTTTTTTTTTTTTTTTTTTTTTTTTTTTTTTTTTTTTTTTAATTCGGTTAAATTAAGTTTGACTCATTTTAATCGTCTCGCTGCTGTAACCAAGACTATACGCATCTGATTAATATCACGCGATTCCGCTTTGCAGAGTCTTCAGGGTTCCATAGTCTACTGTTCCTTTTTTAGGGGCCTGGTACTTAATATTTTTAAAAACTTTAAGACCCAGTCTTACCATTTACAACTATTCATAACTAAAAAGAGTCAACGGAAGTTCATAACCACAGTCTATGACTATATTATAGACGGTCGGAACTGTTATTAGTTTTACCAAGTGTGGCCATACAAATAGATATATTATTAATTCAAGGAAACTATTTACAAAGTAGCTGATTGAACTCTTGCTAGTTTTACCGAATATGGTCGCTAAAAAGAATTTTAGTCATCAACTGATATTTATATTTAAAAACAGTATACTTTTATTATAATAGCTGTTGAAAACAGCTTGTATTACCAAATATGGTCATTTAAGAGAAATGTTATTATAAAAACATCAAACATAAATAAATATGAAGATGTTTATATCTTTAAAATAAATTGTTTGCATTATAGCTGGCGGGGACTCTTGCTACTTTCACCAAATATGGTCATGAAAATGATTCTATTGTAACTAGTGGGAACAGATGGTTTTACTAAATATGGTCATCAAAAAGATAAGAAACAGGCCAGCTTTCTATTAGATTTCGGAAGTTCCTTCATCAATATGATAGTGTGAGGACCGTGGTTTGACTTGATTTTTCCCATTCTTCCACTACAGGTATTTTCCATAATTGATTTGATGTGTTGTATTCCTTATATAAGTTTTTTCCATCTTCAAAAAAATATGGTTTAGGAAATCGTTCATTCTTATAATATCGTCATTTCAAATACTTTTTTTTGCCTTAATCAGAATACCAATATAAAGATAATTTGTTCACTATTTAAGTGCTGGGTATTGACGTATAGGCGGTTTAAGTCTATAGGTGCAACCATATATTTAGGCAATATGAATTCGGTTATTAAACAAATACACAGGCAAAAACTGTTGTGATAGTTCGACTACATATTTTCGAAATGGTGCTCTAAATTAAAATAAATGTGCTGTAAGATAGCATAAAACTGTAAATAATATAAATATTTTTACCTCAAACAAGCAGTTAGGTGCCGATATTTGTAGAAGAAGAAATGCTTACCTGAAAAAAAAAATTATATAAGCAACGTTAATTAGCTTACTAACCCAATGAGTAAATTATTAGTTTTTTGATTGGTATACAGGGTGAGTGTGGGGGGGGGGGGACCTAGGAGAATAATGCCGCAGACCTCACGTTTCTATTCCAGTCCGTTGCAAATATACGAGAAATCAATGACTTTTTTGTGGAAACCACGTTTTTTGTCATAGAAGCTGTAATATCTACACTTTGTTTAAACATTTCTCAAACTTTGACCTCAAATTCGTATTTAACATTAAATTTTCTATAAGAGCAGAGTACATGTAACCTTGAATTTTACAAGCTCATCTTCCTATAAAATTCACCTCAGAATGGGGTATTCTTCAACAGAATCTGCATTCAACAGGTATCGGCAGAATTGAGGTTTATGTTCATTATCATTTGGGTTTTAAACCTTACATTTCTAAACCTTCTACGTTTTTTTACTACTTTTTTCGAGATAGCAACGTTATAATTTAGGTCTATTAACCCAGCCACCGACATAGATATCAATTAGGAATTAAACCTTAAAAAAATTTGTTGTCATCGATTCACTAACGAACTATAAAATTACCATGTACTTTACTTGAATTATAAGCCGAATATTAAAAATTGGGGTCATAGGTTTTTAAAAAGTTAAGGGAAAAACAAAGTCTTTAAGTTTTCAAAAATAAATTACTGCGAAGAATGTTTAGCTCAAAAAAAATTTCGATAGTCAAAGCAGGCAGTTAAGGTGGCTCGGTCATGTGAAAAGGATGACGGAAGATAGACTTCCAAAAATGATGATGAACGGCAGGCCTGGAGAAAAAAGATTGAGAGGAAGACCAAGGCTGAGGTGGCTGGACAACGTTCAGGATGACCTGCCTGGGAGAAGGAAGGCGGAAGATAGACTAACTAGAATGGCTGCCTGCACTTTGTGAAGCCGAGGTCCGACTAAGACTGATTAGGCGCTCAATAATAAATAAATTTTTGAAAAAATGATAATATAATTTCAAATTTTAATTTTTAATCCCAAAAGCTTTGTGCGATTATTACAATTTCTTTATACTTATTTCATAAAATTTTAATTTGTTTAAACATAAAAAACTTGCGTTGAGGTACAGTCGTTTATCCATAAATTGGAGGAAGGTTCAAGACAGCATGAGAATGGAAATTGACAATGTTCGCTGTTAGACGTACCTGAACATGTTCCTGTCCTAGACGAGTCTCAGACCCTTATTAATTTGTGATACTAGCCTCGAGCTGATTTGTCTCTTGGTACCATTACCCTGAAGATTAAACGTTATCTATCGGTTCATGTTTTTTATTTCCTCTCAAGGAACTAAAAACTTACTCGTTCATACAAAAAAATTTCCAGTCTGTAAAATAAATTTTTCTTAAAGAATTTCATTTTTCTGGCAAACGTGCTACATGCTCAATTTAGCTTGTATCTAAGGAAGATTTTTGTCATACTTGTACTTTATTTTTGAACATGTACTTGAAGCCGTCAAACGCGTGCGTGTCGTGTCTTTTACTCTATTTTCTTGTTATAGTTTCCCTAAACTTTTCTTTAATGATGGTAGCTCATCTATTTCCATAATCTACTTTTTCTCTCTTCTTTATATGGAATTATATGGAATCCACATTGTCAATATCTGCACCGATGAAAACAGTATGTTAATAGAATTTACTATGGATCATCTTTCTCTCTGGTGGTTGCTAGGATCGGTAAATGTGTTTTATATATTTTTACCCCACATTGCAACCTATATAAATTTTCGTCTGCTATCAGATATTTGTGCATCGTTGTCAATACCTTCACTGATGAAATACATTTTTTTATTTATTGTTCACCCTTTCTTGCCTCGAGGCAATACAGGTTTAGGCAATATTAACTTTTAATATTGCAGAAATATCAAAGCATATTCATATAATACAAAATAACATTATACACAATAACAATATATAAATACAATACAAAATATAGACAATATAATAACTACAATACTAATAACTACAATAACAATAAATATAATAACAATAACTACAATAACAATGTGGCAACATAACTGAGAAATTTAACTGAGGGAAATCATTCACCGAGAGAACATATAATCCGGGTTCCCTCAGTAGTGTGGCCCTCAGAGCTTCAAAGGCCGTGCAATTCATAATGATGTGCTCTGCAGTTTCTGGAATTCCAGATCTAGGACATAAGGGATCTATGTCTACACCAAGGCTATGGAGTTTAGCCCGGAAATCCCCATGCTCTGTGTGAAATTGTGATATCCATTAGTCCGGGAGGACCCATTTCGAATACAACGTGGCTGAACGGTAGGAAAGTATTTTCTCAAGGTAGCACCTTTCGAAGTTGCCACCCACCGCCAATGCCACGTTTCTATAGAATGATCTCGGATAACACATGTCTATTTTCTGGGTTCTTCTTTGATTCTCGCACGAATGTTCTCCTGAGAAGATCAGAGAAGATTTGCTGAGTCCCCTCTCTTGAACTTATTCTTCAACACTTCTCGTAAGAAGAGGTAGAAAGGGATTCCTTCAGCTAAAACTTGTGCCGCCTCGTGAGACGCACTCCTGTAAGACTTGGTTACCCTGAGTAGAGTCGTTCTGTCAGAGAAATGCTGTTCCTCGAGCACAACCAGTATTTCATCAAAAACCAGCTTCCATAAGGCTGGGCCAAGAACTGATTCCTGGGGGCATCCCCTATGTATAGAAACTTCATTCTCATAAGAACTTCCTCAAACCTTTACAATCCTGTTCTGAAGGTATATGAGGGTATATAAGTTACTGGAAACTTCGTATTTCTGTAGCTGTTAAAGTACATTTGGTCACCAGACACTGTCAAATGCAGAGGATATATCAAATAGTAACAACATAACATACCGCTCATTACATTGTTCGACGTCGGCGCAAATTCTAAGTATGGCATCAGTAGTTAGTTCTCTTACCTTTTGTGGAGCCAAATGGCCGTGGATGGCTTGCCTTTCTAAATATCGGCTGTAGTCTTATCATAATGAGATTCTGCAGTACCTGACTCATCACCGGAAGAAGACATATAGGTCTATACGACTTAGGAAGCTGTTTATCCTTATCCCCTCCCTTGTAGAGGAGTCTCAAATCTGCTGTTTTCCAGATTTTCGGAAAATACCACCTATCTAGGCAGTCATTGAAAATTCCTAATAATATATCTTCAATATAGGGGATACTATTCTTTAAGATCGCGGGGTCTATAAATCGAGCACCGGGGCTCGGCCAAATTCCTGCCTTTCAATAGCAATACGAAGATCGTGACTGTCCCATGGAGAGCAGAAGTCTGTACCAGGTGGGTATGTCGTTGTGCGTCTAATTAATTCTTCCTCTTCATTATCTTCGGTCAGATCATCTCTAGGATATATAGCCTCCGTGAAAATGGTCGCCTCTTCTTCGAGGGTAGTTGCTTAAACCTCTACATGCATGAGGACTAATGTTTGCATAGGAGTCAGCTTTCCCAGAGCAACTCTGTACGGAATACTCCATGGATTCTTCCTTGACTCTTCGACAATGAATTCATCCAGTTTAGAGACTCTGTAGTCCAGGTCATCAGCTCTTTCTGATTCTGTAAATTCCCAAACATCATCGGCTATTTCTCCCTATGCATGGATTTGAAGACACTCTATTCATTCCTTCAGATTACGTAGCCTTTGTCAATAGCTTGATAACCTAGCACATCCCACTGGTAAAATACAGTATGTTAATATAATTTACCATGTATCATCTTGCTCTCTGGTGGTTGCAAGGATCGCTAAATGTGTTTTATATATTTTTACCCCATATTGCAACCGATATAAATTTTCATCTGCTATCAGATATTTGTGCATTGTCAATATCTTCACTGATCAAATACAGTATGTTAATAGAATTTACCATGAATTTATTATTCTCGGCATTGGTGGTTGCAAGGATGGGTAAATGTGTTTTATATATTTTTATCCCACATTGCAACGTATATAAATGTTCGCCTGCCATCTGATATCTGTGCATTGTTGTCCAATATCTTTACTGATGAAATACAGTATGTTAATAGAATTCCTTGTTTCATCTTTCTCTCTGGTGGTTGCTAGGATTGGTAGATGTGTTCAGTATATATTTACTAAAATTGCAACCTACATACATTTTCTCTGCTATTAGATATTTGAGCATAGTTGTCAATATTTTTTTTTTTTTTTTTTTTTTTTTTTTTTACGGCTTAACAACCCGGTGACAGGTTTTGGCCTCCTCCAATCGTCACGCTCCCACACGGAAAGTCGCGATCCAGTTCCTCACTCTTATTATGTTTCTAGCACCTATAGAGACACCATCCGACCACCTCAGCTTTCGCCTTCCTCTCCTTCGTGTTCCATGGATTAGCTGGGTCAACAGTAGCCTTGGCACTTCCCCATCAGCAATTCTGGCAATTCAGCAATTATGCGTACTTTAGCCGTCTTATTTCATTGTTCTTACAATTTCAGCCTCTACAAAGGCCGTGTATAGTTCCTGATTTGTCCAGCGTCTCTATTCTTCTCAGACTTTTACGCCTCCGAAAATTCGTCTATAAACTTTCCTTTCAAAAATCAGGAGCTATTTCTCGGCTACCTTGGATGCTGCCCAACATTCTGATCCGTACAGGAGTATAGGGTGTACTAAAGTTTTATAGAGGTGGAGTTTAGTCTTTCTGGAGAGTATTCTCTTGTTGAGCTGTCTAGGTAGACCCAGGTAGCATCTAATGGCTGTGGCAATCCTATTTCTTCCCTTTAGTACTGACCAAATTCCCTTTCAGCATATGGCAAGAGACATTTAAATAGTACTTGGAACAGTATCATATATGCGCATGAAAGCAAGGAGATTTCTCGATAATTATGCATATATATAACCCTTTTTGTGAATAGGACATGTTCCAGTCAATGGGCATCACCTCATTTGTCCATATCTTGAGAAGAAGGTCCTGAAAAGCTTGGATGAATCCACTTCTACTATTTTTTAAGAGTTCCGCTGGCAGTGCATCGGCTCCAGGGGCTTTCTTGTTTCTCAGCTTGCAGATAGCATCTTCAATCTCATCCTCATCAGGGGACTCGAGATCTGATCCTTCCAGCAGGCTTATCCTGTTTTCTTCTTAGTCGTCTTCAGCATAGGTTATCACCTCCTCTTTAGCGACTCCTCCATAGTCGAGAAGATCACGGAAATAGTTTCTCCACTCTATAAGGACTTTATCCTTGTCAGTGACCAAGTTACTCTCTTTATCCCTGCATGATTTAAGCATATTCGTAAAGAGTTTTCTTTGTTTATTGACAAATCGAAAGAAATACCTACTTTCCTGGCTAAAGCACAGCAAATCCATCTTCTCCATCTCCTCCCTCTCCTTCTGTTTCTTCTTACGGTGTACCCGTTTCTCATCCTCTCTTCTCTGTCTATACTCTTCGACTGTTCTTCTAGCGCTTTTTCATATCATGGCCTCATATGAGAGATTCTTCCTTTCCCTGGCTGTTCTACACACCTTGTCAAACCACGCAAACCTAGGTTCCGTAACTTTACAGATGAAAAAAACTATGTTCATAGAATTTACCATGTATCATCTTTCTCACTAGTGGTTGCCTGAATCGGGAAATGTGTTTTATATACTTTTACTTGAAAATGCAACCTACATCAACTTTCATCTGCTGACAGATAATTGTGCATTGTTGTCATTATCTTCTCTGATGAAATACAGTATGTTAATAGAATTTACTATAAATTTATTATTTTTGGTATTGGTGGTTGCAAGGATCGGTAAATGTGTTTTAAATATTTTTTTACCCCATATTGCAACCTATATTAACTTTCATCTCCTATCAGATATTTGTGCATTGTTGTCATTATCTTCTCTGATGAAAAACAGTATCTTAATAGAATTTACTATAAATTTATTATTTTTGGCATTGGTGGTTGCCAGGATCGGTAAATGTTTTTTATATATTTTTACCCCACATTGCAATCAATATTAATTTTCATCTGCTATCAGATGTTTGTGCATTGTTGTCATTATCTTCTCTGATGAAAAACAGTATCTTAATAGAATTTACTATAAATTTATTATTTATGGCATTGGTGGTTGCCAGGATCGGTAAATATGTTTTATATATTTTGACCCCATATTGCAACCTATATTAACTTTCATCTGCTATCAGATATTTGTGCATTGTTGTCATTATCTTCTCTGATGAAATACAGTATGTTAATAGAATTTACTATAAATTTATTATTTTTGGTATTGGTGGTTGCAAGGATCGGTAAATGTGTTTTATATATTTTTACCACACATTGCAACTTATATTAACTTTCATTTGCTATCAGATATATGTGCATTGTTGTCATTATCTTCACTGATGAAATACAGTATGTTAATAGAATTTACTATAAATTTATTATTTTTTGCATTGGTGGTTGCCAGGATCGGTAAATATGTTTTATATATTTTGACCCCATATTGCAACCTATATTAACTTTCATCTGCTATCAGATATTTGTGCATTGTTGTCATTATCTTCTCTGATGAAAAACATTATGTTCATAGAATTTACCATGTATCATCTTTCTTTCTGGTGGTTACCTGACTCGGGAAATGTGTTTTATATATTTTTACCCCACATTGACACCAATGTTAATTTTCATCTGCTATCAGATATTTGTGCATTGTTGTCATTATGTTCTCTGATGAAATACAGTATGTTAATAGAATTTACTTTATTATTATTTTTGGCATTGGTGGATGCCAGGATCGGTAAATGTGTTTTATATATTTTTTCACCCCATATTGCAACCTATATATAACTTTCATCTGCTATCAGATATTTGTGCATTTATGTCAATATCTTCACCAATGAAAAACACCTACATATGTTCATAGAATTTACTATAAATTTATTATTTTTTGCATTGGTGGTTGCCAGGATCGGTAAATATGTTTTATATTTTTTTACCCCACATTGACACCAATGTTAATTTTCATCTGCTATCAGATATTTGTGCATTGTTGTCATTATGTTCTCTGATGAAATACAGTATGTTAATAGAATTTACTTTATTATTATTTTTGGCATTGGTGGATGCCAGGATCGGTAAATGTGTTTTATATATTTTTTCACCCCATATTGCAACCTATATATAACTTTCATCTGCTATCAGATATTTGTGCATTTATGTCAATATCTTCACCAATGAAAAACACCTACATATGTTCATAGAATTTACTATAAATTTATTATTTTTTGCATTGGTGGTTGCTAGGATCGGTAAATATGTTTTATATTTTTTTACCCCATATTGCAACCTATATATAACTTTCATCTGCTATCAGATTTTTGTGCATTTATGTCAATATCTTCACCGATGAAAAACACCTGTGTTCATAGAATTTACTACGGTTTATCTTTCTTTCTGGTGGTTGCCTGACTCGGAAAATGTGTTTAATAAACTTTCATCTGCTGGCAGATATTTGTGCATTTTTGTCAATATCTTCACCGATGAAAAACGCTATGTTTATAGAATTTACCACGATTTATCTTTCTCTCTGGTGGTTGCCTGATTCGGAAATGTATTTTATATACTTTTACCCCACATTGTAACCAATATTAATTTCTATCTGCTATCAGATATTTGTGCATTGTTGTCATTATCTTCACTGATGAAATACAGTATGTTAATAGAATTTACTATAAACTAATTTTTTTTTGGCATTGGTGGTTGCCAGGATCGGTAAATGTGTTTTATACATTTTTATCCCACATTGCAACCTATATTAATTTTCATCTGCTATCAGATATTTGTGCATTGTTGTTATTATCTTCTCTGATGAAATACAGTATGTTAATAGAATTTACTATATTATTATTTTCAGCATTGGTGGTTGCCAGGATCGGTAATTGTGTTCTATATATCTTTTTACCCCATATTGCAACCTATATATAACTTTCATCTGCTATCAGATTTTTGTGCATTTTTGTCATTATCTTCACCGATGAAAAAACACTATGTTCATAGAATTTACAACGGTTTAACTTTCTCTCTGGTGGTTGCCTGACTCGAAAAATGTGTTTAATAAACTTTCATCTGCTGGCAGATATTTGTGCATTTTTGTCAATATCTTCACCGATAAAAAACACTATGTTCAAAGAATTTCCTAAGGTTTATCTTTCTCTCTGGTGGTTGCCTGACTCGGAAAATGTGTTTTATAAACTTTCATTTGCTGGCAGATATTTGTGCATTTTTGTCAATATCTTCAACGATGAAAAACGCTATGTTTATAGAATTTACCACGATTTTACTTCCTTTCTGGTGGTTGCCTGACTCGGAAAATGTGTTTTATAAACTTTTATCTGCTGGCAGATAATGGTGCATTTTTGTCAATATCTTCAACGATGAAAAACGCTATGTTTATAGAATTTACCACGATTTATCTTTCTTTCTGGTGGTTACCTGATTCGGAAATGTGTTTTATATACTTTTACTTGAGAATGCAACCTATATTAACTTTCATCTGCTATCAGATGTTTGTGCATTTTTGTCATTATCTTCTCTGATGAAATACAGTAGGTTAATAGAATTTAGTAATAATTTATTATTTTTTATCATTGGTGTTTGCAAGGATTGGTAAATGTGTTTTATATATTTTTACCGCAAATTACAACCTATATTAACTTTCATCTGCTATCAGATATTTTTCAATATCTTAACTAATTAAAAGCACTATGTTAATAAAATTTACTCTGGGTTATCTTCTTTTCTTGTGGTTGCAAGGATCGGTAAATGTGTTTTGTATATATTTACTAAAAATTGCAACCTACATAAATTTTCTCTGTTATTAGATATATGTGCATTGTTGTCAATATCGTATCTGTTGAAAAACAAAATGTTTA
Organism: Euschistus heros; assembly: GCA_003667255.2. Lineage (NCBI taxonomy): Eukaryota > Metazoa > Arthropoda > Insecta > Hemiptera > Pentatomidae > Euschistus > Euschistus heros. The sequence continues at coordinate 1,608,272 of RCWM02000095.1, forward strand.
TAGTATTTATTTACTATGTATAATATTTTCTCTAGTGGTTGCATGAATCGGGAAATGTGTTTTATATACTTTTACTTGAGAATGCAACCGACATTAACTTTCATCTGCAGGCAGATATTTGTGCATTGTTGTCATTATCTTCTCTGACGAAATACAGTATGTTAATAGAATTTAGTATTAATTTATTATTTTTGGCATTGGTGGTTTCAAAGATCGGTAAAGGTGTTTTATATATTTTTACCACAAATTACAACCTATATAAATATTTTATCTGCTATCTGATATTTGTCAATATCTTAACTGATTAAAAGCACTATGTTAATAGAATTTACTTTGTATTATCTTTCTTTCTCGTGGTTGTAAGGATCGGCAAATGTGTTTTGTATATATTTACTAAAAATTGCCACCTACATAAATTTTCTCTGCTATTAGATATTTGTGCATTGTTGTCAATATCTTATCTGATGAAAAACAAAATGTTCATAGTATGTATTTACTATGTATAATATTTTCTCTAGTAGTTGCATGAATCGGTAAATGTGGTTGATTTACTTTTAATTGAGATTGCACACTTCATCAACTTTTATCTGCTGGCAGATATTTGTGCATTTATGTCAATATCTTCAGCGATGAAAAACACTATGTTCATAGAATTTACCACGGTTTAACTTTCTCTCTGGTGGTTGCCTGAATCGGGAAATGAGTTTTATAAATTTTCATCTGCTGGCAGATATTTGTGCATTTTTGTCAATATCTTCACCGATAAAAAACACTATGTTCATAGAATTTCCCAAGGTTTATCTTTCTCTCTGGTGGTTGCCTGACTCGGAAAATGTGTTTTATAAACTTTCATTTGCTGGCAGATATTTGTGCATTTTTGTCAATATCTTCACCAATGAAAAACGCTATGTTTATAGAATTTACCACGATTCATCTTTCTTTCTGGTGGTTGCCTGACTTGGAAAATGTGTTTTATAAACTTTCATCTGCTGGCAGATAATTGTGAATTTTTGTCAATATCTTCACCGATAAAAAACGCTATGTTTATAGAATTTACCACGATTTATCTTTCTCTCTGGTGGTTGCCTGATTCGGAAAATGTGTTTTATAAACTTTCATTTGCTGGCAGATTTGTGCATTTTTGTCAATATCTTCACCAATGAAAAACGCTATGTTTAAAGAATTTACCACGATTCATCTTTCTTTCTGGTGGTTGCCTGACTCGGAAAATGTGTTTTATAAACTTTCATCTGCTGGCAGATAATTGTGAATTTTTGTCAATATCTTCACCGATAAAAAAAACGCTATGTTTATAGAATTTACCACGATTTATCTTTCTCTCTGGTGGTTGCCTGATTCGGAAATGTGTTTTATATACTTTTACTTGAGAATGCAACCTTTATTAACATTCATCTCCTATCAAATGTTTGTGCATTGTTGTCATTATCTTAACTAATAAAATAAAGTATTTTAATAGAATTTACTATAAATTAATTTTTTTTTGGCATTGGTGTTTGCCAGGATCTGTAAATGTATTTTATATATTTTTACCCCACATTGTAACCAATATTAATTTCCATCTGCTATCAGATATTTGTGCATTGTTGTCATTATCTTCACTGATGAAATACAGTATGTTAATAGAATTTACTATAAATTTATTATTTTTTGCATTGGTGGTTGCAAGGATCGGCAAATGTGTTTTATATATTTTGACCCCATATTGCAACCTATATTAACTTTTATCTGCTATCAGATATTTGTGCATTGTTGTCATTATCTTCTCCGATGAAATACAGTATGTTAATAGAATCTAGTAATAATTTATTATTTTTTATCATTGGTGTTTGCAAGGATTGGTAAATGTGTTTTATATATTTTGTACCGCAAATTACAACCTAAATAGATTCATTATCTGCTATCAGATATTTGTCAATATCTTAACTGATTAAAAGCACTATGTTAATAGAATTTACTTTGCATTATCTTCTTTTGTTGTGGTTGCAAGGATCGGCAAATGTGTTTTGTATATATTTACTAAAAATTGCAACCTAGATAAATTTTCTATGCTATTAGATATTTGTGCATTGTTGTCAATATCTTATCTGATGAAAAACAAAATGTTTGTAGTATGTATTTACTATGTATAATATTTTCTCTAGTGGTTGCATGAATCGGTAAATGTGTTTTATATACTTTTACTTGAGAATGCAACCTACATTAACTTTCATCTGCAGGAAGATATTTGTGCATTGTTGTCATTATCTTCTCTGATGAAATACACTATGTTCATAGAATTTACCACGGTTTAACTTTCTCTGTGGTGGTTGCCTGAATCGGGAAATGAGTTTTATAAATTTTCATCTGCTGGCAGATATTTGTGCATTTTTGTCAATATCTTCACCGATGTAGAACACTATGTTTATAGAATTTACAACGATTTATCTTTCTCTCTGTTAGTTGCTTACTCGGGAAATGTGTTTTAAATACTTTTACTTGAGAATGCAACCTACATTAACTTTCATCTGCTGGCAGATATTTGTGCATTTTTCGTAATATCTTCACCGATGAAAAACACTATGTTCTTAGAATTACTACGTTTTATCTTTCTCTCTGGTGGTTGCAAGGATCGGTAAATGTATTGTATATATTTTTACCCCACATTGCAACCTATATTAACTTTCATCTGCTATCAGATATTTGTGCATTGTTGTCATTATCTTCCCATATGAAATACAGTATGTTAATAGAATTTAATATAAATTTATTATTTTGGGCATTGGTGGGTTGCAAGTATCGGTTACTGTGTTTTATATATTTTTACCGAAAATTAAAACCCATATAAATTCTTTATCTGCAATCAGATATTTGTCAATATCTTAACTGATTAAAAGCACTATGTTCTTAGAATTGCTACGTTTTATTTTTCTCTCTGGTGGTTGCTTACTCGGGAAATGTGTTTTATATACTTTTACTTGAGAATGCAACCTACATTAACTTTCATCTACTGGCAGATATTTGTGCATTTTTCGCAATATCTTCACCGATGAAAAACAATATGTTCTTAGAATTACTACGTATTATCTTTCTCTCTGGTGGTTGCTTACTCGGGAAATGTGTTTTATATACTTTTACTTGAGAATGCAACCTACATTAACTTTCATCTGCTGGCAGATATTTGTGCATTTTTCGCAATATCTTCACCGATGAAAAACACTATGTTCTTAGAATTACTACGTTTTATCTTTCTCTCTGGTGGTTGCTTACTCGGGAAATGTGTTTTATAAATTTTTACCCTACATTAAATCCAATATTAACTTTCACCTGCTATTAGATATTTGTGCATTGTCTTCAATATATTCATTGATGAAATTAAGTATTTTAAAGGAATTCACTACGAATTTATTATTTTTGGCATTGGTGGTTGCAAGGATCGGTAAATTTGTTTTATATATTTTTACCCCATATTGCAACCTATTTTAACTTCCATCTGCTATCAGATATTTGTGCATTGTTGTCATTATCTTCCCATATGAAATACAGTATGTTAATAGAATTTACTATAAATTTATTATTTTGGGCATTGGTGGGTTGCAAGTATCGGTTACTGTGTTTTATATATTTTTACCGAAAATTAAAACCTATATAAATTCTTTATCTGCAATCAGATATTTGTCAATATCTTAACTGATTAAAAGCACTATGTATTTAGAATTACTACGTTTTATTTTTCTCTCTGGTAGTTGCTTAATCGGGAAATGTGTTTTATATACTTTTAATTGAGAATGCTACCTACATTAACTTTCATCTACTGGCAGATATTTGTGCATTTTTCGCAATATCTTCACCGATGAAAAACACTATGTTCTTAGAATTACTACGTTTTATCTTTCTCTCTGGTGGTTGCTTACTCGGGAAATGTGTTTTATATACTTTTACTTGAGAATGCAACCTACATTAACTTTCATCTGCTGCAGATATTTGTGCATTTTTCGCAATATCTTCACCGATGAAAAACATTATGCTCTTAGAATTACTACGTTGTATCTTTCTCTCTGGTGGTTGCAAGGATCGGTAAATGTATTGTATATATTTTTACCCTACATTGCAACCTATATTAACTTTCATCTGCTATCATATTTGTGCATTGTTGCCATTATCTTCTCTGATGAAATACAGTATGTTAATAAAATTTACTATAAATTTATTATTTTTGGCATTAGTGGTTGCAAGGATCGGTAAATTTGTTTTATATATTTTTACCCCATATTGCAACCTATAATAACTTTCATTTGCTATTAGATATTTCTGCATTGCTGTCATTATCTTCACTGATGAAATACAGTATGTCAATGGAATTTACTATGAATTTATTATTTTGGGCATTGGTGGGTTGCAAGTATCGTTTACTGTGTTTTATATATTTTTACCGAAAATTAAAACCTATATAAATTCTGTATCTGCAATCAGATATTTGTCAATATCTTAACTGATTAAAAGCACTATGTTCTTAGAATTACTACGTTTTATCTTTCTCTCTGGTGGTTGCTTACTCGGGAAATGTGTTTTATAAACTTTTACTTGAGAATGCAACCTACATTAACTTTCATCTACTGGCAGATATTTGTGCATTTTTCGCAATATCTTCACCGATGAAAAACACCATGTTCTTAGAATTACTACGTATTAATTATCCTTTTCTCTGGTGGTGTCTTACTCGGGAAATGAGTTTTATATACTTTTACTTGAGAATGCAACCTACATTAAGTTTCATCTGCTGGCAGATATTTCTGCATTTATGTCAATATCTTCAGCGATGAAAAACACTATGTTCATAGAATTTACCACGGTTTAACTTTCTCTCTGGTGGTTGCCTGAATCGGGAAATGAGTTTTTTAAATTTTCGTCTGCTGGCAGATATTTGTGCATTTTTGTCAATATCTTCACCGATAAAAAACACTATGTTAGCAGATATTTGTCCATTTTTGTCAATATCTTCACCGATAAAAAACACTATGTTCATAGAATTTCCCAAGGTTTATCTTTCTCTCTGGTGGTTGCCTGACTCGGAAAATGTGTTTTATAAACTTTCATTTGCTGGCAGATATTTGTGCATTTTTGTCAATATCTTCAGCGATGAAAAACGCTATGTTTATAGAATTTACCACGATTCATCTTTCTTTCTGGTGGTTGCCTGACTCGGAAAATGTGTTTTATAAACTTTCATCTGCTGGCAGATAATTGTGAATTTTTGTCAATATCTTCACCGATAAAAAACGCTATGTTTATAGAATTTACCACGATTTATCTTTCTCTCTGGTGGTTGCCTGATTCGGAAAATGTGTTTTATAAACTTTCATTTGCTGGCAGATATTTGTGCATTTTTGTCAATATCTTCACCAATGAAAAACGCTATGTTTATAGAATTTACCACGATTCATCTTTCTTTCTGGTGGTTGCCTGATTTGGAAAATGTGTTTTATAAACTTTCATCTGCTGGCAGATAATTGTGAATTTTTGTCAATATCTTCACCGATAAAAAACGCTATGTTTATAGAATTTACCACGATTTATCTTTCTCTCTGGTGGTTGCCTGATTCGGAAATGTGTTTTATATACTTTTACTTGAGAATGCAACCTTTATTAACATTCATCTGCTATCAAATGTTTGTGCATTGTTGTCATTATCTTAACTAATGAAATAAAGTATTTTAATAGAATTTACTATAAATTAATTTTTTTTTGGCATTGGTGTTTGCCAGGATCGGTAAATGTATTTTATATATTTTTACCCCACATTGTAACCAATATTAATTTTCATCTGCTATCAGATATTTGTGCATTGTTGTCATTATCTTCACTGATGAAATACAGTATGTTAATAGAATTTACTATAAATTTATTATTTTTTGCATTGGTGGTTGCAAGGATCGGCAAATGTGTTTTTATATATTTTGACCCCATATTGCAACCTATATTAACTTTTATCTGCTATCAGATATTTGTGCATTGTTGTCATTATCTTCTCCGATGAAATACAGTATGTTAATAGAATCTAGTAATAATTTATTATTTTTTATCATTGGTGTTTGCAAGGATTGGTAAATGTGTTTTATATATTTTGTACCGCAAATTACAACCTAAATAGATTCATTATCTGCTATGAGATATTTGTCAATATCTTAACTGATTAAAAGCACTATGTTAATAGAATTCACTTTGCATTATCTTCTTTTGTTGTGGTTGCAAGGATCGGCAAATGTGTTTTGTATATATTTACTAAAAATTGCAACCTAGATAAATTTTCTATGCTATTAGATATTTGTGCATTGTTGTCAATATCTTATCTGATGAAAAACAAAATGTTTGTAGTATGTATTTACTATGTATAATATTTTCTCTAGTGGTTGCATGAATCGGTAAATGTGTTTTATATACTTTTACTTGAGAATGCAACCTACATTAACTTTCATCTGCAGGAAGATATTTGTGCATTGTTGTCATTATCTTCTCTGATGAAATACACTATGTTCATAGAATTTACCACGGTTTAACTTTCTCTGTGGTGGTTGCCTGAATCGGGAAATGAGTTTTATAAATTTTCATCTGCTGGCAGATATTTGTGCATATTTGTCAATATCTTCACCGATGAAAACACTATGTTTATAGAATTTACAAGGATTTATCTTTCTCTCTGGTGGTTGCTTACTCGGGAAATGTGTTTTATATACTTTTACTTGAGAATGCAACCTACATTAACTTTCATCTGCTGGCAGATATTTGTGCATTTTTCGTAATATCTTCACCGATGAAAAACACCATGTTCTTAGAATTACTACGTTTTATCTTTCTCTCTGGTGGTTGCAAGGATCGGTAAATGTATTGTATATATTTTTACCCCACATTGCAACCTATAATTACTTTCATCTGTTATCAGATATTTGTGCATTGTTGTCATTATCTTCCCATATGAAATACAGTATGTTAATAGAATTTAATATAAATTTATTATTTTGGGCATTGGTGGGTTGCAAGTATCGGTTACTGTGTTTTATATATTTTTACCGAAAATTAAAACCTATATAAATTCTTTATCTGCAATCAGATATTTGTCAATATCTTAACTGATTAAAAGCACTATGTATTTAGAATTACTACGTTTTATTTTTCTCTCTGGTGGTTGCTTACTCGGGAAATGTGTTTTATATACTTTTACTTGAGAATGCAACCTACATTAACTTTCATCTACTGGCAGATATTTGTGCATTTTTCGCAATATCTTCACCGATGAGAAACACTATGTTCTTAGAATTACTACGTATTATCTTTCTCTCTGGTCGTTGCCTACTCGGGAAATGTGTTTTATAGTCCAAGCAACGAAGACCAAAAAAGGCCGACTGGGGGACTTAATTCATGTAGAAGCCAATTTTGGCACAGTTGTAGGGGAAGGTGTCCTTAATAACATACTAAAAGTACTGGGGGGTGGGGGTGGAGCTAACGGAGGGGGGGCGCTCTAAAGGTCGTTTTTTCAGTTTTTCGTTAATAACTGGAAGACTCTTGCCCCTAGCGAAAATGTGTTTAGGTACTAAATTAATAATTATAAAATTCTTTACAATAAAGGTGCTATACACTTTTTTGATAACTGCAATGCTTAAGGAGATATGGAGCGAGAAAAATGAAAATTAAAAGAAAAAACCCTTTTTTATTGTTAAAAATGAAATGTTTATGGTTTATATAATTTATCTTTTAGCGCCCTTGGTTCCAATTATCAAAAACAGCTTACACATGTATGTATGTATGTATGTATGTATGTATGTATGTATGTATGTATGTATGTATGTATGTATGTATGTATGTATGTATGTATGTATGTATGTATGTATGTATGTATGTATGTATGTATGTATGTATGTATGTATGTATGTATGTATGTATGTATGTATGTATGTATGTATGTATGTATGTACGTATGTATGTATGTATGTACGTATGTATGTATGTATGTATGTATATATATATATTATTTTTTTTTAAGGCTTTTATAGACCTTGGAGATCCTTAGTTAATTAAATACATAATAAATACTTAAAATAAAGAACATTAAACTAAGTGCTACTTATCGAGCCCAGGATATATCAGAGCTGTTTGATTAAATAACTTGGATACCGTTACTTTTAGCACATTTTGTTTTCTATACATTATTAAAGATAAGAAATTTGGAACAACTTTGGTTCTATTTATTTTTTTGCCAAGATCAATAGTTATAGAACTGTGGAGGACGAAAAAATTGGCTAACTTGTGGTAAGTTGCACTTTTCCGCGAAAACACGTTTGTCGGGACTTTTTTGACTACAACTCCAAAATTATTTGTTCGATTTGAATTTTTTTTTTTTATCTGAACGCTGATTAAATTTGCTTTCTGAACCCACAAATGTGAAATTTTGATCAAGTCTCGTAAAACACCCATGCCAACACGTTGAGAAACCCATACTATTGTGCAATTCTTTTATTTTTGGTTCATTTCTCACTACAACTCCAAAAATATTGGTCCGATCCCAAATTTCTTTTTTTCATCTCAAAGCTGTTTAAATTTCCTATTAGATTCTATAGATTTAAGTTTAATAAAGTTCCGTGAAATATCCATTCTACCTCGTCAAATTCCGTGTACTGTTGTGAAATCCTTATTTTTTCGGAACATTTCTCGTTATAACTCTAAAAATATTGATTCGATCCTGAATTTCGTTTTTAAATCTCAAAGCTAGTTAAATTTGCAATTAGATCCTATGTATCAAATTTTGATTTAAGTCCGTGAAACATCCACGCCAGCCCACTCAACATTTCAAAAATGTCAGGTTTTGCCAAAACATACACATTTAGTGTGCTAGCATGGGTATTACATGGAATATAATTAAAAGTCATAGATAGGACCTGATTGATAATTTAAGTAGTTTAAAAATGAAATAAAGCAATTTGGAATCGGACATATTTTTTAGGAGTTATAGAGAAAATATGCCAAAAAAAACTAGAAATTTTTAACAACTCGCAGTTGTTAGCGTGCTGGCAAGGGTATTAAATGGCATTTTATCCAAATTTGATATATAGGACCTAATAGAAAATTTAACCAGCTATGAGATGGAAAAAAGAAATTTGGAATCGAACAAATATTTTTTATAACGAGAAATGTTCCGAAAAAATAAGGATTTTACAACAGTACGCGGTATTCAGCGAGGTGGAATAGATATTTCATGGAACTTAATTAAAATGAAATATATAGTATCTGATGATAAATTTAACCAGCTTTAAGATGAAAAAAATAAATTCGAGATTAGACAAACAGTTTCGGAGTTATAGACAAAAGAGTACCGACAAACGCGTTTCTGAGGAAAAGTGCGACCCACCGCAAGTTAGCCAATTTTTCTTCCTTCACAGTTCTAAAACTATCGATCAAACAAAAAAACGAATAGAACCAAATTTTTTGCAAATTTGCTTAGCTTTAATAATGTATATAACACAAAATTTGCTGAAAGTAACGGTTTCCGAGTTACTGGATCAAAGTGCTAAATACATACAATTTTCAACACTTTCCCCCCTCCCCTGCCCAAACCTGAAGATGTTCCAAAGAAATCTTTTAACCACATTTACAGCTAAGGTTGATGAACAATATGCAATAGTCAAATCTTTTTATTTTTGGTTCGATATCAAGGTTCGAATGCTAATTTCCCTGTACTATAATAAGCATATTTGGCTTAACAACAATAATTGTATTTTTAGCAATAAGCTTTTAAATTATAATAATAAACTATTGATTTTTAGCAATAAACATTGCAATTTCAACAATATATATATAAATTTTAACAATAAAAACGTGTTTTTTTTTTACATTTTCCATATTTCCCCCACTATATCTTCTTAAGCATTGATCCTAGAACCAAAATGTATAGAACCTTTTTTGTAAACACTTTTATGTTAATTAATTTAGTTGATAAACACATTTTCGCTAGAGGCAATAATTTTCGAGTTATTAACGAAAAACTGAAAAAACCGACCTTTAGAGCCCACCCTTAGCTCCACCCCCACCCACCAGTACTTTTAGTATGTTGTTAAGGACACCTCCCCCTACAACTGTGCCAAAATTGGCTTCTACATGAATTAAGTTCTCTGAAAATCCTTCGTTGCTTGGACTATTATATACTTTTACTTGAGAATGCAACCTACATTAACTTTCATCTGCTGGCAGATATTTGTGCATTTTTCGCAATATCTTCACCGATGAAAAACACTATGTTCTTAGAATTACTACGTTTTATCTTTCTCTCTGGTGGTTGCTTACTCGGGAAATGTGTTTTATATACTTTTACTTGAGAATGCAACCTACATTAACTTTCATCTGCTGGCAGATATTTGTGCATTTTTCGCAATATCTTCACCGATGAAAAACACTATGTTCTTAGAATTACTACGTTTTATCTTTCTCTCTGGTGGTTGCTTACTTGGGAAATGTGTTTGATATACTTTTACTTGAGAATGCAACCTACATTAACTTTCATCTGCTGCCAGATATTTGTGCATTCTTCGCAATATCTTCACCGATGAAAAACACTATGTTCTTAGAATTACTACGTTTTATCTTTCTCTCTGGTGGTTGCTTACTCGGGAAATGTGTTTTATATACTTTTACTTGAGAATGCAACCTACATTAAGTTTCATCTGCTGGCAGATATTTGTGCATTTTTCGCAATATCTTCACCGATGAAAAACACTATGTTTATAGAATTTACTATGTATCATCTTTCTCACTGGTGGTTGCAAGGATCGGTAAATGTATTTTATATATTTTTACCCCACATTGCAACCTATATTAACTTTCATCTGCTATCAGATATTTGTGCATTGTTGCCATTATCTTCTCTGATGAAATACAGTATGTTAATAAAATTTACTATAAATTTATTATTTTGGGCATTGGAGGGTTGCAAGTATCGGTTACTGTGTTTTATATATTTTTACCGAAAATTAAAACCTATATAAATTCTTTATCTGCAATCAGATATTTGTCAATATCTTAACTGATTAAAAGCACTATGTTCTTAGAATTACTACGTTTTATTTTTGTCTCTGGTGGTTGCCTACTCGGGAAATGTGTTTTATATACTTTTACTTGAGAATGCAACCTACCTTAACTTTTATCTGCTGGCAGATATTTGTGCATTTTTCGCAATATCTTCACCGATGAAAAACACTATGTTCTTAGAATTACTAAGTTTTATCTTTCTCTGTGGTGGTTGCTTACTCGGGAAATGTGTTTTATATACTTTTACTTGAGAATGCAACCTACATTAACTTTCATCTGCTGGCAGATATTTGTGCATTTTTCGCAATATCTTCACCGATGAAAAACACTATATTCTTAGAATTACTACGTTTTATCTTTCTCTCTGGTGGTTGCTTACTCGGGAAACGTGTTTTATATACTTTTACTTGAGAATGTAACCTACCTTAACTTTCATCTGCTGGCAGATATTTGTGCATTTTTCGCAATATCTTCACCGATGAAAAACACTATGTTCTTAGAATTACTACGTTTTATCTTTCTCTGTGGTGGTTGCTTACTCGGGAAATGTGTTTTATATACTTTTACTTGAGAACGCAACCTACATTAACTTTGATCTGCTGGCAGATATTTGTGCATTTTTCGCAATATCTTCACTGATGAAAAACACTATGTTCTTAGAATTACTACGTTTTATCTTTCTCTGTGGTGGTTGCTTACTCGGGAAATGTGTTTGATATACTTTTACTTGAGAATGCAACCTACATTAACTTTCATCTGCTGCCAGATATTTGTGCATTTTTCGCAATATCTTCACCGATGAAAAACACTATGTTCTTAGATTCACTACGTTTTATCTTTCTCTCTGGTGGTTGCTTACTCGGGAAACGTGTTTTATATACTTTTACTTGAGAATGCAATCTACATTAACTTTCATCTGCTGCCAGATATTTGTGCATTCTTCGCAATATCTTCACTGATGAAAAACACTATGTTCTTAGAATTACTACGTTTTATCTTTCTCTCTGGTGGTTGCTTACTCGGGAATGTGTTTTATATACTTTTACTTGAGAATGCAACCTACATTAACCTTCATCTGCTGCCAGATATTTGTGCATTTTTCGCAATATCTTCACCGATGAAAAACATTATGTTCTTAGAATTACTACGATTTATCTTTCTCTCTGGTGGTTGCTTACTCGGGAAATGTGTTTTATATACTTTTACTTGAGAATGCAACCTACATTAAGTTTCATCTGCTGGCAGATATTTGTGCATTTTTCGCAATATCTTCACCGATGAAAAACACTATGTTTATAGAATTTACTATGTATCATCTTTCTCACTGGTGGTTGCAAGGATCGGTAAATGTATTCTATATATTTTTACCCCACATTGCAACCTATATTAACTTTCATCTGCTATCAGATATTTGTGCATTGTTGCCATTATCTTCTCTGATGAAATACAGTATGTTAATAAAATTTACTATAAATTTATTATTTTGGGCATTGGAGGGTTGCAAGTATCGGTTACTGTGTTTTATATATTTTTACCGAAAATTAAAACCTATATAAATTCTTTATCTGCAATCAGATATTTGTCAATATCTTAACTGATTAAAAGCACTATGTTCTTAGAATTACTACGTTTTATTTTTGTCTCTGGTGGTTGCCTACTCGGGAAATGTGTTTTATATACTTTTATTTGAGAATGCAACCTACCTTAACTTTTATCTGCTGGCAGATATTTGTGCATTTTTCGCAATATCTTCACCGATGAAAAACACTATGTTCTTAGAATTACTACGTTTTTTCTTTCTCTCTGGTGGTTGCTTACTCGGGAAATGTGTTTTATATACTTTTACTTGAGAATGCAACCTACATTAACTTTCATCTGCTGGCAGATATTTGTGCATTTTTCGCAATATCTTCACCGATAAAAAACACTATGTTCTTAGAATTACTACTTTTATCTTTCTCTCTGATGGTTGCTTACTCGGGAAATGTGTTTGATATACTTTTACTTGAGAATGCAACCTACATTAACTTTCATCTGCTGCCAGATATTTGTGCATTCTTCGCAATATCTTCACCGATGAAAAACACTATGTTCTTAGAATTACTACGTTTTATCTTTCTCTCTGGTGGTTGCTTACTCGGGAAATGTGTTTTATATACTTTTACTTGAGAATGCAACCTATTTTAACTTTCATCTGCTGGCAGATATTTGTGCATTTTTCGCAATATCTTCACCGATGAAAAACACTATGTTTATAGAATTTACTATGTATCATTTTTCTCACTGGTGGTTGCAAGGATCGGTAAATGTATTCTATATATTTTTACCCCACATTGCAACCTACATTAACTTTCATCTGCTATCAGATATTTGTGCATTGTTGCCATTATCTTCTCTGATGAAATACAGTATGTTAATAAAATTTACTATAAATTTATTATTTTGGGCATTGGAGGGTTGCAAGTATCGGTTACTGTGTTTTATATATTTTTACCGAAAATTAAAACCTATATAAATTCTTTATCTGCAATCAGATATTTGTCAATATCTTAAGTGATTAAAAGCACTATGTTCTTAGAATTACTACGTTTTTTATTTTTGTCTCTGGTGGTTGCCTACTCGGGAAATGTGTTTTATATACTTTTACTTGAGAATGCAACCTACCTTAACTTTCATCTGCTGGCAGATATTTGTGCATTTTTCGCAATATCTTCACCGATGAAAAACACTATGTTCTTAGAATTACTACGTTTTATCTTTCTCTCTGGTGGTTGCTTACTCGGGAAATGTGTTTTATATACTTTTACTTGAGAATGCAACCTACCTTAACTTTCATCTGCTGGCAGATATTTGTGCATTTTTCGCAATATCTCCACCGATGAAAAAACACTATGTTCTTAGAATTACTACGTTTTATCTTTCTCTGTGGTGGTTGCTTACTCGGGAAATGTGTTTTATATACTTTTACTTGAGAATGCAACCTACATTAACTTTCATCTGCTGGCAGATATTTGTGCATTTTTCGCAATATCTTCACCGATGAAAAACATTATATTCTTAGAATTACTACGTTTTATCTTTCTCTCTGGTGGTTGCTTACTCGGGAAACGTGTTTTATATACTTTTACTTGAGAATGTAACCTACCTTAACTTTCATCTGCTGGCAGATATTTGTGCATTTTTTGCAATATCTTTACCGAAGAAAAACACTATGTTCTTAGAATTACTACGTTTTATCTTTCTCTGTGGTGGTTGCTTACTCGGGAAATGTGTTTTATATACTTTTACTTGAGAATGCAACCTACATTAACCTTCCTCTGCTGCCAGATATTTGTGCATTTTTCGCAATATCTTCACCAATGAAATACACTATGTTCTTAGAATTACTACGATTTATCTTTCTCTCTGGTGGTTGCTTACTCGGGAAATGTGTTTTATATACTTTTACTTGAGAATGCAACCTACATTAAGTTTCATCTGCTGGCAGATATTTGTGCATTTTTCGCAATATCTTCACCGATGAAAAACACTATGTTCTTAGAATTACTACGTTTTATCTTTCTCTCTGGTGGTTGCTTACTCGGGAAATGTGTTTGATATACTTTTACTTGAGAATGCAACCTACATTAACTTTCATCTGCTGCCAGATATTTGTGCATTCTTCGCAATATCTTCACCGATGAAAAACACTATGTTCTTAGAATTACTACGTTTTATCTTTCTCTCTGGTGGTTGCTTACTCAGGAAATGTGTTTTATATACTTTTACTTGAGAATGCAACCTACATTAACTTTCATCTGCTGGCAGATATTTGTGCATTTTTCGCAGTATCTTCACCGATGAAAAACACTATGTTTATAGAATTTACTATGTATCATCTTTCTCACTGGTGGTTGCAAGGATCGGTAAATGTATTCTATATATTTTTACCCCACATTGCAACCTATATTAACTTTCATCTGCTACCAGATATTTGTGCATTGTTGCCATTATCTTCTCTGATGAAATACAGTATGTTAATAAAATTTACTATAAATTTATTATTTTGGGCATTGGAGGGTTGCAAGTATCGGTTACTGTGTTTTATATATTTTTACCGAAAATTAAAACCTATATAAATTCTTTATCTGCAATCAGATATTTGTCAATATCTTAACTGATTAAAAGCACTATGTTCTTAGAATTACTACGTTTTATTTTTGTCTCTGGTGGTTGCCTACTCGGGAAATGTGTTTTATATACTTTTACTTGAGAATGCAACCTACCTTAACTTTCATCTGCTGGCAGATATTTGTGCATTTTTTGCAATATCTTCACCGAAGAAAAACACTATGTTCTTAGAATTACTACGTTTTATCTTTCTCTGTGGTGGTTGCTTACTCGGGAAATGTGTTTTATATACTTTTACTTGAGAATGCAACCTACATTAACCTTCCTCTGCTGCCAGATATTTGTGCATTTTTCGCAATATCTTCACCAATGAAATACACTATGTTCTTAGAATTACTACGATTTATCTTTCTCTCTGGTGGTTGCTTACTCGGGAAATGTGTTTTATATACTTTTACTTGAGAATGCAACCTACATTAAGTTTCATCTGCTGGCAGATATTTGTGCATTTTTTTCGCAATATCTTCACCGATGAAAAACACTATGTTCTTAGAATTACTACGTTTTATCTTTTCTCTCTGGTGGTTGCTTACTCGGGAAATGTGTTTGATATACTTTTACTTGAGAATGCAACCTACATTAACTTTCATCTGCTGCCAGATATTTGTGCATTCTTCGCAATATCTTCACCGATGAAAAACACTATGTTCTTAGAATTACTACGTTTTATCTTTCTCTCTGGTGGTTGCTTACTCAGGAAATGTGTTTTATATACTTTTACTTGAGAATGCAACCTACATTAACTTTCATCTGCTGGCAGATATTTGTGCATTTTTCGCAGTATCTTCACCGATGAAAAACACTATGTTTATAGAATTTACTATGTATCATCTTTCTCACTGGTGGTTGCAAGGATCGGTAAATGTATTCTATATATTTTTACCCCACATTGCAACCTATATTAACTTTCATCTGCTACCAGATATTTGTGCATTGTTGCCATTATCTTCTCTGATGAAATACAGTATGTTAATAAAATTTACTATAAATTTATTATTTTGGGCATTGGAGGGTTGCAAGTATCGGTTACTGTGTTTTATATATTTTTACCGAAAATTAAAACCTATATAAATTCTTTATCTGCAATCAGATATTTGTCAATATCTTAACTGATTAAAAGCACTATGTTCTTAGAATTACTACGTTTTTATTTTTGTCTCTGGTGGTTGCCTACTCGGGAAATGTGTTTTATATACTTTTACTTGAGAATGCAACCTACCTTAACTTTCATCTGCTGGCAGATATTTGTGCATTTTTCGCAATATCTTCACCGATGAAAAACACTATGTTCTTAGAATTACTACGTTTTATTTTTCTCTCTGGTGGTTGCTTACTCGGGAAATGTGTTTTATATACTTTTACTTGAGAATGCAACCTACATTAACCTTCATCTGCTGCCAGATATTTGTGCATTTTTCGCAATATCTTCACCGATGAAAAACACTATGTTCTTAGAATTACTACGATTTATCTTTCTCTCTGGTGGTTGCTTACTCGGGAAATGTGTTTTTATATACTTTTACTTGAGAATGCAACCTACATTAAGTTTCATCTGCTGCCAGATATTTGTGCATTCTCCGCAATATCTTCACCGATGATGAAAAACACTATGTTCTTAGAATTACTACGTTTTATCTTTCTCTCTGGTGGTTGCTTACTCGGGAAATGTGTTTTATATACTTTTACTTGAGAATGCAACCTACATTAACTTTCATCTGCTGGCAGATATTTGTGCATTTTTCGCAATATCTTCACCGATGAAAAACACTATGTTTATAGAATTTACTATGTATCATCTTTCTCACTGGTGGTTGCAAGGATCGGTAAATGTATTCTATATATTTTTACCCCACATTGCAACCTATATTAACTTTCATCTGCTACCAGATATTTGTGCATTGTTGCCATTATCTTCTCTGATGAAATACAGTATGTTAATAAAATTTACTATAATTTATTATTTTGGGCATTGGAGGGTTGCAAGTATCGGTTACTGTGTTTTATATATTTTTACCGAAAATTAAAACCTATATAAATTCTTTATCTGCAATCAGATATTTGTCAATATCTTAACTGATTAAAAGCACTATGTTCTTAGAATTACTAGGTTTTATTTTATTCTCTGGTGGTTGCCTACTCGGGAAATGTGTTTTATATACTTTTACTTGAGAATGCAACCTACCTTAACTTTCATCTGCTGGCAAATATTTGTGCATTTTTCGCAATATCTTCACCGATGAAAAACACTATGTTCTTAGAATTACTACGTTTTATCTTTCTCTGTGGTGGTTGCTTACTCGGGAAATGTGTTTTATATACTTTTACTTGAGAATGCAACCTACATTAACTTTCATCTGCTGGCAGATATTTGTGCATTTTTCGCAATATCTTCACCGATGAAAATACTATGTTCTTAGAATTACTACGTTTTATCTTTTTCTCTGGTGGTTGCTTACTCGGGAAATGTGTTTTATATACTTTTACTTGAGAATGCAACCTACCTTAACTTTCATCTGCTGGCAGATATTTGTGCATTTTTCGCAATATCTTCGCCGATGAAAAACACAAAGTTCTTAGAATTACTACGTTTTATCTTTCTCTCTGGTGGTTGCTTACTCGGGAAATGTGTTTTATATACTTTTACTTGAGAATGCAACCTACATTAACCTTCATCTGCTGCCAGATATTTGTGCATTTTTCGCAATATCTTCACCGATGAAAAACACTATGTTCTTAAAATTACTACGATTTATCTTTCTCTCTGGTGGTTGCTTACTCGGGAAATGTGTTTTATATACTTTTACTTGAGAATGCAACCTACATTAAGTTTCATCTGCTGGCAGATATTTGTGCATTTTTTCGCAATATCTTCACCGATGAAAAACACTATGTTTTTAGAATTACTACGTTTTATCTTTCTCTCTGGTGGTTGCTTAGTCGGGAAATGTGTTTTATATACTTTTACTTGAGAATGCAACCTACTTTAACTTTCATCTGCTGCCAGATATTTGTGCATTCTTCGCAATATCTTCACCGATGAAAAACACTATGTTCTTAGAATTACTACGTTTTATCTTTCTCTCTGGTGGTTGCTTACTCGGAAAATGTGTTTTATATACTTTTACTTGAGAATGCAACCTACATTAAGTTTCATCTGCTGGCAGATATTTGTGCATTTTTCGCAATATCTTCACCGATGAAAAACACTATGTTCTTAGAATTACTACGTTTTATCTTTCTCTCTGGTGGTTGCTTACTCGGGAAATGTGTTTTGACATACTTTTACTTGAGAATGCAACCTACATTAACTTTCATCTGCTGCCAGATATTTGTGCATTCTTCGCAATATCTTCACCGATGAAAAACACTATGTTCTTAGAATTACTACGTTTTATCTTTCTCTCTGGTGGTTGCTTACTCGGGAAATGTGTTTTATATACTTTTACTTGAGAATGCAACCTACATTAACTTTCATCTGCTGGCAGATATTTGTGCATTTTTCGCAATATCTTCACCGATGAAAAACACTATGTTTATAGAATTTACTATGTATCATCTTTCTCACTGGTGGTTGCAAGGATCGGTAAATGTATTCTATATATTTTTACCCCACATTGCAACCTATATTAACTTTCATCTGCTACCAGATATTTGTGCATTGTTGCCATTATCTTCTCTGATGAAATACAGTATGTTAATAAAATTTACTATAAATTTATTATTTTGGGCATTGGAGGGTTGCAAGTATCGGTTACTGTGTTTTATATATTTTTACCGAAAATTAAAACCTAGATAAATTCTTTATCTGCAATCAGATATTTGTCAATATCTTAACTGATTAAAAGCACTATGTTCTTAGAATTACTACGTTTTATTTTATTCTCTGGTGGTTGCCTACTCGGGAAATGTGTTTTTTATATACTTTTACTTGAGAATGCAACCTACCTTAACTTTCATCTGCTGGCAGATATTTGTGCATTTTTCGCAATATCTTCACCGATGAAAAACACTATGTTCTTAGAATTACTACGTTTTATCTTTCTCTTTGGTGGTTGCTTACTCGGGAAATGTGTTTTTTATATACTTTTACTTGAGAATGCAACCTACCTTAACTTTCATCTGCTGGCAGATATTTGTGCATTTTTCGCAATATCTCCACCGATGAAAAACACTATGTTCTTAGAATTACTACGTTTTATCTTTCTCTGTGGTGGTTGCTTACTCGGGAAATGTGTTTTTATATACTTTTACTTGAGAATGCAACCTACATTAACTTTCATCTGCTGGCAGATATTTGTGCATTTTTTGCAATATCTTCACCGATGAAAAACACTATGTTCTTAGAATTACTACGTTTTTATCTTTCTCTCTGGTGGTTGCTTACTCGGAAAATGTGTTTTTATATACTTTTACTTAAGAATGCAACCTACCTTAACTTTCATCTGCTGGCAGATATTTGTGCATTTTTCGCAATATCTTCACCGATGAAAAACACTATGTTCTTAGAATTACTACGTTTTATCTTTCTCTCTGGTGGTTGCTTACTCGGGAAATGTGTTTTATATACTTTTACTTGAGAATGCAATCTACATTAACTTTCATCTGCTGCCAGATATTTGTGCATTCTTCGCAATATCTTCACCGATGAAAAACACTATGTTCTTAGAATTACTACGTTTTTATCTTTCTCTCTGGTGGTTGCTTACTCGGGAAATGTGTTTTATATACTTTTACTTGAGAATGCAACCTACATTAACCTTCATCTGCTGCCAGATATTTGTGCATTTTTCGCAATATCTTCACCGATGAAAAACACTATGTTTTTAGAATTTACTACGTTTTATCTTTCTCTCTGGTGGTTGCTTAGTCGGGAAATGTGTTTTATATACTTTTACTTGAGAATGCAACCTACATTAACCTTCATCTGCTGCCAGATATTTGTGCATTTTTCGCAATATCTTCACCGATGAAAAACACTATGTTCTTAGAATTACTACGTTTTATTTTTCTCTCTGGTGGTTGCTTACTCGGGAAATGTGTTTTATATACTTTTACTTGAGAATGCAACCTACATTAACCTTCATCTGCTGCCAGATATTTGTGCATTTTTCGCAATATCTTCACCGATGAAAAACACTATGTTCTTAGAATTACTACGATTTATCTTTCTCTCTGGTGGTTGCTTACTCGGGAAATGTGTTTTATATACTTTTACTTGAGAATGCAACCTACATTAAGTTTCATCTGCTGCCAGATATTTGTGCATTCTTCGCAATATCTTCACCGATGAAAAACACTATGTTCTTAGAATTACTACGTTTTATCTTTCTCTCTGGTGGTTGCTTACTCGGGAAATGTGTTTTATATACTTTTACTTGAGAATGCAACCTACATTAACTTTCATCTGCTGGCAGATATTTGTGCATTTTTCGCAATATCTTCACCGATGAAAAACACTATGTTTATAGAATTTACTATATATCATCTTTCTCACTGGTGGTTGCAAGGATCGGTAAATGTATTCTATATATTTTTACCCCACATTGCAACCTATATTAACTTTCATCTGCTACCAGATATTTGTGCATTGTTGCCATTATCTTCTCTGATGAAATACAGTATGTTAATAAAATTTACTATAAATTTATTATTTTGGGCATTGGAGGGTTGCAAGTATCGGTTACTGTGTTTTATATATTTTTACCGAAAATTAAAACCTATATAAATTCTTTATCTGCAATCAGATATTTGTCAATATCTTAACTGATTAAAAGCACTATGTTCTTAGAATTACTAGGTTTTATTTTATTCTCTGGTGGTTGCCTACTCGGGAAATGTGTTTTATATACTTTTACTTGAGAATGCAACCTACCTTAACTTTCATCTGCTGGCAAATATTTGTGCATTTTTCGCAATATCTTCACCGATGAAAAAAACACTATGTTCTTAGAATTACTACGTTTTATCTTTCTCTGTGGTGGTTGCTTACTCGGGAAATGTGTTTTATATACTTTTACTTGAGAATGCAACCTACATTAACTTTCATCTGCTGGCAGATATTTGTGCATTTTTCGCAATATCTTCACCGATGAAAATACTATGTTCTTAGAATTACTACGTTTTATCTTTTTCTCTGGTGGTTGCTTACTCGGGAAATGTGTTTTATATACTTTTACTTGAGAATGCAACCTACCTTAACTTTCATCTGCTGGCAGATATTTGTGCATTTTTCGCAATATCTTCGCCGATGAAAAACACTAAGTTCTTAGAATTACTACGTTTTATCTTTCTCTCTGGTGGTTGCTTACTCGGGAAATGTGTTTTTTATATACTTTTACTTGAGAATGCAACCTACATTAACCTTCATCTGCTGCCAGATATTTGTGCATTTTTCGCAATATCTTCACCGATGAAAAACACTATGTTCTTAGAATTACTACGTTTTATCTTTCTCTCTGGTGGTTGCTTACTCGGGAAATGTGTTTGACATACTTTTACTTGAGAATGCAACCTACATTAACTTTCATCTGCTGCCAGATATTTGTGCATTCTTCGCAATATCTTCACCGATGAAAAACACTATGTTCTTAGAATTACTACGTTTTATCTTTCTCTCTGGTGGTTGCTTACTCGGGAAATGTGTTTTATATACTTTTACTTGAGAATGCAACCTACATTAACTTTCATCTGCTGGCAGATATTTGTGCATTTTTCGCAATATCTTCACCGATGAAAAACACTATGTTTATAGAATTTACTATGTATCATCTTTCTCACTGGTGGTTGCAAGGATCGGTAAATGTATTCTATATATTTTTACCCCACATTGCAACCTATATTAACTTTCATCTGCTACCAGATATTGTGCATTGTTGCCATTATCTTCTCTGATGAAATACAGTATGTTAATAAAATTTACTATAAATTTATTATTTTGGGCATCGGAGGGTTGCAAGTATCGGTTACTGTGTTTTATATATTTTTACCGAAAATTAAAACCTAGATAAATTCTTTATCTGCAATCAGATATTTGTCAATATCTTAACTGATTAAAAGCACTATGTTCTTAGAATTACTACGTTTTATTTTATTCTCTGGTGGTTGCCTACTCGGGAAATGTGTTTTATATACTTTTACTTGAGAATGCAACCTACCTTAACTTTCATCTGCTGGCAGATATTTGTGCATTTTTCGCAATATCTTCACCGATGAAAAACACTATGTTCTTAGAATTACTACGTTTTATCTTTCTCTTTGGTGGTTGCTTACTCGGGAAATGTGTTTTATATACTTTTACTTGAGAATGCAACCTACCTTAACTTTCATCTGCTGGCAGATATTTGTGCATTTTTCGCAATATCTTCACCGATGAAAAACACTATGTTCTTATAATTACTACGTTTTATCTTTCTCTGTGGTGGTTGCTTACTCGGGAAATGTGTTTTATATACTTTTACTTGAGAATGCAACCTACATTAACTTTCATCTGCTGGCAGATATTTGTGCATTTTTCGCAATATCTTCACCGATGAAAAACACTATGTTCTTAGAATTACTACGTTTTATCTTTCTCTCTGGTGGTTGCTTACTCGGAAAAATGTGTTTTATATACTTTTACTTAAGAATGCAACCTACCTTAACTTTCATCTGCTGGCAGATATTTGTGCATTTTTCGCAATATCTTCACCGATGAAAAACACTATGTTCTTAGAATTACTACGTTTTATCTTTCTCTCTGGTGGTTGCTTACTCGGGAAATGTGTTTTATATACTTTTACTTGAGAATGCAATCTACATTAACTTTCATCTGCTGCCAGATATTTGTGCATTCTTCGCAATATCTTCACCGATGAAAAACACTATGTTCTTAGAATTACTACGTTTTATCTTTCTCTCTGGTGGTTGCTTACTCGGGAAATGTGTTTTATATACTTTTACTTGAGAATGCAACCTACATTAAGTTTCATCTGCTGGCAGATATTTGTGCATTTTTCGCAATATCTTCACCGATGAAAAACACTATGTTTTTAGAATTACTACGTTTTATCTTTCTCTCTGGTGGTTGCTTAGTCGGGAAATGTGTTTTATATACTTTTACTTGAGAATGCAACCTACATTAACCTTCATCTGCTGCCAGATATTTGTGCATTCTTCGCAATATCTTCACCGATGAAAAACACTATGTTCTTAGAATTACTACGTTTTTATTTTTCTCTCTGGTGGTTGCTTACTCGGGAAATGTGTTTTATATACTTTTACTTGAGAATGCAACCTACATTAACCTTCATCTGCTGCCAGATATTTGTGCATTTTTCGCAATATCTTCACCGATGAAAAACACTATGTTCTTAGAATTACTACGATTTATCTTTCTCTCTGGTGGTTGCTTACTCGGGAAATGTGTTTTATATACTTTTACTTGAGAATGCAACCTACATTAAGTTTCATCTGCTGCCAGATATTTGTGCATTCTTCGCAATATCTTCACCGATGAAAAACACTATGTTCTTAGAATTACTACGTTTTATCTTTCTCTCTGGTGGTTGCTTACTCGGGAAATGTGTTTGATATACTTTTACTTGAGAATGCAACCTACATTAACTTTCATCTGCTGCCAGATATTTGTGCATTCTTCGCAATATCTTCACCGATGAAAAACACTATGTTCTTAGAATTACTACGTTTTATCTTTCTCTCTGGTGGTTGCTTACTCGGGAAATGTGTTTTATATACTTTTACTTGAGAATGCAACCTACATTAACTTTCATCTGCTGGCAGATATTTGTGCATTTTTCGCAATATCTTCACCGATGAAAAACACTATGTTTATAGAATTTACTATGTATCATCTTTCTCACTGGTGGTTGCAAGGATCGGTAAATGTATTCTATATATTTTACCCCACATTGCAACCTATATTAACTTTCATCTGCTACCAGATATTTGTGCATTGTTGCCATTATCTTCTCTGATGAAATACAGTATGTTAATAAAATTTACTATAAATTTATTATTTTGGGCATTGGAGGGTTGCAAGTATCGGTTACTGTGTTTTATATATTTTTACCGAAAATTAAAACCTATATAAATTCTTTATCTGCAATCAGATATTTGTCAATATCTTAACTGATTAAAAGCACTATGTTCTTAGAATTACTACGTTTTATTTTATTCTCTGGTGGTTGCCTACTCGGGAAATGTGTTTTATATACTTTTACTTGAGAATGCAACCTACCTTAACTTTCATCTGCTGGCAGATATTTGTGCATTTTTCGCAATATCTTCACCGATGAAAAACACTATGTTCTTAGAATTACTACGTTTTATCTTTCTCTCTGGTGGTTGCTTACTCGGAAAATGTGTTTTATATACTTTTACTTGAGAATGCAACCTACCTTAACTTTCATCTGCTGGCAGATATTTGTGCATTTTTCGCAATATCTTCACCGATGAAAAACACTATGTTCTTAGAATTACTACGTTTTTTTTTCTTTCTCTCTGGTGGTTGCTTACTCGGGAAATGTGTTTTCTATACTTTTACTTGAGAATGCAACCTTCATTAACTTTCATCTGCTGGCAGATATTTGTGCATTTTTTGCAATATCTTCACCGATGAAAACCACTATGTTTATAGAATTTACTATGTATTATCTTTCTCACTGGTGGTTGCAAGGATCGGTAAATGTATTCTATATATTTTTACCCCATATTGCAACCTATATTAACTTTCATCTGCTATCAGATATTTGTGCATTGTTGCCATTATCTTCTCTGATGAAATACAGTATGTTAATAAAATTTACTATAAATTTATTATTTTGGGCATTGGAGGGTTGCAAGTATCGGTTACTGTGTTTTATATATATTTTACCGAAAATTAAAAAACTTATATAAACTCTTTATCTGCAATCAGATATTTGTCAATATCTTAACTGATTAGAAGCACTATGTTCTTAGAATTACTACGTTTTATTTTTGTCTCTGGTGGTTGCCTACTCGGGAAATGTGTTTTATATACTTTTACTTGAGAATGCAACCTACCTTAACTTTCATCTGCTGGCAGATATTTGTGCATTTTTCGCAATATCTTCACCGATGAAAAACACTATGTTCTTAGAATTACTACGTTTTATCTTTCTCTCCGGTGGTTGCTTACTCGGGAAATGTGTTTTAAATACTTTTACTTGAGAATGCAACCTACATTAACTTTCATCTGCTGCCAGATATTTGTGCATTTTTCGCAATATCTTCACCGATGAAAAACACTATGTTCTTAAAATGACTACGTTTTATCTTTCTCTCTGTTGGTTGCTTACTCGGGAAATGTGTTTTATATACTTTTACTTGAGAATGCAACCTACATTAACTTTCATCTGCTGCCAGATATTTGTGCATTCTTCGCAATATCTTAACCGATGAAAAACACTATGTTCTTAGAATTACTACGTTTTATCTTTCTCTCTGGTGGTTGCTTACTCGGGAAATGTGTTTTATATACTTTTACTTGAGAATGCAACCTACATTAAGTTTCATCTGCTGCCAGATATTTGTGCATTTTTCGCAATATCTTCACCGATGAAAAACACTATGTTCTTAGAATTACTACGTTTTTTCTTTCTCTCTGGTGGTTGCTTACTCGGGAAATGTGTTTTATATACTTTTACTTGAGAATGCAACCTACATTAACTTTCATCTGCTGGCAGATATTTGTGCATTTTTCGCAATATCTTCACCGATGAAAAACACTATGTTCTTAGAATTACTACGTTTTATCTTTCTCTCTGGTGGTTGCTTACTCGGGAAATGTGTTTTATATACTTTTACTTAAGAATGCAACCTACCTTAACTTTCATCTGCTGGCAGATATTTGTGCATTTTTCGCAATATCTTCACCGATGAAAAACACTATGTTCTTAGAATTACTACGTTTTTTCTTTCTCTTTGGTGGTTGCTTACTCGGGAAATGTGTTTTCTATACTTTTACTTGAGAATGCAACCTACATTAACTTTCATCTGCTGGCAGATATTTGTGCATTTTTTTTTGCAATATCTTCACCGATGAAAATCACTATGTTTATAGAATTTACTATGTATTATCTTTCTCACTAGTGGTTGCAAGGATCGGTAAATGTATTCTATATATTTTTACCCCATATTGCAACCTATATTAACTTTCATCTGCTATCAGATATTTGTGCATTGTTGCCATTATCTTCTTTGATGAAATACAGTATGTTAATAAAATTTACTATAAATTTATTATTTTGGGCATTGGAGGGTTGCAAGTATCGGCTACTGTGTTTTATACATATTTTACCGAAAATTAAAACCTATATAAACTCTTTATCTGCAATCAGATATTTGTCAATATCTTAACTGATTAAAAGCACTATGTTCTTAGAATTACTACGTTTTATTTTTGTCTCTGGTGGTTGCCTACTCGGGAAATGTGTTTTATATACTTTTACTTGAGAATGCAACCTACCTTAACTTTCATCTGCTGGCAGATATTTGTGCATTTTTCGCAATATCTTCACCGACGAAAAACACTATATTCTTAGAATTACTACGTTTTATCTTTCTCTCTGGTGGTTGCTTACTCGGGAAATGTGTTTTATATACTTTTACTTGAGAATGCAACCTACCTTAATTTTCATCTGCTGGCAGATATTTGTGCATTTTTCGCAATATCTTTACCGATGAAAAACACTATGTTCTTAGAATTACTACGTTTTATCTTTCTCTCTGGTGGTTGCTTACTCGGGAAATGTGTTTTATATACTTTTACTTGAGAATGCAACCTACATTAACTTTCATCTGCTGGCAGATATTTGTGCATTTTTCGCAATATCTTCACCGATGAAAAACACTATGTTCTTAGAATTACTACGTTTTATCTTTCTCTCCGGTGGTTGCTTACTCGGGAAATGTGTTTTAAATACTTTTACTTGAGAATGCAACCTACATTAACTTTCATCTGCTGCCAGATATTTGTGCATTTTTCGCAATATCTTCACCGATGAAAAACACTATGTTCTTAGAATTACTACGTTTTATCTTTCTCTCTGTTGGTTGCTTACTCGGGAAATGTGTTTTATATACTTTTACTTGAGAATGCAACCTACATTAACTTTCATCTGCTGCCAGGTATTTGTGCATTCTTCGCAATATCTTAACCGATGAAAAACACTATGTTCTTAGAATTACTACGTTTTATCTTTCTCTCTGGTGGTTGCTTACTCGGGAAATGTGTTTTATATACTTTTACTTGAGAATGCAACCTACCTTAACTTTCATCTGCTGGCAGATATTTGTGCATTTTTCGCAATATCTTCACCGATGAAAAACACTATGTTCTTAGAATTACTACGTTTTTTCTTTCTCTCTGGTGGTTGCTTACTCGGGAAATGTGTTTTATATACTTTTACTTGAGAATGCAACCTACATTAACTTTCATCTGCTGGCAGATATTTGTGCATTTTTTGCAATATCTTCACCGATGAAAACCACTTGTTTATAGAATTTACTATGTATTATCTTTCTCACTGGTGGTTGCAAGGATCGGTAAATGTATTCTATATATTTTTACCCCATATTGCAACCTATATTAACTTTCATCTGCTATCAGATATTTGTGCATTGTTGCCATTATCTTCTCTGATGAAATACAGTATGTTAATAAAATTTACTATAAATTTATTATTTTGGGCATTGGAGGGTTGCAAGTATCGGTTACTGTGTTTTATATATATTTTACCGAAAATTAAAACCTATATAAACTCTTTATCTGCAATCAGATATTTGTCAATATCTTAACTGATTAAAAGCACTATGTTCTTAGAATTACTACGTTTTTTATTTTTGTCTCTGGTGGTTGCCTACTCGGGAAATGTGTTTTATATACTTTTACTTGAGAATGCAACCTACATTAACTTTCATCTGCTGGCAGATATTTGTGCATTTTTTGCAATATCTTCACCGATGAAAATCACTATGTTTATAGAATTTACTATGTATTATCTTTCTCACTAGTGGTTGCAAGGATCGGTAAATGTATTCTATATATTTTTACCCCATATTGCAACCTATATTAACTTTCATCTGCTATCAGATATTTGTGCATTGTTGCCATTATCTTCTTTGATGAAATACAGTATGTTAATAAAATTTACTATAAATTTATTATTTTGGGCATTGGAGGGTTGCAAGTATCGGCTACTGTGTTTTATATATATTTTACCGAAAATTAAAACCTATATAAACTCTTTATCTGCAATCAGATATTTGTCAATATCTTAACTGATTAAAAGCACTATGTTCTTAGAATTACTACGTTTTATTTTTGTCTCTGGTGGTTGCCTACTCGGGAAATGTGTTTTATATACTTTTACTTGAGAATGCAACCTACCTTAACTTTCATCTGCTGGCAGATATTTGTGCATTTTTCGCAATATCTTCACCGACGAAAAACACTATATTCTTAGAATTACTACGTTTTATCTTTCTCTCTGGTGGTTGCTTACTCGGGAAATGTGTTTTATATACTTTTACTTGAGAATGCAACCTACCTTAATTTTCATCTGCTGGCAGATATTTGTGCATTTTTCGCAATATCTTTACCGATGAAAAACACTATGTTCTTAGAATTACTACGTTTTATCTTTCTCTCTGGTGGTTGCTTACTCGGGAAATGTGTTTTATATACTTTTACTTGAGAATGCAACCTACATTAACTTTCATCTGCTGGCAGATATTTGTGCATTTTTCGCAATATCTTCACCGATGAAAAACACTATGTTCTTAGAATTACTACGTTTTATCTTTCTCTCCGGTGGTTGCTTACTCGGGAAATGTGTTTTTAAATACTTTTACTTGAGAATGCAACCTACATTAACTTTCATCTGCTGCCAGATATTTGTGCATTTTTCGCAATATCTTCACCGATGAAAAACACTATGTTCTTAGAATTACTACGTTTTATCTTTCTCTCTGTTGGTTGCTTACTCGGGAAATGTGTTTTATATACTTTTACTTGAGAATGCAACCTACATTAACTTTCATCTGCTGCCAGGTATTTGTGCATTCTTCGCAATATCTTAACCGATGAAAAACACTATGTTCTTAGAATTACTACGTTTTATCTTTCTCTCTGGTGGTTGCTTACTCGGGAAATGTGTTTTATATACTTTTACTTGAGAATGCAACCTACCTTAACTTTCATCTGCTGGCAGATATTTGTGCATTTTTCGCAATATCTTCACCGATGAAAAACACTATGTTCTTAGAATTACTACGTTTTTTCTTTCTCTCTGGTGGTTGCTTACTCGGGAAATGTGTTTTATATACTTTTACTTGGAGAATGCAACCTACATTAACTTTCATCTGCTGGCAGATATTTGTGCATTTTTTGCAATATCTTCACCGATGAAAACCACTATGTTTATAGAATTTACTATGTATTATCTTTCTCACTGGTGGTTGCAAGGATCGGTAAATGTATTCTATATATTTTTACCCCATATTGCAACCTATATTAACTTTCATCTGCTATCAGATATTTGTGCATTGTTGCCATTATCTTCTCTGATGAAATACAGTATGTTAATAAAATTTACTATAAATTTATTATTTTGGGCATTGGAGGGTTGCAAGTATCGGTTACTGTGTTTTTATATATATATTTTACCGAAAATTAAAACCTATATAAACTCTTTATCTGCAATCAGATATTTGTCAATATCTTAACTGATTAAAAGCACTATGTTCTTAGAATTACTACGTTTTATTTTTGTCTCTGGTGGTTGCCTACTCGGGAAATGTGTTTTATATACTTTTACTTGAGAATGCAACCTACCTTAACTTTCATCTGCTGGCAGATATTTGTGCATTTTTCGCAATATCTTCACCGATGAAAAACACTATATTCTTAGAATTACTACGTTTTATCTTTCTCTCTGGTGGTTGCTTACTCGGGAAATGTGTTTTATATACTTTTACTTGAGAATGCAACCTACCTTAATTTTCATCTGCTGGCAGATATTTGTGCATTTTTCGCAATATCTTTACCGATGAAAAACACTATGTTCTTAGAATTACTACGTTTTATCTTTCTCTCTGGTGGTTGCTTACTCGGGAAATGTTTTTATATACTTTTACTTGAGAATGCAACCTACATTAACTTTCATCTGCTGGCAGATATTTGTGCATTTTTCGCAATATCTTCACCGATGAAAAACACTATGTTCTTAGAATTACTACGTTTTATCTTTCTCTCCGGTGGTTGCTTACTCGGGAAATGTGTTTTAAATACTTTTACTTGAGAATGCAACCTACATTAACTTTCATCTGCTGGCAGATATTTGTGCATTTTTTGCAATATCTTCACCGATGAAAACCACTATGTTTATAGAATTTACTATGTATTATCTTTCTCACTGGTGGTTGCAAGGATCGGTAAATGTATTCTATATATTTTTACCCCATATTGCAACCTATATTAACTTTCATCTGCTGGCAGATATTTGTGCATTTTTCGCAATATCTTCACCGATGAAAAACACTATGTTCTTAGAATTACTACGTTTTTTCTTTCTCTCTGGTGGTTGCTTACTCGGGAAATGTGTTTTATATACTTTTACTTGAGAATGCAACCTACATTAACTTTCATCTGCTGGCAGATATTTGTGCATTTTTCGCAATATCTTCACCGATGAAAAACACTATGTTCTTAGAATTACTACGTTTTATCTTTCTCTCTGGTGGTTGCTTACTCGGGAAATGTGTTTTATATACTTTTACTTAAGAATGCAACCTACCTTAACTTTCATCTGCTGGCAGATATTTGTGCATTTTTCGCTATATCTTCACCGATGAAAAACACTATGTTCTTAGAATTACTACGTTTTTTCTTTCTCTCTGGTGGTTGCTTACTCGGGAAATGTGTTTTCTATACTTTTACTTGAGAATGCAACCTACATTAACTTTCATCTGCTGGCAGATATTTGTGCATTTTTTGCAATATCTTCACCGATGAAAACCACTATGTTTATAGAATTTACTATGTATTATCTTTCTCACTGGTGGTTGCAAGGATCGGTAAATGTATTCTATATATTTTTACCCCATATTGCAACCTATATTAACTTTCATCTGCTATCAGATATTTGTGCATTGTTGCCATTATCTTCTCTGATGAAATACAGTATGTTAATAAAATTTACTATAAATTTATTATTTTGGGCATTGGAGGGTTGCAAGTATCGGTTACTGTGTTTTATATATATTTTACCGAAAATTAAAACCTATATAAACTCTTTATCTGCAATCAGATATTTGTCAATATCTTAACTGATTAAAAGCACTATGTTCTTAGAATTACTACGTTTTATTTTTGTCTCTGGTGGTTGCCTACTCGGGAAATGTGTTTTATATACTTTTACTTGAGAATGCAACCTACCTTAACTTTCATCTGCTGGCAGATATTTGTGCATTTTTCGCAATATCTTCACCGATGAAAAACACTATATTCTTAGAATTACTACGTTTTATCTTTCTCTCTGGTGGTTGCTTACTCGGGAAATGTGTGTTTTTATATACTTTTACTTGAGAATGCAACCTACCTTAATTTTCATCTGCTGGCAGATATTTGTGCATTTTTCGCAATATCTTTACTGATGAAAAACACTATGTTCTTAGAATTACTACGTTTTATCTTTCTCTCTGGTGGTTGCTTACTCGGGAAATGTGTTTTATATACTTTTACTTGAGAATGCAACCTACATTAACTTTCATCTGCTGGCAGATATTTGTGCATTTTTCGCAATATCTTCACCGATGAAAAACACTATGTTCTTAGAATTACTACGTTTTATCTTTCTCTCCGGTGGTTGCTCACTCGGGAAATGTGTTTTAAATACTTTTACTTGAGAATGCAACCTACATTAACTTTCATCTGCTGCCAGATATTTGTGCATTTTTCGCAATATCTTCACCGATGAAAAACACTATGTTCTTAGAATTACTACGTTTTTTATCTTTCTCTCTGGTGGTTGCTTACTCGGGAAATGTGTTTTATATACTTTTACTTAAGAATGCAACCTACCTTAACTTTCATCTGCTGGCAGATATTTGTGCATTTTTCGCAATATCTTCACCGATGAAAAACACTATGTTCTTAGAATTACTACGTTTTTTTCTTTCTCTCTGGTGGTTGCTTACTCGGGAAATGTGTTTTCTATACTTTTACTTGAGAATGCAACCTACATTAACTTTCATCTGCTGGCAGATATTTGTGCATTTTTTGCAATATCTTCACCGATGAAAACCACTATGTTTATAGAATTTACTATGTATTATCTTTCTCACTGGTGGTTGCAAGGATCGGTAAATGTATTCTATATATTTTTACCCCATATTGCAACCTATATTAACTTTCATCTGCTATCAGATATTTGTGCATTGTTGCCATTATCTTCTCTGATTAAATACAGTATGTTAATAAAATTTACTATAAATTTATTATTTTGGGCATTGGAGGGTTGCAAGTATCGGTTACTGTGTTTTATATATATTTTACCGAAAATTAAAACGTATATAAACTCTTTATCTGCAATCAGATATTTGTCAATATCTTAACTGATTAAAAGCACTATGTTCTTAGAATTACTACGTTTTATTTTTGTCTCTGGTGGTTGCCTACTCGGGAAATGTGTTTTATATACTTTTACTTGAGAATGCAACCTACCTTAACTTTCATCTGCTGGCAGATATTTGTGCATTTTTCGCAATATCTTCACCGATGAAAAACACTATATTCTTAGAATTACTACGTTTTATCTTTCTCTCTGGTGGTTGCTTACTCGGGAAATGTGTTTTATATACTTTTACTTGAGAATGCAACCTACCTTAATTTTCATCTGCTGGCAGATATTTGTGCATTTTTCGCAATATCTTTACCGATGAAAAACACTATGTTCTTAGAATTACTACGTTTTATCTTTCTCTCTGGTGGTTGCTTACTCGGGAAATGTGTTTTATATACATTTACTTGAGAATGCAACCTACATTAAGTTTCATCTGCTGGCAGATATTTGTGCATTTTTCGCAATATCTTCACCGATGAAAAACACTATGTTCTTAGAATTACTACGTTTTATCTTTCTCTCCGGTGGTTGCTTACTCGGGAAATGTGTTTTTAAATACTTTTACTTGAGAATGCAACCTACATTAACTTTCATCTGCTGCCAGATATTTGTGCATTTTTCGCAATATCTTCACCGATGAAAAACACTATGTTCTTAGAATTACTACGTTTTATCTTTCTCTCTGTTGGTTGCTTACTCGGGAAATGTGTTTTATATACTTTTACTTGAGAATGCAACCTACATTAACTTTCATCTGCTGCCAGATATTTGTGCATTCTTCGCAATATCTTAACCGATGAAACACTATGTTCTTAGAATTACTACGTTTTATCTTTCTCTCTGGTGGTTGCTTACTCGGGAAATGTGTTTTATATACTTTTACTTGAGAATGCAACCTACCTTAACTTTCATCTGCTGGCAGATATTTGTGCATTTTTCGCAATATCTTCACCGATGAAAAACACTATGTTCTTAGAATTACTACGTTTTTTCTTTCTCTCTGGTGGTTGCTTACTCGGGAAATGTGTTTTATATACTTTTACTTGAGAATGCAACCTACATTAACTTTCATCTGCTGGCAGATATTTGTGCATTTTTTGCAATATCTTCACCGATGAAAACCACTATGTTTATAGAATTTACTATGTATTATCTTTCTCACTGGTGGTTGCAAGGATCGGTAAATGTATTCTATATATTTTTACCCCATATTGCAACCTATATTAACTTTCATCTGCTATCAGATATTTGTGCATTGTTGCCATTATCTTCTCTGATGAAATACAGTATGTTAATAAAATTTACTATAAATTTATTATTTTGGGCATTGGAGGGTTGCAAGTATCGGTTACTGTGTTTTATATATATTTTACCGAAAATTAAAACCTATATAAACTCTTTATCTGCAATCAGATATTTGTCAATATCTTAACTGATTAAAAGCACTATGTTCTTAGAATTACTACGTTTTATTTTTGTCTCTGGTGGTTGCCTACTCGGGAAATGTGTTTTATATACTTTTACTTGAGAATGCAACCTACCTTAACTTTCATCTGCTGGCAGATATTTGTGCATTTTTCGCAATATCTTCACCGATGAAAAACACTATATTCTTAGAATTACTACGTTTTATCTTTCTCTCCGGTGGTTGCTTACTCGGGAAATGTGTTTTAAATACTTTTACTTGAGAATGCAACCTACATTAACTTTCATCTGCTGCCAGATATTTGTGCATTTTTCGCAATATCTTCACCGATGAAAAACACTATGTTCTCAGAATTACTACGTTTTATCTTTCTCTCTGTTGGTTGCTTACTCGGGAAATGTGTTTTTTATATACTTTTACTTGAGAATGCAACCTACATTAACTTTCATCTGCTGCCAGATATTTGTGCATTCTTCGCAATATCTTAACCGATGAAAAACACTATGTTCTTAGAATTACTACGTTTTATCTTTCTCTCTGGTGGTTGCTTACTCGGGAAATGTGTTTTATATACTTTTACTTGAGAATGCAACCTACCTTAACTTTCATCTGCTGGCAGATATTTGTGCATTTTTCGCAATATCTTCACCGATGAAAAACACTATGTTCTTAGAATTACTACGTTTTTTTTCTTTCTCTCTGGTGGTTGCTTACTCGGGAAATGTGTTTTATATACTTTTACTTGAGAATGCAACCTACATTAACTTTCATCTGCTGGCAGATATTTGTGCATTTTTCGCAATATCTTCACCGATGAAAAACACTATGTTCTTAGAATTACTACGTTTTATCTTTCTCTCTGGTGGTTGCTTACTCGGGAAATGTGTTTTATATACTTTTACTTAAGAATGCAACCTACCTTAACTTTCATCTGCTGGCAGATATTTGTGCATTTTTTCGCTATATCTTCACCGATGAAAAACACTATGTTCTTAGAATTACTACGTTTTTTTCTTTCTCTCTGGTGGTTGCTTACTCGGGAAATGTGTTTTCTATACTTTTACTTGAGAATGCAACCTACATTAACTTTCATCTGCTGGCAGATATTTGTGCATTTTTTGCAATATCTTCACCGATGAAAACCACTATGTTTATAGAATTTACTATGTATTATCTTTCTCACTGGTGGTTGCAAGGATCGGTAAATGTATTCTATATATTTTTACCCCATATTGCAACCTATATTAACTTTCATCTGCTATCAGATATTTGTGCATTGTTGCCATTATCTTCTCTCGATGAAATACAGTATGTTAATAAAATTTACTATAAATTTATTATTTTGGGCATTGGAGGGTTGCAAGTATCGGTTACTGTGTTTTATATATATTTTACCGAAAATTAAAACCTATATAAACTCTTTATCTGCAATCAGATATTTGTCAATATCTTAACTGATTAAAAGCACTATGTTCTTAGAATTACTACGTTTTATTTTTGTCTCTGGTGGTTGCCTACTCGGGAAATGTGTTTTATATACTTTTACTTGAGAATGCAACCTACCTTAACTTTCATCTGCTGGCAGATATTTGTGCATTTTTCGCAATATCTTCACCGATGAAAAACACTATATTCTTAGAATTACTACGTTTTATCTTTCTCTCTGGTGGTTGCTTACTCGGGAAATGTGTTTTATATACTTTTACTTGAGAATGCAACCTACCTTAATTTTCATCTGCTGGCAGATATTTGTGCATTTTTCGCAATATCTTTACTGATGAAAAACACTATGTTCTTAGAATTACTACGTTTTATCTTTCTCTCTGGTGGTTGCCTACTCGGGAAATGTGTTTTATATACTTTTACTTGAGAATGCAACCTACATTAACTTTCATCTGCTGGCAGATATTTGTGCATTTTTCGCAATATCTTCACCGATGAAAAACACTATGTTCTTAGAATTACTACGTTTTATCTTTCTCTCTGGTGGTTGCTTACTCGGGAAATGTGTTTTATATACTTTTACTTAAGAATGCAACCTACATTAACTTTCATCTGCTGCCAGATATTTGTGCATTTTTTCGCAATATCTTCACCGATGAAAAACACTATGTTCTTAGAATTACTACGTTTTATCTTTCTCTCTGGTGGTTGCTTACTCGGGAAATGTGTTTTATATACTTTTACTTAAGAATGCAACCTACCTTAACTTTCATCTGCTGGCAGATATTTGTGCATTTTTCGCAATATCTTCACCGATGAAAAACACTATGTTCTTAGAATTACTACGTTTTTTCTTTTCTCTCTGGTGGTTGCTTACTCGGGAAATGTGTTTTCTATACTTTTACTTGAGAATGCAACCTACATTAACTTTCATCTGCTGGCAGATATTTGTGCATTTTTTGCAATATCTTCACCGATGAAAACCACTATGTTTATAGAATTTACTATGTATTATCTTTCTCACTGGTGGTTGCAAGGATCGGTAAATGTATTCTATATATTTTTACCCCATATTGCAACCTATATTAACTTTCATCTGCTATCAGATATTTGTGCATTGTTGCCATTATCTTCTCTGATGAAATACAGTATGTTAATAAAATTTACTATAAATTTATTATTTTGGGCATTGGAGGGTTGCAAGTATCGGTTACTGTGTTTTATATATATTTTACCGAAAATTAAAACCTATATAAACTCTTTATCTGCAATCAGATATTTGTCAATATCTTAACTGATTAAAAGCACTATGTTCTTAGAATTACTACGTTTTATTTTTGTCTCTGGTGGTTGCCTACTCGGGAAATGTGTTTTATATACTTTTACTTGAGAATGCAACCTACCTTAACTTTCATCTGCTGGCAGATATTTGTGCATTTTTCGCAATATCTTCACCGATGAAAAACACTATATTCTTAGAATTACTACGTTTTATCTTTCTCTCTGGTGGTTGCTTACTCGGGAAATGTGTTTTATATACTTTTACTTGAGAATGCAACCTACCTTAATTTTCATCTGCTGGCAGATATTTGTGCATTTTTCGCAATATCTTTACTGATGAAAAACACTATGTTCTTAGAATTACTACGTTTTATCTTTCTCTCTGGTGGTTGCCTACTCGGGAAATGTGTTTTATATACTTTTACTTGAGAATGCAACCTACATTAACTTTCATCTGCTGGCAGATATTTGTGCATTTTTCGCAATATCTTCACCGATGAAAAACACTATGTTCTTAGAATTACTACGTTTTTATCTTTCTCTCTGGTGGTTGCTTACTCGGGAAATGTGTTTTATATACTTTTACTTAAGAATGCAACCTACATTAACTTTCATCTGCTGCCAGATATTTGTGCATTTTTCGCAATATCTTCACCGATGAAAAACACTATGTTCTTAGAATTACTACGTTTTATCTTTCTCTCTGGTGGTTGCTTACTCGGGAAATGTGTTTTATATACTTTTACTTAAGAATGCAACCTACCTTAACTTTCATCTGCTGGCAGATATTTGTGCATTTTTCGCAATATCTTCACCGATGAAAAACACTATGTTCTTAGAATTACTACGTTTTTTCTTTCTCTCTGGTGGTTGCTTACTCGGGAAATGTGTTTTCTATACTTTTACTTGAGAATGCAACCTACATTAACTTTCATCTGCTGGCAGATATTTGTGCATTTTTTGCAATATCTTCACCGATGAAAACCACTATGTTTATAGAATTTACTATGTATTATCTTTCTCACTGGTGGTTGCAAGGATCGGTAAATGTATTCTATATATTTTTACCCCATATTGCAACCTATATTAACTTTCATCTGCTATCAGATATTTGTGCATTGTTGCCATTATCTTCTCTGATTAAATACAGTATGTTAATAAAATTTACTATAAATTTATTATTTTGGGCATTGGAGGGTTGCAAGTATCGGTTACTGTGTTTTATATATATTTTACCGAAAATTAAAACGTATATAAACTCTTTATCTGCAATCAGATATTTGTCAATATCTTAACTGATTAAAAGCACTATGTTCTTAGAATTACTACGTTTTATTTTTGTCTCTGGTGGTTGCCTACTCGGGAAATGTGTTTTTATATACTTTTACTTGAGAATGCAACCTACCTTAACTTTCATCTGCTGGCAGATATTTGTGCATTTTTCGCAATATCTTCACCGATGAAAAACACTATATTCTTAAAATTACTACGTTTTATCTTTCTCTCTGGTGGTTGCTTACTCGGGAAATGTGTTTTATATACTTTTACTTGAGAATGCAACCTACCTTAATTTCATCTGCTGGCAGATATTTGTGCATTTTTCGCAATATCTTTACCGATGAAAAACACTATGTTCTTAGAATTACTACGTTTTATCTTTCTCTCTGGTGGTTGCTTACTCGGGAAATGTGTTTTATATACTTTTACTTGAGAATGCAACCTACATTAACTTTCATCTGCTGGCAGATATTTGTGCATTTTTCGCAATATCTTCACCGATGAAAAACACTATGTTCTTAGAATTACTACGTTTTATCTTTCTCTCCGGTGGTTGCTTACTCGGGAAATGTGTTTTAAATACTTTTACTTGAGAATGCAACCTACATTAACTTTCATCTGCTGCCAGATATTTGTGCATTTTTCGCAATATCTTCACCGATGAAAAACACTATGTTCTTAGAATTACTACGTTTTATCTTTCTCTCTGGTGGTTGCTTACTCGGGAAATGTGTTTTATATACTTTTACTTGAGAATGCAACCTACATTAACTTTCATCTGCTGGCAGATATTTGTGCATTTTTCGCAATATCTTCACCGATGAAAAACACTATGTTCTTAGAATTACTACTTTTATCTTTCTCTCCGGTGGTTGCTTACTCGGGAAATGTGTTTTAAATACTTTTACTTGAGAATGCAACCTACATTAACTTTCATCTGCTGCCAGATATTTGTGCATTTTTCGCAATATCTTCACCGATGAAAAACACTATGTTCTTAGAATTACTACGTTTTATCTTTCTCTCTGTTGGTTGCTTACTCGGGAAATGTGTTTTTATATACTTTTACTTGAGAATGCAACCTACATTAACTTTCATCTGCTGCCAGATATTTGTGCATTCTTCGCAATATCTTAACCGATGAAAAACACTATGTTCTTAGAATTACTACGTTTTATCTTTCTCTCTGGTGGTTGCTTACTCGGGAAATGTGTTTTATATACTTTTACTTGAGAATGCAACCTACCTTAACTTTCATCTGCTGGCAGATATTTGTGCATTTTTCGCAATATCTTCACCGATGAAAAACACTATGTTCTTAGAATTACTACTTTTTTTCTTTCTCTCTGGTGGTTGCTTACTCGGGAAATGTGTTTTATATACTTTTACTTGAGAATGCAACCTACATTAACTTTCATCTGCTGGCAGATATTTGTGCATTTTTTGCAATATCTTCACCGATGAAAACCACTATGTTTATAGAATTTACTATGTATTATCTTTCTCACTGGTGGTTGCAAGGATCGGTAAATGTATTCTATATATTTTTACCCCATATTGCAACCTATATTAACTTTCATCTGCTATCAGATATTTGTGCATTGTTGCCATTATCTTCTCTGATTAAATACAGTATGTTAATAAAATTTACTATAAATTTATTATTTTGGGCATTGGAGGGTTGCAAGTATCGGTTACTGTGTTTTATATATATTTTACCGAAAATTAAAACGTATATAAACTCTTTATCTGCAATCAGATATTTGTCAATATCTTAACTGATTAAAAGCACTATGTTCTTAGAATTACTACGTTTTATTTTTGTCTCTGGTGGTTGCCTACTCGGGAAATGTGTTTTATATACTTTTACTTGAGAATGCAACCTACCTTAACTTTCATCTGCTGGCAGATATTTGTGCATTTTTCGCAATATCTTCACCGATGAAAAACACTATATTCTTAAAATTACTACGTTTTTTTATCTTTCTCTCTGGTGGTTGCTTACTCGGGAAATGTGTTTTATATACTTTTACTTGAGAATGCAACCTACCTTAATTTTCATCTGCTGGCAGATATTTGTGCATTTTTCGCAATATCTTTACCGATGAAAAACACTATGTTCTTAGAATTACTACGTTTTATCTTTCTCTCTGGTGGTTGCTTACTCGGGAAATGTGTTTTTATATACTTTTACTTGAGAATGCAACCTACATTAACTTTCATCTGCTGGCAGATATTTGTGCATTTTTCGCAATATCTTCACCGATGAAAAACACTATGTTCTTAGAATTACTACGTTTTATCTTTCTCTCCGGTGGTTGCTTACTCGGGAAATGTGTTTTAAATACTTTTACTTGAGAATGCAACCTACATTAACTTTCATCTGCTGCCAGATATTTGTGCATTTTTCGCAATATCTTCACCGATGAAAAACACTATGTTCTTAGAATTACTACGTTTTATCTTTCTCTCTGTTGGTTGCTTACTCGGGAAATGTGTTTTATATACTTTTACTTGAGAATGCAACCTACATTAACTTTCATCTGCTGCCAGATATTTGTGCATTCTTCGCAATATCTTAACCGATGAAAAACACTATGTTCTTAGAATTACTACGTTTTATCTTTCTCTCTGGTGGTTGCTTACTCGGGAAATGTGTTTTATATACTTTTACTTGAGAATGCAACCTACCTTAACTTTCATCTGCTGGCAGATATTTGTGCATTTTTCGCAATATCTTCACCGATGAAAAACACTATGTTCTTAGAATTACTACGTTTTTTCTTTCTCTCTGGTGGTTGCTTACTCGGGAAATGTGTTTTATATACTTTTACTTGAGAATGCAACCTACATTAACTTTCATCTGCTGGCAGATATTTGTGCATTTTTTGCAATATCTTCACCGATGAAAACCACTATGTTTATAGAATTTACTATGTATTATCTTTCTCACTGGTGGTTGCAAGGATCGGTAAATGTATTCTATATATTTTTACCCCATATTGCAACCTATATTAACTTTCATCTGCTATCAGATATTTGTGCATTGTTGCCATTATCTTCTCTGATGAAATACAGTATGTTAATAAAATTTACTATAAATTTATTATTTTGGGCATTGGAGGGTTGCAAGTATCGGTTACTGTGTTTTATATATATTTTACCGAAAATTAAAACCTATATAAACTCTTTATCTGCAATCAGATATTTGTCAATATCTTAACTGATTAAAAGCACTATGTTCTTAGAATTACTACGTTTTATTTTTGTCTCTGGTGGTTGCCTACTCGGGAAATGTGTTTTATATACTTTTACTTGAGAATGCAACCTACCTTAACTTTCATCTGCTGGCAGATATTTGTGCATTTTTCGCAATATCTTCACTGATGAAAAACACTATATTCTTAGAATTACTACGTTTTATCTTTCTCTCTGGTGGTTGCTTACTCGGGAAATGTGTTTTATATACTTTTACTTGAGAATGCAACCTACCTTAATTTTCATCTGCTGGCAGATATTTGTGCATTTTTCGCAATATCTTTACCGATGAAAAACACTATGTTCTTAGAATTACTACGTTTTTTATCTTTCTCTCTGGTGGTTGCTTACTCGGGAAATGTGTTTTATATACTTTTACTTGAGAATGCAACCTACATTAACTTTCATCTGCTGGCAGATATTTGTGCATTTTTCGCAATATCTTCACCGATGAAAAACACTATGTTCTTAGAATTACTACGTTTTATCTTTCTCTCCGGTGGTTGCTTACTCGGGAAATGTGTTTTAAATACTTTTACTTGAGAATGCAACCTACATTAACTTTCATCTGCTGCCAGATATTTGTGCATTTTTCGCAATATCTTCACCGATGAAAAACACTATGTTCTCAGAATTACTACGTTTTATCTTTCTCTCTGTTGGTTGCTTACTCGGGAAACGTGTTTTATATACTTTTACTTGAGAATGCAACCTACATTAACTTTCATCTGCTGCCAGATATTTGTGCATTCTTCGCAATATCTTAACCGATGAAAAACACTATGTTCTTAGAATTACTACGTTTTTTATCTTTCTCTCTGGTGGTTGCTTACTCGGGAAATGTGTTTTATATACTTTTACTTGAGAATGCAACCTACCTCAACTTTCATCTGCTGGCAGATATTTGTGCATTTTTCGCAATATCTTCACCGATGAAAAACACTATGTTCTTAGAATTACTACGTTTTTTTCTTTCTCTCTGGTGGTTGCTTACTCGGGAAATGTGTTTTATATACTTTTACTTGAGAATGCAACCTACATTAACTTTCATCTGCTGGCAGATATTTGTGCATTTTTCGCAATATCTTCACCGATGAAAAACACTATGTTCTTAGAATTACTAAGTTTTATCTTTCACTCTGGTGGTTGCTTACTCGGGAAATGTGTTTTATATACTTTTACTTAAGAATGCAACCTACCTTAACTTTCATCTGCTGGCAGATATTTGTGCATTTTTTTCGCAATATCTTCACCGATGAAAAACACTATGTTCTTAGAATTACTACGTTTTTTCTTTCTCTCTGGTGGTTGCTTACTCGGCAAATGTGTTTTCTATACTTTTACTTGAGAATGCAACCTACATTAACTTTCATCTGCTGGCAGATATTTGTGCATTTTTTGCAATATCTTCACCGATGAAAACCACTATGTTTATAGAATTTACTATGTATTATCTTTCTCACTGGTGGTTGCAAGGATCGGTAAATGTATTCTATATATTTTTACCCCATATTGCAACCTATATTAACTTTCATCTGCTATCAGATATTTGTGCATTGTTGCCATTATCTTCTCTGATGAAATACAGTATGTTAATAAAATTTACTATAAATTTATTATTTTGGGCATTGGAGGGTTGCAAGTATCGGTTACTGTGTTTTATATATATTTTACCGAAAATTAAAACCTATATAAACTCTTTATCTGCAATCAGATATTTGTCAATATCTTAACTGATTAAAAGCACTATGTTCTTAGAATTACTACGTTTTATTTTTGTCTCTGGTGGTTGCCTACTCGGGAAATGTGTTTTATATACTTTTACTTGAGAATGCAACCTACCTTAACTTTCATCTGCTGGCAGATATTTGTGCATTTTTCGCAATATCTTCACCGATGAAAAACACTATATTCTTAGAATTACTACGTTTTATCTTTCTCTCTGGTGGTTGCTTACTCGGGAAATGTGTTTTATATACTTTTACTTGAGAATGCAACCTACCTTAATTTTCATCTGCTGGCAGATATTTGTGCATTTTTCGCAATATCTTTACTGATGAAAAACACTATGTTCTTAGAATTACTACGTTTTATCTTTCTCTCTGGTGGTTGCCTACTCGGGAAATGTGTTTTATATACTTTTACTTGAGAATGCAACCTACATTAACTTTCATCTGCTGGCAGATATTTGTGCATTTTTCGCAATATCTTCACCGATGAAAAACACTATGTTCTTAGAATTACTACGTTTTATCTTTCTCTCTGGTGGTTGCTTACTCGGGAAATGTGTTTTATATACTTTTACTTAAGAATGCAACCTACATTAACTTTCATCTGCTGCCAGATATTTGTGCATTTTTCGCAATATCTTCACCGATGAAAAACACTATGTTCTTAGAATTACTACGTTTTATCTTTCTCTCTGGTGGTTGCTTACTCGGGAAATGTGTTTTATATACTTTTACTTAAGAATGCAACCTACCTTAACTTTCATCTGCTGGCAGATATTTGTGCATTTTTCGCAATATCTTCACCGATGAAAAACACTATGTTCTTAGAATTACTACGTTTTTTTTTTCTTTCTCTCTGGTGGTTGCTTACTCGGGAAATGTGTTTTCTATACTTTTACTTGAGAATGCAACCTACATTAACTTTCATCTGCTGGCAGATATTTGTGCATTTTTTGCAATATCTTCACCGATGAAAACCACTATGTTTATAGAATTTACTATGTATTATCTTTCTCACTGGTGGTTGCAAGGATCGGTAAATGTATTCTATATATTTTTACCCCATATTGCAACCTATATTAACTTTCATCTGCTATCAGATATTTGTGCATTGTTGCCATTATCTTCTCTGATTAAATACAGTATGTTAATAAAATTTACTATAAATTTATTATTTTGGGCATTGGAGGGTTGCAAGTATCGGTTACTGTGTTTTATATATATTTTACCGAAAATTAAAACGTATATAAACTCTTTATCTGCAATCAGATATTTGTCAATATCTTAACTGATTAAAAGCACTATGTTCTTAGAATTACTACGTTTTATTTTTGTCTCTGGTGGTTGCCTACTCGGGAAATGTGTTTTATATACTTTTACT
The DNA here is from genome assembly GCA_003667255.2 of Euschistus heros. NCBI lineage: Eukaryota > Metazoa > Arthropoda > Insecta > Hemiptera > Pentatomidae > Euschistus > Euschistus heros. Next base: position 1,652,951 of record RCWM02000095.1, read on the forward strand.
TGAGAATGCAACCTACCTTAACTTTCATCTGCTGGCAGATATTTGTGCATTTTTCGCAATATCTTCACCGATGAAAAACACTATATTCTTAGAATTACTACGTTTTATCTTTCTCTCTGGTGGTTGCTTACTCGGGAAATGTGTTTTATATACGTTTACTTGAGAATGCAACCTACCTTAATTTTCATCTGCTGGCAGATATTTGTGCATTTTTCGCAATATCTTTACCGATTAAAAACACTATGTTCTTAGAATTACTACGTTTTATCTTTCTCTCTGGTGGTTGCTTACTCGGGAAATGTGTTTTATATACTTTTACTTGAGAATGCAACCTACATTAACTTTCATCTGCTGGCAGATATTTGTGCATTTTTCGCAATATCTTCACCGATGAAAAAAACACTATGTTCTTAGAATTACTACGTATTATCTTTCTCTCCGGTGGTTGCTTACTCGGGAAATGTGTTTTAAATACTTTTACTTGAGAATGCAACCTACATTAACTTTCATCTGCTGCCAGATATTTGTGCATTTTTCGCAATATCTTCACCGATGAAAAAACACTATGTTCTTAGAATTACTACGTTTTATCTTTCTCTCTGTTGGTTGCTTACTCGGGAAATGTGTTTTATATACTTTTACTTGAGAATGCAACCTACATTAACTTTCATCTGCTGCCAGATATTTGTGCATTCTTCGCAATATCTTAACCGATGAAAAACACTATGTTCTTAGAATTACTACGTTTTATCTTTCTCTCTGGTGGTTGCTTACTCGGGAAATGTGTTTTATATACTTTTACTTGAGAATGCAACCTACCTTAACTTTCATCTGCTGGCAGATATTTGTGCATTTTTCGCAATATCTTCACCGATGAAAAACACTATGTTCTTAGAATTACTACGTTTTTTCTTTCTCTCTGGTGGTTGCTTACTCGGGAAATGTGTTTTATATACTTTTACTTGAGAATGCAACCTACATTAACTTTCATCTGCTGGCAGATATTTGTGCATTTTTTTTGCAATATCTTCACCGATGAAAACCACTATGTTTATAGAATTTACTATGTATTATCTTTCTCACTGGTGGTTGCAAGGATCGGTAAATGTATTCTATATATTTTTACCCCACATTGCAACCTATATTAACTTTTATCTGCTATCAGATATTTGTGCATTGTTGCCATTATCTTCTCTGATGAAATACAGTATGTTAATAAAATTTACTATGAATTTATTATTTTGGGCATTGGAGGGTTGCAAGTATCGGTTACTGTGTTTTATATATAATTTACCGAAAATTAAAACCTATATAAACTCTTTATCTGCAATCAGATATTTGTCAATATCTTAACTGATTAAAAGCACTATGTTCTTAGAATTACTACGTTTTATTTTTGTCTCTGGTGGTTGCCTACTCGGGAAATGTGTGTTTTATATACTTTTACTTGAGAATGCAACCTACCTTAACTTTCATCTGCTGGCAGATATTTGTGCATTTTTCGCAATATCTTCACCGATGAAAAACACTATATTCTTAGAATTACTACGTTTTATCTTTCTCTCTGGTGGTTGCTTACACGGGAAATGTGTTTTATATACTTTTACTTGAGAATGCAACCTACCTTAATTTTCATCTGCTGGCAGATATTTGTGCATTTTTTCGCAATATCTTTACCGATGAAAAACACTATGTTCTTAGAATTACTACGTTTTTTTTCTTTCTCTCTGGTGGTTGCTTACTCGGGAAATGTGTTTTATATACTTTTACTTGAGAATGCAACCTACATTAACTTTCATCTGCTGGCAGATATTTGTGCATTTTTTGCAATATCTTCACCGATGAAAACCACTATGTTTATAGAATTTACTATGTATTATCTTTCTCACTGGTGGTTGCAAGGATCGGTAAATGTATTCTATATATTTTTACCCCATATTGCAACCTATATTAACTTTCATCTGCTATCAGATATTTGTGCATTGTTGCCATTATCTTCTCTGATGAAATACAGTATGTTAATAAAATTTACGATAAATTTATTATTTTGGGCATTGGAGGGTTGCAAGTATCGGTTACTGTGTTTTTATATATATTTTACCGAAAATTAAAACCTATATAAACTCTTTATCTGCAATCAGATATTTGTCAATATCTTAACTGATTAAAAGCACTATGTTCTTAGAATTACTACGTTTTATTTTTGTCTCTGGTGGTTGCCTACTCGGGAAATGTGTTTTATATACTTTTACTTGAGAATGCAACCTACCTTAACTTTCATCTGCTGGCAGATATTTGTGCATTTTTCGCAATATCTTCACCGATGAAAAACACTATATTCTTAGAATTACTACGTTTTATCTTTCTCTCCGGTGGTTGCTTACTCGGGAAATGTGTTTTAAATACTTTTACTTGAGAATGCAACCTACATTAACTTTCATCTGCTGCCAGATATTTGTGCATTTTTCGCAATATCTTCACCGATGAAAAACACTATGTTCTCAGAATTACTACGTTTTATCTTTCTCTCTGTTGGTTGCTTACTCGGGAAATGTGTTTTATATACTTTTACTTGAGAATGCAACCTACATTAACTTTCATCTGCTGCCAGATATTTGTGCATTCTTCGCAATATCTTAACCGATGAAAAACACTATGTTCTTAGAATTACTACGTTTTATCTTTCTCTCTGGTGGTTGCTTACTCGGGAAATGTGTTTTATATACTTTTACTTGAGAATGCAACCTACCTTAACTTTCATCTGCTGGCAGATATTTGTGCATTTTTCGCAATATCTTCACCGATGAAAAACACTATGTTCTTAGAATTACTACGTTTTTTCTTTCTCTCTGGTGGTTGCTTACTCAGGAAATGTGTTTTATATACTTTTACTTGAGAATGCAACCTACATTAACTTTCATCTGCTGGCAGATATTTGTGCATTTTTCGCAATATCTTCACCGATGAAAAACACTATGTTCTTAGAATTACTACGTTTTATCTTTCTCTCTGGTGGTTGCTTACTCGGGAAATGTGTTTTATATACTTTTACTTAAGAATGCAACCTACCTTAACTTTCATCTGCTGCCAGATATTTTTGCATTTTTCGCAATATCTTTACCGATGAAAAACACTATGTTCTTAGAATTACTACGTTTTATCTTTCTCTCTGGTGGTTGCTTACTCGGGAAATGTGTTTTATATACTTTTACTTGAGAATGCAACCTACATTAACTTTCATCTGCTGGCAGATATTTGTGCATTTTTCGCAATATCTTCACCGATGAAAAACACTATGTTCTTAGAATTACTACGTTTTATCTTTCTCTCTGGTGGTTGCTTACTCGGGAAATGTGTTTTATATACTTTTACTTGAGAATGCAACCTACATTAACTTTCATCTGCTGCCAGATATTTGTGCATTCTTCGCAATATCTTAACCGATGAAAAACACTATGTTCTTAGAATTACTACGTTTTATCTTTCTCTCTGGTGGTTGCTTACTCGGGAAATGTGTTTTATATACTTTTACTTGAGAATGCAACCTACATTAACTTTCATCTGCTGGCAGATATTTGTGCATTTTTCGCAATATCTTCACCGATGAAAAACACTATGTTCTTAGAATTACTACGTTTTATCTTTCTCTCCGGTGGTTGCTTACTCGGGAAATGTGTTTTAAATACTTTTACTTGAGAATGCAACCTACATTAACTTTCATCTGCTGCCAGATATTTGTGCATTTTTCGCAATATCTTCACCGATGAAAAACACTATGTTCTCAGAATTACTACGTTTTATCTTTCTCTCTGTTGGTTGCTTACTCGGGAAATGTGTTTTATATACTTTTACTTGAGAATGCAACCTACATTAACTTTCATCTGCTGCCAGATATTTGTGCATTCTTCGCAATATCTTAACCGATGAAAAACACTATGTTCTTAGAATTACTACGTTTTATCTTTCTCTCTGGTGGTTGCTTACTCGGGAAATGTGTTTTATATACTTTTACTTGAGAATGCAACCTACCTTAACTTTCATCTGCCGGCAGATATTTGTGCATTTTTCGCAATATCTTCACCGATGAAAAACACTATGTTCTTAGAATTACTACGTTTTTTTCTTTCTCTCTGGTGGTTGCTTACTCGGGAAATGTGTTTTATATACTTTTACTTGAGAATGCAACCTACATTAACTTTCATCTGCTGGCAGATATTTGTGCATTTTTCGCAATATCTTCACCGATGAAAAACACTATGTTCTTAGAATTACTACGTTTTATCTTTCTCTCTGGTGGTTGCTTACTCGGGAAATGTGTTTTATATACTTTTACTTAAGAATGCAACCTACCTTAACTTTCATCTGCTGGCAGATATTTGTGCAATTTTCGCAATATCTTCACCGATGAAAAACACTATGTTCTTAGAATTACTACGTTTTTTCTTTCTCTCTGGTGGTTGCTTACTCGGGAAATGTGTTTTCTATACTTTTACTTGAGAATGCAACCTACATTAACTTTCATCTGCTGGCAGATATTTGTGCATTTTTTGCAATATCTTCACCGATGAAAACCACTATGTTTATAGAATTTACTATGTATTATCTTTCTCACTGGTGGTTGCAAGGATCGGTAAATGTATTCTATATATTTTTACCCCATATTGCAACCTATATTAACTTTCATCTGCTATCAGATATTTGTGCATTTTTCGCAATATCTTCACCGATGAAAAACACTATGTTCTTAGAATTACTACGTTTTTTCTTTCTCTCTGGTGGTTGCTTACTCGGGAAATGTGTTTTATATACTTTTACTTGAGAATGCAACCTACATTAACTTTCATCTGCTGGCAGATATTTGTGCATTTTTCGCAATATCTTCACCGATGAAAAACACTATGTTCTTAGAATTACTACGTTTTATCTTTCTCTCTGGTGGTTGCTTACTCGGGAAATGTGTTTTATATACTTTTACTTAAGAATGCAACCTACCTTAACTTTCATCTGCTGCCAGATATTTGTGCATTTTTCGCAATATCTTTACCGATGAAAAACACTATGTTCTTAGAATTACTACGTTTTATCTTTCTCTCTGGTGGTTGCTTACTCGGGAAATGTGTTTTATATACTTTTACTTGAGAATGCAACCTACATTAACTTTCATCTGCTGGCAGATATTTGTGCATTTTTTCGCAATATCTTCACCGATGAAAAACACTATGTTCTTAGAATTACTACGTTTTATCTTTCTCTCTGGTGGTTGCTTACTCGGGAAATGTGTTTTATATACTTTTACTTGAGAATGCAACCTACCTTAACTTTCATCTGCTGGCAGATATTTGTGCATTTTTCGCAATATCTTCACCGATGAAAAACACTATGTTCTTAGAATTACTACGTTTTATCTTTCTCTCTGGTAGTTGCTTACTCGGGAAATGTGTTTTATATACTTTTACTTGAGAATGCAACCTACATTAACTTTCATCTGCTGGCAGATATTTGTGCATTTTTCGCAATATCTTCACCGATGAAAAACACTATGTTTATAGAATTTACTATGTATCATCTTTCTCACTGGTGGTTGCAAGGATCGGTAAATGTATTCTATATATTTTTACCCCACATTGCAACCTATATTAACTTTCATCTGCTATCAGATATTTGTGCATTGTTGCCATTATCTTCTCTGATGAAATACAGTATGTTAATAAAATTTACTATAAATTTATTATTTTTGGCATTGGTGGTTGCAAGGAGCGGTAAATTTGTTTTATATATTTTTACCGAAAATTAAAACCTATAAGAATTCTTTATCTGCAATCAGCTATTTGTCAATATCTTAACTGATTAAAAGCACTATGATCTTAGAATTACTACGTTTTATTTTTCTCTCTGGTGGTTGCTTACTCGGGAAATGTGTTTTATATACTTTTACTTGAGAATGCAACCTACATTAAGTTTCATCTGCTGGCAGATATTTGTGCATTTTTCGCAATATCTTCACCGATGAAAAACACTATGTTCTTAGAATTACTGCGTATTATCTTTCTCTGTGGTGGTTGCTTACTTCGGGAAATATGTTTTATATACTTTTACATGAGAATGAAACCTACATTAACTTTCATCTGCTAGCAGATATTTGTGCATTTTTCGCAATATTTTCACCGATGAAAAATACTGTGTTCTTAGAATTACTACGATTTATCTTTCTCTCTGGTGGTTGCTTACTCGGGAAATGTGTTTTATATACTTTTACTTGAGAATGCAACCTACATTAACTTTCATCCGCTGGCAGATATTTGTGCATTTTTCGTAATATCTTCACCGATGAAAAACATTATGTTCTTAGAATTACTACGTTGTATCTTTCTCTCTGGTGGTTGCAAGGATCGGTAAATGTATTCTATATATTTTTACCCCACATTGCAACCTATATTAACTTTCATCTGCTATCAGATATTTGTGCATTGTTGCCATTATCTTCTCTGATGAAATACAGTATGTTAATAAAATTTACTATAAATTTATTACTTTGGGCATTGGAGGGTTGCAAGTATCGGTTACTGTGTTTTATATATTTTTACCGAAAATTAAAACCTATATAAATTCTTTATCTGCAATCAGATATTTGTCAATATCTTAACTGATTAAAAGCACTATGTTCTTAGAATTACTACGTTTTATCTTTGTCTCTGGTGGTTGCTTACTCGGGAAATGTGTTTTATATACTTTTACTTGAGAATGCAACCTACATTAACTTTCATCTGCTGGCAGATATTTGTGCATTTTTCGCAATATCTTCACTGATGAAAAACACTATGTTCTTAGTATTACTACGTTTTATCTTTCTCTGTGGTGGTTGCTTACTCGGGAAATGTTTTTTATATAGTTTTACTTGAGAATGCAACCTACATTAATTTTCATCTGCTGGCAGATATTTGTGCATTTTTCGCAATATCTTCACCGATGAAAAACACTATGTTCTTAGAATTACTAGGTATTAATTATCCTTTTCTCTGGTGGTTGCTTACTCGGGAAATGTGTTTTATATACTTTTACTTGAGAATGCAACCTACATTAATTTTCATCTGCTGCCAGATATTTGTGCATTTTTCGCAATATCTTTACCCATGAAAAACACTATGTTCTTAGAATTACAACGTTTTATCTTTCTCTCGGGTGGTTGCTTACTCGGGAAATGTGTTTTATATACTTTTACTTGAGAAAGCAACCTACATTAACTTTCATCTGCTAGCAGATATTTGTGCATTTTTCGCAATATCTTCACCGATGAAAAACACTATGTTCTTAGAATTACTACGTTTTATCTTTCTCACTGGTGGTTGCAAGGATCGGTAAATGTATTCTATATATTTTTACCCGACATTGCAGCCTATATTAACTTTCATCTGCTATCAGATATTTGTGCATTGTTGCTATTATCTTCTCTGATGAAATACAGTATGTTAATAGAATTTACTTTAAATTTATTATTTTGGGCATTGGTGGGTTTCAAGTATCAGTAACTGTGTTTTATATATTTTTACCCCATATTGCAACCTATTTTAACTTCCATCTGCTATCAGATATTTGTGCATTGTTGTCATTATCTTCTCTGATGAAATACAGTATGGTAATAGAATTTACTTTAACTTTATTATTTTGGGCATTGGTGGGTTTCAAGTATCAGTAACTGTGTTTTATATATTTTTACCGAAAATTAAAACCTATAAGAATTCTTTATCTGCAATCAGCTATTTGTCAATATCTTAACTGATTAAAAGCACTATGATCTTAGAATTACTACGTTTTATCTTTCTCTCTGGTGGTTGCTTACTCGGGAAATGTGTTTTATATACTTTTACTTGAGAATGCAACCTACATTAACTTTCATCTGCTGGCAGATATTTGTGCATTTTTCGCAATATCTTCACCGATGAAAAACACTATGTTCTTAGAATTACTACGTTTTATCTTTCTTTCTGGTGGTTGCTTACTCGGGAAATGTGTTTTATATACTTTTACTTGAGAATGCAACCTACATTAACTTTTATCTGTTGGCAGATATTTGTGCATTTTTCGCAATATCTTCACTGATGAAAAACACTATGTTCTTAGTATTACTACGTTTTATCTTTCTCTGTGGTGGTTGCTTACTCGGGAAATGTTTTTTATATAGTTTTACTTGAGAATGCAACCTACATTAATTTTCATCTGCTGGCAGATATTTGTGCATTTTTCGCAATATCTTCACCGATGAAAAACACTATGTTCTTAGAATTACTAGGTATTAATTATCCTTTTCTCTGGTGGTTGCTTACTCGGGAAATGTGTTTTATATAGTTTTACTTGAGAATGCAACCTACATTAATTTTCATCTGCTGCCAGATATTTGTGCATTTTTCGCAATATCTTTACCCATGAAAAACACTATGTTCTTAGAATTACAACGTTTTATCTTTCTCTCGGGTGGTTGCTTACTCGGGAGATGTGTTTTATATACTTTTACTTGAGAAAGCAACCTACATTAACTTTCATCTGCTAGCAGATATTTGTGCATTTTTCGCAATATCTTCACCGATGAAAAACACTATGTTCTTAGAATTACTACGTTTTATCTTTCTCACTGGTGGTTGCAAGGATCGGTAAATGTATTCTATATATTTTTACCCCACATTGCAGCCTATATTAACTTTCATCTGCTATCAGATATTTGTGCATTGTTGCTATTATCTTCTCTGATGAAATACAGTATGTTAATAGAATTTACTTTAAATTTATTATTTTGGGCATTGGTGGGTTTCAAGTATCAGTAACTGTGTTTTATATATTTTTACCGAAAATTAAAACCTATAAGAATTCTTTATCTGCAATCAGCTATTTGTCAATATCTTAACTGATTAAAAGCACTATGATCTTAGAATTACTACGTTTTATCTTTCTCTCTGGTGGTTGCTTACTCGGGAAATGTGTTTTATATACTTTTACTTGAGAATGCAACCTACATTAACTTTCATCTGCTGGCAGATATTTGTGCATTTTTCGCAATATCTTCACCGATGAAAAACACTATGTTCTTAGAATTACTACGTTTTATTTTTCTCTCTGGTTGTTGCTTACTCGGGAAATGTGTTTTTATATACTTTTACTTGAGAATGCAACCTACATTAACTTTCATCTGCTGGCAGATATTTGTGCATTTTTCGCAATATCTTCACCGATGAAAAACACTATGTTCTTAGAATTACTACGTTTTATCTTTCTTTCTGGTGGTTGCTTACTCGGGAAATGTGTTTTATATACTTTTACTTGAGAATGCAACCTACATTAACTTTTATCTGTTGGCAGATATTTGTGCATTTTTCGCAATATCTTCACCGATGAAAAATACTATGTTCTTAGAATTACTACGTTTTATCTTTCTCTCTGGTGGTTGCTTACTCGGGAAATGTGTTTTATATACTTTTACTTGATAATGCAACCTACTTTAACTTTCATCTGCTGGCAGATATTTGTGCATTTTTCGCAATATCTTCACCGATGAAAAACACTATGTTTTTAGAATTACTACGATTTATCTTTCTCTCTGGTGGTTGCTTACTCGGGAAATGTGTTTTATATACTTTTACTTGAGAATGCAACCTACATTAACTTTCATCTGTTGGCAGATATTTGTGCATTTTTCGCAATATCTTCACCGATGAAAAACACTATGTTCTTAGAATTACTACGTTTTATCTTTGTCTCTGGTGGTTGCTTACTTCGGGAAATGTTTTTTATATACTTTTACTTGAGAATGAAACCTACATTAACTTTCATCTGCTAGCAGATATTTGTGCATTTTTCGCAATATCTTCACCGATGAAAAATACTGTGTTCTTAGAATTACTACGTTTTATCTTTCTCTCTGGTGGTTGCTTACTCGGGAAATGTGTTTTATATACTTTTACTTGAGAATGCAACCTACATTAACTTTCATCTGCTGGCAGATATTTGTGCATTTTTCGCAATATCTTCACCGATGAAAAACATTATGTTCTTAGAATTACTACGTTGTATCTTTCTCTCTGGTGGTTGCAAGGATCGGTAAATGTATTGTATATATTTTTACCCCACATTGCAACCTATATTATGTTTCATCTGCTATCAGATATTTGTGCATAGTTGTCATTATCTTCTCTGATGAAATACAGTATGTTAATAAAATTTACTATAAATTTATTATTTTTGGCATTGGTGGTTGCAAGGATCGGTAAATTTATTTTATATATTTTTACCCCATATTGCAACCTATTTTAACTTCCATCTGCTATCAGATATTTGTGCATTGTTGTCATTATCTTCTCTGATGAAATACAGTATGGTAATAGAATTTACTTTAACTTTATTATTTTGGGCATTGGTGGGTTTCAAGTATCATTAACTGTGTTTTTATATATTTTTACCGAAAATTAAAACCTATAAGAATTCTTTATCTGCAATCAGCTATTTGTCAATATCTTAACTGATTAAAAGCACTATGATCTTAGAATTACTACGTTTTATCTTTCTCTCTGGTGGTTGCTTACTCGGGAAATGTGTTTTATATACTTTTACTTGAGAATGCAACCTACATTAACTTTCATCTGCTGGCAGATATTTGTGCATTTTTCGCAATATCTTCACCGATGAAAAACACTATGTTCTTAGAATTACTACGTTTTATCTTTCTTTCTGGTGGTTGCTTACTCGGGAAATGTGTTTTATATACTTTTACTTGAGAATGCAACCTACATTAACTTTTATCTGTTGGCAGATATTTGTGCATTTTTCGCAATATCTTCACTGATGAAAAACACTATGTTCTTAGTATTACTACGTTTTATCTTTCTCTGTGGTGGTTGCTTACTCGGGAAATGTTTTTTTATATAGTTTTACTTGAGAATGCAACCTACATTAATTTTCATCTGCTGGCAGATATTTGTGCATTTTTCGCAATATCTTCACCGATGAAAAACACTATGTTCTTAGAATTACTAGGTATTAATTATCCTTTTCTCTGGTGGTTGCTTACTCGGGAAATGTGTTTTATATACTTTTACTTGAGAATGCAACCTACATTAACTTTCATCTGCTGGCAGATATTTGTGCATTTTTCGCAATATCTTTACCCATGAAAAAAACACTATGTTCTTAGAATTACAACGTTTTATCTTTCTCTCGGGTGGTTGCTTACTCGGGAAATGTGTTTTATATACTTTTACTTGAGAAAGCAACCTACATTAACTTTCATCTGCTAGCAGATATTTGTGCATTTTTCGCAATATCTTCACCGATGAAAAACACTATGTTCTTAGAATTACTACGTTTTATCTTTCTTTCTGGTGGTTGCTTACTCGGGAAATGTGTTTTATATACTTTTACTTGAGAATGCAACCTACATTAACTTTTATCTGTTGGCAGATATTTGTGCATTTTTCGCAATATCTTCACCGATGAAAAATACTATGTTCTTAGAATTACTACGTTTTATCTTTCTCTCTGGTGGTTGCTTACTCGGGAAATGTGTTTTATATACTTTTACTTGATAATGCAACCTACTTTAACTTTCATCTGCTGGCAGATATTTGTGCATTTTTCGCAATATCTTCACCGATGAAAAACACTATGTTTTTAGAATTACTACGATTTATCTTTCTCTCTGGTGGTTGCTTACTCGGGAAATGTGTTTTATATACTTTTACTTGAAAATGCAACCTACATTAACTTTCATCTGTTGGCAGATATTTGTGCATTTTTCGCAATATCTTCACCGATGAAAAACACTATGTTCTTAGAATTACTACGTTTTATCTTTGTCTCTGGTGGTTGCTTACTCGGGAAATGTGTTTTATATACTTTTACTTGAGAATGCAACCTACATTAACTTTCATCTGCTGGCTGATATTTGTGCATTTTTCGCAATATCTTCACCGATGAAAAACACTATGTTCTTAGATTTACTACGTATTATCTTTCTCTGTGGTGGTTGCTTACTTCGGGAAATGTTTTTTATATACTTTTACTTGAGAATGAAACCTACATTAACTTTCATCTGCTAGCAGATATTTGTGCATTTTTCGCAATATCTTCACCGATGAAAAATACTGTGTTCTTAGAATTACTACGTTTTATCTTTCTCTCTGGTGGTTGCTTACTCGGGAAATGTGTTTTTATATACTTTTTACTTGAGAATGCAACCTACATTAACTTTCATCTGCTGGCAGATATTTGTGCATTTTTCGCAATATCTTCACCGATGAAAAACATTATGTTCTTAGAATTACTACGTTGTATCTTTCTCTCTGGTGGTTGCAAGGATCGGTAAATGTATTGTATATATTTTTACCCCACATTGCAACCTATATTATGTTTCATCTGCTATCAGATATTTGTGCATAGTTGTCATTATCTTCTCTGATGAAATACAGTATGTTAATAAAATTTACTATAAATTTATTATTTTTGGCATTGGTGGTTGCAAGGATCGGTAAATTTATTTTATATATTTTTACCCCATATTGCAACCTATTTTAACTTCCATCTGCTATCAGATATTTGTGCATTGTTGTCATTATCTTCTCTGATGAAATACAGTATGGTAATAGAATTTACTTTAACTTTATTATTTTGGGCATTGGTGGGTTTCAAGTATCAGTAACTGTGTTTTATATATTTTTACCGAAAATTAAAACCTATAAGAATTCTTTATCTGCAATCAGCTATTTGTCAATATCTTAACTGATTAAAAGCACTATGATCTTAGAATTACTACGTTTTTTATCTTTCTCTCTGGTGGTTGCTTACTCGGGAAATGTGTTTTATATACTTTTACTTGAGAATGCAACCTACATTAACTTTCATCTGCTGGCAGATATTTGTGCATTTTTCGCAATATCTTCACCGATGAAAAACACTATGTTCTTAGAATTACTACGTTTTATTTTTCTCTCTGGTGGTTGCTTACTCGGGAAATGTGTTTTATATACTTTTACTTGAGAATGCAACCTACATTAACTTTCATCTGCTGGCAGATATTTGTGCATTTTTCGCAATATCTTCACCGATGAAAAACACTATGTTCTTAGAATTACTACGTTTTATCTTTCTTTCTGGTGGTTGCTTACTCGGGAAATGTGTTTTATATACTTTTACTTGAGAATGCAACCTACATTAACTTTTATCTGTTGGCAGATATTTGTGCATTTTTCGCAATATCTTCACTGATGAAAGACACTATGTTCTTAGTATTACTACGTTTTATCTTTCTCTGTGGTGGTTGCTTACTCGGGAAATGTTTTTTTATATAGTTTTACTTGAGAATGCAACCTACATTAATTTTCATCTGCTGGCAGATATTTGTGCATTTTTCGCAATATCTTCACCGATGAAAAACATTATGTTCTTAGAATTACTACGTTGTATCTTTCTCTCTGGTGGTTGCAAGGATCGGTAAATGTATTGTATATATTTTTACCCCACATTGCAACCTATATTATGTTTCATCTGCTATCAGATATTTGTGCATAGTTGTCATTATCTTCTCTGATGAAATACAGTATGTTAATAAAATTTACTATAAATTTATTATTTTTGGCATTGGTGGTTGCAAGGATCGGTAAATTTATTTTATATATTTTTACCCCATATTGCAACCTATTTTAACTTCCATCTGCTATCAGATATTTGTGCATTGTTGTCATTATCTTCTCTGATGAAATACAGTATGGTAATAGAATTTACTTTAACTTTATTATTTTGGGCATTGGTGGGTTTCAAGTATCAGTAACTAACTGTGTTTTATATATTTTTACCGAAAATTAAAACCTATAAGAATTCTTTATCTGCAATCAGCTATTTGTCAATATCTTAACTGATTAAAAGCACTATGATCTTAGAATTACTACGTTTTATCTTTCTCTCTCTGGTGGTTGCTTACTCGGGAAATGTGTTTTATATACTTTTACTTGAGAATGCAACCTACATTAACTTTCATCTGCTGGCAGATATTTGTGCATTTTTCGCAATATCTTCACCGATGAAAAACACTATGTTCTTAGAATTACTACGTTTTATCTTTCTTTCTGGTGGTTGCTTACTCGGGAAATGTGTTTTATATACTTTTACTTGAGAATGCAACCTACATTAACTTTTTTATCTGATGGCAGATATTTGTGCATTTTTCGCAATATCTTCACTGATGAAAAACACTATGTTCTTAGTATTACTACGTTTTATCTTTCTCTGTGGTGGTTGCTTACTCGGGAAATGTTTTTTATATAGTTTTACTTGAGAATGCAACCTACATTAATTTTCATCTGCTGGCAGATATTTGTGCATTTTTCGCAATATCTTCACCGATGAAAAACACTATGTTCTTAGAATTACTAGGTATTAATTATCCTTTTCTCTGGTGGTTGCTTACTCGGGAAATGTGTTTTATATACTTTTACTTGAGAATGCAACCTACATTAACTTTCATCTGCTGGCAGATATTTGTGCATTTTTCGCAATATCTTTACCCATGAAAAACACTATGTTCTTAGAATTACAACGTTTTATCTTTCTCTCGGGTGGTTGCTTACTCGGGAAATGTGTTTTATATACTTTTACTTGAGAAAGCAACCTACATTAACTTTCATCTGCTAGCAGATATTTGTGCATTTTTCGCAATATCTTCACCGATGAAAAACACTATGTTCTTAGAATTACTACGTTTTTATCTTTCTCACTGGTGGTTGCAAGGATCGGTAAATGTATTCTATATATTTTTACCCCACATTGCAGCCTATATTAACTTTCATCTGCTATCAGATATTTGTGCATTGTTGCTATTATCTTCTCTGATGAAATACAGTATGTTAATAGAATTTACTTTAAATTTATTATTTTGGGCATTGGTGGGTTTCAAGTATCAGTAACTGTGTGTTTTTATATATTTTTACCGAAAATTAAAACCTATAAGAATTCTTTATCTGCAATCAGCTATTTGTCAATATCTTAACTGATTAAAAGCACTATGATCTTAGAATTACTACGTTTTATCTTTCTCTCTGGTGGTTGCTTACTCGGGAAATGTGTTTTATATACTTTTACTTGAGAATGCAACCTACATTAACTTTCATCTGCTGGCAGATATTTGTGCATTTTTCGCAATATCTTCACCGATGAAAAACACTATGTTCTTAGAATTACTACGTTTTTTTTTTTCTCTCTGGTTGTTGCTTACTCGGGAAATGTGTTTTATATACTTTTACTTGAGAATGCAACCTACATTAACTTTCATCTGCTGGCAGATATTTGTGCATTTTTCGCAATATCTTCACCGATGAAAAACACTATGTTCTTAGAATTACTACGTTTTATCTTTCTTTCTGGTGGTTGCTTACTCGGGAAATGTGTTTTTATATACTTTTACTTGAGAATGCAACCTACATTAACTTTTATCTGTTGGCAGATATTTGTGCATTTTTCGCAATATCTTCACCGATGAAAAATACTATGTTCTTAGAATTACTACGTTTTATCTTTCTCTCTGGTGGTTGCTTACTCGGGAAATGTGTTTTATATACTTTTACTTGATAATGCAACCTACTTTAACTTTCATCTGCTGGCAGATATTTGTGCATTTTTCGCAATATCTTCACCGATGAAAAAACACTATGTTTTTAGAATTACTACGATTTATCTTTCTCTCTGGTGGTTGCTTACTCGGGAAATGTGTTTTATATACTTTTACTTGAGAATGCAACCTACATTAACTTTCATCTGTTGGCAGATATTTGTGCATTTTTCGCAATATCTTCACCGATGAAAAACACTATGTTCTTAGAATTACTACGTTTTATCTTTGTCTCTGGTGGTTGCTTACTCGGGAAATGTGTTTTATATACTTTTACTTGAGAATGCAACCTACATTAACTTTCATCTGCTGGCTGATATTTGTGCATTTTTCGCAATATCTTCACCGATGAAAAAACACTATGTTCTTAGATTTACTACGTATTATCTTTCTCTGTGGTGGTTGCTTACTTCGGGAAATGTTTTTATATACTTTTACTTGAGAATGAAACCTACATTAACTTTCATCTGCTAGCAGATATTTGTGCATTTTTCGCAATATCTTCACCGATGAAAAATACTGTGTTCTTAGAATTACTACGTTTTATCCTTCTCTCTGGTGGTTGCTTACTCGGGAAATGTGTTTTATATACTTTTACTTGAGAATGCAACCTACATTAACTTTCATCTGCTGGCAGATATTTGTGCATTTTTCGCAATATCTTCACCGATGAAAAACATTATGTTCTTAGAATTACTACGTTGTATCTTTCTCTCTGGTGGTTGCAAGGATCGGTAAATGTATTGTATATATTTTTACCCCACATTGCAACCTATATTATGTTTCATCTGCTATCAGATATTTGTGCATAGTTGTCATTATCTTCTCTGATGAAATACAGTATGTTAATAAAATTTACTATAAATTTATTATTTTTGGCATTGGTGGTTGCAAGGATCGGTAAATTTATTTTTATATATTTTTACCCCATATTGCAACCTATTTTAACTTCCATCTGCTATCAGATATTTGTGCATTGTTGTCATTATCTTCTCTGATGAAATACAGTATGGTAATAGAATTTACTTTAACTTTATTATTTTGGGCATTGGTGGGTTTCAAGTATCAGTAACTGTGTTTTATATATTTTTACCGAAAATTAAAACCTATAAGAATTCTTTATCTGCAATCAGCTATTTGTCAATATCTTAACTGATTAAAAGCACTATGATCTTAGAATTACTACGTTTTATCTTTCTCTCTGGTGGTTGCTTACTCGGGAAATGTGTTTTATATACTTTTACTTGAGAATGCAACCTACATTAACTTTCATCTGCTGGCAGATATTTGTGCATTTTTCGCAATATCTTCACCGATGAAAAACACTATGTTCTTAGAATTACTACGTTTTTTTTTCTCTCTGGTGGTTGCTTACTCGGGAAATGTGTTTTATATACTTTTACTTGAGAATGCAACCTACATTAACTTTCATCTGCTGGCAGATATTTGTGCATTTTTCGCAATATCTTCACCGATGAAAAACACTATGTTCTTAGAATTACTACGTTTTATCTTTCTTTCTGGTGGTTGCTTACTCGGGAAATGTGTTTTATATACTTTTACTTGAGAATGCAACCTACATTAACTTTTATCTGTTGGCAGATATTTGTGCATTTTTCGCTATATCTTCACCGATGAAAAATACTATGTTCTTAGAATTACTACGTTTTATCTTTCTCTCTGGTGGTTGCTTACTCGGGAAATGTGTTTTATATACTTTTACTTGATAATGCAACCTACATTAACTTTCATCTGCTGGCAGATATTTGTGCATTTTTCGCAATATCTTCACCGATGAAAAACACTATGTTTTTAGAATTACTACGATTTATCTTTCTCTCTGGTGGTTGCTTACTCGGGAAATGTGTTTTATATACTTTTACTTGAGAATGCAACCTACATTAACTTTCATCTGCTGGCAGATATTTGTGCATTTTTCGCAATATCTTCACCGATGAAAAACACTATGTTCTTAGAATTACTACGTTTTATCTTTGTCTCTGGTGGATGCTTACTCGGGAAATGTGTTTTATATACTTTTACTTGGGAATGCAACCTACATTAACTTTCATCTGCTGGCTGATATTTGTGCATTTTTTTTAATATATTCAGTGGCGAAATACAGTATGCTAATAGAATTTACCTTGAATTAGAATTTTTTTCTATCATGGTTGCATGAATCGGTAAATGTGTTATGTATATATTTATCCTATATTTTTTTTCTACAGCTGGAATAACCCGTTATTTCATTTTTTATCGGGAATTTTAGTTTCATAATGTATATTTATATTTAGGTGTTATAGTAGACATTTTGAATTAATGTGATTTTTTTATTCGTGGTGTATTCAAAACAAAAAGAACATATTAGATTAATTTCTTTTTTAAATATCGGAATAAAAATTCTGTTGTTCTCTGTCTTAATTGGATTTATTTTTGTAAAATGACCTTAACATAAAAGCTGTGTTATTTTTCGATTTTTATAACAGAAAATGGATTTTCACCTAATTCGGATGTCTGTAGCATAATTTTGTCACGCTCAATTGAAAGTCACTCCAACAAATCGGAGTTGTTAAAATATTTTCCTTTAATTTTCTTTATCTGATAATCTGTATTTTAATTTCCTGTTCAATTAAATGTCATCCGTTGGCGGAAAACAGTAAAAAGTATGATGGTTCAGATGTAGTTTATTAACAAAAATATATTTTTAGTTAAAGTAATTCAAAGTTTGTTAATTTTATAAACCCCCAAAAAAAGAGACTAAAGAATTAACTTTTTTTCTTTCTTTTTTTTTTTTTATGGATACTTGCCACTGTATAGAGTATATACATTTATTAAATGTGTCGGGTAATGAATGCTGTAACATGACAATTACTAGCAAAGCGACCACCTCTTGATTGCACTCCACTAAATTTTGTAATTTTGTAAGGTCTCGGGGCTTATTTTTTTTTATGAGGGCTTGAATGTTTATCGGGAATATAATTGGGAGCAAATTGTGAGACTAGTGGATTTGAAGGGTTATGGAGTTTACTATGAAAGGATAGGTATCTGGTGTGGGTTAATTCTGCAGACAACGGAACATTAAGATGTTCATGGATAAGTTTATTTGAAACGAAATAAGGAACGTAGAGGACTTTTAGATTGGTAGGATAAGATACGAGAAATATAAAGAAGGTTTAGTTAATTCCCTGAGCTCAACTCCTTATGTCCAAATAAGTCTCATTACTGTCATGTAATGGGTTCCATGTAATTAATTGGAAGGCCTGAACGTTGGTCTAGCGAATGTCTATGTAATGAATTTAACACAAATTGATTTGAATGAATTAATTAATAAATTATTAGTTATCCATTTGAATAGACTTTGATTAGTTAAGACTGAATGAGACAATAATTTCGTTGTTATTAATGATACGTTAGATAATCCTTTTAATTACTAGTAATAGATATGTGCTACTATAAAATAGAACAATTATATCATTTAACAAGGAGACAAAATTAATTTGTAAATTGCTATTTGATCTACAATGTATTTATACATATCACGGGACTCCATTAATCGGGGTGCGATCAACCGAGTTTTATATTTTTTTATTTTATATTATTATGTAATACTACTATTTTTCATGTAATATTCGATTTCCAATTAAGACATGAGGCAATCGTACGAGCATTCCTACGGTAAGGCTGGATGATGGGTAAGACTTTCAGCTAGGGAACGAATCGCCATTAACAGTTTCTTATGAAGAAAGCTTGGCTAGGTTGGAGAAGGCAGTTCAAAATTTCGAATGAAAAATTGATGGAAAATCGTTCGATTTTGATAGCTTTTAGACAATGTAATGATCGTAGGGCGGACGATAGAATGTCGGTGCATAAACCTATGAAAACTTTTGATTTGTTTTAAACAAACATTTTGGTTTACGTTTCGTAATAATGTTACTTATGTATATTACTATTGCATGCATAGTAACTATTATTTTGTTATTAAATTGATATATTTATTAGGTCAATTGTCCAATTTTATTTTTTCTAAGAAGTATAATAAGCAGAGTACTAAAGCTTTATTTTATTTTAAAAAGTTGAAAGGTTTTCATGTATGACTGATGAGTAGTACAACCCATACTATCAGAATAACTAAAAAGGCTCAAATTTACAAAAAAAGGAATCGGTAAAAGTCTATAGAGAAAAAACTGACTCAAGTGGCGATAAAAAGAAAATTACTGCAAGAAGAAGTTCCCATTACGAGAAAGATAAAGTTTTGATGGCCACCATCTCATTTCAACTTACTTAAGGGAAACCATAAAGTTAAACTTCTAAAAGTAGATGGTGCCGTACCTACGGGGAAAAAAAATTCATATTTTTATTTTTCTCTGCTGCTGGGGAAAATATATTTAGCCAGAGAAATGCTCAGTTTATATACTGTAAACTTTTCTATACATATGAAAGTTTCTAAAAATGTATGACAAAAAGGCAAAACGGACTTCTGAAAAATATCAAGAGTGGTGTTTTTTGTTCCTATTGGCAACAAATTTAAAAGATTCCGTCCCTCTATAGGAACAGAAAAAAAAATCAACCAGTCATAAGAAAAACCCAAACCCTACCTGGCCTTTTCCACCTCGTCTTACACTCTTGATGTCTTTCAGAAGTCCGTCTTGTCTCCTTATCCAAAATGTTTGGTTTTTTGTCTTACATTTAAAAAATATAATAATATATATATAATCTATGTAGCTAAATACTGAGGTATGTTTTTAGAGCTGATCATGAATGTTTAATATTCAAAACTAGTTTTCAAATAAAACGAATCGCATTTGAAGTAGCAATTAATTTATCAACCTTACTTGTATTAATCCTTTTAAACCATCAGGCGTACCCCAAGTGATATGTTAATATTTATTTGTTCTATATTTTCCTGATTTTTGGGGGAGGGGATAGAGGGGGGGAGGAGAGGAGTTTGAAACACATATTGAAATTATCTTTTGATGACTTAAGTAATTTTGAACTAATTAACAGTTATTCTATTAAAATAGACTTTTTTTGTATCTTGACAACGTTCTTTGAAAATGCACTACACTGTTCGCTGAATATACTTGACGATTTGGGAAAGTAGGGTTTCCTAAAATATCGAAAGGAACCCAATTTCCAAGTTGGCGATTAGAAAAGAAAGTTTAATCACTAAGATTGCGGGTCTAGGCTGGTGATTGGAGGAAATTGCTTGACGCCTCATTCCTTCCAATTAGCTGCCAATCTTTAAAGTGTCATTAATGACTTTTGTTTACAAGAGGGTTGATAAGTTCAGATCTGTCTCCTATTTGCATCTAAATGAAATCAACCGATGGGAGCCCGCAAAAGAGTGTTGATAACTCTTTGATGTCAGGGACTAAATTAGTGTTTATTTATTTCTTTATAATTTTTTTTATCTTAGCCAATAAATATTCGAGGCTTATGTATTTCGAAATTTATGCTCTTCAGAATTGGCAATGCTATTAGTGACAAAATTATTTGATTCCTGATACCAAAAAATCGGTTATCCATTTCCGATACGGATACTTCGGTTGAAAAATAACTTTACAAAGAATATTACAAAAAAATAATCCATAAAATAGATACACTATTGCTATAATATTCAGTATTTTGACCGTTTTTCAGGTATATAAAACAGTTTTAACCGTTCACAGTTTTCCGTAACACAAGCGGTCACGCGTTGTTCAAAGTACAATTACCTGTTTTTTATCCATTTTGTCCAAATTTCACATTAAATCTATTGAATCAAATATTTTGACTATTCTAAATTTTTTTATATCAATTCATTGAAATTTACAACTGTACAAATATA
Organism: Euschistus heros; assembly: GCA_003667255.2. Classification (NCBI taxonomy): domain Eukaryota; kingdom Metazoa; phylum Arthropoda; class Insecta; order Hemiptera; family Pentatomidae; genus Euschistus; species Euschistus heros. The sequence goes on from RCWM02000095.1 coordinate 1,674,418, forward strand.
TAAATCAAGTAAATGAGCTGATAACGATTACAATAACATGTCAAAACTTGAAAAGAACTAATCATCAGTAACACATCATTAAAAATTCTACACTAGAAGATCTCTAGGACATCTTCTTTTCAAACACCTCGGAGGATTATCGGGAATGGAGTAGGAAGCAAGTTGAGAATCTAATGGATTTGAGTAGTTATGGAGCTTGCTATGAAATGATAGGTATCTGGTTTGGGCTGACTCAGCAACATATGAAACATTAAGATCTTTATGGATAAGTTTATTGGTGACAAAGGAAGGTGCATTTAGGATTTTTCGAAGGATTATGGATTGTAAGGATCTGATACGAAATGAATTGGTTGGTTTAGTTGAGCCCCAAAGCTCAACTCCGTACCTCCAAATAGGTCTGATCACAGTCATTTAAATAAGTCTTTTGTAATGAATTGGGAGCTTTGATCGTTTGTATAGTAAATGTTGAAGTAGTCTGTAACCCATTCTACATTAAAAATAGAATATATGTACAGTATATTACTCGAGAGAATAATATTTTGAACGTAAATGAACATACTTATGTTTATGATTGAGAAAAATAAAAATATTAAATAAAATATTTATAACTACATAAATTTTTATTTACGATATCAGAGACAAATATAATTATTTTCATGCCTAAAATGGTTGTTTTTCTTAACAATTATTGCAAACATATATATATATATATATATATATATTTTTTTTTTTTTTTTTTTTTTTTTTTTTTTTTTTTTTTTTTTTTTTTTTTTTTTTTTTTTTTTTTTTTTTTTTTTTTTTTTTTTTTTTTGGAAGAATGATTAATACTTCGTTCACTAAAATAAACAAAAGTGATAGTACAAAAGAATTCTACTTACATTATATAAAATACAGCTGATTGCCGAGGAAGGGGGGAGAAAAAATCAAAATGTGAGCGGTCGCTTGTTGTACTTTGTGGAACACTGAGTACAAAATATTTTCCATGCAGAAAACTATCATTCCTACTATTGCTGAAGATTACTGGCGGCGAATATAGCACTATCTCGAAGAATAGCTAAAGCCAATATCCGGGTGTTGTGCAAAATTCAACGGCGCGACCAGTGGAAGGTTAAATTAAAAAGAAAATAAATTTACTTCAAAAAATAATGCTTAAACGACAATAAGCTGCTAGTCGTTTTTGACCATCATTTAAGACAATAGTTCAAAGTTCCTGATTGGATTACAAAAGACTCACTTACATGACAGTAATTAGATTTGGATACACGGAGCTGAGCTTTGGGGCTTCACTAAACCTTCCAATTCTTCTCCTATTCAATCCTTACAATCCAAAATCCATTTTAAAATCCCCAATGCTCCTTATTATGTCACAAACAAACTTATCCATAACGACCTAAATGTCCTATAGGTTGCAGGATTTGGGCGGAACATCATACCTATCCCTCCCGAATCCATTAGTTTCCCAACTTACTTGGCACCTGGATAGAAATAAGTCTAGGGACTATCTAGGGACTAGTTAGTTCTTCACAAGTTATTGATGTGTCATTGTTCTGTTTAACCACATATTTACTTCTTATATATGTTGTATAACGTTGTAAAATTCATCAATTAACATCAATTAACAATACGGATCATAAAATGTGTTAATCTATCAAGAATATGTATAATACAGGATTACAATGAATATATTTAGTTTTAGAGCATTTGATAAATCTTATATTAATATTTGTTTTTTGTTTCAGAACTGACTCGGATTTTCCGATCTCCATCAGGTAGGATTTTTGTTTTAATAGCATTATAGTGTTTCGTTTTCGATTTGGCGAATCTATAACGATATGTAATTTTTAAGAATTGCATGTAGAACAGAGTACAAATTTATCCTTCACTACATAAAAACAGAAACTTGTATGCATCATTCAATTTACGTTAGTTTTTTTTTTCTTTCAGATTCTTGACAAATGTAGGAAATATTTTAACTTTTTTTTTTTTTAGTTTATAATACATTTTATTACATTACATAAAGGTTGTAAGCTGTATACCTTGAGAAGTATTTCCCTAAATCATATTCGAATTATGATTATTTAAATTATTTATACCTTTCATAATCGAACTGTAGAGAAGAATCGTACTCACCTGAAAAAAAAAAATAGACGAATTAAAAAAAAAAAAAAATTTATTATATCGGGTAAATGTACCAGTCATTGTCACTATAATGAAATGTTTTTTATCTGTAACTTGCTCATGGTTTATAATATGTTAAATGCATCCTGTAATTGAGTTGGGTATTGTGTGGGATCAATCTTAAAAAAATAGGCAATGTTTGCTAATTACCAAAAATATTTTATTTTCTTGCCAACTTTTCGGCAAGATATGGCCTGTCATCAGGGCTAAAACAAAGAATGTACGGATACAGAAGTAAACAAGTGGAAAGAAAAAAAAAATATATATATAAATAAATAAGATAAAATAAATTAAAAATAGCAAATAAAATAAACCAAGAATAATAATAAATAAAAAATAAAATAAAAAGTTATGGTTAATAAACAATTGAAAGCTATCTAAAAAAAATTCAGATAAATTATGAAATGATAAATAAAATATAATAGGGTTAATAAACAATCTAGATTTTAATAAAAGTTAACTAATAAAGTTAAAAAAAAATAAATAAAAAAATAAAAAATAACCTAATGGAAAATCGGAGAAAAATAACTAAATTAAAATAAAATATAAAATTACATAATAGTTCAAAATTAAATAGTGTTTTATTTATTTATATTTATATAGTTTTTTTCTTTTTAATTCTATTTTATTTTTTTATTAAACTATTATTTATTTTATTTAGCTCTGGCGATGGCCATGAGTGGCATGGCTTAGGCCGAAAAATAAAATAATTATTAATTATCAAACATCACCTAATTTTTCTATGACTAATCCCAATTAAAATTCTACTCAGTAACCAATATTTCTATTTTAAACTTTTCTTGGTTGGTTTTTCATGTATCTTTTATTATTTAATGATTACATAATATTTGAATTATTGGCTATAACCTTTACTTATATTTGCATCAGCTATAGGCCTGGATAACCTTATTTACATTAGATCAATACCAAATTGAAAAACATCAAGAAAATTTGATTTTGAAATGATACATTTACCTTAATTACAGCCTTACAGGTTTACTTTATGTTATACAACAGGAGAATAGTTTGACATTATATTTTCGATAATTATTGTGTAACTTAAGTTATTTAATTAGTCAATAAAAGTAAACTAGTTGAATATTGCTGTTGAATATTGTTGAAAGGTTATGTTAGGATAATCCAAAGTTTCTAGGAACTATTCAGTAACTCTGCATAAGGAAATACTCGTAGTTTGGTGATACTTAGTTACTTATATATTATGCATCGATTCTTCTTTCTTATTATAAAATTTAAAAAATGTTATTTTTTTCTCCTTTAATTAGAGAACATTTCATGTACTTGATCAACACTGCTTAGTAAGGAATTTAAAACAATTTATTTAATACACTGATACCACAAGCCAAGCGTCATGTTGTTGAAGATATTTATGTATTCTCTTTTAGATAATGAAAAAAGAGGATTGAAATTTATACAAAGAAATTATAAATGGCAAATGGACCATTTTCTTTTATATTTTTGTTATTCATAAGGTATATATTATATTTTTTTTTTACATCTCAGAATACAGATTATTACTCATTTTATTACATGTTTATAATGGTTTTCGATCCAAATCTACAATTTCATTTCATTTTCATTACAACAATTATTAAGTGAAAAACCAAAGCCAGAACTCCTGGAATGTTTATCTTAAGTAGGAATTCGTAAAATGAACTATTTTTGTTGTACGATGTCTGAATTTTAATTAATTTATATTATGATAATAGATGAAATTTGCTATTTACTAATTTATTGTTTAAATATTACTATTTTCTTAATAGAATATTTTATTTATATATTTTTTTCAGTTCTTATATAGATTTTTTTTTTTTTTTTTTTAATAATTATTGTTATCTTTAATAATTTTTTTTTATATCCCTTATAGCAATTGCTTTTTTAATACTTTTTTTCATTTGAGCAATGCATTCTTGAAAAGAGGTATCCATATAAAAACGATTTGATATAGGTACTGGTATGGAGATTCGAAATATTTTGGTGCAAACACATTAGAACTGTTAAGTATTATCAATTTCAGCTTTCTACTTGTTATTCGTTTTACAACGGTCGGGCTTTGAAGCTAGTTTGCGGTTGGATAAGCTTTGATTTTCTAGGTGACTTTAACGCTGATGTAAGTTATCGGAGACGAGCTCTAATGCTACCTTTTTCAATACAGCATAAGTTGTTTGAAGTATATTTTCGTTTAACGAATAGTCCAGTCAACAGGGTTTTCAGCATATTTCAATAAGGGTTTCATGAGACAAAAGGTAAGTTTACAAAATTTATATTTCATTTAATTTAAAATAATTTTTTTGTATTCACTTTATATCGTTTAGTTTCAGGTTCTTCGTTTATTTTTATTTTCTTCCTTTTCATTTATTTCTTATATTGCATATTGTGTGAATGGATCCAAAAAGATAAAGTTACTTTTTTTTAATTAAAAAAAAAACCCAATTGTAAATATATTGCCAGTAATAAAACTCTATCTTGGTGATTTTGAGGTAAAGTAATATATATATATATATATATATATATATATATATATATATATATATATATATTTTTTTTTTTTTTTTTTTAACGTTTGTTTTCCTGATTAACGTTTCGTCCCCGATCCTAGATTTATTTCAGTATATATTATAACTCTGTTATTATATTTTATGTTATATTATTAATGTCAGTTATCTAGTTTTATAGTTTTGTCCATCACTAACCTAGGATCGGGGGGCATCAAAGCTGGTCAGTAATAGGTTATTAATCTCTATTACGATCGACTTTGATGACTCCTGGTTTTCTAGGAAATATTCTTCAGAGATTCTTCAGTGTGTGTATATCATAACTATTATTAAAGTTTATGTACTTTCTATTATTTTTAATATTATCAGTAATCTAGTTTAATAGTTTCGTCGAAGGTTATCCTAGGATTGGGCGGCATCAAAGCTGGTCTGTAATAGGTTTTAATTTCTATTAGATCCGCTTTGATGTCTCCTGATGTTCTAGAAATTATTCTTCAAGGATTCTTCTGAGGACTAGATTAATTGATTATATATATTATTAAAGTTTATTTACTTTCTATTATAGTTATTATTTTCGGTAATCTGGTTTCATAATTTCGTCCAAGGTTATCCTATGATCGGGAGGCATCAAAACTGGTCTGTAATAGGTTTTAATTTCTATTAAGATCGGCTTTGATGTCTCCTGATGTTCTAGAAATGATTCTTCAGTATAGGATTATATCTGTTTTTTGATTTTATGTAATTTTTATTATTGTTAATATTATCAGTAATCTAGTTTTATAGTTTCGTCCATTGTTAACCTAGGATCGGGAGGCATCAAAGCAGGTCCGTAATAGGTTTTAATTTCTATTAAGATCGGCTTTGATGTCTCCTGATGTTCTAGAAATGATTCTTCAGTATAGGATTATATCTGTTTTTTGATTTTATGTAATTTTTATTATTGTTAATATTATCAGTAATCTAGTTTAATAGTTTCGTCGAAGGTTATCCTAGGATCGGGAGGCATCAAAGCTGGTCTGTAATAGGTTTTAATTTCTATTAGATCCGCTTTGATGTCTCCTGATGTTCTAGAAATTATTCTTCAAGGATTCTTCTGAGGACTAGATTAATTGATTATATATATTATTAAAGTTTATTTACTTTCTATTATAGTTATTATTTTCAGTAATCTAGATTCATAGTTTCGTCCAAGGTTATCCTAGGATCGGGAGGCATCAAAACTGGTCTGTAATAGGTTTTAATTTCTATTAAGATCGGCTTTGATGTCTCCTGATGTTCTAGAAATGATTCTTCAGTGTAGGATTATATGGAGATGTTGAAAACTGGCGACTGTCTATGGAGCAATTTGCTAATATAAGATAGCAGTGAGCAGTTGGAACCATCTTTAAGATTCTTCACAGTATCCTTTTAATGAACTTTATATTGTAGTTAGTTTTAATTTCATAGTGTAACTGGAACAATTTTTATTTTTTTTATAAAACTTGACTTTACTTCGGCGTGTTCATGATTTTCTTTTTGTTGGGTTCAACTGTTTTTAGATGATATATGTTTTATTTACGATTCAGTTAGCAGCACTCCTACATCCAGACCATGCCTGGGATCGGTCGGATCGAAGGAAGTCACCTGCAAGTTAATAATCTCTTGTAAGCGACTTCCTTCAATCCTACTGACCTACCAGGATGTGTTCTTCCAATGGGTTCTTCTATTGTTGTTAAGGATATTTACTGAAGAGAGGTTGCTACATCAGAATTAAGTCTGGGATCCGTGTAATAGTTCTTCTTAATCTTTTATTGTTACACGCCTTTGATGCCCCTCCCCCGAACTTCAAGGAGACTATCTTTAAGGTTCTTCACAGTATCCTTTTAATGAACTTTATATTGTAGTTAGTTTTAATTTCATAGTGTAACTGGAACGATTTTTATTTTTTTTTATAAAACTTGACTTTACATCGCCATGTTGATGATTTACTTTTTGTAAGAGTCAACTGGTTTTAGACGATATATGTTTTTATTTACGATTTAGTTTGCTGTCGCCAACATCCAGACCGTCCTGGGGTCGGTCGGATCGAAGGAAGTCACCTGCAAGTTAATAATCTTTGTAGGCGATTTCCTTCAATCCTACTGACCTACCAGGATGTGTTCTTCCAGAAGGTTCTTCTATTGTTGTTGAAGATATTTACTGAAGAGAGGTTGCTACATCAATGCCAAGCCAGGGATCAGTAGCATCAAAGTCGGGCCTTAATAAGTTATTCACCTTTTATTATTGCACGCCTTTGATGATGCCCCCCCTCATGACATTCCAGGAGACCACCTTGAAGGTTCTTCGCAGTATCCTTTTGATGAACTTTATATTGTAGTTAGTTTTAATGTAATGATGTATCTGGAACACTTTTATTTTTTTTATGAAACTTGCCTTTACTTTGCTGTGTTCATGATTTGCTTTTTGTTGGGTTCAACTGTTTTTAGATGATATATGTTTTTATTTACGATTCATTTTGCTGTCGCCAACATCCAGACCAAGCCTGGGATCGGTCGGATCGAAGGAAGTCACCTGCAAGTTATTAATCTTGTAGGCGATTTCTTTCAATCCTACTGACCTACCAGGATATGTTCTTCCAATGGGTTATTGTATTGTTGTTGAAGATATTTACTGAAGAGAGGTTGCTACATCAATGCCAAGCCTGGGATCGGTGGTATTAAAACCTGGCCTTGATAAGTTTTTATTGGGAGACTACCTTTAAGTTTGTTCACAGTATCCTTTTAATAAATTTTATATTGTAGTTATTTTTAATTTCATAATGCATCTGAAACGCTTTTTTTTTCTTTTTTTTTATATAAAACCTGATAATACTTAGCTTCTTACATGATTTGCATTTGTTGGATTCAACTTTGATATATGTTTTTATTTATGATTCAGTTTGCTGTACTACATTCTGACCATGCCTGGTATCGGTTGGATCGAAGGTAGCCACCTTCAAGTTAATAATATCTTGTAGGCGACTTCCATCATTCCTACTGACCTACCAGGATATGTTCCTCCACTGGGTTCTCCTTAATTAATATACGCATTTACAATATTTTAATTAGTAATAATTATATATTATATATATAAAGATTAATTCTTTTGTTTTTTATCATTATGTACATTGCTTATATTGCTATATTCCAATATCCAGATCAAACCTGGCATTAAATTTGAGCGTTAATCAGTTATCAATATTTTACTATGGCCCGCCTTTGATGTCTCCTGACCTTCTAGGAGACAACGTCCAGGATCTTCAGAGTATCCTTTTCCTAATTTTTATATTGAAGTTATTTTTAATTTTACAACTTATGTGGAAAACTATAATTTTTAATATAACTTGTTTTAACTATTGAGTATTTTTTTTATTATGATTTAGTTTGCTGTAAACCCTACATCCTATTTGTTACTGCAATTATTGTTCTAATTTATTTTATAATGTAATCTATTAAATTCTTTGTTTCTTGTATAAGAGACTGTTTAGTTTGCTTACTTCCTCGATCCTTCGAGAACTAACGTTGGTCTGGTTGCATGAAAACCATTTTATACTTGTTCAATCATTGCCTACTTGAAGAATCTTAGTTGCGCACTGGCAGCCTAGCAGATATTCTTCAGGGCTTCTCAGATTTCTTTGAAGGCAGTATTTTACTGTTTTACTCCGTCCTTCGATTGCTGCCTAGGATCAGTAGTGCCGAAGCAAGTACGTGTAAGTTACTCGTACTTATCCTCTGCACATACTTGATTCGATGTTCTCCGATCTTCTAGGATAATTTCTTGAGGAATACTCGTATTATTTTTACGGTCATATGCTAGACAAACTCTCTATTATACCAGACTCCATCTATGAATAAGGTCTATTAATCAGACCTAGTTGAACTTAAGGGATCCACTAAAACATCATATACAAATGTATATTATATTAGTTTGTTTTTTGTGTTTTACCGATATCCTTTTACTGATGTTATTATTAAAATTAAATCTGGAATATTTTTTAGTGAACCTATGTTTACTTTTGAAAAACTCTAATGTTTGTGAATTCATTTTTGTTACAGCCAACAGTTTTTAGCTGTTGGGTATAAGCGAAATTGAATTAATTATTTGTATTCACAAGTTTAATTGTATATTGTTTTATATCATGCTATAAAAGTTCAATTATATAACTGTATATTCATGTATATTCATCTGTAAACTGTAAATTTGTATTTATTGGTACATTTATTGTTATAAGTGATTATTATTTGCTCTTTCTCTTGTTAGTAATTATTTACATTTTTTTAAATTTATTTTAGTATTTCTCTTATTATCTTGATATTTTCTTGCAGCAGCCTTGACTCTACGAGTTACTGGGTGTTGGTAGTGTCGAAGGCGGCTTCTTTAACGTTATTTTACTCGTAAAGGAGTCGCCTTCGACTCTCTGATATTCCAGGACTTCTTCGCTTCCAGCGCTTTAGTCTGTATTAAAATTATTTAGATAAATATTTGTACTAATTTATTTGAGGTATCTAGACTAGGATACTCCGCAGGGGCTAGTCTAACCGCCTGACTAGCGGGGATTAACGCTCCCCCGGATTCCCGAGTTCAGTACACGGCGAGTACACTACACAACAGTACGCTGTGTATTAATTCAGACACACGATCACTCACAGTACACACCTGTTTAATCTAATGTTATGTGATTCTAATGGTATGTTTATTAGCCTCCTACTTTTAGAATTGTCTATCTGAACATCTAGAATAGTGAAATGTTTGTCTTTCATTCAACTACTCTGTGTTCTACATAAACTGAACTTTAATTTCCTACAATGTTTTCTAGACTTTGTTTGATTAATTGCAGTTATATATGTTCAGTTTTAAATCATGAACTTCTCCTGTAATATTGTTTTTAGTCAAATCTACCAATACTATATTTACATAAATATGTATTCGTTTGTTGCCTGCTTAGAAGACAAAACGAAGGAGACATATATTACGTTTCTTTAGCTTTGTCTTCTACGTAGTCTTCACCTGCTGGAAAATTATGTAACGGTTTTCTAGTTACCTCTAAATTTTAGAATAGTCGATTGTTTTTCTCTTTTCAAAGTTTAAGTACGATTTACATAATTATATATATATATATATTTTTTTTGTTTGATTATAATTTATGTCTATTGAAACTTGTTCTGCAAGAACTGACCTGGGGTGGGTGGCATCAATGGTGCTTCCTGCATGTTATAATCTCTTCTAGGATTTGTCTTTCATGCCCATTAATCTCAGGAGTTTTCCTCATTGGCCTTTGGGATGGCAGGGCAAGATGTTTTAGGATGTTGTTGAGTAATGTATGGTCGCTATTGAAGAAATAGTTTAGATTCGACAAACCTTATTGTAAGTCTGGTAATAGTTTAGTATTTCTTATGTTTTATAACATATAAATGAATTGTATTAAATTTTGTTTTTAATAAACTAGTTTTTGATGATGTATTGGACTGAGACTAAATTACTGTTCATTACTTTAAGGTTCTAATTTATACTCGTTGGTAATTATTTAAATGTGTTTCTAGTTATGGTTAGGTAATATTTATGGATGTACATGAGCCTCCTTTGTTTAGAAGTTGCGTGCATTAAGTTTAACAACCCTTCTTTCTACATTCCGACTTGCCTGCTTTAAGGAGGCGTTTATTTCGTTTTATACGCATTCCTTTCATTTAGTATTTTCCGACATTGCTTCAAGATATATCGAGAGTATTCCAGTTTCTAGAACTGACTAACTGGGTGTCGGTGGCACTAAAGCTGCTTTCTCACAAGTTAATATTCTCTTGTGAAGAAGCATCTTTAGTGAGCACTGCCATGCTGGGATATTCCTTCCAGATGCTTCTTTCATCTAGAGTTGCCAGCTTGAAGGACATTAGAAGTGGACTTTTTTTTATCAAGTGCCTTGCTTTTGTCCTTCACGTAGTCTTCTCCTTCATTGCTTCAAGATATATTAAGAGCACTCCAATTTTCTATAACTTGAATGTTGCTTACAGCATTCTTGATTCTAGAAGTAACTGGGTGTTGGTAGTGTCGATGGCGGCTGCTTTTACGTTATTTTACTCGTAATGGAACCGCCTTCGACTCTCAGGTATTCTTTGCTTTCATCACTACACCTTGATTTTAATATTTTCATTTATCAATAAGCTTTTACTGTTTTTATTGCTCATTTTCATTTTATAATTTAATTTATATACGTTTTTTGTATATTTATATACGATAAGGTATTTAGCAACGAAATGAACATTTTTATAACTATGAATGTTAATAGTTACTTATATGTTTTTATTTTTATATATTAGTAGAGCTGATTGTAATTATATTTTTCTTTTTCGCCTATTTGTAATAATTTATTTTGTTATTTTCCCTACATCAAGTTTTTCATGCTGTATATCTCTTATTACAATGTTTTTTTCATGCTTGATTCGCTGTTGATTTTCTGGCTTTAAAAAAATGTTTATACATATATTTTTTTAAAATAATATAGATAGCTTTGTGTAATAATTGATTTGATGCCTTTAGACTATGATACTCCTCAGGGGTCACCTGAGTAGTGGGGATTAACGCTCCCCCGCAATTAATTAGTCCTAATTGTAGTTCAGAAAAATTTACATAAATATAGCTTATTTATGTCCCGTTACAAATTAAGATTTACTATTATTGTAATTAATAAGTCTATGAATTGTATTTAGCTTATATTCCGTTTATTATAATAGCAATAAACAGCTACAAAATTAGCCATAATGTTAATTTCAATTGTCTGTAAATTTAAATTAAATTTAATTATTACGTACTTTATTCAGCGTACCATTAATATCTATTTTATGTAATTTCCTTATGTTGTAATTTAGCTTTGGGCATCGCGGAGTTTCCTGCGTGAAGATGAGGAGAAGTAAAATGTGTATTAGGTTTTTGACTCCTCCTCATCTTCATACAGGCATCTCTTCCATCACGATTCAGATCGCTGTACTCCTGCATCCATACCAAGCCTGGGATCCATGGCATCAAAGGTGCCTTCCTACATATTATTAATCTCTTGTAGTAGGGTCCTTTGATGCCCACTGACCTGAAATATTCTTCAGGGTTCGCCTCTACTGATTTTGAGTTGCCTGCTTGGAGGATGATCCAAAGAAGACGTTTATTTCGTTTTCTTAGGTTCATCCTCCTTGAAGTCTTCCCCCGAATTGCTTGAAGATTATTCAACAGTACACCAGTTTTATATAAATTTTATTATAGCCAACTGTTTTTAGCTGTATAGTATATTTTACGGTAGACTTAGTTGAATTTATTTTTATGTTTGGTGCTATTTAGTTTTAATTAAAACTTGTTCTGGAAGAGCTGGCCTGGGGTGAGTGGCATCAAAGGTGCCCTCCTACATGTTATTAATCTCTTGTAGGAGGGTCCTTTGATGCCCACTGACCTACGAACTACGGACTTATAATATTTAAATAACCACTAAAATGCTACAATATCAGCTCTAATCTTAAATTAAGCTGTCTGTATTTATTATAAATTTAACTATTACGTACTTTAAACGCTGTGTGTAATATCCACATTCTGTAATCTAGTTTTGGATTTCACGGAGTTGCCTGCGTGGAGTGAAGGAGAGCCAAAATATGTATTTTATTTTGACTGTTCTTCATTTCACATAGTCATCTCTTCCGCCACGGATGTATCCAGACCAATCCTAGGATCGATGACATCAAATGTGGACCTTAATAAGTTATAAACCTTTTTTTAGGACCCACATTTGATGTCCCCTGATCTTCTTGGAGACTACTTCAAACTATTACGTACTTTTACCGCTGTACCTTTAATTTCTGTGTTATGTGATATTCATATTCTGTAATTTAGCTTTGGAATTCGCAGAGTTGAATGCGTGGGAAACAGGAGATGTAAAATGTAATACACTTTTTATGTCTCCTGTTTCCTACGTAGTCATCTCTTCCTTCACGCTTCGGATCGCCGTACTCTTACAGCCAGACCAAGCCTGGGATCGGTGACATCAAATGTGGGCCTTAATAAGTTGTAAACCTTTTGTTAGGACCCGCTTTTGATGTCCCCTGATCTTGTTGGAGACTACTTCAAACACCTCCAGAGTATCCTTTCATTGAATTTCAATGTTATACTGTATGTGAATTTTTGTTATTTATACTAGTTATTGTGTAATTTTGATTTGAAGTATAGAAAATTTTTATTTGTTAAGTATTCACAAATTTTACTTAATTGTTAATATTCTCATGAGTCGGTGAATTTAATTCTATAATATGCTAAAAAACGGTTACTATTTAGTCTTCCCAAGAACTGAAGTGGGTGGGTGGCTTTAAAATTGCTTCGTTAGAAGTTAATAATGTTTTATAGTATTCGCTTTTGATGCCACTGGTCTACCAGTATATCTTATTCATCTGTTATGGTTATTGTTTAGTTAACTAGATAGAACTAAATGATGTGATAATATCTGTGTTATGTATTTTTTTGGTTCTGTATTCCAGTTTTCTACATCTAGAGTTTCCTCCGTCAAAAAGACGAGGAAGGAAATGTTTATTACTTTTCCCTTCTCCTATTTTTCTTCTAGTAATCTCTGCATCCACTATGATATTCTTAGATTTAATTATTACGTACTTTAAAAGCTGTACCTTTAATATCTATGTTATGTAATACCAACATTCGGCTTAGAACTTCAAGGAGTTGCCTGCGTGGAATGAAGAAGCACTAAAATGTATATTTCATTTTAGTGCTTCTTCATTTCACATAGGCATCTCTTCCGCCTCGAATACATCCAGACCAAGCCTGGGATCGGTGACATCAAATGTGGGCCTTAATAAGTTTTTAATCTTTTATTATTGCACGCGTTTGATGTCTCCTGATCTACTGGGAGACCACCTTAAAGGATCTTCAAAGTATTCCTTCAATAAATACTATATTGGAATTTTAATTTTGTTATGTATCTGAACAATAGTAATTTTTTATTAGTTAAACTTACATTTCTTTTTAAACTTGTCTGTTAGCTATGTCAGTTATTTTAACTTGTTAGTATTTATTTATACGTTATACTGTACTTTAAAATTATCTATTCTTATCATAATACCAAGTTTTTTGTAATGTATCTTTTATTACTTTAATATTTTTCTGCAGCATTCTTGATCCTACAAGTAAGTGGGTGTTTGTGGTGTTGACAGCGGCTTCCTGTACGTTACCACACTCGTATAGGAGCCGCTGTCAACTCCCAGATATTCCATGACTTCATCGCTTTCTGTTCATTTTAGCATTTACATTTATAATCACCTTTTACTGATTAGAATAAGAATTATTTTTAATTTAAGAGATATTTAGTATATACAACTTTCTGATATATTTCTATTTGAATTGAATGAATCTGAAACGGATGTCAAGAAATGTATTATTATTTTATTTTGTTTTGGTATTTTTCATGTAGTCTTCTAAACCTTTCATCATCATATAGGATAAAAGATTTTAGCTATTGATGCACTAACATTATAAAAAATATTTCCAATTTATTGAAATTAATTTTAATGACTTTTAGTAATATTGTATTCGATATCATTAGACTAGGATACTCCGCAGGGGCTAGTCTAAACGCCTGACTAGTGGGGATTAACGCTCCCCCGGATTCCCGAGTTCAGTACACGGCGAGCACGCACTATACAACTGTACACTGTTTATTTATTCAGACATAAATCAATCACAGTACACACCTATATTATCTTATAAATACATGTATGTTATCTAATTCCAATAGTCTCTATATTAGCTTCCTACTTTTAGAATCGTCTATCTGGAAATCAAGAGTAGCCAAGAGTCTTTCATTCAACTACCCTGTTTTTCAAGTAATCAACTCTTGAATCACTGTAATAGCCTTGATCCTGCAACTAGCCTAGAAACGGTGACATCAAAGTCGAGTACTAATATGTTTGCAATCTCGTATTGTGCTTGCCTTTGATGTAAACCGATATGCTAGAAACATTAATTCTAGATTTCCCACACCTAGAGTTGTCTGCTAAGAAGATGAGCCAAAAGAGACGTTTATTTCGTTTTCTTTGGTTCATCCTCTATGTAGTCTTCTCCCGAATTCCTTGAAGATTATTCAACGGTACACTAGTTTTCTATAAATTTTACTATAGTAAACAGTTTTTAGCTGCATAGTGTTTTTTTACGGTAGACTAAGTTAAATTTATTTTTATGTTTGGTGCTATTTAGTTTTAATAAAAATTGTTCTAGAAGAGCTGGCCTGGGGTGAGTGGCATCAAAGGTGCTCTTCTGCATGTTTGTGCTCTTCTCTTGTAGGAGGGTCCTTTGATGCCAACAAAGAAAACAATGTTACCTTAAAATGAGCCCTTTATTTCGAGTAGTATGGTATCCTTGTTTTTTATTCATTCTTATCTAAATAGATAAACTACGGACTTATAATATTTAGATAACCACTAAAATGCTACATTATCAGCTCTAATCTTAAATTAAGTTGTCAGTATTTATTATAATTTAACTATTACGTACTTTAAACGCTGTACGTTTCATATCTATGTTATGTAATATCCATATTCTGTAATCTAGTTTTGGACTTCAAGGAGTTGCCTGCGTGGAGTGAAGGAGAGCCAAAATGTTTATTTCATTTTGACTGTTCTTCATTTCACATAGTCATCTCTTCCGTCACGAATGCATCCAGACCAAGCCTGGGATCGGTGACATCAAATATTGGCCTTAATAAGTTATAAACCTTTTGTTAGGACCCACATTTGATGTCCCCTGATCTTCTTGGAGACTAATTCAAACTATTACGTACTTTTACCGCTGTACCTTTAATTTCTATGTTATGTAATTTTCATATTCTGTAATTTAGCTTTGGACTTCGCAGAGTTGAATGCGTGGGAAACAGGAGATGTAAAATATAATACACTTTTTATGTCTCCTGTTTCCTACGTAGTCATCTCTTCCTTCACGATTCGGATCGCCGTACTCTTACAGCCAGACCAAGCCTGGGATCGGTGACATCAAATGTGGGCCTTAATAAGTTGTAAACCTTTTGTTAGGACCCGCTTTTGATGTCCCCTGATCTTCTTGGAGACTACTTCAAACACCTCCAGAGTATCCTTTCAGTGAATTTCAATGTTATACTGTATGTGAATTTTTGTTATTTATACTAGTTATTGTGTAATTTTGATTTGAAGTATAGAAAATTTTTATTTGTTAAGTATTCACAAATTTTACTTAATTGTTAATATTCTCATGTGTGGGAGTATTTAATTCTATAATATGCTAAAAAACGGTTACTGTTTAGTCTTTCCAAGAACTGACGTCGCACAGTGGGGCAAGTAGCCCTAATTGTTGGCATAAACTAAATATTCTTACTTACATCTTAAATAATCATCAACAATGGTTCTTATAGCTGTATATCATACATTGAAATATTGAAAACCCTAAATCACTTGCTTTATTTGTGTACAATACGGAAAAACCTAGAAAACAGTAAATAAAAAAAAATCACACTTTTCATTAAAATACGTAACACACTTTCTATCTACAATATTTCCTCATCATCTTCACTGTCTTCTTCTTCTGTATCAGACCTATTTTCAAAAGGACCAGATTTAAGGTTTAAAGCCTCTGTCGGTCGTGACCTTAATTTTTTCTTAGGTAGTTTTCGTTTGCTTGTTAGAACTGGGTCTGAACTCAACAAAAGGTTAATAATATATCCTGGTTGGATTTTTCTCGACTACACTTCCGTGGGTGATTCTCACGATATTTTTTAAACTCCTTGTTTTAAACTTCTGTACCATGAACGAGAAACTTGTGGAGGGTTGGTTACATTGGGTACCATGCGTACTTTCCTACATAATACTTTGAAGTACCATCAGCAAACTCTTGATAGGCAATAGTATTAATTTCGTTCCCACATGATATTGTTATCAGTATTTTATGAAGCGTTAATTAGTTCAGCGTCAACTCCGGTAATTTCGGACGAAATATCAGCATGAAAAAAAAAAAAATTATATACCTGAAAATGATGATTCCTTTTGTCATAAAAATATACAAGTAATAAAACTGTATGTGAAAAAAAAAAACAAACGCTCTCTTAATAACAAATTGATGCGGACATTAAAATTGATGCTACTGAACTTTGTCCACTTTCACCGATCATCAGTACAACACATGACCGTTACCAGCTTAAGGAATTACATTATTTTTTTCTGCAAAGCCTTAACTAACAGATAATTAAGTCAATACGTTGATAGAAAAATTTTAGTTTTGGGACTTTCTGCCACGTTTTGCTATATTTTGCCCCACTGTGCGTCGGTGGGTGGCTTTAAAATTGCTTCGTTAGAAGTTAATAATGTTTTATAGTATTCGCTTTTGATGCCACTGGTCTACCAGTATATCTTATTCATCTGTTATCGTTATTGTTTAGTTAAACATATAGAACTACATGATGCGATCATATCTGTGTTATGTAATTTTTTTGTTCTGTATTCCAGTTTTCAACATCTAGAGATTCCTCCGTCGAAAACCCGAGGAAGGAAATGTTTATTACTTTTCTCTTCTCCTATTTTTTTTCTAGTAATCTCTGCCTCCACTATGATATTCTTAGATTTAATTATTACGTACTTTAAAAGCTGTACCTTTAATATCTATGTTATGTAATGCCAACTTTCGGCTTAGAACTTCACGGAAATGCCTGCGTGGAATGAAGAAGCACTAAAATGTATATTTCATTTTAGTGCTTCTTCATTTCACATAGGCATCTCTTCCGCCTCGAATACATCCAGACCAAGCCTGGGATCGGTGACATCAAATGTGGGCCTTAATAAGTTTTTAATCTTTTATTATTGCACGCGTTTGATGTCTCCTGATCTACTAGGAGACCACCTTAAAGGATCTTCAATGTATTCCTTCAATAAATACTATATTGGAATTTTAATTTTGTTATGTATCTGGAACAATAGTAATTTTTTATTAGTTAAACTTACATTTCTTTTTAAACTTTTCTGTTAGCTATATCAGTTATATCACTTGTTAGTATTTATTTATACGTTATACTGTACTTTAAAATTATCTATTCTTATCATAATACCAAGTTTTTTGTAATGTATCTTTTATTACTTTAATTTTTTTCTGCAGCATTCTTGATCCTATAAGTAAGTGGGTGTTTGTGGTGTTGACAGCGGCTTCCTGTACGTTACCACACTCGTACAGTAGCCGCTGCCAACTCCCAGATATTCCATGACTTCATCGCTTTCTGTTGATTTTAGCATTTACATTTATAATCACCTTTTACTGATTAGAATAAGAATTTATTTTAAGTTAAGAGATATTTAGTATATACAACTTTCTGATATATTTCTATTAGAATTGAATGAATCTGAAACGGATGTCAAGAACTGTATTATTATTTTATTTTGTTTTGGTATTTTTCATATAGTCTTCTAAACCTTTCATCATCATATAGGATAAAAGATTTTAGCTATTGATGCACTAACATTATAAAAAATATTTACAATTTATTGAAATTAATTTTAATGACTTTTAGTAATATTGTATTCGATATCATTAGACTAGGATACTCCGCAGGGGCTAGTCTAAACGCCTGACTAGTGGGGATTAACGCTCCTCCGGATTCCCGAGTTCAGTACACGGCGAGTACACTATACAACAGTACGCTGTGTATTAATTCAGACACACGATCACTCACAGTACACACCTGTTTAATCTAGTAATTTGAGTATCTATGTTATGTGATTCTAATGGTATGTTTATTAGCTTCCTACTTTTAGAATTGTCTATCTGAACTTCTAGAGTAGTGATAGCCTTGATTCTGCAACTAGCTAGGAGTTGGTATCATAAAATCCGAGTACTGATACGCTAGAAATATTGCTTCTAGATTTCCCACACTTAGAGTTGCCTGCTTGGAGAATGATCCAAAGAAGACGTTTATTTCGTCTTCTTAGGTTCATCCTCCATGTAGTCTTCTCCCGAATTGCTTGAAGATTATTCAACAGTACACCAGTTTTATATAAATTTTATTATAGCCAACTGTTTTTAGCTGTATAGTATATTTTACGGTAGACTTAGTTGAATTTATTTTTATGTTTGGTGCTATTTAGTTTTAATTAAAACTTGTTCTGGAAGAGCTGGCCTGGGGTGAGTGGCATCAATGGCCCTCCTACATGTTATTAATCTCTTGTAGGAGAGTCCTTTGATGCCCACTGACCTACCAGGAAATATTCTTCTGGGTTCGCCTTTATTAATTTTAAGAATAGCCTTTAGAATATGTAAGTATAATTCATACATAGTGTATGAATATAATTTTTAGTAAACAACGTTTCTTCAAAAGGAGCCCTTTATTTCGTGCCCTATCCTTGCCTTTTATTTAGTCTTCTCTATATAAATAAACTATGAACTTATAATATTTCTAAGGTAAAAAGTTGGTACTTATATTTCTTATCATGTGCTAATATCCGTGCTATGTAATTTCATTTTTCTTTATTCTAGTTTTCTACATCTTGAGTTGCCTGCTCAGAAGACTCCTTAAAATAGGTGTTTATTTTGTATCTCTTCACTTGTCCTGTATGTAGTCATCTCGATAATTAATGGAAGATTTTTAAAAACAATTCTACAAAAACTGTTCTAAGGTAGGTGGCATCAGAGTTGGGCAAAATGTAATTGAAATATATTCTATGAATTACGATTACACTGTAATTGTAATCCCGGCCGGATTACATTACATGATATAATGCAATTACTTCATGAATTACGATTACAATGTAATTCATCAATGTAATTCAATTACGGATTACATAATTGGATTACAGATTTCGATTACTTGTAATTCAAGGCATGAATTATTCAAATATTTAATTCGATTAGAACATTTCTTCCATTAAATAGGCAGATAAATATCGGAATATCAGTTTTCACCTTCATCATTTAAGTTTTAAGTTTTCTCTTATTGTTAACGGTTTTGAACTATCGCCATCTTTTCCGTAGGAAGAGGAGTGGGGGCTATATTTCTAAATTGAGAACGGCTGGTCCGATTTTAATAAAATTTGATAATTATGTTTCTTTTGTACTTATTAGCGTATATTTGAGGTTTAAACAGTTTAACTCATTAGTGAAAGGTGGTGAGAGTGGTATATTTCTAAATTGAGAACGGCTCGGCCAATAATAATGAAATATGATAATTAAGTTTATTTCGGACTTATTTGCGTATATTTGGGGTTTTATTAATAAAAACAGGTATTCATATTTAAAATTTTAATGCGATTTCGTAATTTCTTTTCCCCTCTTTACTTTATTATTTATTATATCGTAAAAAGTGTAGATTAAACTTCTTTTTTAATATGTTATTAACATTCATTCTTAACTTTTAAAATCGGACCAGCCGTTCTCAATTTAGAAATATAGCCCCCCCCCCCCACTAATTAGTAAAACTATTAAAACCTTAAATATACGCTAATAAGTACGAAAGAAACATAATTATCAAATTTTATTAAAATCGGACCAGCCGTTCTCAATTTAGAAATATAGCCCCCACTCCTCTCCCTATGAAAAAGATGGCGATAGTTCAAAACCGTTAACAATAAGAGAAAACTTAAAACTTAAATGGTGGAGGTGAAAACTGATATTCCGATATTTATTTGCCTATTTAATGGAAGGAATATTGTAATCGAATTATTCCGAAAATAATTCATGCCTTAAATTACAAGAAATAGTAATTCGTAATTCAACTATGTAATCCGTAATCGAATTACATATAAGAATTACATTGTAATCCCAATAGAATTACTTTGTGGGAATACTGTAATTCATACCCGATGTATTTCGATTACATCTGTTTGAAATATAATGTAATGCAATTGTAATCGGATTACAATGTAATTGAATTTTGCCCAACTCTGGGTGGCATAGTATCTGTTAATTTTTTCGTATTTAAAAAAAAAATTATTATATACATATAAGTGTAAATGATTGTTCCATTTTAGATATTTAAGCCTTATGATACTTTTCTGTGTTCTAGCTTTTTACGCCTATGATTGCTTACGAGGAAAACGAGAGTAGTTAAATGTGTATTACGTTAATATTTCTAAGGTAAAAAGTTGGTACTTATATTTCTTATCATGTGCTAATATCCATGCTGTGTAATTTCATTGTTCTTTATTCTAGTTTTCTACATCTTGAGTTGCCTGCTCAGAAGACTCCTTAAAATAGGTGTTTATTTTGTATCTCTTCACCTGTCCTGTATGTAGTCATCTCTATAATTGAAGATTTTAGGAAGACTAGCCTGGGGTCAGTGGCATCAAAGCCAAGTACTGATATGTTATTACCTCATATTGTACTTGCCTTTGGTGTACACTGACATTCAGGGAATTTTCTTCCAGATCTTCACTGATCTAGAAGTGTCTGAATATCCCTTGTTAGCTATATCAGTTATTGTCACTTGTTAGTATTTATTTATACGTTATACTGTACTTTAAAATTATCTATTCTTATCATAATACCAAGTTTTTTGTAATGTATCTTTTATTACTTTAATTTTTTTCTGCAGCATTCTTGATCCTACAAGTAAGTGGGTGTTTGTGGTGTTGACAGCGGCTTCTTGTACGTTACCTCACTCGTACAGGAGCCGCTGCCAACTCCCAGATATTCCATGACTTCCTCGCTTTCTGTTGATTTCAGCATTTACATTTATAATCACCTTTTACTGATTAGAATAAGAATTAATTTTAAGTTAAGAGATATTTAGTAATGGCTGTATTTCAATTAGAATAGAATGCTTATGAAACGGATGTTGAGAACTATGTTATTATTTTATTATGTTAAGCATATATTCTTTCATAGTCGTTTCTAGACATTTCACCATGGTATTTGATTTCGCTAATCTAGGATTCTCCGCAGGGACTAGTCTATCCGCCTGACTAGTGGGGATTAACGCTCCCCCGGATACCCGAGTTCAGTACACGGCGAGCACCCTCTACACAACAGTACACTGTGTATTTATTCAGAAATGCCATCATTCAAAGCACACACCCGTATTATATAATAATTAAAAGACACTTATGCTAACTAATTCCAATGTTTTGTATATTAGCTGCCAAATTCTAGAATTGTCAAGCTGAAAATTAAGAGTAGTGAAGCTTGCCTTCACTGGTCTGCTCTGTTTTTCAAATTGTTATCTTTTGAATCATTGTAATATCCTTGATTTTGCTACTGGCCTAGAGTCGGTGACATCGAAGGTGCTCCTCTATAAGTTATTAATTTCTTTAAGTAGAGGCCTTTGCACACTGATCGAGGAGACCATCTTCAATTATCTTCAAATTATCAATGTATCACGGCCTAATACATGATACGATTACAAATTATTAATACATTTGTAACTATTTATTGGATAATATTAATTAGAAGTAACAATTCTATTCCATTAATTTTAAATTGATTTTTTAAGGGATTTATATTATTTTAATATCAGCGATCTTTTATTTCTCTATTGTTCATTTTTCTAGTGTCCTCTGAAGCTCTATGATATTTTCGTCTAGGCCATTCATCTAGAGTCCTGTTTTATGGACATTGGAAGAGGAGGTTTTTTATTGCTTGCCTGGTTTTTGTTTTTGCCCTTCATGTAGTCTTCTTCTTTACTTTAATATATTTTAAGAGAATATCAGTTTTCTACTAGAAATTATGAAGGTTAGGTGATATCAACGCCGCCTATCAATCAATGCCGTCTGATTCTGAATATTTAATAGAAATATTTCTGCTCTAGTAAGTGGATATGAAAAGAAGTTAAATGTGTATTTCGTTTGACGTTTAAATGTGTTCTGCTTTGACACTCATAGATTCTGCAATTAGCCTGTGGTCAGTAGCATCAATGCCGAGGTCCGATATGTTATTTATCTCCTATTGAACTTACCTTTGGTCTACACTTACATTCTATGATGTTTTCTTCTGGAATTTCCATCATTGGTCTTTATGATTTGCCGAACAATTCTTCCTTACTGTTGAGTAGTACATCTCGATTTTCCTGCGTAGAAAACAAGGGTACTGAAACATGTATTATGGTTAAGTATCTCTTTTTTTCCACGCAGTCATCGCTTCTATATATGATATTCCTTGGTTCTGCAACTAGCCTTGGGTTGGTGGTGTCAAAGACAAAGTACAAATATGCTGTTATTATCTCATATTGTACTTGCCTTTGGTGTACTCTAATATTCTGGGATTTGTTTTTGTTTTTTTGCACATATCAGACTTCTGGAGAAACTTCTATTGATATAGTATAGCATATGTATGTCCCGTTGGAAATTAAAATCGACTATTATTGTAATTCGTCAATTTCAATAGCAATAAACTGCTACAATATTAGCTATAATGTTAATTTTATTGTCAGTATTTATTTTAATTTAGTTATTACGTTCTTGAAACGCTGTACCTTTATCTTATGTAGTTTCCATATTTTGTAATCTAGCTTTGGACTTCACGGAGTTGCCTGCGTGGAGTGAAGAACGACTAAAATGTATATTTCATTTTAGTTGTTCATCACTGCACATAGGCATCTTTTCCGTATCGAATACAGCCGGACCAAACCTGGGATCGGTGACATCAATTGTGGGTCTTAATAATTTGTAAACCTTTTGTTAGATTCGCTTTTGATGTCCCCTGATCTTCTAGGAGACTTCAAACACCTTCAGAGTATCCTTTTACTGAATTTCGGTTTTAGACTGTATGTGGAATTTTTTTTTTTTTTTTATTTATAATCGTTTTTATGTAATTTTAATTAGAAGTGTAGGCTATTTTTTAAGTATTCACAACTGTTATTTGATAGTTAATATTCTCATGTCAGGATGTATTTTATTCTATAATATGTTAAAAAAACGGTTACTGTTTTGTCTTCCCAAGAACTAACGTCGGTAGGTGGCTATAAAATTGCCTAGTTAGAAGTTATTAATGTTTTGTACGAGGCGTCTTTGATGCCACTGGCCTACCAGGATATCTTCTTCATCAGTTATCGTAATTGTTTAGATAACCAGATAGCACTACATGATTTGATAATATCTGTGTTATCTAATTCCAATAGTCTCTATATTAGCTTCCTACTTCTAGAATAGTCTATCTGGATATCAAGTCTTTCATTCAACTATCCTTTTTTTCAAGTAGCCATCACTTCAATCACTGTAATAGCCTTGATTTTGATGACTAGCCTAGTGTGAGTCGAGTACTAATATGTTTGCAAAAGGTGCTCTTCTACATGTTATTAATCTCTTGTAGGAGGGTCCTTTGATGCCCACTGACCTACCAGGAAATATTCTTCTGGGTTCGCCTTTATTAATTTTAAGAATAGCCTTTAGAATATGTAAATATAATTCATACATAGGGCATGAATATAATTTTTAAGGAAACAAACATCAACAAATAAAAAAAGTGGGTGAGTATATAGTGCATGAATATAATTTTTAAGAAAACCTTACCTTAAGATGATTCCTTTATTTCGAGCAGTATCCTTGTTTTTTATTCATCTTAGTCTTCTCTAAATAAATAAACTATGAACTTATAATATTTAAATAACAAATAAAATGCTACAATATAAGCTCTAATCTTAAATCAAGTTGTCAGTATTTATTATAATTTAACTATTACGTACTTTAAACGCTGTACGTTTCATATCTATGTTATGTAATATCCATATTCTGTAATCTAGTTTTGGACTTCACGGAGTTGCCTGCGTGGAGTGAAGGAGAGCCAAAATGTGTATTCATTTTGACTGTTCTTCATTTCACATAGTCATCTCTTCCGTCACAAATGCATCCAGACTAAACCTGGGATTCTCCCGAATCGCTTGAAGATTATTCAACGCTACTCTAGTTATCTATAAATTTTACTAAAGTCAAATGTGTTTAGCTTTGTAGTGTTTTTTACGGTACACTAAGTTAAATTTATTTTTATGTTTGGGGCTATTTAGTTTTAATTAAAACTTGTGCTGGAAGAGCTGGCCTGGGGTGAGTGGCATCAAAGGTGCCCTCCTACATGTTAATAATCTCTAGTAGGAGGGTCCTTTGATGCCCACTGACCTACCAGGAAATATTATCTGGGATCGCCTTTATTGATTTTTAGAATAGCCTTTAGAATATGTAAATATAATTCATACATAGTTCATGAACATAATTTTTAAGGAAACAAACATCAACAAATTAAAAAAGTTAAAAGGACATCCCTTTATTTCAGGATCTTCGGTGTAGCTTTTTACAATTAGAGTTGCCTGCGTAGAAAACAGCGGTAATCAAATGTGTATTATGTTTAAATATCGCTGCTTTCCACGTAGTCATCTCGTCTATCACTATGATATTCCTTGATTTTGCAACTAGCCTGGGGTCGGTGGCATCAAAGCCAAGTACTGATATGTTATTACCTCATATTGTACTTGCCTTTGGTGTACACTGACATTCAGGGAATTTTCTTCCAGATCTTCACAGATCTAGAAGTGTCTGAATATCCCTTGTTAGTTATATCAGTTATTGTCACTTGTTAGTATTTATTTATACGTTATACTGTACTTTAAAATTATCTATTCTTATCATAATACCAAGTTTTTTGTAATGTATCTTTTATTAATTTAATTTTTTTCTGCAGCATTCTTGATCCTAAAAGTAAGTGGGTGTTTGTGGTGTTGACAGCGGCTTCCTGTACGTTACCACACTCGTACAGGAGCCGCTGCCAACTCCCAGATATTCCATGACTTCATCGCTTTCTGTTGATTTTAGCATTTACATTTATAATCACCTTTTACTGATTAGAATAAGAATTTATTTTAAGTTAAGAGATATTTAGTATATACAACTTTCTGATATATTTCTATTAGAATTGAATGAATCTGAAACGGATGTCAAGAACTGTATTATTATTTTATTTTGTTTTGGTATTTTTCATGTAGTCTTCTAAACCTTTCATCATCATATAGGATAAAAGATTTTAGCTATTGATGCACTAACATTATAAAAAATATCTACAATTTATTGAAATTAATTTTAATGACTTTTAGTAATATTGTATTCGATATCATTAGACTAGGATACTCCGCAGGGGCTAGTCTAAACGCCTGACTAGTGGGGATTAACGCTCCTCCGGATTCCCGAGTTCAGTACACGGCGAGTACACTATACAACAGTACGCTGTGTATTAATTCAGACACACGATCACTCACAGTACACACCTGTTTAATCTAGTAATTTGAGTATCTATGTTATGTGATTCT
Source organism: Euschistus heros (assembly GCA_003667255.2). Lineage (NCBI taxonomy): Eukaryota > Metazoa > Arthropoda > Insecta > Hemiptera > Pentatomidae > Euschistus > Euschistus heros. Next base: position 1,700,386 of record RCWM02000095.1, read on the forward strand.
AATGGTATGTTTATTAGCTTCCTACTTTTAGAATTGTCTATCTGAACTTCTAGAGTAGTGATAGCCTTGATTCTGCAACTAGCTAGGAGTTGGTATCATAAAATCCGAGTACTGATACGCTAGAAATATTGCTTCTAGATTTCCCACACTTAGAGTTGCCTGCTTGGAGAATGATCCAAAGAAGACGTTTATTTCGTCTTCTTAGGTTTATCCTCCATGTAGTCTTCTCCCGAATTGCTTGAAGATTATTCAACAGTACACCAGTTTTATATAAATTTTATTATAGCCAACTGTTTTTAGCTGTATTTTATTTTACGGTAGACTTAGTTGAATTTATTTTTATGTTTGTTGCTATTTAATTTTAATTAAAACTTGTTCTGGAAGAGCTGGCCTGGGGTGAGTGGCATCAAAGGTGCTCTTCTACATGTTATTAATCTCTTGTAGGAGGGTCCTTTGATGCCCACTGACCTACCAGGAAATATTCTTCTGGGTTCGCCTTTATTAATTTTAAGAATAGCCTTTAGAATATGTAAGTATAATTCATACATAGTGCATGAATATAACTTTTAATAAACAACGTTTCTTTAAAAGGAGCCCTTTATTTCGTGCCCTATCCCTGCCTTTGATTTAGTCTTCTCTAAATAAATAAACTATGAACTTATAATATTTAAATAACGAATAAAATGCTACAATATAAGCTCTAATCTTAAATCAAGTTGTCAGTATTTATTATAATTTAACTATTACGTACTTTAAACGCTGTACGTTTCATATCTATGTTATGTAATATCCATATTCTATAATCTAGATTTGGACTTCAAGGAGTTGCCTGCGTGGAGTGAAGGAGAGCCAAAATGTGTATTTCATTTTGACTGTTCTTCATTTCACATAGTCATCTCTTCCGTCACGAATGCATCCAGACCAAGCCTGGGATCGGTGACATTAAATGTGGGCAAAAATAAGTATTTAATCTTTTATTATTGCACACGTTTGATGTCCCCTGATCTCCTAGGAGACTACCTTGAAGGGTCTTTACAGTATTCTTTTAATGAATATTATATTGGACTTTTAATTTTAGTGGCATCAAAGCCAAGTACAGATACGTTATAACTTCATATTGTACTTGCCTCTGGTGTACACTGACATTCTAGGATACTTTCTTCTTGATCTTTCTACTTCTAGAAGTGCTTATAAGACTTTTGAAGTGAGACGTTAATTTCGTATCACTTCACCGGTCTTTATGTACACATCTTGATAATTAATATTTCCATATTTTGTAATCTAGCTTTATACTTCACGGAGTTGCTTGCGTGGAGTGAAGGAGAGCCAAAATGTGTATTTCATTTTGACTGTTCTTCATTTCACATAGTCATCTCTTCCGTCACAAATGCATCCAGACTAAACCTGGGATTCTCCCGAATCGCTTGAAGATTATTCTATGTAATATCTATGCTATGTAATTTCATTGTTCTTGATTCTAGTTTTCTACATCTTGAGTTACCTGCTCAGAAGACTCCTTAAAATAGGTGTTTATTTTGTATCTCTTCACCTGTCCTGTATGTAGTCATCTCGATAATTGATGGAAGATTTTTAAAAACAATTCTACAAGAACTGTTCTAAGGTAGGTGGCATAGTATCTGTTGATTTTTTCGTATTTAAAAAAAAAATTATTATATACATATAGTGTAAATAATTGTTCCATTCTAGATATTTAAGCCTTATGATACTTTTCTGTATTCTAGCTTTTTACGCCTGCTTACGAGGAAAACGAGAGTAGTTAAATGTGTATTACGTTAAACTGCTCCCGTTTTTCACGTAGTAATCTTTTCCTCTACTACGATTACGGTGATTCTTCAACTTGCCTGGGATCGTTTACGCAATCCTCTTTGCCGTTATAGATATCGTAATCCCCCCAAAGGACACATGAATTTCGTTTGTTTCCTCTGCTTTGTAAATATGTTTATATAAAAAAATTTAAAATAATTTAGATAGCTATGTGTAATAATTCATTTTGATTTCAGTAGACTAGAATACTCCGCAGGGGTTAATCTTGGGATATTTCTATTAGAATTGAATGTTGAGAACTGTATTATTATTATATTATGTTTAGCAATTGCATTATTATTGTAGTACAGAAGCGTTTCACTATTCATGCCCTGAATTTATAAAAATTGTTATCCCCAATTTACTGAAATTGATTTTGATGACTTTTTATAATATTTTATTCGATATCAGTATACTAGGATACTCCGCAGGGGCTAGACTAACCGCCTGACTAGTGGGGATTAACGATTATGGTATTAATGTCTTGTAAGAGAGACTCTTCAGTGTGTACGGACGATCTAGGATACTTTTGCAGTGCTTCAAGATATTTTAACAGTATTTTATTTGATTTTGTTATTCATAGTAAATTTATAAATGCTTGATGTTAATAGTATTATTAATAAAATCTGTTCTGATAGGGTATCCTATTGGATTAGTTCTTATTTTTTTCTTATTTTTGTCGAGAATATTTACTAGAAGGATGCTTCAATTATGTTTCGCAATGAATTTCATTGGTTCTGTCATGGTAAGAAGTTTTACTAGAAATATTTTAGCAAACTTATGTTCCGTTGTATATTGATGCGCACTATTAAAATATTTTAATAAACTGGATTCCGATTTTTTATTTTGTTTTTACATAAAAGACATAATATTGGATCATGATAATATTTATTTAATTATTATTTATTTATTTATTTATAACATTATGTACATTGCTTACTATTAAGTTAGCTGTATCCCTACATCAAAAACAATCCTGAGGCCGGTGGCATCGAAGTTTGCTTTGGATAAGTTATCAATCTCTTATACAAGGCTGACTTCGGTGTCCACTAACCTGGCACGATATTTTCGTCAAGGATCCTTCTTCCTACTGGCGGTGAGGATGTTCCATCTATGACATTTAGGTGAGATATATGATTCGAAAATTGATAAATTATTACATCATAAATAAAATGTATATGAATGTTATTTTAACTGTTACATATTTCTCTGTTCTCTGGTACGATTCATTTACACATCATTCAGGTACTCCTACATCAAGACTAAGCCTGGGATCGGTGTGATGAGAGGAGTTTTTCGATAAGTTATATATTATTGATAAACTCCTCTCTTCACTACTGGTCTTCTAGGAGACTAACTTCATAGACCATCATATTTTCTTCAAAACATCTCAGCCGATTTGGAGGAGTCCACATTTATTATATATTCATATTTATCTAGAGTATGTTTATAGAAAATCTTTTAATAAAGTATGCATTACTTATTGTGAACAAATTTATATTTATTTAGATCATATTCCAGGATATTTGGGGCGATGATTCCTTGAATACTGTTATTAACATCATCGTTCCAATATGAATCAGGTATCTTATTCAAATCTAAAATTTGCTTATTCCTGTTAAATTTTTATATTCAATTGTTAACTATTATTTAATACAAGTACTTCAATAGTTTATTCTTATTTATTTAATAAAATCTTACCGACTTATAGTGAGAGAATACTTACAAGTGGACGTTTGCAGTTGTAACCCATAGATTTGAATGCCGATTTGTATGTAGGTAGTAGGGATCTATAATAGTGCAAAACTAGAGTTATAGCCGCCAATGAGCATTAGGAGCCGAGAAAAAAAATAAAGTATGAAAATCACGTTCTATTTTTTTCTCAGCTCTCAGTCAAGATAGGGAAATGATTATTTCACGTTTAATTGCAGTTATGTTTAATATTTGATATAAAAATACTTTCGCTATGCTCAAAGCACTACCCGGCTTTAGGTTGCTCAAAAACTCTTTAAAAAATGACAAAATTTCAAAGAAATCCGCTGTAAATCAGTGGAATTTTTTTTTCATGAACAACTGACCTTGAATTTCGATTTGTCGCACCATAAAACCCTGATATGTGAAATTTTATTAAAATCAAAAAATATTGATTTTTTACTTCTTTCGAGGAGGTTAAAATTTTGAAGTTGAGATTTCATCAACAATTTCTAAAGGCCGTAACAACTGTTGCGTTCAAACCGATCACAATAGTAATAGCATCACTAGAATTATCATACATTCTGCTTTGTATCCATTCATACAACCTTGGCATTACTACAGATTTTAGTGGACAAAAACTGATGTGAATGAAAAAATCTGAAGTCAGTCAAGTTATAACTTGAGATATCTCAATAAGGGGAAATCCTGCGTCCTCCGGATTAGGGCTAAACTGTGCAGATTTACGGCTTCCAGATGACCTTAAAATTTGGTTTTAATCGGTGGCTTTCCATCGCCTTTAATGCACACCGATCTTGGAGATTTTCTTCTTGATCTTCCTACATCTAGAGTTGCCTGCTTGAAAGGGCAGCAGACGTTTTTTACATTAGCTTTCTTCCTTACTTTTACGTCAGTGGAAACTGTTATTAGTTTAGGTATTATTTACAAGTTTGTAATTATTTTTCTATTAGTTTTTTTTTATATTATTTTAATATGTTATGTTAATATTTTCTAATAGAACTGTATGTTATCCTAGAAAAATTCCATCTAGGTCTTTCTACAACTAGAGTTGCCTGCATGGATGATGGGTTCAAAGAAACGTTTATTATGTTTCTTTGGGTTCATCATTCACGTTGTCATCTCCTTCATTGCTTGAAGAGTATTCCGTTTTTATATATGAAGTGAACAAGGGTGGTGGACGCAAAAGCTGCTGAAAACTGTATTTTTTTTAGTTTCTTTATTTTATTACATATTTAAAACTCGATCTTTTTTTGTTGTACATAATTTTAATATATTATGTCATTATTCTCTTAATAGATTTTTATGCTCTGGTTTCCAACAAGAACAGTCCCGAGGTTGGTGGCATTAAAGGTGCATGGGAATATTAGGAGAGTATAAAGAATATAGGAGGGAATATAGAAAGAGTATTCCCACCGCCTTTAATGCACACCGATCTTGAATTTTTTCTTCTAGATCTTCGTGCATCTAGAGTTGCCTGCTTGGAGGGTTTGGGCAGCAGGCGTTTATTACGTTAGCTGCCCACACCCTTCAAATAGTCCTCTACATTCCTTCAAGATAGTTCATATACTGCATAAAGATCAGGTATATAATTTATTTTATCTGTAAGTAATTATTTTATGAAAACATTCCGTACTATAAAATCTTTTTTTTTTAAATACATCTAATATAACAAGTTAATAATATCTATGTTTTATACTTTTAAAATTCTTGATTTTAGCTTTCTATATATGGAGCTGCCTCGATGGAAACATGGGATATGATGCGTTTTTAGTCTTGCGTATCATACTCATGTTTTTCATATTGTTATCTCTCATACCATTCTACTGCAGTAAAATACATTTTTGCGGTTGTAAATTCCATTTTACTTCGCTTAAAAGTCTCTATAGAGTTAAAATTATTTAAAGTAGTTTGGAATTACGACGCCAAGTTGTTACAGCAACTTGGTTTTGAATTTTCATATAGCTAATAGTTTTTGTTCTGTACTATTTCTCAAAATTGTTTTTTCTCGTTTAATTTTTTATCGCTAATAATTTTAATACGAGTATATTATATTATTATTCTCTTAATTGATCTGTATGCTCCGGTTTCTTACAAGAACAGCTCCGGGGTTAGTGGCATTAAAGGTGCATGGGAATATGTTTCAATTCCTATTCCCTTCGCCTTTAATGCACACCGATCTTGGAGATTTTCTTCTAGATCTCCCTACATCTAGGTTTGCCTGAAAGGTTTGGACAGCAGGCGTTTATAACGTTAGCTTTCTTCCTTATTTTTTACATAAGTGGCAACTGTTATTAGTTATACAAGTTTGTAATTAGTTTTATGTATATTATTTTAATATATTAAGTTATTTTTTTCTAATAGAACTGTACGATATCCACGAAAAATTCCATCAGGATCTTTCTACAATTCTTTGATATGCCTGCATGGATGATGAAACGATAGAGACGATTATTACGTTTCAGTTGTTTCATCATCCACGTAGTCATCTCCTTCAATGCTTGAAGATTGTTCAAGAGTATTCCTGTTTTTACATAAATGGAACTAGGGTGGTTGCGGTAATAGATCCTGATAAACTGTATTTTTTTTAATATATTTGTTTTTGTTTATTTGTTGTACATAGTTTTAATATATTATGTTATTATTATTTTAATTAATCTGTATGATCCGGTTTCTTATGGTACATGAAAAGCTCCGGGGTTGGTGGCATTAAAGGTGCAAGGGAATATGTTTTAGTTCCTATTCCCATCGCCCTTAATGCACACCGATCTTGGAGATTACGTCATCACTACCAAAGTAATAGTAAATTCAGGTACGTTCATTATTGTGACCTTTGATTAATTTTAGTGTAATAATAATATATTTTTAGATCAGTTTTTAGTGCACCGTCTTCCTATATTCTTCTACAAGAGCTATCCTCGTTTTGGAGCATTTGAATGTGTTTTAATTCCTATTCCAACCGCCTTTAATGCACTCTGATCTCGGATGCACTAGTTATCTACAGGAACAGACCCAGTGTCGAATAGTCTTAGAAGCGTTTTTGATTTTTTTTTCCTGGCAATTTACATTATCGCTTCCTCTATGATTCAAGTACGTTCATTTATTATAATCAGTTTTCATTTTTTTTTTTTTTTTTTTTTTTTTTTTTTTTTTTTTTTTTTTTTTTTTTTTTTTTTTTTTTTTTTTTTTTTTTTTTTTTTTTTTTACTGCACTGTCATCCTTTACAGGAGCTGTCTGGGGTCTGTAGCATTAAATGCGCTCTGGAATAAGTTTTTATTCCTATTCCAGACGTCTTTAATACACACTGATCTTGGAGATTCTCTTCTACTTTTCCCAGATGTTCTTCAAGGCAACTGACAATATAACAAGTTCCATTATTGTATTTTCTTTTATTTATTGAACTTGCTGGTTAGTGATAGTTTTAAATTTAATAATACTTAACTTATATCCATTAGTCTTTTGTTATAATTGTAATATTTTATTACTTTATTGATGAATAAGAATACTTTTAACAAACCCAATCCTGACCCGGTATCCTACTCATAAACGAACAACTCTTCTTGTATTCTTGATCATCATCATGAAGGACTGACCTGGGTGTCTGTGGCATTAGAGTTGCCTTTTGTAAGTTAATAATTTCTTATAAAGGGCAACTCTGATGTCCACTGACGCGCTAGGATATTCTTCAAGCGTTTTTTTTTTTTTTTTTTTTTGGACTTCAGCATAATCAACGGATTAAAGATACAGAGGAAAAGAAAATCAAGAGTATTTTTAAAAAAACCGATCCTACTAAGGCATCCTTATGATAACGAACTACTGTGTATCCTTGATATATTGTGTAATAATTTATTTGTCATAATTTATAAGCAGTTTGTATCTATAAAAATTGGTATGGCTGTATTTTAGCTTCATATGTATTGAAAAAAAAAGTTTTGTCAAATTTGTATTAGTTTCTCTGTTTTTTTCTAGATCGCCGTGATTCTGGGTCGGTGGCACCAAAGCCAAGTACTGATATGTTAATAATCTCATATTGTACTTGCCTTTGGTGTGCACTGATATCCAAGGACAATGCCACCGAGCTACTTCTACACCTAGAGTTGCCTCCTTGGAAAATGAAATGAAAGAGACCTTTATTACGTTTCTTTCATTTCATTGTCCATGGAGTCACCTCCTTCATCTGCTTGAGGATTTTTCAAGATCTACTGCTGTAATATTGTAATTAGTTACCTCTTTGTATTGCTCTTATATAATTGGTTGTCAATAATAATAATAATTATTATTATTATTAGCATAAAGATCAGATATATTGTTATTTTCATCTTTTAATAAATATTTTGTATATTCATTACGTACTATAAGTTGTTTTATTTTAATATCTCTAAAACAGGAAATTACCTTTTGTATTTCTAATGATGTGATAATATCTGTTATATAATTTCAAAATTCTGGATTCTAGCTTTATCCGTCTGGAGATGCCTGGGTGGAAAACATGGGTCATGATTCGTTTTTACTCGTGCGTATCATACCCCATGTTTTTCATGTAGTCATCTCTTATGCTATTCTGCTGCCTAGGTCTTACAGCTGACCTGGGGTGGGCTACATCAAAGCTCCTTTTTATAAGTTAATAATCTCTTATAGTGGGGAGACTTTGATGTGCCCCACCTACAAGGGTAATCTTCAAGGTTTCTCCTTTTGTATTTTTCTTCAGGATGGTAAGTACATCAGTGCGGTTTTAAATTTCATTTTACTTCCAATTTCCAAAGTTTGTATTATGAAGTTTTATTATATAGTGCTTTTAAATATGAATGTTATATATTTGGCAATTACGACCCCAATTTTTTTTTCCGCCACCTTTGTTTTGAATTTTCATTTACCTTTACAATATAGCTAATAGTTTTAGTTCTATGATATTTCTAAAAAAAATTTAACTGTTGTAAATTTTTTTTTTTGATAGGTCTGTGTGTTCCTGTTTTTTTCAAGATCACATCCAGTGCCGTTGTCATTGAAGGATAATGGACCGATTAATGAGATCGTGAATATGGAATTTATAAGCGTATTGAAACTTTTAAATTCCATATTCATGAGGTCGTTAATGAGGTTTAATACTCGGAACTAATCTTCAGGATAGAAATAGAATATACCAATCCTCTGTATTTAAAACTTTTTATTAATACTAGTAAGAATTAAGACTATTTTTAATATTCCCGATCCTGTTCTTGTATCCTAATCATGACGAAGAACTGTTTATTCTTGATAGATTGGATATTTACTTGTTAGTAATTGATACGCACTCTATATCTTTAAAAATTGCAATGGCTGTATCTTAGCTTCATGTGTAATTAAATAAAAAAGTGTTGTGAACTGTGTATCATTTTTTCTGCTTTTCCATGACCACCCTGATTCTGCAACTAGCCTAGGATCGGTGGCACCATAGCCGAGCATTGATATGTCATTTATCTCATATCGTACTTTCGGCGTTTGGTGTACACTGATATCCTAGGACAACTCCATCTAACACCTTTTTAAACTAGAGATGTCAGCATGGATGACGAGACGAAAGAGGCGATTATTATGTTCCTTTTGTCTCATTCGCCATGTCGTCATCTCCTTTAAACTTCCATAGATATATTTATAACTTATGTAAGGTCAATTATATATTGCATGCGGGGCTGCTATATTGTTGTTAATAACTGTAATATATTATGGTAACATACTGGTAATAGATCTGTATGCTCAACAAGAACATACTCGGGCCGGTGGCATTAAAGGCGCCTCGCAATACGTTTCATTTCCTATTCGAAGAGTTTTTGATTTTCTGATCTTGGAAATTTACATTATCGTCTTGTCTGTGAAAGTATATTCAGGTACGTTCATTGTAGTGGTCTTTTTGTAATTTTTAATATTAAAATTAGATTTCATTTTATAATTATTTTATTTTTTTTAGGCCAGTTTTAATGCACTGTCATCCTATATCCTACACGAGCTGACCTGGGGTCAGTGGTATTAAAGGCGCTCTGGAATAAGTTTTAATTCTTATTCCAGTCGTCTTTAATGCACACTAATCTTGGAGATTTTATCTGCAATTCTCAGTAATCTTTTGGAAAACAAATAACAGTTCTTTATTAACAGTTATTTGTTTTGGACAATACAACTAGTTTCATTATTGCACTTTCTATTATTGTTTGAACATGGATGCTAGTTACTGTCAATTTTAAATGTATAATATAATCACTTAATATACATAAAATAATAAAAACTGTAAGGTGTTCATAAATCCTTTTATGTATGTGGCAACTGTTATTTGTTTGGGTGTCATTTACAGGTTTGCAATAACAATCATTTACATTAGTGCGGTGTATATGATTTTAATATACTATGTTAATATTTTCTAATAGAACTGTATGATATCATAGAAAAACTCCATCTAGACTCTGGAGCATCTTTAATGCACTCTGATATCGGATGCACTAGTTATCTACAAAAACAGAACCAGTGTCGAATCGTCTGAGAAGCGTTTTTGATTACCTGATCCTAGAAATTTTCATTATCTCTTCCTCTATGATTCAGGTACGTTCATTACCGAAATATTTTTCTAGTTTTTATTAGAATAAGTTTTCATTTTTTTTTTTTTTTTTTTTTTTAGGCCGGTTTGTACTGTACTGTCATCCTTTACAGGAGCTGTCTGGGGTCTGTGGCATTAAATGCGCTCTGGAATAAGTTTTAATTCCTATCCCAGGCGTCTTTAATGCACACTGATCTTGGAGATTTTCTTTTACTTTTCCCAGATGTTCTTTAAGGCAACTGACAATATAATAAGTTCCATTATTGTATTTTCTTTTATTTAATGAACATGAATGCTTGTTAGTGATAGTTTTAAATGAAACTAGTCTACCCTAATCTTGTTGATTCTAGACACATTAAAAATACTTAACTTATACTCATTAGTCTTTGGTTATAACTTTAATATTTCATTACTTTATTAATAAATAAGAATACTTTTAACAAACCCAATCCTGACCCGGTATCCTACTCATAACGAACAACTCTTCTTGTATTCATGATAAACATCATGAAGGACTGACCTGGGGGTCTGTGGCATCTAAGTTGTCTTTTGTAAGTTGATAATATCTTATAAAGGGCAGCTCTGATGTCCGCTGACGCGCTAGGATATTCTTCAAGCTTTTTTTTTTTTTTTTTTTTTTTTTTTGGACTTCAGCATAATCAACGGATTAAAGATACAGAGGAAAAGAAAATCAAGAGTATTTTTTAAAAAACCGATCCTACTAAGGCATCCTTATGATAACGAACTACTGTGTATCCTTGATAGATTGTGTAATAATTTATTTGTCATAATTTATAAGCAGTTTGTATCTATAAAAATTGGTATGGCTGTATTTTAGCTTCATGTGTATTGAAAAAAAAAGTTTTGTGAAATTTGTATTAGTTTCTCTGTTTTTTCTAGATCGCCGTGATTCTGCAACTAGCCTGGGGTCGGTGGCACCAAAGCCAAGTACTGATATGTTAATAATCTCATATTGTACTTGCCTTTGGTGTGCACTGATATCCAAGGACAATGCCACCGAGCTACTTCTACACCTAGAGTTGCCTCCTTGGAAAATGAAATGAAAGAGACCTTTATTACGTTTCTTTCATTTCATTGTCCATGGAGTCACCTCCTTCATCTGCTTGAGGATTTTTCAAGATCTACTGCTGTAATATTGTAATTAGTTACCTCTTTGTATTGCTTTTATATAATTGGTTGTCAATAATAATAATAATAATTATTATTATTAGCATAAAGATCAGATATATTGTTATTTTCATCTTTTAATAAATATTTTGTATATTCATTACGTACTATAAGTTGTTTTATTTTAATATCTCTAAAACAGGAAATTACCTTTTGTATTTCTAATGATGTGATAATATCTGTTATATAATTTCAAAATTCTAGATTCTAGCTTTATCCATCTGGAGATGCCTGGGTGGAAAACATGGGTCATGATTCGTTTTTACTTGTGCGTATCATACCCCATGTTTTTCATGTAGTCACCTCTCATGCTATTTTGCTGCCTTGGTCCTACAGCTGACCTGGGGTGGGCTACATCAAAGCTCCTTTTTATAAGTTAATAATCTCTTATAGTGGGGAGACTTTGATGTGCCCCACCTACAAGGGTAATCTTTAAGGTTTCTCCTTTTGTATTTTTCTTCAGGATGGTAAGTACATCAGTGTGGTTTTAAATATCATTTTACTTCCAATTTCCAAAGTTTGTATTATGAAGTTTTATTATATAGTAGGCGTAGGGAATTGGCGCCCCCATCGCCCGGCCATTGTGCCGCAATCAGCCACCGGCCCTCCAGGTTGGGGGAACAGTACTCAAACTCACACACAGTACACGAACACAACACTCGTTTCACATGGTCAGATACAGTACACACCCTAGGGTCACCTCCCCTGGGTAGCCGCCCCGGATGGGGATGCAGGTCTGCAGGCATTTAGGTGGCAGCCCCACCAGCAGACTAGGGTACGTAGAGAGGGTTGATAGCCCCACTACCCGAAAATAAACTATCAAGAAACCACAAACTAATGCCTCGGAGATTAAGTTTACTGGTAATAAACCCGGCCATCCCCACAGGACTGCAAACTTTGGATTTTGGAATATTCTATCACTATATAGACCCGGAGCATTGAAACTGCTCCTAGACCAAATAGACCGATACAAACTGGACATAACTGCCATTCAGGAGATAAGATGGATAGGAAGTGGTGCTCTTCAAAAACGGAAACACACCGTCTATTACAGCTGTGATGACCGCAGGCATGAATTTGGAACCGGCTTCATCGTAAGAGGTAATTATAGACGGCGTGTTATTGGTTTTAAACCAGTGAACCCTCGAATTTGCCTTATCAGGATAAAAGGGAAGTTCTACAATATAAGTGTATTGAGTATTCACGCACCAACTGAAGCTGCCAATGATGAAGAAAAAGACCTTTTCTATGATCTCCTTGAAAGAACCCTCGATACCTGTCCAAGACATGATGCGAAAATAGTAGTAGGAGATTTCAATGCAATTGGGAGAGAAAAGATTTATACCCCTACGATTGGAAATTATACTCTCCACAGTACGAGTAATAATAATGGTATAAGAGTTATAAATTTCGCATCAGCCAGAGACCTTGTAGTTGGATCAACCCTCTTTCCCCACAAAGATATCCATAAAAGAACATGGATCACGCCAGACAGGAATACGGACAATCAAATTGATCATATAATTATAGACAAAAGACACAGAACCAGTCTACTGGATGTTAGAGTCTACAGAAGTGCGAATGTAGACTCGGATCATTACCTCTCGATAGCTCACTTTAAAGAAAGGATCTCCCGACTAGGTTCTGAAAATACCCGAAAACACCATAAGAAGAACTTCAACACACGGAAGCTCATAGACCCAGATGTGTTAAACCGATACTCGATAACACTGGACCTCAACTTCCAGACTTGTAATATGAAGGATAATGCTGTCGAAGAACAATGGCAAACTTTCTCCAGAGTAATAGAGGAAACAGCAAATAATATCCTGGGACCAATCAAGAAGGAACCACGATCTCAGTGGTTTGATAGGGAATGTGAGGCTGCAACTCAAAGGAAGAATGAAGCCTACAGAGCAATGACCCAACAAGAGACAAGGAGAAAGGTTGAAGAATATAGAAGACTCCGCAGAGAAGAAAAAAAGTTACATCGGCAGAAAAAGAGAAACTACGAAAGGGAAGAACTCCAAAGGATCGAGGAAGTGCATGATGCCAAAGAAATTAGGGATTTTTTCTGTAAAGTAAATAAGTGGAGGAAACCATTCGCACCCCGTTTGACCTATTGTTATGACGATGATAACAATCTCTTGACCAATATGCCAGAGATCTTAACACAATGGAGAAACTACTTCTCAGAACTTTTAAAGAATAATTGTTCACCCACTACTAAAAATAATGAAATACCCCTCGAAAATGATGAAGTTGAGTGGGAACCTCCAGATGAGGAAGAAATTATAAATTTTATGGATAAACTGAAAAAAAATAAAGCCCCTGGGCATGATGGAATCCCTGCAGAGCTCCTTAAATATGGAGGAAGTGAGACAGTGAAGGCTCTTCAGAATATACTGCAGACTGTTTGGACGGAGGAGATAATGCCTTCTGGATGGAACAAATCTATAATCCACCCAATACAGAAAAAGGGTAACCCCCTGAAGTGCTCAAACTACAGAGGTATCTCCATACTACCCACTGGCTATAAACTCTTCTCTAACATCATATTCCAACGCCTTTTACCATACGCTGAGAGAGTCTTGGGCCCATATCAAAGTGGTTTCAGACGTGGTAAATCCACCACTGACCCAATTTTTACACTCAGAACTATCCTGGAGAGAGGGCACGAATATAATATTAAGACTCATCACCTATTTATAGATTTCAAGTCAGCATATGACTGTATCAACAGGGAAAAGCTCTACCAAGCCATGGGTGAATTGCAGATACCCAGAAAGCTAATACGGCTATTAAAACTGACAATGAGAACTGTCATATGCTCAGTTCGTATAAGTGGAGAGCTTTCAGAAGAGTTCAACGCCTCAGGAGGAGTAAGGCAAGGAGATACTCTCGCCTGCCTTCTCTTTGATATCGCCTTGGAGAAAGCAGTAAGGGACTCAGGTATACAGACCGGTGGCACCATATTTAACCGTCAAGTTAAACTTTTAGCCTATGCTGATGATATAGACATCGTAGGACGCTCCTTCCAGGTAGTCAAAGAAGCTTTCTTGGCACTGGTGGAATCAGCTGGAAGACTCGGGCTTAAAGTGAATGAATCAAAAACTAAATATATGGTGACGGTAGATAAACCGAACCCAAATGAAAGCGTTTCATTTGGAGAGTATACTTTTGAAAAGACTGCAGACTTCGTATACCTAGGATCAATGGTATCGCAGGATAATGATGGTGGAGCTGAGGTAAAAAGAAGAATAATATCTGCCAACCGATGCTATTTTGGCCTACAAAAACTTATAATTGGACATACTCTCTCAAGACAGACTAAACTCCACCTTTATAAAACTACAATTCGTCCTGTTCTGATGTACGGTTCAGAAACCTGGACTCTGACGAACACAAGTGAACAGGACCTTTTAACTTTTGAAAGAAAGGTCCTGCGAAGGATATTTGGTGGACTATGTGAAAATGGTGTATGGAGAAGACTTAAAAATCAAGAGGTTTATAATCACTTTAATGAATTAAAGATCGTCCAGGTCATTAAACTGGGCAGGTTGCGGTGGGCCGGACACTTGGCCCGAATGGAGGGTGAAATGCCAAAGAAAGTACTAACTGAGCCCCTCCATAGAGCAAGAAGAAGAGGAAGGCCGAAACTGAGATGGGCCGACGGAGTGGCGGCTGATGCAAATGAATTCCTGGGGGTCAGAAACTGGATGGTAGCTGCCCAGGACCGTGAAGATTGGCGGAGGCTTTTGATGGAGGCCAGGACCCGTCTCCGGGTTGTAGTGCCATAAAAAAAATAAATAAATAAAAAAATAAATAAAAAATAAAAAAAAAATTATATAGTGCTTTTAAATATGAACGTTATATTTGACAATAACGACCCCAATTTTTTTTTCCGCCACCTTTGTTTTGAATTTTCATTTACCTTTACAATATAGCTAATAGTTTTAGTTCTATGATATTTCTAAAAAACATTTAACTGTTGTAATTTTTTTTTTTTTTTTTTTTGATAGGTCTGTGTGTTCCTGTTTTTTTCAAGATCACATCCAGTGCCGTTGTCATTGAAGGATAATGGACCGATTAATGAGATCGTGAATATGGAATTTATAAGCGTATTGAAACTTTTAAATTCCATATTCATGAGGTCGTTAATGAGGTTTAATACTCGGAACTAATCTTCAGGATAGAAATAGAATATACCAATCCTCTGTATTTAAAACTTTTTATTAATACTAGTAAGAATTAAGACTATTTTTAATATTCTCGATCCTGTTCTTGTATCCTAATCATGACGAAGAACTGTTTATTCTTGATAGATTGGATATTTACTTGTTAGTAATTGATACGCACTCTATACCTTTAAGTCGTTCTCCACTATCTCTCTCAGCTTCTTTCCTAATATTGATGTATAGAGCTTGTACACAACCTGGGAGAGACAGATAGCTCTATAGTTCTCACATTCACTAGCATTGCTCTTTTTGTGAACCGGAAAAATTATGTTGTATTCCCATTCCTTAGGTATCGTTTTTTCAGTAAGTAACTTCTGAAAAAGACACTGTAATGCTTTCAATAGTTCTGCCCCACCATATTTTATGAATTCAGGGGTAATGCCGTCTCTTCCTGGTGCCTTCCGAGTCTAAATCTCTCCACCGCTGCTTCCACCTCCTCTTCCCATATCACCTCATCGTATTCTCCCCCTATACCCTCTTTAGGCATTCTCTCCTCAGCATCTCCAGAAAACACTTTTTTGTAGTGAGACGCCACTATCTTTCCCAAATACCTTGGTCCCCAGCTATTAATCTGCCTCCCTCATATTTTTATTTCGTATTGGTTTACTCATCCTTCCTTTCATTGCCTTGATCTTTTTCCAAAAAACCTTGACGTTTTCGTGATATTGTACTACTCTGTGATCTACTACTGTGATCTTGTAAGTAGTTACCTCTGTGTATTGCACTTATATAATTGTTTGTCAATAATAGTAATAATAATATATAGCATAAATATCTGATATATTGTTATTTTCATCTATTCATAAATATTTTGTTTAATCATTGCGTAATATAAGTTGTTTTATTTTAATATCTCTAAAACAACAAATTACTTTTTGTATTTCTAATGATATGATAATATCTACATTATATAATTTCAAAATTCTAGATTCTAGCTTTATCCGTCTGGAGATGCCTGGGTGGAAAACATGGGTCATGATTCGTTTTTACTCGTACGTATCATACCCCATGTTTTTCATGTAGTCACCTCTCGTGCTATTCTGCTGCCTTGGTCCTACCAGCTGACCTGGGGTGGGCTACATCAAAGCTCCTTTTTATAAGTTAATAATCTCTTATAGTGAGGAGACTTTGATGTGCCCCACCTACAAGGGTAATCTTCAAGGTTTCTCCTTTTGTATTTTTCTTCAGAATGGTAAGTACATCAGTGCGGTTTATATACCAATCCTCTGTATTTAGAAATATTTATTAATACTAGTAAGAATTAAGACTATTTTTAATATCCCCGATCCTGTTCTTGTATCCTAATCATGACGAAGAACTATTTATTCTTGATAGATTGGATATTTACTTGTTAGTAATTGATACGCACTCTATATCTTTAAAAATTGCAATGGCTGTATCATAGCTTCATGTGTAATTAAATAAACAAGTGTTATGAACTGTGTATCATTTTTTCTACTTTTTCATGACCACCGTGATTCTGCAACTAGCCTAGGGTCGGTGGCACCAGAGCCAAGCTTTGATATGTCATTTATCTCATATCATGTTTTAATGTGTTTTAATTCCTATTCCAACCGCCTTTAATGCACTCTGATATCGGGTGCACTACTTATCTACTAGAACAGAACAAGTGTCGAATAGTCTTAGAAAGCGTTTTTGATTACCTGATCCTGGAAATTTTCATTATCGCTTCCTCTATGATTCAGGTACGTTCATTACCGTAATATTTTTCTAGTTTTTATTAGAATAAGTTTTATTTTTTATTTTTTTTTTTTTTTAGGCCGGTTTGTACTGTACTGTCATCCTTTACAGGAGCTGTCTGGGGTCTGTGGCATTAAAGGCGCTCTGGAATAAGTTTTAATTCCTATCCCAGGCGTTTTTAATGCACACTGATCTTGGAGATTTTCTTCTACTTTTCCCAGATGTTCTTCAAGGCAACTGACAATATAACATGTTCCATTATTGTATTTTCTTATATTTATTGAACTTGCTGGTTAGTGATAATTTTAAATGAAACTAGTCTACCCCAATCCTGTTGATTCTAGACACATTAAAAATACTTAACTTATACGCATTAGTCTTTGGTTATAACTTTAATATTTCATTACTTAATTGATAAATAAGAATATTTCTAACAAACCCAACCCTGACCCGGTATCCTACTCATAACGAACAACTCTTCTTGTATTTTTGATAATCATCATGAAGGAATGAACTGGGAATCTGTGGCATTAGAGTTGCCTTTTGTAAGTTAATAATTTCTTATAAAGGGCAACTCTGATTGTACTCTGTTGCTGACGTGCTAGGATATTCTTTTTTTAAGCGTTTTTTTTTTTTTTTTTTTTTTTTTTTTTTTTTTTTTTTTTTTTTTTTATTTTATTTTATTTTTTTTTTTTTTTTATTTTTTTTTTTTTTTAATTCAGCATAATCAACGGATTAATGATATAGAGGAAAAGAAGATTAGGAGGATTTTTAAAAAACCCGATCCTAATACGGAATCCTAATGATAACGTACTACCTGTGTATTCTTGATAGATTGTATAATAATTTATTTGTAATAATTTATAAGCAGTTTGTATCTATAAAAATTGGTATGGCTGTATTTTAGCTTCATGTGTATTGAAAAAAAAAGTTTTGTGAAATTTGTATTAGTTTCTCTGTTTTTTCTAGATCGCCGAGATTCTGCAACTAGCCTGGGGTCGGTGGCACCAAAGCCAAGTACTGATATGTTAATAATCTCATATTGTACTTGCCTTTGGTGTGCACTGATATCCAAGGACAATGCCACCGAGCTACTTCTACACCTAGAGTTGCCTCCTTGGAAAATGAAATGAAAGAGACCTTTATTACGTTTCTTTCATTTCATTGTCCATGGAGTCACCTCCTTCATCTGCTTGAGGAATTTTCAAGATATACTGCTGTAATATTGTAATTAGTTACCTCTGTGTATTGCATTTATATAATTTCTTGTCAAAAATAATAATAATAATATACAGAATAAAGATCAGATATGTTGTTATTTTCATCTTTTAATAAATATTTTGTATATTCATTACGTACTATAAGTTGTTTTATTTTAATATCTCTAAAACAGGAAATTACTTTTTGTATTTCTAATGATATGATAATATCTACATTATATAATTTCAAAATTCTAGATTCTAGCTTTATCCGTCTGGAGATGCCTGGGTGGAAAACATGGGTCATGATTCGTTTTTACTCGTACGTATCATACCCCATGTTTTTCATGTAGTCACCTCTCATTATTATAGTGGGGAGACTTTGATGCGCCCCACCTACAAGGGCAATCTTCAAGGTTTCTCCTTTTGTTTTTTTCTTCAGAATGGTAAGTACATCAGTGCGGTTTTAAATTTCATTTTACTTCCCATCAAAGTTGTTATTATGAAGTTTTATTTTATAGTGCTTTTAAATATGAATGTTATATTTGACAATTACGACCCCAATTTTTTTTCCGCCATCTTTGTTTTGAATTTTCATTTACCTTTACAATATAGCCAATAGTTTTAGTTCTATGATATTTCTAAAAAAAATTTAACTGTTGTCAATTTTTTTTTTGATAGGTCTGTGTGCTCCTGTTTTTTTCGAGAACAGACCCAGTGTCGTTGTTATCGAAGGATAATGGACCGATTAATGAGATCGTGAATATGGAATTTATAAGCGTATTGAAACTTTTAAATTCCATATTCATGAGGTTGTTAATGAGGTTTAATACTCGGAACTAATCTTCAGGATAGAAATAGTAAATACCAATCCTCTGTATTTAAAACTATTTATTAATACTAGTAAGAATTAAGATTATTTTTAATAATCCCGATCCTGATCCGGTATCCTACTCATGACAAAGAACTGTTTATTCTTGATAGATTGGATATTTACTTGTTAGTAATTGATACGCACTCTGTATCTTTAAAAATTGCTATGGCTGTATTTTAGCTTCATGTGTAATTAAATAAACAAGTGTTATGAACTGTGTATCATTTTTTCTACTTTTTCATGACCACCGTGATTCTGCAACTAGCCTAGGGTCGGTGGCACCATAGCCAAGCATTGATATGTCATTTATCTCATATCGTACTTTCGGCGTTTGGTGTGCACTGATATCCTAAGACAACTCCATCTAACACCTTTTTAAACTAGAGATGTCAGCATGGATGACGAGACGAAAGAGGCGATTATTATGTTCCTTTTGTCTCATTTGCCATGTCGTTGTCTCCTTTAAACTTCAATAGATATATTTATAACTTATGTAAGGTCAATTATATATTGCATGCGGGGCTGCTATATTGTTGTTAATAACTGTAATATATTATGGTAACATACTGGTAATAGATCTGTATGCTCAACAAGAACATACTCGGGCCGGTGGCATTAAAGGCGCTTCGCAATACGTTTCATTTCCTATTCGAAACGATTATGATTTGTGATCTTAGAAATTTACATTATCGTCTCGTCTGTGATAGTATATTCAGGTACGATCATCATCGTAGTCTTTTTGCAATTTTTAATATTAAAATTAGTTTTTATTTTTATTTTTTATTTTTTTTTTGTTAGGCCAATTCTACTGCACCGCCATCCTATATCCTACTCTGCCGCTCTGGAATAAGTTATAATTCATATTCCAAACGTCTTTAATGCACACTGATCTTGGAGATTGTCTTCTTTTCGCAGATGTTCCTCAAGGCAATTGACAATATAACTAGTTCCATTATTGTATTTTATTTTTAATCCAGTAAAATAAGGGTTTGCCGAAGATTGTAATTATTTTTATGTATATATTTTTAAATATTGTATTAATAATTTATAATATGTTAAAAAAAAAAAAAGTGTTGTGATTTGTGTATTAGTTTCTTAAGTCCTTTTAAAATTAGTTTTATTTTTATCATTTATTTTTTACGCCAGTTTTTACTAACTGTCTTCCTATATCCTTCACGAGATGTCCTGGGGTCGGTGGCATTAAAGGCGAATTGGAATAAGTTTTCATTCTTATTCCAGTCGTCTTTAATGCACACTGATCTTGGAGATTGTCTTCTTGAGCTTCCTACATCTAGAGTTGACTGCGTGAAAGAGCAGCAGAGGTTTTTTACGTTAGCTCTAATCCTTACTTTTACGTAAGTGGCAACTGTTATTAGTTTAGGTATTATTTACAAATTTGTAATTATTTCTGTATTAATTTTATGTATATTATTTTATTATATTATCTTAATATTTTCTAAAAGGACTGAATGATATTCTAGAAAAATACCTATATGGAATTTCCTATTCCCTTTGCCCTCAATGCACACCGATCTTGGGAGTCTACGTCATCGCTTCCAGAGTGATAGTATATTCAGGTACGTTCACTATTGTGATCCCTTATTAATTTTAATTTAATAATATATATTTTTATATCAGTTTTTAGTGCACCGTTTCCTGATCCTGGAAATTTATATTATCGCTTCCTCTGTGATTCAGGTACGTTCGTTACCGTGATATTTATCTAGTTTATATTACAATAAGTTATCATTTTTTTTTTTTTTTTTTTTTTTTTTTTTTTGTAGGCCAGTTTGTACTACACTGTCATCCTTTACAGGAGTTGTCTGGGTTCGGTGGCATTAAAGGCGCTCTGGAATAAGTTTTATTTCCTATTCCAAACGTCTTTAATGCACACTGGTCTTGGAGATTCTCTTTTACTTTTTCCAGATGTTCTTCAAGGCAACTGACATTATAACAAGTTCCATTATTGTATTTTCTTTTATTAATTGAGCATGGATGGTGGTTAGTGATAGTTTTAAATCAAACTAGTATACCCTAATCCTGTTGATTCTAGACAGTTTAAAAATACTTAACTTATATGCATTAATCTTTGGTTATAACTTTAATGTTTTATAACATTAATGATAAATAGGAATACTTTTAATAAACCCGATCCTGATACGGTATCCTTATGATAACGAACTACTGTTTATTCTTGATAGATTGTATAATCACTTATTAGTAATTATATTTGTAAAAATTTATAGGCATTTTGTATCTATAAAAATTTTTATAGCTTCATGTGTACTGAAAAAACAAGTGTGAACTTTGTATTAGTTTCTCTGCTTTTTCAAGATCACGGTGATTCTGCAACTAGCCTGGGGTCGGTGGCACCAAAGCCAAGTACTGATATGTTATTAATCTCATATTGTACTTGCCTTTGGTGTACACTGATATCCTAGGACAAATCCACCGAGCTACTTCTACACCTAGAGTTGCCTCCTCGGAAAATGAAATGAAAGAGACCTTTATTACGTTTCTTTCAATTCATTGTCCATGGAGTCACCTCCTTCATCTGCTTGAAGATTTTTCAAGATCTACTGCTGTGATATTGTAAGTAGTTACCTCTGTGTATTGCATTTACATAATGGTTTGTCAATAATAGTAATAATAATAATATACAACATAAAGATCAGATATGTTGTTATTTTCATCTTTTAATAAATATTTTGTATATTCATTACGTACTATAAGTTGTTTTATTTTAATATCTCTAAATCAACAAATTACTTTTTGTATTTCTAATGATGTGATAATATCTGTTATATAATTTCAAAATTCTAGATTCTAGCTTTATCCGTCTGGAGATGCCTGGGTGGAAAACATAGGTCATGATTCGTTTTTACTCGTGCGTATCATACCCCATATTTTTCATGTAGTCACCTCTCATTATTATAGTGGGGAGACTTTGATGCGCCCCACCTACAAGGGCAATCTTCAAGGTTTCTCCTTTTGTTTTTTTCTTCAGAATGGTAAGTACATCAGTGCGGTTTTAAATTTCATTTTACTTCCCATCAAAGTTGTTATTATGAAGTTTTATTTTATAGTGCTTTTAAATATGAATGTTATATTTGACAATTACGACCCCAATTTTTTTTCCGCCATCTTTGTTTTGAATTTTCATTTACCTTTACAATATAGCCAATAGTTTTAGTTCTATGATATTTCTAAAAAAAATTTAACTGTTGTCAATTTTTTTTTTGATAGGTCTGTGTGCTCCTGTTTTTTTCGAGAACAGACCCAGTGTCGTTGTTATCGAAGGATAATGGACCGATTAATGAGATCGTGAATATGGAATTTATAAGCGTATTGAAACTTTTAAATTCCATATTCATGAGGTTGTTAATGAGGTTTAATACTCGGAACTAATCTTCAGGATCAAAATAGTAAATACCAATCCTCTGTGTTTAAAACTATTTATTAATACTAGTAAGAATTAAGATTATTTTTAATAATCCCGATCCTGATCCGGTATCCTACTCATGACAAAGAACTGTTTATTCTTGATAGATTGGATATTTACTTGTTAGTAATTGATACGCACTCTGTATCTTTAAAAATTGCAATGGCTGTATCTTAGCTTCATGTGTAATTAAATAAACAAGTGTTATGAACTGTGTATCATTTTTTCTACTTTTTCATGACCACCGTGATTCTGCAACTAGCCTAGGGTCGGTGGCACCATAGCCAAGCATTGATATGTCATTTATCTCATATCGTACTTTCGGCGTTTGGTGTGCACTGATATCCTAAGACAACTCCATCTAACACCTTTTTAAACTAGAGATGTCAGCATGGATGACGAGACGAAAGAGGCGATTATTATGTTCCTTTTGTCTCATTTGCCATGTCGTATGGTTTGTCAATAATAGTAATAATAATAATATACAACATAAAGATCAGATATATTGTTATTTTCATCTATTCATAAATATTTTGCTTAATCATTAGATACTATAAGTTGTTTTATTTTAATATCTCTAAATCAACAAATTACTTTTTGTATTTCTAATGATGTGATAATATCTATGTTACATAATTTCGAAATACTGGATTCAAGCTTTTTACGTCTAAAGGAGATGCCTGGGGGGAAAACATGGGTTATGATTCGTTTTTACTCGAACGTATTATACTCATGTTTTTCATGTAGTCGTCTCTCATACCATTCTGCTGCCTGGGGTGGGCTACATCAAAGCTCCTTTCTATAAGTTAATAATCTCTTATAGTGGGGAGACTTTGATGTGCCCCAGATACAAGGGTACTCTTCAAGGTTTCTCCTTTTGTTTTTTTCTTCAGGATGGTAAGTACATCAGTGCGGTTTTAAATTTCATTTTACTTCCAACCAAAGGCTTTATGGAGTTGTAACTATGCAATGCATTTGAAATGTCAATTTTATCATTGACAATCAGGATCCGATTTGGTTTTCCTGCAACTTTGTTCTCTGTCTTCATTTACCTTTGTAGTATAAAAAATTTAAAATTGTTGATTATTTTTTTATTGTAAATAATTTTAATATAATGATAATATTTTTGTAATACATTAGTGTGTTCTAGTTTTCTACAAGAACAGACCCAGGGTTGGTGTTATCAAAGCCAAGTACTGATATGTTATTAATCTCATATTGTGCTTGCCTTTGGAGTACACTGATATCCTAGGACAATTCCACCTAGCTCCTTCTACACCTAGAGGTTCCTGCATGAATGATGAGAGGAAAGAGACGTTTATTACGTTTCTTTTGTCTCATTATTCTTGTAGTCATCTCTTTTACTGCTTCAAGATTTTTCCTGTTTTCTACATGAACTAAACTAGTGTGGTAACGCAATAGATGCTAATTAATTGTTAACTGCTATGTTGTTCTTTTTATCAATTAGTAAATATTTGATTTAATCCAATTTAATTTAATATGTTGTTTTAATATCTATAAGATAATAGGTTAGTTTTGTATTTCTAACGACGTGATAAAATCTATATTATATAATTTATATATTCTGTATTCTAGCTTTATACATCTGGAGATGCCTGGGTGGAAAACAAGGGTGATGATTCGTTTTTACTCGTACGTATCATACTCATGTTTTTCATGTAGTTATCTCTCATACCATTCTGCTGCCTTGGTCCTACAGCTGACCTGGGGTGGGCTACATCAAAGCTCCTTTCTATAAGTTAATAATCTCTTATAGTGGGGAGACTTTGATGTGCCCCACCTACAAGGGTAATCTTCAAGGTTTCTCCTTTTTTTTTTCCAGATTGGTAAATACATGCGGTTGTAAATTCCATTTTACTTCCTATCAAAGTCTCTATAGAGCTATAATTATATAATATTAATTTTATATTTGCAAAGAAGACCCCAATTTTGTATTGTGGCAACTTTGTTGTAAATCTTCGTTAACCTTTATAAGATTGCTAATAGTTTTAGTTCTGTAATATTTCTAAAATATAAATGCTATGGTTTATATCGATACTTGAAGCATTAGTACCTTTCTCTACAAGTAGTTTTTTTATTTTATTTTTTTATTATCATGAGGTTAGCTGTACATTACCCTCAACAAGACAGGCCTGGAGTGGGTGACATCAAAGCTGCTTTGCTATAAGTTATTAATCTCTTACAGCAGGCAGACTTTGGTGTGTCCCATTTACTAGGAAATTTCCTTCAGGGAATCACCTAACGACAACGCTACGATTCAGTTGATTGTAATTACATTTATATTAATTTCATGTTAACATTCTCTTAATTCTCCGGTTTTCAACAAGAACAGACTCATTGTCGGTTGCTTTAAAGCCGTTTCGCAATATTTTTTAATTCATATTCAAAGCGTCTTTAAATGCACACTGATCTTGGGACCTTACATTACCAGGTATGCAAGTTTAAAATGTCGTTTTAATTCCAATAGAATGCGCTCCTAGCCTATTGAAGGATTTGTTTATCTCTAAACGCTATTTTGTTTGTTAGTCATTTGTTTACAAAAGTCAGTTGTTTTTAAGTCGTTTACGTGGACGTATCATACCTTTCTTTGGTGTTAAAAATGTCTAATTTTAAGCCAAATAAAGAGCATTTGCGGCATGTCATGATTTTCTTATTTAATCAAAAGAAAAAGGCATCTGAATGTCATCGAATTCTTGTTGAGACTTATGGCGATGTTGCTCCAACCGTCAGGACATGTGAACGTTGGTTTCAAAGTTTCAAACGTGGTGATTTTGATGTTACTGATCAAAAACGAGAAAATCGACCAAAAAAGTTTGAGGACTTCGAATTGCAATCTTTATTAGACGAAGACAATACCCAAACCCAACAAATGGTGGCAGAACAGTTGAATGTCACTAGGCAAGCCATTTCCGATCGCCTGAGAGCTATGGGAAAGATTCAAAAGGTTGGAAAATGGGTTCCACATGAATTGGACGAACGACAGATGGAAAAACGAAAAACTGTGTGCGAAATGCTGCTTTCACGCCACGAAAGAAAGGGTTTTTTGCATCGAGTTGTAACTGGCGATGAAAAATGGATTTATTTTCAGAATCCCATACGAAAAAAATCATGGGTAACGCCAGGACAACCATCCACATCGAGTGCAAGACCGGATCGTTTTGGGAAGAAGACAATGCTGTGTGTGTGGTGGGATCAGAAGGGAGTAGTCTACTACGAGCTTCTCAAACCCGGCGAAACAGTCAATACCGAGCGCTACCGACAACAAATAATCAATTTGAGTCACGCATTGATCGAAAAACGCCCAGAATGGGCTCACAGGCACGCCAAAGTCATTCTTCAGCATGATAACGCTCCTGCACATTCAGCCAGATTGACTAAGGAAACGATTTCTTCGCTTGGTTGGGAACTCCTACCCCACCCGCCGTATTCACCTGACCTGGCGCCTTCTGATTATCACCTCTTCTCATCGATGGGACACTCATTGGCCGAGCAACACTTCAACAATTTCGAAAACGTACGAAAATGGCTCGATGAATGGATTTCAATTAAAGATGAAGCATTCATTTGGAATGGTATCCATATATTGCCCGAGAGATGGACAAAATGTGTAGAAAGCGAGGGTCAGTACTTTGAATAAAATATATTATACTTTTTTTTTAAATTACTGTGTATATATTTTAAGAAATAAACGACATTTTTAACTTGCATACCTGGTATTGCTTCGATATTCAGTATCTTCAATATATTAAGGTATGGTGATTAATGTGATATTTTAATAGTTATATTATTATAATTAGTTTTAATTTTATTACTTATTTTTTAGGCCAGTTTATTCTGCACCATCTTACTGCATCCTTCAAGAGCTGTCCTAGAGTCGGTGGCTTTGAAGGCGAATTGTAATAAGTTTTAATTCCTATTACAGTTGTCTTCAATGCGCATTGATCTTCGAGAATCTGCGATTCCCAGTAGTCTTTAGGACAACTGACAATACAAGTTGCTACACTATTGCTTGCATAGAATTATATTCAGTGTGTTCAGTATCTTAAGGTATGTTGATTATCGTAATATTTTAATAATTTTATTATTGTAATTAATTTTAATTTTATATATATATATATATATATATATATATATATATATATATATAATTTTTTTTTTAGGCCTAGTTTTACTGCACCATCTTCCTACGTCTTTCAAGAGCTGTCCTAGATAGAGTTGGTGGTATTAAAGTAATAAGTTTTAATTCCTATTACAATCGTCTTTCATCCACACTGATCTTGCAGACTTTATCTGCGATTCCCAGTAATCTTTAGGGCAACAAATTATTATATCACAACAAATTTTAATATCAAAAGCGAAATTCAGATATATTTATTAACCTCTTATCCAACTTCTAATGACCTTGGTTTCTCCCACCAACTAGTATACATAAATTCTACGGGTTCGCGAATGATTTTTTTTAAAAGGTAACAGTTAATTGTTTTAGTACGATTCACTAGAATGTTAATATTAGTTCCATGTTAATATTCTCGTAATCCTCGGGTTTTCTGCAAGAAAAGATCCAGTCGGTGGAATTAAAGCCGGTTCGCAATACGTTCTGATTCCTATTAGAAGCGTATTTAATGCACACTGATCTTGGGACTTTATCGTAATACTTTGAAAATTTTATTATTATAATTAATTTTATTTTTATTATTTATTGTTTTGGCCAGTTGTTACTGAACTATCTTCCAACATCCGTCTAGCGGTGGCATTACAGGCGAATTGTAATAAGTTTTAATTCCTATTCCAGACGTCTTTAATGCACACTGATCTTGGAGATTTTATCTGCGATTCCCAGTAATCTTTAGAACAACAAATAACGGTTCTTTATTAACAGTTATTTTTATAATTGGACATGTATTCTTGTTAGTGTCAATTTTGATTACGTAATTTAATCACAGAACGAACAGAAACTAATAAAAACTGTAAAGTGTTCGTAAATACTTTTAAGTCACAGAAAACTGTTATTGGTTATGGTAATATTTACATTATTGTAATTTTTTTTTGTTTTAGTTTTATTAATATGATTTTAATAAATTATGTTAATATTTTCAAATAGAACTATATGATCCATCTAGATCTTTCTGCAACTAGAGTTGCCTGCATAGACGATGAGAGCGAAGAAACGTTTATTGTGTTTCTGCGGTCTCATCGTCTATGTAGTCTTCTCCTTCATCGCTTGAAGATTTTTCCTGGTTTTTACAAGAACTGAACCAGGATGGTTGACGCCATAGCTGCTGATTAATTGTAATTTTCTAATTTTAGTTATAATCTTTTTCATATAAAATTATATATTATGTATTATGTATTCATAGTACATTGAAACTTCACTATTCAATTAATGTTTTCAGGTATTTGTAGCCATCCCTTATATCATTCTGCTGCAGTGCTCATATGTTATTAATCTCATATTGTACTTGCCTTTGGTGTACACTGATATCCTAGGAAAATTCCATCTAGATCTTTCTACAACTAGAGTTGCCTGCAAGGATGATGAGAGGATAGAGGCGTTTATTTCGTTTCTATTGTTTCATCATCCTCGTGGTCATCTTCTTCATGTCTTGAACAGTTTTCAAGAGTATTTCTGTTTTCTACATGAACTGAACCAGGATGATTGACGCCAAAGCTGCTGCTATTTTTTACAAAAATATGTATATGTAAGTCAAATATGTATTACTATTACAAATATGTATGAATATTTTCTTCTTGTTCTTCTTACATCTGGATTTGCCTGCTGTGAAAATTTAGGTTATGATTTGTTTTTATTTGTATGTATCTTGTTCATATTTTTTTTCATGAAGCCTCTTTCGAAAGTTATGTAATGGAATTACGTAATCTAAGAAGGCAGACCATCAGGAAACACTGACCTAACCAGGAAAAAGTTGACTGAACATACTTTTCAGTATAAATAGACTAGTGAACTGTTTTGATGCGTTCATTCAGTTGTATAGATGTAAATATGCAATTCTTTACAACATGTTAAACGCTTTTTGTTAAAAAGCATTTATTGATCCACCTTATGTAACTTGAGATTATTATAAAGTTTATCTGCCTTTGTTCTTCTCGAAATGAACTAATCATTTTAATTATTGATTATTGTTATATTAGTTTTATTTATATTGTTTTAATAAATTATATCAATATTTTTTAATAAACCTGTAAGATATCCTAGAATAATTCCATCTAGATCTTTCTGCAACTAGAGTTGCCTGCATGGATGATGAAAGCGAAGAGACGTGTATAGTGTTTCTTCGATTTCATCATCTACGTAGTCATTTCCTTCATTCCTTGAAGGTTTTTAAAGAAGGATTTTACAAGAACTAAACCAGGAAGTATTACGCAATAGTTGCTCATTATTTCTAATTTTCGATTTTTATTTATTTTTTTCCTATTAATTCATATTTTAATACTTTTCAGTTCTTTTAATGTTTTCAGGTATTTAGTTCTGTTTTTCATGTTGTCGTCCCTCATATCATTCTGCTGCAGTACTGCTCCTGCCTTGATTCTGCAACTAGCCTGGGGTCGGTGGCACCAAAGCCAAGTACTGATATGTTAATAATCTCATATTGTACTTGCCTTTGGTGTGCACTGATATGCTAAGAAAATTCCACCTAGATCATTCTACAACTAGAGTTCTCTGAATGGATGATGGGAGCTAAGCAACTTTTATTATGTTTCTTTAGTTTCATCATCTAAATAGACATCTCCTTTATTGCTTGAACATTTTTCGAGAGTATTTCTGGTTTTTAACTCCGCCTGCTGTCTCCTCTGGAGGCGGTTGCCGGTCCCAAGCCCGGATAAAGGAGGAGGGTTGGTTTGTAGAGCTAACTACCCACCAACCGTTAAAAACTCCCAGAGTTCAGAAAACAACACACGGCCTCCTATATTTAGATTTTCACAAAGCTTATTTGACCCCAGCGCGGAAACACGGACTTAATATTGCATCTTGGAATGTGAGAGGATTAAACAAGCCTGGTTCAAGTAGTAGATTAGAGGAGGAACTTGATGAATATCAAATAGAGGTTGCTGCACTGTAAGAGATGGGTTGGTGGATTGTGGAAACAGTGGAATTGGAGAAATATCTATCAATAAACAGCGGACACTTTGCGAATGTACTTGGATTCTTGATTAAAAAATCAATCAAGCAGTATAAAGTTATAAATGAAAGAGTTATATGCTCTAACAGAAGATAAGGAAGAGGAGGAGAAGGGCATGTTCTATGTCACATTAGAAAGAGAGTATGGGGCAATCCTAAAAAATGATGTGAAAATAATTATAGGCTACTTAAATGCCAAGATAGGTAAAGAAGATGCATCTATAGGCAGAGAAAGCAAACATGACTACTCTAACGATATTGGACTTCGCGATGGAAAAAGGACTGGTCATCAGTAGCACTAAATTCCCACACAACGAAATACATAAAGGACTTGGGTAATAATTTATAAGACGATTCCATCGAAGAAGATAGGATTGAGCGTGCCATCGAAAAGGTGAAGCTAGGTAAGGCCCCAGGAAGCACGATATAGCTCCCTAATTTATTAAGTATGGTGGTATGGAACTCGTAAAGGTCTTGCAATCCTTATTTCAAAGGATATGGGAAGAAAAGAAGATACCAAAGGACTGGGAGTATAATATTATTGTTCCTATTCACAAAATGCGCTGCCAGAATCAATGGACCAAGGCTTGGCAAGAGACAGCGAAGTCTAGAGGACTTGGCTGAGTGCACCTCCACGCTGAAAAGCACTATGGGGGAAAGTGAAAGAATAAGAAGACTTGGATCTCGCCGGATGGCCTCACCAGAAATCAAATAGATCATGTTCTCATAGAATCGACACTTCTTTTCAGGTAGTCGTCAATCATATCATTCTGTTAGAGTAAGGCTGCTGCCTTGATTATGTTATTAATCTCATATTGTACTTGCCTTTGGTGTACACTGGATAACCTAGGAAAATTCCATCTTGATCTTTCTACAATTAGAGTTGCCTGTATGGATGATGGGAGCAAAGAAGCGTTTATTATGTTTCTTTGGTTGCATCATCCACGTAATCATCTCCTTCGTTTGCTGGAATATACTTAAGAAGAATACTTAGGAAACTTCAACAGATATATCATAGCTTATGTAAGGTCAGTTGTACATCGAAATCTATTACTGTAATGTTGTGATTAGTTGCATCTATTAATTGTATTTATTTATGTTGTTTTAATATCTATAACATAACGTGTTCCGGCAACTTTGTTCTATAAATATTACTTTATTATCTCTACGATATTCATCTTATTTTTTATATTCGTACTTGAAGCATTAGTATTTGACTCTACAAGTAGTTTTTAATTTTTTAGTTTTTCATTATTAAGTGATTGGCTGTACTTTACCCTTCTACAAGACAGGCCTAGAGTGGGGGACATCAAAGCTGCTTTGCTATAAGTTATTAATCTCTAAGGCAGACTTTGGTGTGTCCCATTTTCTAGGTAATTTCCTTCAGGGATTCACCTAACGTTAAATATTAAATCTTGGTGATTATTTTAGCTGATATTTCGTTTAAATGAGCGTCATCTATGCCAAGTTCCATATATATTTAATAACGTCTTACCGAAATCATAATCCTTTTAATTTGTCCCACTAACTAGTATCATTTCAATATTATTCAAAAAATACATTGCAATCCATATTATTGGATTCTTTTTATTATAACTAAGAAAAATATCATAAATATAATAATGCATTCTATGTTTTTGATGCCCACTGATCTTGCAAATTTACATTGTCATTTCCATAGTGATAAAATTTTCAGGTTCGTTAATTATAGTAAGTTTAATTTTAGCAGTTTTTCATTTCTTTAGGCCAGTTTTTACTGCTCTTTCATACTATATCCAACACGAGCTGTCCTGGGGTTGGTGGCATTAAAGGCGCTGTGGAATAAGTTTTAATTCCTATTCCAGACGTCTTTAATGCACACTGATCTTGGAGATTTACTTTATCTCTTCCACAATGATAGTACAATTAGGTACGTTCATTACCATAATATTTTACTAATTTTAATATTGAAATTAGTTTAATTTTGTAATTATTTTAGGCCAGTTTTTACTGCACCGTCTTCTCAGATCATATTGATCATACAGATGATAGTACATCTAGGTACGTTCATTATCATGATATTTTATTTATTTTTTTAAATTACAACTAGTTTTAATCTAATAATAATGTTTGTTTAGATCTGCTTTTACTGTACTGTCATCCTATATCTACATGAACTGTCCTCGGGTCAACTCCCTTATTCTGAGCTTGGAGATTTTCTTTTTTTTTTTTTTCCAAATGTTCTTCAGGGCATAATAACTGATACATCGATAGAAATATTTTTATTATTGTAAGATTTGATATTATAATTATGAACAACAAATTTTAATACCAAAGTAAAATTCATATTACCCTCACAAAACAGTACACAAAATTACATTTTCAGCTGCCGAAAGGAATGCAAACAGTGTAATTGACTATTTACTCTATAGTCGAGATATTAGAGGGCTTTTTACTGATGTAAAGGTCATACGTGGAGCAGAGATTAGTAGTGACCATTTACTCTTAGTAGCTGACACTCGTATCCTGAGAGAAAAGCGAAGGAAGCCAAAGATCTTCCAAAGAATTGAAGTAAAACAACTTCATGACCCTTTAAAAAAGGTTCTCTATGAAAATGAAATACAGAGTAGGCTGCAAGAGGTGGGCTTTGATAAAAGCATAGATGAAATCTGGGAAAGCGTTAAGGAAAACATTGGCTCAGTTTGCGGGGTAAAACGCATAAGTACAAGAGGAAAACGAACCTCTTGGTGGAGTGAGGATCTCCGAAAAGTGATCAAGGAGAAGAAGGTGTCATGGAACATCTATTGAAAAAATAGAACAGCCCGAAATTGGCAAGTATATGTGGAGCTAAGAAATGCTCCCAAGAGAGCAATCCGCGAAGCTAAGGAGGAATCTCGGTAAAACTTTGAAGAAACTCTCGAAAACGACCGCGAGGATATCATCAAGGTATTTTGGAGAAAAATAAGGGCTTTGAAAGGAAGAAAACAGAAACATTAAGAATACAAAAAATGAGATTGTATCCAATGATAAAGACACATTGGAAACCTGGCGACAGTTCTATGAAAGACAATTTAAGGAAGAAAGGCATGGGCATCACTATGAAGAGCCAAGGGACTGTAATAATAATTTATATGACGATGCCATCGAAGAAGATGAGATTGAGCGAGCCATCGAAAAGTTGAAGCTAGGGAACTCGTAAAGGTCCTACAATCGTTATTTCAGAAGATATGGGAAGAAAAGAAGATACCAAAGGACTGGGAGTATAATATTATCGTTCCTATTTACAAAAAGGGCTACCAGAATCAATGCACTAATTACAGATCAATTTGCCTGTCTCATGTTGTATACAAGATATACACATCCATATTGGAGAACCGTCTGAGACCACTGGTTGAAAAGGATATAGGAAATGAGCAATCGGCTTTCCGTTCCAATAGACAGACACAAGACCATATCTTCACATTAAGAAATATAATGGATAAAAGCTGGGATAGAGGTAGAAATATATATTTTGCTTTCCTAGACCTAAAAGCGGCTTTCGACTCAGGCCCCAGAAAGGAGATATGGGAAGCGCTACGAGCAAGAAATGTTCCCAAAAATTTAATAGAGGCGATAAAGTACATTTACCAAGATCCGAAGGGAATCGTAAGACTTAATGGGCATGAGTCTCTGGAATTCAGAATTAAAAAAGGAGTTAAACAAGAGGATTGTTTGAGCCCTCTTCTATTCCTATTATATATGGATGAGATAGCAACCATATGCAAGCGGAGGACAGGGCGAACACATTTAGGACAATGGAATCTGCAACCTATAGTAATACAGATGCTCCTCTATTTAAGAGCTATTTAGGAAGGGTATGGCAATAAACACTGAAAAAATTAAAGTTCTCCATAGAGGCAGGCATCAAGAAGACATACATATTATGTTCAATGGAGAGGAATTGGAAGTAGTCTCTGACTACACTTATTTGGGAACAGTCATGCATAGGTCAGATAAAATAAGACTATGAAATATCACACAGTGCTGTGCTAATGCTGTATACTACCAGACATGTAGTACTGTCATTGGTAAAAAAGAGGTTAATAGAGGCACTAAATTACTCACCTTCAAAACAGTGTACCTTCTGTATTGTGCCGAAAGCTGGCGGAAAAGGTTCGAAGTCGGATAACCGCATCCGAAATGAAATTTCTTTGGAGAGCAGCTGGAAAAACAAGACGAGATAGAGTCAGGAACGAACGCATTAGAGAGACGTTCAATGTAAGTGCCATCCAGGATTTATTCGAGGAGACAGATGCAGTGGTTTGGTCACGTCTGCAGAATGGAACAACACCGTGATCCAGCCAAATATCACCCAACTGAAAAGAGACCAAGAGGACGTCCCAGAACATCATATATGGAGCACATAGAAAAGCTAGGACAGGAGAGAGGGAAAACACTTCCGGAACTGAGAGGCTTGGCAAGAGACAGGGAAGTCTGGAGGACTTGGCTGAGTGCACCCCCACGCTGAAAGGCACTATGGGGGAAAGCGAAAGAAGAAGGAGTATAATTCAGATATATTTATTAACCTCTTGTCGAACTTCTAATGACCTTGGTTTGTCCCACCAACTAGTATCCTCAAATTCAATGGGTTCATGAATGATTTTATGTAATTGTTTAAGTACGATTCACTATATTGTAATTATATTTATATTAGTTTCATGTTAATATTCTCTTAATCCTCAGAGGTTAATTCTGCAACTAGCCTGGGGTCGGTGGCACCTAAGCCAAGTACTGATATGTTATTAATCTCATATTGTACTTGTCTTTGGTGTGCACTGATATCCTAGGAAAATTCCATCCAGATCTTTCTACAGCTAGAGTTGCCTGCATGGATGGTGAAATGAAAGAGACCTTTATTACGTTTCTTTCATTTCACTGTCCATGTAGTCATCTCTTTCGTCCACTTAAGTATTTTTCACCAGTTTTCCACTAGTATAATAATGGAACTGAAATGATGACAGCAATAAAAATATTTTCATTATTGTAAGATTTAATATTAAAATTATGAACAAAAAATTTTAATATCAAATACAAATTATATTTATATTAGTTTCATGTTATCATTCTCTTAATCCTCCGGTTTTCTATAAAATAGACCCGCTGTCAGTGTCATTAGAGCCGCTTCGCAATACGTTTTGATTCCTACTCGAAGTGTTTTTGATGCATACTGATCTTGGGAATTTAGTGATAATGCTTCCATATTTAGTACGTTTATATTAAGGTACTTTAATGATCGCAATATTTTAATAATTTTATTATTGTAATTAGATTTAGTTTTATATTTATTTATTTATTTAAGGCCGGTATTTTAAGTACTGTCTTCCTACAGCTCTGTCCTAGAGTCGGTGGCATTAAAGGCGAATTGTAATAAGTTTTAATTCCTATTACAATCGCCTTTAATGCACACTGGTCTTTGAGATTTTATCTGCGATTCCTAGTAATCTTTAGGACAACAAATAACAGTTCTTTATTAACAATTATTTGTTTTTGACAATATAACTAGTTTCATTATTGCACTTTCTTTTATGGATTGAACATGGATGCTTGTTAGTGCCAGTTTTAAATATATAATATAATCACAGAACGTAGATAAATTACATAACAAAAACTGCAAATTTTTTGTAAATAATTTTATATAACATATATTGATGGCCTAGGGTTTTATGCCTATAATCCACAATATAAAAAAACAAACTTTTATTTTAGAGGGAACTGTTATTTGTTTTGGTATTATTTACAGGTTTGTAATTATTTTTACATTAGTTTTAAGTATATAATTTTAAGAATTTATGTCCTAGGAAAATTCCATGTGGACCTCTCTGCACCTAGAGTTGCCTGCATGGATGATGAAAGCAAAGAGACATTTACTGTGTTTCTTTGGTTTCATCATCCAAGTAGTCATCTCCTTCATTGCTTAAAGAGTTTTCAAGAGTATTTCTGGTTTTACAAGAACTGGACCAGAATGGTTGACACTTGGTAGTTATTTTCTCCTATCAATTCATATTTGAATACTTTTCAATTCTCTTAATATTTTCAGGTATTTAGTTCTGCTTTTCATGTAGTCGCCTCTCGTAATATCATTCTGCTGCAGTACTGCTCCTGCCCTAATTCTGCAACTAGCCTGGGGTCGGTGGCACCAAAGCCAAGTACTGATATGTTTTTAATCTCATTATTGTACTTGGTGTACACTAATATCCTAGGAAAATTCCATCTAGATCTTTCTACAACTAGAGTTGCCTGCATGGATGATGGGAGCAAAGAAGCGTTTATTATGTTTCTTTGGTTACATCATCCACGTAGTCATCTCCTTCGTTTGCTGGAATATACTTGAGAAGAAAACTTAGGAAACTTCAATAGATATATCATAGCTTATGTAAGGTCAGTTGTATATCGAAATCTACTAATGTGATGTTTTGATTATTTACATCTATGAATTGTATTTATATATGTTTTTGTCAATTATAATATTAATAATATACTCCATTAAGATCTGCTATGTTGTCGTTTTTTATAAATTTGTAAATATTTTATTTAATGAAAAACTACTTTAAAATATGTTGTATTAATTTCTCTAAGATAACAGGTTAATTTTTATATTTCTAATGATGCTTCTACATCTGGAGATGCTTGGGTGGAAAACATGGGTTTTAATTCGTTTTTACTCGTACGTACTATACTCATGTTTTTCATGAAGCCATCTCTCATACCATTCTGCTGCAGTAATGCTGCTGCATTGGTCCTACAGCTGACCTGGGGTGGGCTACATCAAAGCTCCTTTTTATAAGTTAATAATCTCTTATAGTGGGGAGACTTTGATGTGCCCCACCTACAAGGGTAATCTTCCAGGTTTCTTCTTTTGTTTTATTATTTTGTTTCTTCTTTATTATTTTAAGTACATCAGTGCGGTTGTAATTTCCATTTTACTTCCCATCAAAGTCGTTATAGAGTTATAATTGTATAATGTATTTGAAATATTAATGTTATGTTTGCAAAGAAGACCCCAATTTTGTTTTCCGGTAACTTTGTTGTAAATCTTTATTTACCTTTACATGATTGCTAATAGTTTTAGTTCTAAAATATTAATGCTATCTGTTATATGCGTACTCTAAGCATTAGTACTCTACAAGTAGTTTTTTTATGATTAAGAGATTAGCTGTACATTACCCTCAACAAGACAGGCCTGTAGTGGGGGACATCAAAGCTGCTTTGCTATAAGTTATTAATCTCTTACAGCAGGCAGACCTTGGTGTGTTCCATTTACTAGGAAATTTCCCTCAGGGATTCACTTAACGACAAAGTTACGATTCACTTGGTAGTAATTATGTTTATATTAGTTTTATGTTAATATTCTCTTAATCCTCCGGTTTTCTACAAGAACAGACCCACTGTCGGTGGCATTAAAGCCGCCTCGCAATACGTTTTGGTTCCTATTCGAAGCGTCTTTAATGCACACTGATCTTGGGACCTTACATTATTGCTTCGATATTCAGTATCTTCAATATATTAAGGTATGTTGATTAATGTAATATTTTAATAATTATATTATTATAATTAGTTTTAATTTTGTTACTTATTTTTTAGGCCAGTTTATTCTGCACCATCTTACTGCATCCTTCAAGAGCTGCCCTAGAGGTGGTGACTTTGAAGGCGAATTGTAATAAGTTTTAATTCCTATTACAGTTGTCTTCAATGCGCATTGATCTTCGAGAATCTGCGATTCCCAGTAGTCTTTAGGACAACTGACAATACATCAAGTTCCACTCTTGCACTTTATTTTATTGATTAAACATGGATTCTTGTTAGTGTCAGTTTTTAACATATAATTAAATCACAGAACGTACATTAACTAATAAAAATTGTAAAGTGTTCGTAAATACTTTTATGTCAGAGGCAACTGTTATTTGTTTTAGTATTATTTACAAGATTGTAATTATTTTTATATTAGTTTTATGTATATTATTTTAAGAATTTATGTTAATATTTTCTAATAAAACTGTATAATATCTTTGGAAAATTCCATCTAGATCTTTCTACAACTAGAGTTGCCTGCATGGATGATGGGTTCAAAGAAACGTGTATTATGTTTCTTTGGGTTCATCATTCACGTAGTCATCTCCTTCATTGCTTGAAGAGTATTCCTGGTTTTTACAAGAACTGAACCATGATGGTTGACGCCATAGCTGTTGATTATTTGTAATTTTCGATTTTTAGTTGGTTTTTTTCCTATCAATTCATATTAATTATTATTATATTAGTTTTATTTATATTATTTTAATAAATTATGTCAATATTTTCTAATAAACCTGTAAGATATCCTAGAATAATTCCATCTAGATCTTTCTGCAACTAGAGTTGCCTGCATGGATGATGAAAGCGAAGAGACGTGTATTGTGTTTCTTCGATTTCATCATCTACGTAGTCATTTACTTCATTCCTTGAAGATTTATCAAGAAGGATTTTACAAGAATTGAACCAGGAAGTATTACTTGCTCATTATTTCTAATTTTCGATTTTTATTTATTTTTTTCCTATTAATTCATATTTTAATACTTTTCAGTTCTTTTAATGTTTTCAGGTATTTAGTTCTGTTTTTCATGTTGTCGTCCCTCATATCATTCTGCTGCAGTACTGCTCCTGCCTTGATTCTGCAACTAGCCTGGGGTCGGTGGCACCAAAGCCAAGTACTGATATGTTAATAATCTCATATTGTACTTGCCTTTGGTGTGCACTGATATGCTAAGAAAATTCCACCTAGATCATTCTACAATTAGAGTTCCCTGAATGGATGATGGGAGCAAAGAGACGTTTATTATGTTTCTTTGGTTTCATCATCCAAGTAGTAATTTCCTTTATCGCTTCAAGATATTTCTGGAGTGTTCTTGTGCCCCGCCTTTAAATTTACACTTCCAGATTTCATCTTTTGTTTTTCCTTCAGGGCATATATAATGTATTTGAAATATTAATGTTTTGTTTGCTAAAAAGACCCCGATTTTGTGTTCGGACAACATTGTTGTAAATCTTCATTTATCTTTATAATATTGCTAATTGTTTAAGTTCTGTAATATTTTTAAAATATAAATATTAATTTTTATATGCGTACTCTAAGCATTAGTACTTGTGTCTACAAGTAGTTTTTTTTTTTTTTTTTTTTTGTTATTAGGAGGATTAGTTGTACAGCTCTTTAAGAATGGCCTGTAGTGGGTCACATCAAAGCTGCTGAAATTTCCTTCAGGGATTCATTTAACGACAACCTTAAATATTAAATATTTGTAATTGTTTCAGCTATTATGCGTGGTATCAACGCCAAGTTTCGATATATTTAATAACCTCTTATCGAAATCCTAAAAATATTTTTCCCGCAAACTAGTATCCTTTCTATACATTTCCATCCATATTATTGACTTTTTCAATTTTAAGTAAGAGTAATAACATATAAAGAATGATGTATTGTCTGTTGTTAGTTACTTTGAATAATTATTATATTTCTATTCAGTTGATTATGCCAGCATTACACCAGCCTGGTTTTACTGCATCATCTACGTATTTTCGTACGTTTTAATTCCTATTCGAAGCGTTTTTGATGCACACTGATCTTGGTAATTTACATTGTCGCTTCCACAGTGATAGTATATTCAGGTACGTTTATTATCGATAATATCTCACTAATTTTAATATTCGCATTAGCTTTAATCTTTTTTTTTTTTTTTTTTTTTTTTTTAAAGAATGTTTTCACCGCACTATTTTAATTCCTAATAGAAAGCGTTTTTGATACACACTTATCTTGGTAATTTACATTATCGCTTCCACAGTGATGGTATATTGAGGTAGGTTTATTATCGATAGTATGTTACGAAATTTAGTATTCGAATTAGTTTTAATCTCTTTTTTTTTTTTTTTTTTTTTTTAAGGTATGTTTTCACCGCACTCTTTTGGAATATCCTACAAGAAATGACCCGGGATCGGATCATCGGCTGTGAAAACCCCCATAAATACGTTTTAATTTCTATTCGACTAATCTTGGAGAGGTTCTTGTGCGATCCTCCGATATTCTTCAGACATACGAGCGATACTGAAATTATATCAATAAAAATGGTTTATATATTGTACTTCCATTTTTTGTTAATTTTATACTTATTTAAAGAGCGTAATTTGTAGAACGCTATGGTTGTACGCATGTATATTTATATGTTTATATATAGTTTATAATTGTAATGTTTTAATTATTTTCTTAAATCCCATTTTTTGAATTATGAATTGTTTGTTTAGAATAACGATATTATTTTTACTTAATAATATGTAATTATTTGTGATCATTATAACTCTTTAATTATATTTGATTTTCTAATGTAATATTTTTATTAATTAAAAAAAACATTGTTTGTTATTTATTAAAGCGTTTGGAGTAACGTCATAGTTTAAAATTTACTTTTATTTTATTTCTTATACCATTGCAGGTTGTTTATTTATTTTTATTTATTTTTTTTATTATATCTTTATTTAATTTTGTATTACTTTTATTGTACATATTGTATGGATTCATTGTTATCTATATTACTCATTTGAGTGAGGCAAGTTGTAGTATTTATTCAATAAAAATGAAGAGTTTAACAGTATGTTTTATAATAAGCCCCTGCTCATATTTAATATTTTCTCTCCGTGCGAGGAATCGGAACCCTAAAACCAATAATAAATATTAATTTTTTATTTACGTATAAGTTGAAATATTTTGGTTTAATCTTTAATATTTAAGGTCACATCTATATTTTCTCTGATATGTCGAAGGGATACATAGTTCAGAAATGAAGGAAATCTGCGATAATAACAATCAGATTATTTTTTTAAACATTATTTTTAATAACTTTTTGACAGCCACTCAGCAGATAGCAGCAAAGTCTCTTGGAGCCTATAAAGCGGATAGGCAAGTTTGGTTCGGAGTTCCCCTGAATGCTTGTATATATAATGTGAATGTATTTAAATATATCTTCTTTATGTACTCAAATCTATTTTAAAAAAACAACAATAATATCGTTGTTGCAAATAGCATTTATTATATACAATATAAGTAAATTACAATTCAGACAGTATACAATAAACATAGTCCATTTTACTAATTCTTATTTACAGGAGATAAGCATTCCAAAAGTTCATGGTTTCATTTATTACTTAAGGAATCGAAATGTCACAGAAACCTTTCACTAAACACTGTAGATGGGAGGATGAAGGGTTATTTAATGGTTTATCACAGCACAAAAACCAGAACATGTAAAGAAATGAAAAAACATCAGGTTTATAAACTACACATACAAGAAATAGAAAACTTTATATTAGGAGTGCCGACGTTTCGACCTGACTTAATTATGTAATTAATACTTTTGGTATTCTTTTGTTTTCTAAGATTTAAAAACCAAACTTCTAACAAAAACAAAAAAAGTATAATGCACTTCTTGCTGTATGTATTTATTTGTTTAATGCTTGTTATGTATTTTAATCCTATTTCTTCATTTTTTTTATAGTGAATACCGTACATCTTCCACAACTTGCTATGGTATACCAATTCTTGTATTTTGCCAACGGTTTTAAATTAAGTACAAAGCAGTGTTGATCCAGTACATGAAATATTTCTGTGTTATTAAATATGAAAAAATAGATTTAATAATGGTTTATATATATATATATATATATATATATATATATATATATATATATATATATATATATATTGATAAATAATTAGGTATAAAAAAAAATATCACCAACGACAGTGGTATCGATTATTTCCTAGGAATCGATGCATTCCTGATTTATTTTATATTTTAATTTACTATATTAATTTATAGTATATTATACGTTTAGGCATGTGTAGTGTGTTATCTTATATTTAACATGGAATCACTGGTGATATTAGACAGAAATCACCAGATAGTAAAAAGGTAGAGAGGAAATAGAAATAGGCAAACGTTAATAAAATGAGACATTGTTGAGGAAACTTAGAAATTTGTTGTACTAAAAGCAATCTATACACTGGTTTTGAAACAGAATTAAAATATAAATTTTAATTTATTGTGCCGACGTTTCGGCCCACAATGTAACCCTTCATCAAGGGCCAGAAGAAAACAAACAGAAAGATATGACAAAAAAAAAAAGGAGTGAATTTTAAAAAAGGGAAAAAAAAAAAAAAAAAAAAAATGGTACGAAAATTAAAAATAATAAATAATGACAAGTTTAAAAAAAGAAAAAGTAAAGAAATAGGAATATATATTTTTTAAAAAGATATAAAAGTTGTTAACGACAAAAGACAAGTTGATTTAGTTGATAGGTAAATACAGTATAATGGTAAACAGATGAACAGAATTTTTTTAACTTTTCATTTTTTATTTTTATACTGTTTTTCTTTTCTTTTAAAATGCACTTCCTTTATATATGTATATATATATATATATATATATATATATATATATATATATATGTTTATTTTTTTATAACCCTGATGAAGCCTTACATTGTAGGCCGAAACGTCGGCACAATTAATTAAAATGTATATTTAGTTTTAAAATGGATAGCTTATCTCTAGATTTGCCATTATGTACAACGTAGATTAATTTTTATACAGGAAAATAACATTATTTAATAATAACGAACACTTTATAAATAACTTTTCTAAATAAGTTTATAAGTTTTCTAATTATCTCTTTTCTTTTCAGAGGTAAACATCAATGTAAATGAAGATGAAGATGAATTTCCTATGGAATACTCAACAGATGAATCGGAATATGAAACGGAAGATGAATCGATGGATGAAGGTAAGTTGTGTTGGATATTAATAACTTGGGTGTCTTTTATTGGTATTTAAATTTTAAAAAACACTTTTTTTTTTTCGACAAATTTTCCGAGTAATAATACGGAGTAGATATTAAAAGATGGTAATCAGAAGCTTTTTGCTGTAGGAAAAAATGAATCAAAAATTTTTTAGTGGAAAAAGTAATAGTTTTTTTTTTTTCAATTGAAGAATATGGTTAGGAATGCAATCAGGTTTATAAACTTCACATACAAGCAATAGAAAACTTTATATTAGGAGTGCCGACGTTTCGACCTGACCTAATTATGTAATTAATACTTTTGGTATTCTTTTGTTAATTGATTTACTTTGTTTGTTAATTATTGTATCAATAATTAACGATTGTTAGTCACATCCAGTTTTTTCATTATTTTTAGCCCTGAAAAAGGTTGGTCGAAACGTCGCACAGTGGTCCAATTCACTTATTTAGCGCGAAAAAATTCGAGTTTTGAAAGTGTAATTTTAAGACTAAGAAGTGCTGGAACTACAAGTGAAGATTCTAGGCCATCTTCTTTTCAGACGCCTCGGAGGATTATCGGGAATGAAGTAAGAAGTAAGTTGAGAAATTAGTAGATTTGAGTGGTTATGGAGCTTACTATGAAAGGATAGGTATCTGGTTTCGGCTAACTCAGCAACATAAGGAACATTAAGATCTTTATGTTTAAGTTTATTGGTGACAAAGTAAGAAGCATTTAGGATTTTTCGGAGGATTTTCACTGTAAGGATAGAGTACGAGATAAATTGGATGGTTTAGTGGATTCCCAAAGCTCAATTCCGTACGTCCAAATAGGTCTAATCACAATCATGTATATGAGTCTTTTGTAATTAATTGAGAGCTTTGAACCTTTGTCTAGTAGATGTAACGACGAGCAGTTTCTTATCGTTTTTGCCTGATTCAAAAATTAATTTGAATTTTTTCGTGCTAGTACTGCAAATTGGAGCACTATGCGCCAGCACTTATAAAGCTTTTTAAAATTTGGATGTATAGTTTATAAGCCTTACTATATTCC
The DNA here is from genome assembly GCA_003667255.2 of Euschistus heros. Classification (NCBI taxonomy): domain Eukaryota; kingdom Metazoa; phylum Arthropoda; class Insecta; order Hemiptera; family Pentatomidae; genus Euschistus; species Euschistus heros. The sequence goes on from RCWM02000095.1 coordinate 1,744,146, forward strand.
TGATCATATTCTTCAACCATTATTTTCATGACATGTGATTTGGTCCCAATATAAAGTTTCACATACTATTAACTTAAAAAGTAAATTATTCCAAAAAAAAAATAACAAATAACTTAAGTATCTCTCGTTGTTATTTGTAAAAACATTCTTTAGAACTGCGACCTTCTTCAACACATAGAACACTATAACTAAAAATTATGTTTCACTAACCTGCTATATAACCTATCTTTCTATTAACATATGTTCACCGTGAACCTAACCAGATACAGTATAATTAGAAAATAAACACATTTACTTGAAAAAGGTCTTAACTCTCAAGTTACCTAGAGGAAATCTCAACTCTTTTTAATTTCTTGATTCTCTAACTTTAATCATTTTTAAGCCTACCTACCTAGGACCGATAGTCCTTTTTTTTTTTCTTTTTTTTTTTTTTTTTTTTTTTTTTCCATCATTTTTACGGGTGATTAGCCCAGTGTTAGAATGGCTTTACCTGTTTACGTCCAGTGTTGCGTATATTAACTAAACATTTTTTAATATTTTTTGTAAGTTTAAATACTTTTCTATTATATTACATCAGCTAAAGATTTGTAATTATTGATAATTTTTTTAAATAAATTTTGTGTTTTTTTAATCCATTGAAAAATAATAGTATGATTGGTTATTTTTAAACACTAAGTTTTAAACATTAAATTACACCCAGATTGCTTTAAAGCATTCCAAGAATACAAATTTTAAAGTGTGCTTTGTGTGTGAAAATTGTAATTTTTAAAATTTCTTTGAAGGATTTAATGACGAACAATTGCAATCAAAGTATTCATAAAACAGTATTACTGCAGAATTTATAAACATCTTATTTATAGTATAAACAACTTACCTACGACTAAAAATTATATATTCTATTTTCGCCATTATGGCTGAACAAAAAAAAAAAAATTTTAAATTAAAAAACCCTGAAATATTTTTTTGGAAAATAATCAAAAATTTCATCTAATTGTAGCCTCGGTCTTAAATAAGTTAATACGTGGTCCTAAATATCGTCCAAGATCAATAAAAGCGTAACTTTCAACTATTCTAATCATTTTAGACTCACAATCAAACAAAGCTTTCAATACAGTTCATTACAGCATTCTCTCCAAGTTTTGAACACTTTGTCCTTTCATTAATGATATTAGATTGTTACTCCCCATTACACGCGACTTCTCTCCAGAGCCGTTCCTGTTCCCCGTGATGTTTCAAAGGGTTAATACATTCCTCCTCCACTTTCCTATTTACATAAATATATCTTCTGTTCAAACTTTGAATTCCTGATGGAGGTTAAATATTCTATCTGCTGTCTAAACTCCATATTTTAGTTTATAAGCTTTAAGAGAATCTTGATTCAATTGCCCATAGAAATAGAAAATATGCTGTTTTTAAGAAGCCTTTGATCGTTCAATCTTTTGAAATCGGATTTATTCTTTAATAGTCTATTTTCTATTAAAATTCTTCTTCGATACTTCTCCTTTAAACAATTTGAATTCGAGAATGAAAAAGGTCCTCGCCACATATCTCAAATAGATAAATTAGTAGATTTTAAACAGAAAACTTACAAATAGATGAGAGGTATTCATGTTTTAATTATTACTTATTGTTTAGGAGAATCGGAATAACAGTTTCAGTTTTCATACATTTTATTAATGGAATGGAAATCTGCCTTATCCTGCTTACTCTCCATTGCTCCCTCAAACGGACTAACATTTTTTGATATACTTAAGAATATATTAGATTATATTTTAGAATTCTTATTTATATATAAGAATATATTTTATACGAAATTTCATAAATTATGATTTGGCTTTGAAGATATCACTGAAGTTTTTTAAAAATATTTTAATATTAATAAATTCTAAAAATACTTATAAACATCAAATGATTATAAAAAAAAAGAAAAAAACACTATAACAAGCGGGGAATCTTTGGTTCAGCGTTTAGGTTAGGGTGTACCAGTCAGAGCAACGGCTAAATATTATTGCGGTAATTTGTCTAAAATACCGCTCAAGCATCAAGCTCCCCCAATCTAGGGTACCCACTTCATGAAGGCTGGATGTGCCCCATGAAGTTTCTCCCAGCTCGTAAGTCGAGTCACGGCTTAAATGACAAAATAAATGTTTACACTGCGGCCGGAATTGAACCCTGTTCGAAAGCAAGTATTCGTTTGCCTTAACCACTGAGCTGCCACACCTTCCATAAAAATAACAATGCTCAATATTCTTTTTTTTTTTTTAAAGAAGTTGTCTACTTCTATGAACTAAAGAAATATATTTAAAAGACTTAATCTCATCACAGAAACAATGGAGCGTAAATTTAAAGTAACTGCAACGTTGTAAAAGTAGTTGAAGCTTTCTATAACATTATTGAATATGTAAATCTAAGATAATTTCATTTGCAAGCTAATGGAGTCTACTAGAAGATATCGGTTCTCCAGGTCCCATCTGATCACAATGTAACGTCTTAATTATCCAGCTTTCTTAAGGGTGAACTATGAATTAGCGGATAAACGGGGACACTATATCCGATCCCGTATTAAGCCTGTAAAATCCAGACGTACATTTATTACTAAATTTAAAAAAATAAAATAAAAATAAAAATAGTGTATTTTTCATAAACCCACAGTTAAATTTATTAACTGTTACTTTTGCTGTTCGTAACAGTTACTTTTAGGACATGTGGATTTAAAACATTAGTGTTTATTGATTAATCTACTCTAATGTACAGAAATTAACAATATATATATATATAAAATTATTTTAGAAATATTCCTACTTCCATATCGTTGACAACACATAATGTATTTGTATGTGCGCCGGTAATGACATCAATAAATTTCTTAAAATGATAGACTATCTCACGTTAAGAATTGTATCCTTCTAATTTAACTATATTTAAATATGATTTCCGTTGATAGTAAATTACTTGAGTACCTGGTGGAATAGATACGCTCATAGACAATTTACATAGAAAATTCTCTTGTTTACATACGTTTTAGCCCAGTAAATCTGTCAAAAAAAAATGAGCGGTTTGCTGTGTAAAAGTTTGGGTAGCTCTGATTCTTTGATGTGTATTGTCAGAAAATCTACGTTTTTTTTTGTGCATTTTCTGACAATTTGAGTAGATGGTAAGATCTTAAATGGGGGCTGAGATGGGGGCTTTTAGATTTTTGGAATTTTCACAAAACGTGAAGGGAATAGTAAATGGTTACTATACTTGAGATATTTTCTCTAGACGAAACAACGGCTTATAGAGCGAACTTCTTAATGATCAATTTTAAAATTTGGAGTTGAACAAAGTGAATGAAAGCTTAACAAAGTGTTACTACGGCCAATGCTTCTATGAATAAATAGCTCTTGGGCTCTGTTGGTTTTGCTAGTATCGAAAATTTATTGACAGCGTTCTTGTCAAAAAATTAATAATGTTTTTTATTAATAACATTTGTCACTAGGGCCTATCCTTTAGGAGCTACCTATATTGGTTTGAATAAAAAAAGCCAATTTCGCCTACATTTTTAAAGGCACATTTGAAACCACTTTTTTCTTTCGACATTGTTTATTTCGAATAAGCATTGATTGTTAGTTAAGTTTAATTATTAATTCAAGTAATTTGAACCCTTTCCTTCCATTGAGGAGTAGACTAAAGATAAATATATCCCATGGTCTACCATATTGTTTTTCCCAGTCAGGAAGAAATTGAGTTTTTTTTTTAGATGTTAGTGTTTTGTTTTTTAATTTAAATCCTATTTTTAGACCATTCCCCACTTCCTTTCATCATTTGGTAGTGCCAAACCATAATATTATTCAAATTTTTTTTTCAAAGATTTGTATATATATTTATTTAAATTTACGTCTGTATAAATAAATAAATCAGTCAAATATGAGAAATAGTTTACGTAACGTGTCAATGAATTGTAGAACTATTCACTGATAGTGCTTTGATTATAGTTCTATGGGTAGTTGCTTTAAAAACAAGTGACGTGTCATTTTTATCATTATCATCATATTTGCTTCATTTATTATATTTTTATACTCTATATACAGTTGTAAATTTCAATAAATAAATTTTAAAATAAAAATTATAGTTCTATACTAAAAGATACCGAGAACTTCGGCATAAAATGTTTCATAAATCGAACATTAACAGCGGAAGAAACTATATAAATTCTAAATGATAATTGCTATGATTACTTATTTATTTATAATTTAAAACATTGTCTAATCTTAAAATTATTCTGATGAGCTTTTCAGCCTGATCCAACACATCGAAACAGACTATGTTTTTTTCCTAACTATTTTTTTTGTTACCATAATTTCATGGTTAAAAATTTCCCATAATACTAAAGATGGTAATGAAGATGAAATTTTATTGCTGTCTAAACCAGTAATGAATTTATTTATATTTTCGATATAAAAAGTACCGAGGCCTTTTAGCACAAGTTGTTTCAAAAAGCGAACATTAACAACGGAAGAAAAACAATGCAAATCCTAAATTATAATTGCTATAAAAAATTAGAAATAAGTTAAACATGCGCTTCAAAGAATTTTTTTGAATATATTTATTTTAGGAAATACACAAATGTGAAAAGAAACAAGTCAAGAAAATTTGAATTCGTGTATCAATGAATTGTCATTTCAATACAAATGAAATTTTATGGCTTTAAAAAAAACTAATAAATTAATCGGAGGTACAGAACACTATGTCACATTTCCATAACTTTACAGGAGAGCAATTTGAATTGGTTTTATTTTTAAAAGATTTCATTTCCTGAACTGTTAATTGTATTTATATGTACGAAATGAATCACTCAGACTAGAATAGGATGGTAACCCGTCCTTCCTGCCCTAATTGGAGCACATAAGGATGTTATGCTCTCCTACCCCCCCAAAAAATATAAATAAATAAAAAACATTTTTATCTAACTTACCTTACAATTAATTGGTCTATGAAATAGAATTTTAATATCTTTTTATAAAGCGAAAAAAGGTGAATACGAATACGTAATAATGTATTTTTGGTCTGAATTTCACTTAAGATTCAGAATCTGTCAACTTTTGTACTGAAATAGGATACCTAAAATATGTTACAATTTAATCACATGATATTGTAATGTTATTTGGATCCTATAATTCGTGTGAGTAAATATAAAAGCCTATTCATAGTTAACTTACCAGAATGTTACATTCCACACGGTTGTGAAATTAAATTTTTTAAAATTTAAATTTAAAAATATGTATATAATAAAAATGAAATTTAAATTACAGCAATAATTTCAAAGCGAAAGCAAATTATTATTTTAAAAGACTTACCTGCAATTTTTGAATCGTAAGCAACACCCACTCCGCATATACCGTTGTCACGAGCAGCTGCAACTTCTCCTGCACACCGTGTTCCATGGCTGAAAAGAAAACAATATGTCATTGTTTTAAAAATAGCTTAATAAAAAAATTGTATTGACAAATTTTGTTTTAGCTAACAAATAATTAGAAGATTGATTTCCTAAATAATGCAGCATTTTTCACTCCTTCCTGGTGCCTTCAGCCACCAGCTTCATATTAATGCAACTATTAAGTTTTGCTTTTCAGAATTCGTAAATTTAATGAATAATAAATATTTATATCTCTGGAACCTATTTTATACCTCAATGTGTATTTCGTATTCCCTGTCATGTGTAGTGCTCCGAAGATATTTTTTCTTATTCCTTTCCTACTGCAAATTTGAAATTCATACTTCTCCGTACCTCTTTGAGACCCTCTCTCAACGTGCTAGTCCACCCTGATTCCTATTTCCAAAAAAGTATTTGCATATTTTTCCGCTTTAAGTTTTTATATTTTATTTATTTATTTAGTTATTTTATATTGTTAATTTTCAAACTCGTAGACTTTTTTGTTTTTTAAACAACACACCATTGTTTTCTCCAACTCTTCAATTTTTTATTTATTTTTTTTTTTTATTAACAACTATATATAACATACCTATACCTCTAGTAAATGTGTGAGAATATAAATTCAGTAACATGACAATAACTTGTATGGCAAGCACCTATTGTTGAGCACTGGAGGGTTATCGGAAATAGAATTGGAAGTAAGTTGGGATGCTAGTGGATTTGAATAGGTATGAAATTTAATGAAAAAGAACTGGTATTTGGTTTGGACCAAATCAGCAACATATGAAACATTAAGTTCTTTATGGACATTTATTTGTGTAAAAATTAAGAGCCTAGAGGAGTTTGGATTTTAAGGATGGTTACGGTTCCCTATGTCCAAATAGGCCTGATTACAGTCATGTAAATGAGTCTTTTATAATTAAATGAAAGCTTCGACTTAAAATTAAAAATTCAAACTTCAGTAATTTTTTCACACCAAATTTAATTGTATGTTGTATTTTTAAATTATACAGTAGCTTGGTAGTTTTTCGGAAGAAAAATATTGAAGGTTTTTTGTAGTTTCTCATTTTATGTTTTTTGGGAGTGCTGAATCCGAGTCCGCTTCACCACATCTAACAATTGGATGGTTAAATTAAAAAAAACTAGTTCCAATAAAAGCTAAAATTTCTTTCTTTCTTTTTTCTTCTGAATGTAAAAAAATAATGCATTTTTAAGTTTTAAAAAATAATAACTATAAACAAAATTGAGGGTTATTCAATTTCCTGTAAGTTATGCCTTCTATTTTTTTTTAGTCAATACAACTTAGTTAACTGGCAAATTAGTCTGATTCCGCTGAAATTCGGGTGACTTCGGAAATCTTCGAGGCGCTTCGTTTATAGTTTTATAATCGTATGTACATGTAGTTACAGGTTTTTGTTTTACAGGTATTTAAATTGCTGAAATAACAGTTTTCTTTTCGTGTTGTTACCTTTATATTACACATAAATTGAGAATTATTATTTTTTAACTATGACGCACACAAAAAACAAAACAAAAAAAAAACTGTGATTAAAAAAATAGCTGGTTACTTAAGTTCTTTATTCAGTGTTATTACAGGAGTTATCGAATTTATTTTTTGCTAATATCATAAAGTTTCTTAGAGAATTGACTATTTCTGGATCAAATGACATATTATCAAGATGGATCTAAAATACAATTATAATCAGTAAAGGCCTAGTTTTCATTTCAATATAACTGTTTTTAAACATAGGAATATAAATGAACAAAAATGGCCTACTAGTCGACGATTTTTGCCAAATGATCGCCGACTACGAAAGCAGCCGATTAGTCGGCTTTCCCGACTAGTTGGCCGTCCTCTAGTAACCACTTCTCATAAATAAAATTAATTATAAAAAAAAGATTCATAATTATTTTCGATTATAACATTTCTACAAGTATGTTACATACTCTAAAGCAGTTATACAGAAATTCCACATTCCACCTATGAGTCTAATATGTCAAATGACTGAATTTTAATACTAACTTAAAAAAAATAGATATATATTTTAATGACAATCGTGTGTCATTACTATATTGAAAAAAAAAATATTTTTTTAATAATTAATGTCCTATTTTTGTATACTATTTAATAATTAGATTAATAAAATTAAATAAAATTGCCTACAGTTTAATTGTTCAAAAATATAAACTTATTTAAACGAATGCATTGATATTTTTCAAGTTATTAACAGAAGGTTATGTTAAAACATATTACAGGCGGAATATCATTCCCTGACTGAGAATTCAGAAAACAATAGCCAGAGGGAAATGAAATGGGAATCCTGTCCATGAAAGTTGTTCATTTTCATTCCAGGGCAGGGTGACAGGAGGGAAGATAGTCGTTCTCCAGTCAGGTTTATGTTCCAGCTCCCTCCAGCTTTATCGAGAAATGTGGAATTGAACAAAACATTAAATGGATCACGTTTCAAAGACTATTTAAACAGAACAATGATATCTGCAAATGTCGTATATCAAAATTGTTTGTCGCAAAAAAATAAGTTAATTTCTAGAAGATGTAATATTAATAATAATAATTCTTAATTCGCATAATTACAATTAAAAATCCATTTAAGTATACCTATCTCAATCTTACTTTCAATTATTACTAGGTTTTACATTTTAAATTTGTTATCTATATAGTAGGAAAAAAAATATATGTATATATAGAAGGAAGAAGAAACTAAACATTAATCTGGGACATTATTAATTTGTTCCCTTAGTATAAAATATTAGTGCAATACATAGGGCAATTGTCTGGCTAGGACATTTGATTACCTAATAACTACATCATGAGTTACTAAATAAATAAGAAATTTTGTAAAGAGACACAACTTACGTATACTATTATAGTATCTATTACATAAATATTCATATTTTACATTTGCTCCGAAGATTTAAAATTGAGGAGGTGAAGAAATAGATGATGTTTAAAGGATGTTAGAGCGAAGCATTTTCGGATAGAGATCGGCAGTGATTTTATTTCAGTTGATCAATAGTTACTCCAAGGTTTTTAATGGAATTTTGGATATAAATTGGACGGTTTATGAGGAAAAGCAGGGGATAGTAGGGAAGGGCATTTAGGTGAGGTTTTCAACCAATGAGGATTGCCTTTGTTTTCTCTGGATTCGGACTCAACTTATTCTCTACTGCCCATAGGCTAATGCTATCGATGTCTTTCTGGAGCTTACGAGTCGCCTCTACCTCTGAAGAATGTCAGGATGTATATATTTGCAAGTCGTAAGCATTAAGATGATATTGGAAGTAGCGGATGAAATTCGGCATGTCATTAAAATAGATAGAAAATAGAAGGTAGGTGAAAGAGAAGATCCGTGAGGGACTCTTCGCGAGAGTGGTAGTGAAGATGAGTGAGGTTTTACAGGTATAATCACTGTTTGGAAGCCAGCTTTACGCACTATTAGATATTGAGAGGTTATGGAGTTTGGAGATGAGAATTTTATGGTCAAAAGAATCAAAGGCTTTTGAAAAATCAAAGAGGACCAAGATCGTAATATTCTGATGGTCCAAGGAGGAGTAAAGCTTGTGTAAGTTTCACCAAAGTAGATTGCATGGAGTATCCGGGACGAAAGTCTGATTGGAAAGGATTAAAGATTAGGGCGGCTGACTGGTCGGTAAAGCCAGTTACTAATAGAAACACATAATTCGTTTAAGTATGAGAATATTCTCTCAGAAATATTCTCGCTTTCTTTTTTATATAATTTTTAAAAAATAACATTAATAAAAAACACTTCAAATTCATTCCATATTCAGTCTCTCCAAACGAAAACCATTCTTAAGTTCGGGATTTAAACGTTTTTTTCTAATTGCGTTACCATTATGCTAGCCCTTCAACCTACGTCTATTTACAGACGTATGCATCTATAGACCGAAAGGTGATCATCCTATTGCGAGATACCTCGGTCCTTACTATACTTAAGGACTTAATTTTATGTAGTTCGCTTTTACGTCAAATAGTGTATTTATTAGTACTACAGACGTTAGTGCAATAGTAGAAAAAATAATTTATAAAAATTGACACAAAAATAATCGTTACCAACAGGAGCCAAAAAATAGCTTAATACATTGTAGATAATTCCTGTCCTACAGTATCCTTAAACAATTTTTCACTGATCCCTGTTGAATCTATCCCCTAGCTGGGACTGCAACATGCAAAACTAAACCGACAAGAAACTGCTAGTAGTTTTCGACTTACTAGGCTAGGCTCATTACTAGGCTCATTTAATTTACAAAAGGCTCATATACATTACAATAATCAGTCCTGTTAATTGAATAGAATTGTTACACCAAACAAAATCCTAATTACATTTATTTTAAAATTCTTTCATTATTATACATCGGCATGTATACCATTATTTCTTCCAATGGGTACTGGAACACGCAGGGCTGTCAGGTTGGCCAGCAAAAGCCAACATCACCAGATAAATGTTAACATCCCATTAATAGACATAATAAGAAAGACCAAATGTAACGCGAAGAATGGCAAAGGTTTTATGATCGGAAAAGTGTACTGAAAGGTAAAGACCACTACGCAGTACAGCAAGTGGTAGCATTGACTTCATGATTTGTGGCTCAAAGGCTAAATTTCGACCGCCCAATCTTAGTTTAACTTAATCGACTCAAGATTAACAATAGTAGAACCCATAAACACCTCAATTTACTGGAACTAGCACAAAGTGGTATATGTCCTAAATACCAAAGCCTGGAAAACCCAAGACGAATCGTTTTCAATTCAAAGATTTGTAAATGAGATGATAAGAGCGCTGGGTACACGGACTGTTCACGACGGCTCTGAATTTTTAAGAACTATGGCCTAAGAAAGTCCCACGATTTAAAAAAACTTTTTATCTAAAATATAAGTCTTCATATAATAGAGCAATACAAGGGGCATTCAACTAGACATAATACAAATAATTAAGGCACAAATGATATCAATAATCGCAGCCGACCTGTTTTATATTTTCTTGCTCTGGTTGTCCATTACAAATGAATCCTCGTAATTACTTAATTATTATATATACTTAGTGCTACACTGGCAATATAGGGCTTGCGTTGTAAAAAAAATATTAAAAAAAATTCTAAGACCTATTTGGTGATACGGAGTTGAGATCTGGGGTTTTACTAAACTATCTACTTCATCTCGTACCCAATCCTCTAAAACTCCGTTACAAATAAACTTATCCATAAACACCTTAATGTTCCATATGTTGCTGATTTAGCCCAAACCAGATACTTAATCTTTCCTAGTATACTTCATAACCATTCAAATCCAGTAGTCTCTCAATTTGCCACTCTACTACACGGTACTTTCTAATATAGAAGTGCTACTTATATGTTGTTGCTTCACAAGAAATTGACATGTTATTATGAACATCATCTTCACATTTACTAGATGCATTTCCCCCTCCCCTTTATACAGTTGTAAATTTGAATAAATAGATAAATAAAAAAAAAAAATTAAATAATATTACCGTGTTCGTTCTTTTGTAAATTTATCAACATTTTGTTATTATACATCTTTAGAAGAAACTATCACAGTAAATTACGGCAAGTTATTAGATAGTCAATTCTTGTATGATTCGGTATCCGCCCCTATTTTCGCTAACTTATTTTTTGATTTTCTAATTCCATATAACAAAAATATGAAGAATTTGCTAACTCATCCGTTTCTCCAATTTGGCATAGGCTTCCCGTTGTATGGAAAATTTTCTGGTGGACTGAAAAGACTCACAAATCGTTTCATTAGATTCATATTCAGGTTTTCTATGCATTATAATGTCTCTTGCTTGTATGTCGATAAAATTGGTTGTTCTTTCTCCTCACGATAGTTCATGGTGACTACCTCTTCAAACACCTTTTTCTTCATCTGCTTCATTATCAACCAACTGTTTCAAATCATGAAATCAAACGCTATCATTACCAAACATACCGTAAACGGGGGCTACTTTTAACAGTTGTTGCAAATTTTGGACTGCAGTGTTTTTGTGGATATTTTAATTTTTCTTGGAACAAACTCAGCTTCAAATTCCCGAATGAGAGATTCCGCTATGTTTCATACTAAGGAGAGGAGAGATATTTTTCTCTTGTTCAAAGTAACCCCTCAAGTAGGGAGCTTTCGCCACAAAAACTTCGGGGTCTTCTTTGATTATCAAATTTGAAATTTGTTTTTTGAAAACGTTTTTAGTTTTTTTTTTTTTTTTTTTTTTTTTTTTTTTGAGTCGAAAACCCTTTAAAAAATCCAGTCTTTAGCAAAATGCTTCCATATACCCGCCAATTGGGCTCTCTTCATCACCAGATTTGTTGATAAAACACAAAAAATAAAAACACAAATATTTTTAGTAATGCTGATAGCTTTTCTAAAAATATAGCTCTTAAATTAACAAATTAGAAACATTATTAACATAAACCTGATTTAGTTTTCAAGAAACATTGTTTCTTACCAAACAAAACTTACTACGAAAACTTGAATAGAGTGACAAAATTGCTAGAATCAAAAGAACAAAAAAATTATTAAAATAATTATTTTTGTTGATTTTGTTCTATTGTTCTTGATTTGTTAAGTTCACTAGTGCCTGATAAACTATAATCCTTTTTGTTCATCATCAAATCACAATCAATTTTAATTATAAAATACAGGCGTAAATCTAATCTAGTTTTCATTATAAATATGAATATGAATATAAAATAAAGAAATGAGTTAGAAATATGAAACAAAAAAGAAAATGTTGCTGAATAGATTGGTGATCAACATATTACTCATATGAAGCAATCATGCACCATCCATGCAACCTACACTAGACGAGATGAGGTTTGGACATAATTATCTAAACACTTGTTAATACATATGCTTTAAACAGCGACCAAGAACAGCCAACATGTGCTCTTATCGCAATCGCATCACATTCTATTTTTATTCCTTAAATAAATAGAACAAACCAGAGGATACTAACTTGAAAATTGAGCCTGCAAAAAGGATTTTGATTTTAAAAGCGCGTTTGTCGGTATGTTTTTTTGTTTTTTTTATCCAAGGTCGTAATGAATGAAAACCAGGTATATAATGAATGAAATGAATGAAAATGAAAAAAATAAACTTTATTCCGGGACTTAATGTCCCCTAAGAATAAAAAAATGTACAGTTAAAAGTTCAATTGTCTGGCCTGTTATTTACAAATTAGATGCTTCAGTAATTACAGCATATATTGTTTACAAGGAAAAAAAATTAAATTAAATTTAAAAAAATAAAAATAAATGAATATATGAAATAATGATTATAACGTAAAATACAATCGTATATATATATATGAACATATCAAAGAAAGAAAGAGGAAAAAAAAAAAAAAAAAAAAAGTAATTCTACGTATTCATTTGATTATTGACATGTTTGCGGAAGATTGATTGTCTAAAAGGTACAGAAATAAATTATTTTTAAAGGAAGTTATGGAAGCTGCTTTACGAATAGAAGTGGGTAGGGGATTCCAGAAGGAGGTAGCACTAATGATGAAGGATTTGTCAAAGGAAGAGGTTTTATGTGAGGGGATATACAGGTTAAAAGGTTGGGATCTAGTGTTTAGGAGGTGGATAGAAGAACGCAGAGTTAATAAATCAAAAATATAGGTAGGGTTTTTGGTTTTTAGACATTGGAATAGGAAAGTACCCAGAGAGCATTGCCGTCGGAATTTAGGAAATAGCCACCCAAGCTCAGAATATCGGCAAGTAACGTATGACCGCCTGGGGATCCCGAAGATAAATATAATGAAAAAGTTGATCAGGATATTATATAATATTCTTATATATAATTGTATATGAGATTTTCTGTGTATATGCATGTGCCATTTTTCTTTGAATAAATAGCCAATATCCAGATCGACGTTAATTGAAACTGAATTATAAAATTTTTCCTAGACATCGATCTTTTACTTAATTCAATTCGTTGTAAAATACTTCAGTATGTTTTTTTTACAACCTGACTGATCCCCATAAAAAATTACCTAAAACTTTTACTTACATACTTAATAAAGCTTAACTAACGTTCGTGAAGAGCAAACATTCCCGTAGAAAAATTGCCATAAATTGCCTCTTCATGTTATCACCACCTATATTTTATTTACGTTAGAAGCTTATCCAAAGCCTGGTGGCCTTATTATAAAACAAATCAAGTAACTACTGGATCAGTGTCCACTATCGATAATTCCAATAAATTTTATATATATTTTTTTAAACATTTTAATATGTTCTATTATTTTCAATAATGTCGAAGGAGGTTCAATTATACTATTCTCAATAAGTATCAATTACTGTGCATAATCCTTATTCTTAGGAGACATTTTGTCCCAAAATGAATTTTAATTTATTTTAAGTTATTGAAATGGCGAACAACTAATAACACCGCCTGAGTTATAAACATTTCCTCTCTCTTAAAATATAATTGAAATTCCAACAACATAATAAATCAATTGCCACCAAGAACCTTTTTCTACTATTATTCATCTAACAACAACTAATTACAAACTCATAGCCTCAACAACTAACTACAAACTCATAGCCTCAACAACTAACTACAAACTCATAGCCTCAACAACTAACTACAAACTCATAGCCTCAACAACTAACTACAAACTCATAGCCTCAACAACTAACTACAAACTCATAGCCTCAACAACTAATTACAAATTAGAAACTCATAGCCCAGGATTGACAAATATAAAACTTACTAGAAAAATTTAATTTTTATCCATTAAGAATAGTAATAAATATTTCATGTAGTTCTTTCTATTTAAATTAATTGAAATATGCTTTTACAATACCTTATCCTTAACTGATTGTGAGTATTTTTTTATAACCTAGCAGTGTCATCAGAATCATAAATTGAATATTTTTAAGTACAGTCTGTTTGATTTCAGCCTTCTTTATGTATAATAACTTATATAAATCAATACGTTGATTAATTTTTTTTTTGTGCTTATTTGTTTCTAGATTTAAATCCACAAGAGGTACGGCGGCACATTGGGGCATTCATGGGCATCATCGAGCGTAATCGAGATTCACGTAATACTTAAATTTCTTTATCAATTATCTTAAAATAATAATCTAGAGAATAGAGGGGCTTTTGTGTGTGTGTGTGTGTGTGTGTGTGTGTGTGTGTGTGTGTGTGTGTGTGTGTGTGTGTGTGTGTGTGTGTGTGTGTGTGTGTGTGTGTGTGTGTGTGTGTGTGTGTGTGTGCGCGCGCGCGCGCGTGCGTGCGTGCGTGCGTGCGTGTGTGTGTGTGTGGGTTACAGTGGTCTTGCAGACTAAGACGTGTGCAATTTATATTTAAACACTGTGTTAGTGCTTGCATGAGTGACTGTCCTTAATGAATGGTCATTTCCTTAAAGAAGTCCACACTACCTGAGTTTCTCTGACAACTAACCCCATCCTTTGTAAGTGTGGCCTGTCAGACTAGTGGAGGCAACTCAAACCAACCAGGGAACAGGACTAATGGCTCTACCACAAATAACATTTCTTTATTGGGATCGTGAAGTGGTTTTTGAGATGTAAAATAGAAAAGTTTGTTCAATGGTGCATTGAAGTTTATATCTTTTATTTTTGTGTTTTTCTCTAGCTTCTTTGATTTCTATCTTTTTTATATAATATTACACACATAAATCAGTACATTCAACACTACCCGGTAGAAATAGTAATCAATATTTCAGCGAGGAGAACATAATACAATGTTAATGGAAGAACATGAAACCCTGGGTAAAACTTGATTTTTCATCAGCAGTTGTTTTAAAATAATAGTCCAGGGAATAGAGATGTTTATCTATATGAACAAATACTTAAAACTGGTAGCGATTACATATGCCTCGATTTTCTCTAATGCCCAGGAAAGGAACACGATTATTTAGTTAATCTTCTTTATAAGCAGCTTCATAATATAATAATCGAATATGATAGTCTTAAATTAACAATCGGTTCAGATTTCAACGCTAAGATCGGTCGTTTAAGGAAATGAAATGTTAGTTGGGTCTATCTTGAAGGGCAATATGTTTTCTCTGTAAGAAGTAATTGATGACAAGGGTAATTATTTAGTCGATATTATTGAAAAGATTTGTTGGTGCGTAATGGCAGATCTAGAAGATTATTCATTTTAGATACCCAGGTTTTTTTCACCCCGTTCTAGACTCAGCATTCACCATGGATGAATTAAACAAAAGCATCAAAAGTTGTAAACCAAAAAAGGCAGTGGGATTTGATATGATACCAAACGAGTGCTACATGATCTTCAATGATACATACTTACATACTTGTTAAAACTATTCAACAAATATTTGGGAAAAAGAAAATATTCCTAATCAATAGTCTTCATTAAAATTAACTTAACTGCATAAAAAGGAAAACCGATTAGATCCTGGAAATTACAGAGGGATAGCTTTATTTAACGCAAAAACTAAAATCTTTGCTCGTGTTATGTACAATAGATTAGAAAACTGGGCAGATTCAGTAGAACTAATTCTGGAAGAGCATATGGGCTTTATAAAGCGAGGAGCAGGGGCTGCAGAGACTGTATCTTCATCCTCACCTCCGTAATTAACATTCATTGAGGCTGAAAAGGTGTTTTCCACGATTATCGATTTCCGAAGAGCTTTTGATTCGGTCCCACATAGTAAGCTGTGGAATAAACTCCATAATCAGGGGAATAATGGAAAATTCTTGAAGGTTTTGACCAATTTTTACGAATTAGGAGTTCTACAGGAGGAAATACTTAGTACTATTTTATTCTCTCATTATATTTATGATATTATAAATTGTTTTCGAGATAGAAATGCTTGTGGAATAAATTTAATGAACCATGTTGACATGGTCGCTCTTTTATACGCAGACGCCGTGATTTTCCTATTTCAACCTGGCTTGAAACTCATACAAATCTTGACATTTTGTCAGAGCATTGCTGATCTAACCATCGTACAGTTAACACTAACGAAACAGATCATGATGTCCACAAAGGCAACCTGTTAGGGAAGCTTCAGATTTTTACGTACTCTATGGCTACGTCATCTAGGTTGTAAAATTGTTTAATTATATGAGCATTTCAATTTCTTCTTTTGGTAAATTTAGGCAGGCCTGCAAATCGGCCCTGACAAAGCATTCTTCTGCAAACGCAGTGGTAACCAAAATTCTCCAAGTATGCACATCCGACAATTGGAACACTAAATGTTATCTATTCGAATCATTATCGGATATCATACTCCTTTACTCAGCTGAAATTTGAGGAAATGAGTATTTGAATTTATTTGAGAAAGGTAGATTAAAATACATATATGAAGTACCTACTAAAGTTACCCAGTAGACTTGTCTTAATTTGAAACTTATTAAAAGGCACAGCTTTGACTTCGAAGATGCACTAAAGAATCATCTAGTAAGTCTAGATTTTGGAACAGCTCAAGCGAACCTTCATTTCAAAACCGATATAAATAAACAAAAGAGTTCTCCCTCTTTGAAGAGGGAATGCCAAGCAAAAGCAACACTCGATCGTCGTGTAATGGCAAATATAAAAAAAATTAATAGTATCCAATCGTGTGAATTTTGTGGTACAGATGATGTCCCACAATTTTTACTTGAATGTCTAGGCTTTTCGAAAACTGAGGCAAAAGTATTTGAGCGATTATCTTCTACCCAAACTTACTCTCGATTTGACCTTGGAGAAACTGTTATGCGTTAATAACGTAAAGCAATTGAAAGATATTTACTTATTTAAAATTAACACATTTAATGCAGATAGGGATTAGGCATCTCAAAATGCTATGTCTATTTTTTGTATTTTTTATTATTAAGTTTTATATATCATGCCTGCTTTAAATAAAAAGAAAGAAAAGAAAAAAAAATCCATTATTTTGGGATAACTTGTCCCCTAGGGTTCTATTATTTAAGAGGTGAGTGGAGAAGCGCAGAGTAAGGAGGTCATGAATGTAGGTGTTTTTTTTTGTTTTTTTCAAGGATTAAAATATGAGTGCACCTAGGAAGTATTGACGTCGGAAACAGGGGTAAAGCCACCCAATTTCAGAATAACTGTGAGATATGTGAGAACGTCTTGAGATCCCGTAAATATATCTGATAAAACATTTCATTCGACTTTTACATGTCATTTCGAGCTCATCGGTCCTCCATATACTATGCATCCGTAGTCAAAGTTAGGAAAACAAGAGATGATACCAACAGTTGTCATGTGAAAGTTGCTTAATAATAAAAATAAATTTTCCCGTGATTTAGGAAATATGATTATTCCAAGAAAGATTTTTATCAGAAGTTACTCCCAGATTTTATCTGAATGAAATGAAATGAAATGAAATAATAAACTTTATTCTGGGACTTACTGTCCCCTAAGAATAAAAATAATGCACAGTAAAAAGTACAATTGTCTGGCCTATTATTTACAAAATAGATGTTTCAGTCATTGCAGCATACATTTTTTACAGGAAAAAAAATTAAATTAAATTAAAAGAATAAAAAATAAAAATATATAAATATATGAAATAATAATTATAACATAAAACACAATCGTATATATATGAACATATAAAAGAAAGAAAGAGAGAGAAAAAAAAGTAATTCTAAGTATTTATTTGATTATTGACATATTCGTGGAAGATTAATTGTCTAAAAGGTACAGGAATAAGTTATTTTTAAAGGAAGTTATGGAAGTCGCCTTACGAATAGAAGTGGGTAGGGAATTCCAGAAGGAGGTAGCACGAATGATGAAGGATTTTTCAAGGGAAACGGTTTTATGTGAGGAGATATATAGGTTATAAGGTTAGGATCTAGTGTTTAGGAGGAGGATAGAAGAACGCAGAGTTAATAAATCAAAAATATAGGTAGGGTTTTTGGTTTTTAGACATTGGAATAGGAAAGTACCCAGAGAGCATTGCCGTCGGAATTTAGGAAATAGCCACCCAAGCTCAGAATATCGGCAAGTAACGTATGACCGCCTGAGGATCCCGAAGATAAATCTAATGAAACAGTTCATCAGTCTCCTCAGCTTCATCTCGAGATCCCCAGACAGTCCCCCATAAACCAAGCAACAGTAATCAAAGCAAGGGAAAACAAGAGAGGACACTAGAAGTTGACGGATACTCTGAGAAAAAGAATCTCGAGATCTGTACAGTTGTATAGTGATTATGGTGGATTTTTTGGGATATGGTTATTCCAGGATAGGTGATGATCAAAGGTAACTTCTAGATTTTAATAGAGTTTTGGAACTGAATAGGAAGGTTATTGAGGTAAAGCAATGGATGGTAAGGAAGGGTGTTAAGATGGGTTTTGAACCAATGAGGATAGCCTTAGTTTTCTTTGGATTCAGATACAACTTATTCTTCACTGCCCAATGGTTAATGTTATCAATGTCTTCCTGAAGTTTACGAGATGCCGCATATCTGCGATGGAAAGATAGGTAGATTTGAAGGTCGTTTGCATATAGGTGATAATTGGAATTGTGGATCAAGCTGAGTTGATATAGATAGAAAATAGGATTGGTGATAGGGAGGATCCTTGTGGAACACCTTGGGTTAAAGGTAGGGAAGATGAAGAAGGACTGTTGGGTGTAATGACTGACTGGGAACGATGAGATAAGAAGAAGTAGAACCAATTTAGGGCACTATTAGATAGGGAGAAGTTTTGAAGCTTAGATAGGAGAATTGAATGATTAACACAATCGAAAGCTTTTGATAAATCAAACAAGACAAGGATCGTAATTTGTTGTTGGTCCATGGAGGAATAAAGGTCCTATGTGATTTTCAACAAAGCTGACTGAGTGGAATAACCGGAACGAAAACCGATTGGAACGGATTAAGGAGGGTAATATGCTCTAGGAAGGAGGTAACTTGGGCATTGACCAATCTTTCGAGTGGCTTTGATAGATTTGAGAGGATGGAAATAGGCCTAAAGTCTGATGCGTTGGATGGAGAAGGGATTTTATTTAACGGGTGGACTAAGGCCTTTCTTCAGGCTTTAGGAAAAATGGAGTTTTGTAAGGAAAAATTATATATGTGTAGGAGGGGAGAATAGTTGGAAGACAGAGTTTGATTATTTTTATCGGGATTTGATCGGCACTACAGTTATTAGTTCGGGATTTGAGAATAGAAGTGATAAGGTCATTAGGAAGAATGTGAGGGAAATAGAAGTTGTCGGGATTGAATCCAGCTTGAGGAGTAAAGTATGACATAGGTAAAGAAATGGTTTGAGGTTTATCAGGAAAAGGATTTGCAAAGAAATAATTTAGGTCGTCGGGAGTGACTGGGAAATTAGAACAAGAACAGAAGCTGGTAATAGAGAATTTTCTAAGGATTCTCCAATTGGACTTTGGATCCGGGGCCAGGGATAGGATATTACGGAAATATTGTGCCTTGGCACGGCGGATAGTAGATTGAGAGAGATTTCGAAGGAGCTTGAACATGGAATAATCCTTGGGTGTCCGAGTGCGCCTGAAACGCCTTCTGGCAGCATCTCTTCTCTTCATAATTTCTTTAATTGTTGGGGTAATCCAAGGAGCTGGGGGACGCCGGAATATGGATGTTTTAAGAGGAGCTAAGTGATTGAGGAGTGAAAGAAGATTTGATGAGAGGCATTCAACCATCTCATCAACGGAATAGGAAGAGAAGATAGGTTCAATAGAATGTGAGAGGATATCAAGTAAAGGATTTATACTTTCCGGAGATAAAGAGTCGAGATTTCGCGAGGAGATTTGCTTAGGGATGGAGATGGGAGTGAGGTTGTTGTACGATATTTGAATGAGGTCATGGGAGGAGAGAAACGGTACAGGATGTTGGGAGTATGTGAGTAGATTTTTAGGAGAATCTATAATGAATAGACAGTCTAGGAGAGTGTCAGAGAACTGGGTATGATGGGTTGGTTGGAATGGTACAATAAATAAATCAAGGGAATAGATTAGGTCAATTAGGTACGTCTTATCAGAGGAATTGGTAAGGAGATTAGTATTGAGGAACATGGGTGAGAAGGGACGTTTCAAAGGTAGGATCATATTTGACTTGAGGAGGGCGGTAGGCTTCAACCTAAAGAAGAGAGGAAGATTCAAAGGTGATTTCGGTGAATAGGTATTCTATGTGAGGAGTTTCGGAAGAGGGTGATTTTTGAAGGATTTTAACTCTCATCCTATCATGAACGTATAGACCAACGCCTCCTCCATTTCGGTCCACACGGTCATGACGGACGATAGTATAATTGGGAATATTTACAGAGCAAGAGGGAACACTTGGTTTGATCCAGGTTTCAGAGATGGCAATAATATGGTAGAAAGTATGTAGAAAATGGAAAAGGAATTCATCATAATGTGCTAGGAGGGATTGAGAGTTAACATGGCAGGTTAAAAGGATGTTATTCATAGGAAGAGAAAGAATATTAGTTTTTGTGGAAGGGTTTGTGATACTGACTTAGGAAGCTAATTAAGGAAAAAGGGACAATTGGATTCATAAATTTGACAACAGATAGATAAAGACAATTATAGAACAAATATAAATATAAATTAAAAATATGTAGAATACAAATACAAATGAAAAATGGTATAAAAAAGAATATCATAAGAAATTGAAAAAGAGTAAATTCCTCTTGTTTTATAAAAAATGAACAAACAATAATTAAAAATATATATAAGTTATTGAAGACGGACTTGAAAATTTTAAAATGAAATATAATGTATAAAAAAAGAGATGATAATGTGTTTCGATAGCTCTTGAATTTCTGTGATATATAAGAAGATAAAATTGAAATATAAAAGTGAAATATCAATAGATATCAGTAGATTTTGTGTTTATATTCAATTTTTTTTTTTTTTTTTTTTTTTTTCATTTTAACTGAATTGAGTTCCGTTTTAAAGTCAGACCTCCTGTAATTTTAATTTTTATTAAGGATAAAGGATTACAGTATTTATTCATTCATTCATTCTGTATGTACATGGCCAATGGTCCATTGGAGTTTATATATGTTATTTGTGTTTTTCTCTAGTATCTTGAGGTCTGCCTTTTTTAAATATAATTACTCATATAAACCAATACATTGAATACTTAAATACTAGCTCCATTTCTTCAGGTTTTAAAAACCCTCTTTGGACGAGAAATAAAATATAAAATTTTCATCAACTTTATAGTAAACAGTTTTTCTCTTTGGGTCTGTGTTGTTCTGAAATACAGCTATTATGATAGTTAAAATTCACTACAAACACTTTTCAGTTTTTTATAGTAATTAAAATATATTTACTATAATTTTTTCATTAGTTAATTATTATTATTTTTTTTTAGATTTCATAGCCTATAGGGAGCATCCTCCAAACAATCCGATGCCAGTAATTTCTCCGATATTCACCCCTGGTAATACTGAATTTTTATTACTTATTGTCTAAAAATAAATGAATAAAAATTGTTAAATTTCCATGATATCAGCTACAAAATATGTTATTGTTTGCAAAGAACCAATATAGGGTAAACCAGACAATTATTGACACTCCTGTAATTATTGACACTCTAATGTTTAAATTTTGAGAATAAGCTCTCTTAATAATGTTCAATATAAAAAAAAAAGGGGGGAGAGAGAAAGGAAATGTTTTAATGAATAATCATAGAAGACAATTGTCTTAAAACATTTTCAAACTGTAAACATAAAAAAAAAATTAAGAAGTTATACCACATGCTGCTTCTGATATTATTTTCTTCTATAATCGCTAAGAAACCTATACAGTGGTCTGTACCTTCTTTTGTTTGAATCATAAAAAAAAAAATTAAGTCAAGTCTTTTATTTCTATCATGATTCATTATTGAATGTTTTAAGGTATTTTTGAAATGAAAATAACAGAATATTATGTTTAATTCTGAGGGTGACAATTACTTCACTAAATCAGGAATAAATTTGCCATCCCATGTCAATAACTAAACTCCTATTTTCAAATCAAATGATTCCTAAATTAATCTAACCAAATAATTTTTTTTACGTAATAATACTGATTTTTTATTAACAAATTAATTTATATTTTTCAAGTTATGAACATGAAGTGATAATAACTGAATCTAGTGTTCAATGACCAGTTGTTCACACAGTTTTGATATCCCTAGTAAGATTGATAACCATTTATTTCCGTGTAATTAATTTTTTTTTAATATATTAATATGTGTCTAAGAAGCAAATTTATTTTAAAGAGGACCAGGACAATTTGAATTTATCTGAAAAAAAAAAAATTAGTTCAGACCACTAGCACCACAGATCCATGGCCTTCCTCATAGGCTATAATAGTAGGCCCAAACTAATTCTAAAAAAGTCATGAGTTTCGACCATTTTATAGATATGTTGGAAAGAGAAATGCTAAGAAACTTATAATATTCCAGAAAGCAGCTTGAATAAGGAAGGCAGGTCCTTGAAAAAAAAAAATTATTTATCCTTTAAGTGTAAAGATAATGAAGAAGGAAACTTAGATAAGATCGATTAGCAAAAGAAAGATAGAGATGTGTGCTTTATACTCTATGGTGGTACACATCCTAAGATCATAAATCACAAACTCTGGAATATTTGTTCTTAATATTTTGTACTTTTTAACTTCTAGTTATAAGTTTTTGTGAAAGCTTCTTATCTAGCTTAGTTCTGGAATAATTATTTTAAACTTCAACTTCATTAAACTGTTTTTTCTTGATTTTATAGTATGAATATTGCCTGAAGGGCGTCAATATATGCCTGCTTACCCTACATACGTATGTATAAGCATATGCATGTATATCATATCTATATGAGCTAACTAAACATTAAATTATATAAATATATTCCATCTTCCAAGAACTGAATTTGATCTAAATATATCAATTTTTATTTTCTTTTAAATTGGTTATAACTAATCATTCCTATTGTAAGTTAATATTTTGTTTCAAATTTTGATATTAAAAAAATTAAAGCATCAGAAAAAGCCAATTAGTTTTTAACAAGTAAAACACAGTACCAAAAACGGATCAATCAAATCGGAACTTAAAACATTGATAGTTTTCAAGGAAGAAGAAAATAAACTCCATTTTAGAAGTACTTATATTTTAGAATTACTTAGAAGTAAAATTTGTTGGAAAATTGCCTGGCTGCGATAATTGATTAGGAATAACATCAAATAATTACAAAAAGAAATTTATATAAAGTAGTATTAATTTATATATTTTTTTTAAAGCTTGATGTCTTAAAAATCAGAGAAGAAAAAAGTCAATCAGTTTTTAACGAGTAAGTAATAGATTAATCAAATTGGAACTTGAAACGGTGATGGTGTTAATATATGCTGTTTTATCAATAAATTTTTATTTGAAACATTTTACATTGTATTTAAAGCCCTTAACAATGTATCTTATGCAATCACAATAATACAAACTGAGATTATTTAATTAGAAAATTTTGAAGCATTGCTCCATCAACCTTGTTACTGTTGTCAGAAGGTAGGGGAGACTGAATGAGAGCGATGATTCTATGACAAGAGTGTGCTATGATATAAAACCTATCGCAGAAACACTAAATTTCTTGAGTCGGTTTGGACCTTGTCATGAATGTCTGAAAATCATTTACGTAGAGTATACCAGTACAGAAAAGATCTGTAGTAAAAAAAGAGGAAGCAGCTGATCAGGAATTTATTGATCAATTTCTGTTTAATGCAATTCGATTTTAGAAAGAACAATTATAAACATAATATCAAAATGACATATATATTTTAACATTTATGTGTTTGTGATACACAAATAATAATTTATCCTTCTTTCGTTTAAGGTAATCATAGCCCCCAATACCAGTTGGCAGAAATTATTCTGGAGTGCACAGTCATACCCCAAGGTATTTTTTTTTTTCTTTTTTTTTTTAACTTTTATTCAGTAATTATTACAATTTGCCACAAATGTGGGCAATAAGTAATATAGATGGCTTTATGATTACATTCGCACGTTATGTACAATAAGAAAAAAAGAGAACAGAAAAAACTATGCTATACAATAATAATATAAAATATACAATATACATATAACTGAAATATATAAATTTAAAAAAAAAATTTATATATATATATATATATATATATATATATATATATATATATATATATATATATATAATAAATAAATTGAAAAAATTAAATAAGTAATAGTAAAAACTAAATAGTAATAGTAAAAAATAAGAAATAAATTAAATTGAAATTTAAAATAAATCATACTTTACTTAGAATATACACATCCAAGGCAAAAGGTAAAGGTGTATTGGGGGGAAGGCTAATTTGTCTGTATGATGAAGGGTTGTTGGGAGGATTGCCTGGTTTGAGGAAAAGGATAACAGTAAGCGGTTTTGAGGGTGCTGACTATTTTTGACTTCACAGCTTCGTTAGGAGTATTTAGAAGGTAAATATACTAAAAGTCCCAGTCCCTGGGGGTACGGAAATCCCGAGTTTATAGTGGGGGAAGGGGAGAAGGTCCCATGTTTAGGTTTTTCGATGATATCTCGAAAACCGTGGACTCTAGAAAAATAATCTACGGATCGAAATTAAAGCTAATGAAATTTCCTATAAAATTGTTTCTATACATATTTGTCCAACTCTCTACAGTGTTCGAGTTATACGTTATTATAAATCGATAATTATAGAGAAAAAATATTTTTACCTCACTTTTAGTCAAACATTTGATTCAAATGCCAGAGACGTATATATGAAATTAAATTAACTTTAATGCTCTACAACTGTGTTTCTGACAATATTTCTGAGAAACAATTGTCGAAGGCACTAGAAGCAAATACATGTCCGAACCGGTGCCCGGTTCTTCTTCTCCGCGCTATATCTCGAAAACGGTTAATCCTAAAAAAAAAAGTTATAGAGTTATAGAACCAAAATTATAGAGTATATTATTATCTACAAGTTTTGTAATCTTCTTGATTGATGGCCGATAGATAGAAATCGAAATATTTGAAAGAAAAACTGATTTTTGTGATCTTTGACCTAGAATATCTAATTATGCTAACGTGCTGAGATCGGTGACTTTTAACCACTTATTTAGAAGACCAAAACAAAGGTATATGAAAAAATTCAGCTTCATTGGTTGATTTCCGATGTGAAATCCTTATTTGACTGGGCTATGAGAATCTGTGATCTCATCATATCCAAGAGATTTTTTAAAAAAGGAATTAAACCTCAGAGGGGTAAATTGCTTTAAGAGGTAATGAGAGAGGAATTGGTGAATCAAGAAATTCATGAACCTTTGTTGTGTGGGTGGGGTTAGATTCAGGACGGGAACAAATATGCTGAGCTAATTCTTCGGATCTGTCCTCGTCAGAAGTTGTCGGTGGAGATAGAAGGTGGGTTGATATTTTAGGAGCTTTTTGGTGGTAGTCGAGTATCTGAGACAGAGAGTGAAGATATGCATTTTAGGATACATATCTGAAGGTAGCCATGCTTTTTTAAGGAGGTTGGTATGGTAATTTTAAGATTTACAATCATCTGGATTTCTGGTTCTTTGCCAAATGCCTATGGCATGGGGTTTAGGTTGGATAAGTTCCAGTAGATCTTGGGATAAAGGATTTTTCTTTCGAAATTTGGGAAGGGAACGAGGTGAGGATGCACAGCCCAGGCTGGATTATGTTTGTGAAAGAATTAGCATTGTCAAGGTTTTGGAAAGGTTGCAGGGATACTTTGAGGTATATAGAGTCGGATATTCTTTGACTGAAGAGGTTTGGTTTCTGTCTATAGGCTCTCTTATAAATGATGGGGGAGGAGATTTTGGAATTGGGGTGACAGAGAGGGCTGTGATCAGAGGAAGTTCATCCAGACATTCTATGGAGTAATGTAGAGGTCCTAAACATGAATGTATAAAGAAGTTAAGTAAAGTAAAGCAGGTAAGGTTTTCAGTTTGGATCTATCGGCCAATATGTAGGAGTGCTGGTAGAAATGAAATAGGATCTTCGGGAAAGATGGGAAAGAAAAAAAGTTGGTTACCGTTAAAAAAAAAAAAAAAAATTATATTTATGAAACTTTATAAGTTAAATTTAAGTATCTATTTTTTATTAATATCAGTCAAAAATTACTCACATAAAATACAATTTTAAGTAATTTTCTTCAGTTTTATTATTTTCTGTTTA
Organism: Euschistus heros; assembly: GCA_003667255.2. Lineage (NCBI taxonomy): Eukaryota > Metazoa > Arthropoda > Insecta > Hemiptera > Pentatomidae > Euschistus > Euschistus heros. Next base: position 1,770,718 of record RCWM02000095.1, read on the forward strand.
TACATAATTACCTTCAACATCAGTTTTAATTTTCAATATATTTTGTATAAATTGTATATCTTCATTTCAATATACTCGTATACCAGTATATGGCAAATTATAAATAATACTATAGAAATAATAGAAAATCTATAGAAATTCCACTGGTTTCTGCTAAATATAATAAGTTTATATAGTTTCCTGTATAATACAGACGAGACTTCAAGAATTAAATATATGTGATGTAATTCCTAAATAATGAAAGAAAAACATAAATGTGTATAGTAATAGGCCATGTTTGTTTTTAGGGCAAGTGGAGCCAGTTTACTATCACGTACATATTCCATCCATTGAAATATTTGTGGTGCGTGCTATAAATGAAGAAATGGGTAATACTTTTATTTACTTGTTCAGTAGCCTAATGCATTATTTAGATTGAACTATACCTGAAAGTATAAACAAATTTCACCAATTCTTATAAAACAATTTTTAATTTTAAATGAAAATTAATATATGATTAGGAAACCATTATAAATTATTACTTACAAGGGGACGTTTGCAGTTGTAACTCACAGATTTGAATGCCGATTTGTATGTGGGTAGTAGGGACCTATAATAGTGCAAAACTAGAATTATAGCCGCCAATGGGCATAAGGAGCCAAGAAAAAAAATAAAATATGAAAATCACATTTTTTTTTTTTTTTCTCAGCTCTCAGTCAAGATAGAGAAATGATTCTTTCACGTTTAATTGCAGTTATGTAAGGTATTTGATATAAAAATACTTTCGTTATGCTCAAGACACCACCCGCCTTTAGGGTGCTCAAAAACTCTTAAAAAATGACAAAATTCCAAGGAAATCCACTGTAAATCAGTGGAAACTTTTTTTTCATTTTATCTAAAAATAAAATCTAGAAATCTAAAAATATTATCAGTTTTTAGTTAAAAAATTTTCCTCACCTATATTATATAAATAAAATAATATAAACTATAAAAATATAAAATGGCATATTTTTATTTCAAATTGCATAGAAATCCTAAGATTGATGAATAATCTAAAATTAATATCAGGTTTTGGTTTAAAAAAAAGTATATATTTTTTAAATGGTCTTATTTGAAATTTATTGTGTAAAAACTAAAATAATAATAGAAAAAGATCATTTTATATCAGTCGTATTTATATAATATAGGTGAGGAAAATTTTTTAACTAAAAACTGATATTATTTTTAGATTTCTCATCTCAAAAAACATGTAGAAACTTAATTTTGTCGAAATCAAAAATAATTTTTTTTTACCTTTAAAATTTTGTAGGATTTTAGAAGGGGCTGTCAATTTCTGAAAAAATGTAAATAATTTGCGCTATCTCACATATTTCGCAACCGATTAAGACAAAATTTTAAGGTCATATAGATGCCTTAAAACTGCATAGTTTAGCTCAAATCCGGAGGTTGTAAGATTTTCCCTTATTGAAATATCTCAAGTTATAGCTGACCTTGGATTTTTTCATTCACATCAGTTTTTGTCCACTAAAATCGGGAGTAAATCCAATGTTATAGGCATGGATAAAAAGCAGAATGTATGCTGATTCTAGTGATGCTATTACTATTGCAATCGGTTGAACACAGCAGTTGTTATGGCCGGTAGAAAATGTTGATGAAATCTCAACTTCAAAATTTTAACCTCCTCGAATGGGGTAAAAAATCAATATTTTTTTATTTTGATAATATTTCACATATAAGAGTTTTATGGTGTGTTAAATCGAGATTTGAGGTCATTTTTTCATAAAAAAAAGTTTCCACTGATTTACAGCGGATTTCCTTGGAATTTTGTCATTTTTTTAGAGTTTTTGAGCACCCTAAAGCCGGGTGGTGTCTTGAGCATAACGAAAGTATTTTTATATCAAATACCTTACATAACTTCAATTAAACGTGAAAGAATCATTTCTCTATCTTGACTGAGAGCTGAGAAAAAAAATAAAACGTGATTTTCATATTTTATTTTTTTTCTCGGTTCCTAATGCCCATTGGCGGCTATAACTCTAGTTTTGTACTATTATAGGTCCCTACTAACCACACACAAATCGGCATTCAAATCTGTGAGTTACAACTGCAAACGTACCCTTGTTAGTTATCAATATAAATTATATGACATTCTAGGCCTAGTATTAATCTTTGTTAAAATTATCATAAATAGCTTTGCAGTTCATTCATACTTTATATGGTTCCAGGAATGAATCAAAATATCAATACTTATATTGAGTCGTTTCAAAAGAAATGTCCCTTATCACAGAAAAGGTCACTTAGTTGAACAACTTTATGAAATCAAAACATTTTTATTTAAAATATTAACCCTCACTTTTCTAAATATTTTCGCAATGTTTCATCAACTTTTCAATTCCAAAACCAAAACATTGAAGGTCTTCTGAAGAAATAAAGTCAGAAAATACATTTTGACCATGAGAATAATTTTCTAAAATTCTAAATTTGTCCAAATTTCTGAACAAATGAAAATCTGTTGGAAATATGTCTGGCAAATAAGGTAGGTGTGTGAGGAGCAGAACTCAATTATGTTTTTCGATGCAGATTTAGTTTAGGCATGTTTCATGTGGCATGCCATTACAACATCCTTCCCCAAATGCCATGGTAATATCTCTTAAAGTTTGGGCAGTCAAGTGTCCAAGTTCAAACTCATAAAAAGAAAAAAAGAAAAAAATTAAAACAATGTATTTTCATGATCACATTTGTAGACATTGTGAACAATTTGTAAGCAATTGGAGTGGTAGTAAATATTATCAAAAAACAAAGGATTGGGGTTACTGTACCATAAGTTGACAGTGCTTTAATAGTTGACATTTCATACAAAAACCATGAATAATAAGATCCATGGTTAATTATTATAATTTAAAATTTGAAGGTAAGGTGCCTAAGTATTTTAGCCAGCTATACTGTGATCTATTTAGTTTGATGAAAACTAATTCTTGGTTTTTGTTGTTATAATAGTAAAGACGTGTTTAGTCTGAACAGGTGGTTTCAACTGACCCATTTCATTAGCATGGCAGGTCAAGTTAAATAAGCTTTTTAGTTGGTTTATATGTGTTCAATTATTTATTAATTACTGTTATCATGTGCACTAAGTTCATGAAAATCATTGGCTATCCTTTTCAGTATATTTATACAATGTTTTAGGGCTTGATTGTGGGTATCAACCTTTGTAACAAAAATAATCCTTAAACTCAGGAGTTGATATTGATGTCAACTATTAGTGTGCTGAACTGATGGCTTAAAATAATTTGCATGAATTGAAAAATATTAAGGTTTAATATCTGTCCTACAATCAGTGATATAGTTCAATCCTAACCAATGGTCGACAATGGGGTGTCACTTTGCGGAATGCTCTGTTAGCAAAGTTAACAAAGCAGGTGTTTGATATTGATAACTGAGCTTTTAGGCACCTACGTCCCATCTGACATTTCCCAATCTGCAAAGAACGTGGAATATTATTAATTACCCTCCATCTAAATACTATATATCTCATATGTCCAAAAGAACACTGAAAGAGTGAGATTTATCATCAGAGTCAAAAATTGTGTTAACCCAACACTCGAAAAACAACACTTCTGTCCATTACTTGTGTGTTTTAGAACATTAACTTTCTCCAGATATTATAAAAAATGTTTTCTATAAGAAAAGTTTAATGCCTTGTAATTCAGATGCCACAAGCCCTTACAACATATCAAAAATGCTGCTCTCTTCAATTTTTTAAGACCTAAAGCCCTTTTTTGGTACCAGGTCGCTGGCCTATTTAGGTAATTTTTTTTTTTTTTTTTTTTTTTTAGGTTTTTTTTTTTTTTTTTTTTTTTTTTTTTTTTTTTTTTTTTTTTTTTTTTTTTTTTTTTTTTTTTTTTTTTTTTTTTTTTTTTTGTAGCTCTCAAAACAATTTAATATTTTACTCCATTCAAAAGAACTGTCATTATTTGTGTGAAAAAACTCATGGCATTCATCTATATCTTGAATAGAGTTGTCATAAACAGAGATAACACTATTTCTATAAAGTTCTTGTTTTGTTCTTTGCTATCTGTTTGTACGAACTATAACAGCTTTTATATCATCAATATGCTTAAACAAATTAATTATAGCAGTATTTAATTATGAAAATTAGTTCCAACAAAATGATTTCTTAGATACTGCCCACTAAGCCAACATAAGTCAGCAAAACTAGCTAATGATAATAATCAGATTCTCTTAATCACAATGTAATATTAGCATCATTCCTCCTCAGTATGAATAATGATTAATTTAACGTGTCAATGATCATCAATTTTAGCATTATCAGGACCAGCAAACACATAATCATATTAATTATAACAATGTTTAGTGATTCAATTTTTGTCTTAGGTTTCATAGTGACAACAAATAACGAAAATGAGTTGCAACAAAGCACTTGCCTAAATGCTGTCCAATTGCCCTACATTAATCAACAAGACCCAGGTAATAGTGATAATAATTGAGTTCTCTCAGGCAATATGCAACATTAACATCATGGCTATTTTTTACTAGGATTAATTTAATTAAACAATGTTTTGTCAATTTATGCTTCATCAGGACAAGCAAACACATAATCACATTGATGCAAACAAGAGATAGTGCATCTCTCATAATTTGTTATTATATATATGTTTAATAAGGTTCTTGAGGTTCAGTTGATAAATAAAAACAACTATTTTGGTGATGTTGTTCTCATAATCATGCCAATGTTACTGGTGGATATGCTATCAGTATCTACTGTACATGCCATCGTATCTACAGTAGATTCCAATAGCATATCCACCAGTAACATTGGCATGATTATGAGAACAGTCTCGAAACACCAAAATAGTTGTTTCTATTTAGTGACTGAACCTCAAGAACCTTATTTAACACAATAGTAACAGTCCAAAAATATATCCATATATATTTAATATTTAATATTTTACTCCATCCAGAAGAACTGTCATTATTTATGTGAAAAAACTCATGGCATTCATCTATATCTTGAATAGAGTTGTCATCAATAGAGATAACATTATTTCTATAAAGTTCTTTTTTTGCTCATTGCCATTGAGATATTTTTTGATAGCTATAGGTACATCATTATTATTATTATTTTTTTTTTTTTTTTTTTTGATTGGTAGCAAAAATTATGACAAATAATTCTTTATTATGACACTCAAGAAACTTGTTAATATCACAAGGTTAAGGATTATAAAAGTTTTAGGATAAATTTTGAGCAACAAAAAGAAAGTAAGATAAATATTAATCTAGTAAAGTATTAAATTAAATTAATTAAACTTTCTAGGTTCTTTCATAAACTTCATAAATCCTGTCTTATAGAATTTCTTTGCTAAATAATTATTTTAATAAAATTTATAAATTAGTTTATAAATCTCTAATAACCTGAATATTTAAGGCAAAGCCCAATTTTTGGCTAGAAAAAAATGTGGGGTTGATTGAAAATTGTTTTGTTCCATTATACAGAGTGAGTATCTCTTAGTGTAAAAAAAAAATTCGCCATTCGCTTGTGAATGAATGCAGATTGTGTTGAAGAATACTACTTTTTGAGGTGGATTTTGTGGACAGATGAGTCTGTTTTTACAGGGGAAGGCATTTCTACCTACCCATGTATATCGTTGGTTTATATTTGTATTGCTTTCGAATAATGTGGAGGAGCACCATGGTGTTGGAAAATCATATTTTGCCGAACTTCTGGTGGAATATCGTGATGAAGTTGTGGTAGGATATTTTGTAACAAATCTAAGTAATTCTCATCATTCAATCTGTTGGGCAAAGTATGATTTTTCAACACTATTCGACAGCAATACAAAGATGAATAAACCAACGATACTCCACATGGAACGTCCTTACCTCCGCCTGCATTTAACGACAATAATTTTTATTTTTCTTATATCACTCCTCTGATCTCATTATCTCCACTATGGAGTTTCAATCAAACTTATCTGGTTTAGATGGTATTCCTGTTAAATTGTTGAAATTATGCCTTCCTGAAATCCTACCGGTTCTCCTCTTCATACATAATTTTTCCCTCCAGAACTCTGTATTTCCCACTTCCTGGAAAAAGGCCGCAAATCATCCCATCAATAAGAACCCAAACCCTATATCCCCAAAGGGCTACTGCCCTATATCCATACTTTCCAACCTTTTAAGCACCTAGAAAGATTGGTGCAATCCCAAAATTTCCAATTTTCTAAAAGATTCCAAGTTACTCGATCCCTTCCAATCTGGTTTCCGTCAGCCAGACGGATTCCACATCCAAGCAGCAACGGATAAAAAAGAATTGACCATCCTGATCTTCCTAAATTTCTCTAAAGCATTCGATACCTTAGACTATAATATCCTTTTTTTCCAAAATGAAATCATTGAACTTTTCCTATAGCGCCCTCTTTTGGTTTAAATCTTTCCTTTCCCTCTGCACCCAAGCAGTTGCCACCCCTAACCAAGGCCTATCCTCTTTCCTCACTCTACAGTCAGGAGTAGCTCAAGGTTCAAGCATTTCCCCTCTACTGTTTAATTCCTACATCAATGATCTTTCCCATTCAATTCACAATTGTTCCCACCATCTTTACGCCGATGGCTTCCAAATTTATTTCTCCTTTCCTCCATCCCAAATGTTAGCTGCGTTTTCCAAAATTCAGGAAGACCTGGACGAAATCTGTGCCAGGGCAAATCTGAACAAATTAGCGTTAAACGCAGCTAAAACTCAATTGCTATAAGATCACATTCCCTTCTCCATTCAAATGCCAACTTTCCCACATTATTCCTTAATGGTCATTCAATAACTTTCCATTCCTCTGTTAAAAATTTAGGCTTAACCATTGATCAAATCCTCTCCTGGAAATCCCATATTGTACAAATCTCCCGAAGGTCAATCGGTATCCTAAAACTATTTCACCGCTCCTGTCACTTCCTTCCCCTACCCACACGTAAACTTCTAGTATCCTCCCTTATCTTCCCCCAATTTGACTATGGTTGCGTGATATATGGCGGGCTCTCGACGGTTCTTGAAGACAGATTAAAACGCACCATGAATTGCTTCATTAGGTTTGTCTTTGGAACCTCGAGACGTTCCCATGTTTTGCATCTCTACACTGAGTTAAATTTGCTTTTCCCCTCCTTCCGCAGAAAATACTTCCTAGGCACCTACCTATTCCAAGTTATCAACACCTGTCACCCTCCCTTTGTTTACAGTACCCTGAAATTCCACTCTGCTCTCAAATCACTGCATACAAGATCTCGTCTTTCCAATCTCTATACTCCATCCCACAGAAGTACTGCATTCCAACGTTCCTTCCTAGTCCAATCTACTCTTTGGAATTCCCCCCCCCCCCCCCTGTATCCGCAATGCTTCTTTCCTTGGAACATTCAAAACACTTTTCTTTCACCATCTTCTTTCCCTCCAACCTGAGGCTCTCTAATTATAAGGATGTATGTACTATGTATGTAATCATCTAATTTAATTACTAGAACCGCCAGACATAAAACATTAGCATAAATTATAGTTTGATTATAATAATATTTTAATTTTTTGTAATGACAATTTTTGATTTTCTATCTTTTATTTTTCTTTAAGTTTCTATTTCTTTTTTTTCTTTTCTGCAATTTTATTTATAATATTAACCTCTATTTTGTATATTTATTTTTTCAATCTCTTTTTCTTTATAGTTTTTTTTTTCTTTTCCTAGTTTTTCTATGTATTTTTTTTTTTCATACATATTTGAATCAGATGCTTAAAGGATGAAATTGATAACAAATAATTAAGAATGTATAATTAAGTTGTAATTATTAAATTAGAAATATGTAATACAAAAGTTCGACAAATAAATATGTTTGTTCTTAAGCACTTACAAACACTATCATCTCATCATCATATCATTATTATTGTTATTATTTTATTGTTATCATTACTTACTATATTTTTAAATCAAAGTACTTAAATATTTTATAATTAACATCTCTTATTACTTTTAAGTGAATTGCTATAATCATATCTGTCTGGCTCTTCCAAATGAAGCTGGTGGTACAGAGAACTCTGATTCATCAGGTATTATAAAGTGTCAATTATCATTTTATATTTAAACATAAATTAAATAATAGATATTTTTTTGTACTAAAAATTATTAATGTAAAACACCATTTTTGGCCAGAAAAGATAAGGGTTAGAAAAACAATTGTCACCCCACTATATTTCAATAATTTGTGATTAATATATTTTTTACAAAAACAATTGGTGTCAGGTTCTCTAAAGATGGAGTTGATAATAAATAACTAAGAATGTTAAATTGTAAATAATATTAAAAATGGTCTAAGTAATTTTGAAGAAGAAATATGTTTTTTCTTATGCACTAACAACAATTATTCTCTCTTTTATAATTATTATTAATATATAGTTGTATATTAATAGAAAATAAATTGTTTATTTCTTTTCCTAGATAGAATTATTGTATGTCATGAAGCAGCTATCTTAGCACCTCTAAATGTTCAAATCACAGCAAGTAAGATTTATATCATCTTTTATATTAAAATAACAATTAATTTCTAGTAACTTTTATGTAATATTTTATAAAAAAATTTACCAAAAAATATATTATTTAATATATCTTTCAATGTAAAAGATATCCATGAACCCATTTTCTGGTGTTAAATTAATTTTAATTTGATTAAATTATTTTAAATAGTGTTTTGGCTTAAATTCACAAATATGTTCATTGTTAATTAAAAAAAAATTATGCTTCATTTTTTCATTAAAAAAACCTCATATTTTTAGGTAATGCTCACATGACTGTTCCATATATTATCTCAAAAACTCCATCAAATACCAACAGAGGATTTCCATTCCCTGGTAAGACTAATATATATTTTACATTGAACTGTATAATTATTAATATGTTATTGTATCCAATGGCGATTATACATATTATACTCAATCAAATCAACCAATTTTACATAAGATTTGGACATTGACCTCTTCAATTTCTTTGGTTTTTGGTATAGAAGTTGTACTTACCAAGACTAGTAAAAATGTCAAATATTACATTTTTCTGACTTTTGGTTTTTGAGTTATAAGCTTTTAAAAATTCAAAAAATACTGTTTTCGGTCTTCAGTATATTCAAAATTATGCCATTAAAAAACTATTGCTCCTAGAGAGCTCAAATTTGTGGCATTCTTTTCCATTTGAAATGCGTTTTAATTTAATATATCACTTGATGTATTTTCCGTCCATTTTTACTTTTTTCGAAATGTCCAAAAACGGTTTTCATAATTCCCAAAATACGTACTCTCCGATTTTTTCGAAAAAAAAAATATATATATAAGTGATTTATACTATAACTGACTACATGTGGGCAAAATTTTGGAATGGGACGGAAATAGGTTCTTTATAAAAATAAATATTTTGCATTTTTTTTTAATGGTGATTTAGTCCGGTCAATAAAGTATTGCAGATTTCGTTTTCTGTAATAAGAGGTTTTTCTACAAAAACTTGTTCAGGGTAGTTGAAAAGTAAATATACTAAAATTCCCGGAGTTTTCGGGCCTGGGAACAGGAGGGGGGGTTGTGGAAGATCCCTTTTTTTGGTTTAGCGCTTATTTCTCGAAAACGATGCTTCATATGCAAAACATTACAATTTAATAAATTAATGTAAATTAAATTCTATGCATTATTTATTTTCTACACATTTTTTCATATTCAGCACCGTTTCCGAGATATACGCTTGGCAAATGTAAAACATTTAAAAAGAATAAAATTAACCTCACGTTTTCTGTTAAACTCCCCTCTATATCTTCTATAACGTTCATCCTACGACAAAATTCTTCATAAATAATATTGTAGAACATTAAATTTCTTTCAAAACATACATATGTATGCCAATTTATCTTCAACCTGTCAAAAGTTACATAAATTATAACGTTTCTTGGTAAAACAAACATACCTAAGTCCTTAACATTTGCCAAGCGTATATCTCGGAAACGGTACAAAAATGAAAAATGTGTATACAATAAGAGTTGTAGAGAAGTCAATGAGCTTTAATTTATTAAATAGTCATGTTTTGCATACGACCCACCGTTTTCAAGATATGAGCGCAAAACCAAAAAAAGGGATCTTCTGCACCCCCCCCCCCTCTTCCTGTTTCCAGGCCTAAAAACTCCAGGAATTTTAGTATATTTACTTTCTAACTACCCTGAACAAGTTTCCGAAGAATACCCTTGGATTATAGAAACCGAACTCTATAATACTTTATTGACTGGACTAACTGTCCATTAAAAAAAAAGGCAAAATATTTTATTTTTTTTTACCGAAAACCCATTTCGGTCCTATTCTAAAATTTTGCCCCCATGTTGTCAGTTACTATATAAATCAAATATATTTTTTTCGAAAAAATCGAAGGGTATGTATTTTGGGAATCACGAAAACCGTTTTTGGACGTTTCCGAAAAAGTAATGATGGGCGGAAAATATACCAAGTAACATATCAAATAAAAAAGCATTTGGATGCAAGGCCGCAAATTGGAGCTCTCCAGGAGCAACAGTTTTTTAATGGCGTAATTTTGAATATACTGAGTGAAGACCAAAAACAGTATTTTTTAAAGCTTATAACTCAAAAACCGAAAGTCAGAAAATTGTAATACTTGACATTTTTACTATACCAAAAATCATAGAAATCGAAAAGGTCGATGTCCAAACCATTGGTTGATTTGACTTGGAATGACCCATCAGTAGAGTAGTAGAAAATCTAAACACATCTGTTAAACTGTAGCATCAATTCCATGACTCTAAATCTAAATTAATTAAATTGTTTTAGCGTTTTTGTTATCATTTTAGGAAATAAGAAAATACAGATACAGATAAACAAAAAAATATGTTCCTCAACATTTGCGGTGATCCTGAGATCCGCCCTCGTCGCCGCTTCGACCGCGCCTATACAGGCATCACAGGTGGGGGAGGGTAGAGACCCATCCCCCAGATACAACCCCCGCCATTATTTAAACTCCCCGCGGAATTCGCAGGACGGTAGGTGTGGGACACCACTTGGGAGTGCCTGTCCTCACAGACAGGGAAGGGTCCGGTAATCGGCGTACCTTTCACACCGGATCCAAGCCAGGCATGCACCTGGCTAAGACTACTTTTGGTTTCACTGCAGCTAACGCCACAGCTACTCGGCCCCCCTACCACGTCGAGGTAGTAGTCCGTAATTATTTTTAAAAAATCCCATTATTTCCAGGTAATTCTCAAATGACTAGTAATCCATATGTTAATCCAGAAACTCCATCATATGCCAGTAGAGGATTTCAAGCCCCTGGTAATGACTAATAAATATTTTACATTAGGCCATATAAGTATTAATAAGTTAATGCATCCAATGGCGATAGTAAATATTATACATAATAAGTAGAATAGTAAAAAATCCATATACATCTGTTGATCTGTAGCATCAATTTCATTATTCTAAATCTGAATCTAATCAAAGTTTTTTTGAAAAAATCTCATTATTTCCAGGTAATTCTCAAATGACTTGTAATCCATATGTAAACCCAGATATTCCATCATATGCCAATAGAGAATTTCAAGCCCCCAGTAAACACTAATAAATATTTTAAATTTAACTATATAATTATTAATATGATATTGTATCCAAAAGAGATAATATATATTTTAATTCAACGGGAGAGTAGTAGAAATTTGTAACACAACTGTCGTAGTGTAGCATCAACTTCATGATTCTAAATCTAAATCTAATCAAACTATTTTAGCATTTGTAAAATTAGAGATTATACTTAATTATTCTAAAAACTCTCATTATTTCCAGGTAATTCTCAAATGACTTGTAATCCATATGTAAACCCAGATACTCCATCATACGCCAATAGGGAATTTCAAGCCCCCGGTAAACACTAATAAATATTTTAAATTTAACTATATAATTATTAATATGATATTGTATCCAATAGGGATATTATATATTTTAATTCAACGGGAGAGTAGTAAAAATTTGTAACACATCTGTTGCACTGTAGCATCAACTTCATGATTCTAAATCTAAATCTAATCAAACTATATTAGCATTTGTAAAATTAGATATTACAGTTACAGATTAAGAAGATATTATACTTAATTATTCTAAAAAATTTCATTATTTCCAGGGATAATATATATTTTAATTCAACGGGAGAGTAGTAGAAATTTGTAACACATCTGTCGCACTGTAGCATCAACTGCATGATTCTAAATCTAATCAAATTATTTTAGCATTTGTAAAATTAGAGATTACAGTTAAAGATTAAGAAGATATTATACTTAATTATTCTAAAAACTCTCATTATTTCCAGGTAATTCTCAAATGACTTGTAATCCATATGTAAACCCAGATACTCCATCATACGCCAATAGGGAATTTCAAGCCCCCTATAAAAACCCTAATAAATATTTTAAATTTAACTATATAATTAATAATACGATATTGTATCCAATAGGGATAATATATATATTAATTCAACGGGAGAGTAGTAGACATTTGTAACACATTTGTCCCACTGTAGCATCAACTTCATGATTCTAAATCTAATCAAATTATTTTAGCATTTGTAAAATTAGAGATTACAGTTACAGATTAAGAGGATATTATACTTAATTATTCTAAAAACTCTCATTATTTCCAGGTAATTCTCAAATGACTTGTAATCCATATGTAAACCCAGATACTCCATCATACGCCAATAGGGAATTTCAAGCCCCCGGTAAACACTAATAAATATTTTAAATTTAACTATATAATTATTAATATGATATTGTATCCAATAGGGATATTATATATTTTAATTCAACGGGAGAGTAGTAAAAATTTGTAACACATCTGTTGCACTGTAGCATCAACTTCATGATTCTAAATCTAAATCTAATCAAACTATATTAGCATTTGTAAAATTAGATATTACAGTTACAGATTAAGAAGATATTATACTTAATTATTCTAAAAAATTTCATTATTTCCAGGGATAATATATATTTTAATTCAACGGGAGAGTAGTAGAAATTTGTAACACATCTGTCGCACTGTAGCATCAACTGCATGATTCTAAATCTAATCAAATTATTTTAGCATTTGTAAAATTAGAGATTACAGTTAAAGATTAAGAAGATATTATACTTAATTATTCTAAAAACTCTCATTATTTCCAGGTAATTCTCAAATGACTTGTAATCCATATGTAAACCCAGATACTCCATCATACGCCAATAGGGAATTTCAAGCCCCCTATAAAAACCCTAATAAATATTTTAAATTTAACTATATAATTAATAATACGATATTGTATCCAATAGGGATAATATATATATTAATTCAACGGGAGAGTAGTAGACATTTGTAACACATTTGTCCCACTGTAGCATCAACTTCATGATTCTAAATCTAATCAAATTATTTTAGCATTTGTAAAATTAGAGATTACAGTTACAGATTAAGAGGATATTATACTTAATTATTCTAAAAACTCTCATTATTTCCAGGTAATTCTCAAATGACTTGTAATCCATATGTAAACCCAGATACTCCATCATACGCCAATAGGGAATTTCAAGCCCCCGGTAAACACTAATAAATATTTTAAATTTAACTATATAATTATTAATATGATATTGTATCCAATAGGGATATTATATATTTTAATTCAACGGGAGAGTAGTAGAAATTTATAAAACATCTGTCACACTGTAGCATCAACTTCATGATTCTAAATCTAATCAAATTATTTTAGCATTTGTAAAATTAGAGATTACAGTTAAAGATTAAGAAGATATTATACTTAATTATTCTAAAAACTCTCATTATTTCCAGGTAATTCTCAAATGACTTGTAATCCATATGTAAACCCAGATACTCCATCATACGCCAATAGGGAATTTCAAGCCCCCTATAAAAACCCTAATAAATATTTTAAATTTAACTATATAATTAATAATACGATATTGTATCCAATAGGGATAATATATATATTAATTCAACGGGAGAGTAGTAGACAATTTGTAACACATTTGTCCCACTGTAGCATCAACTTCATGATTCTAAATCTAATCAAATTATTTTAGCATTTGTAAAATTAGAGATTACAGTTACAGATTAAGAGGATATTATACTTAATTATTCTAAAAACTCTCATTATTTCCAGGTAATTCTCAAATGACTTGTAATCCATATGTAAACCCAGATACTCCATCATACGCCAATAGGGAATTTCAAGCCCCCGGTAAACACTAATAAATATTTTAAATTTAACTATATAATTATTAATATGATATTGTATCCAATAGGGATATTATATATTTTAATTCAACGGGAGAGTAGTAAAATTTGTAACACATCTGTTGCACTGTAGCATCAACTTCATGATTCTAAATCTAAATCTAATCAAACTATATTAGCATTTGTAAAATTAGATATTACAGTTACAGATTAAGAAGATATTATACTTAATTATTCTAAAAAATTTCATTATTTCCAGGGATAATATATATTTTAATTCAACGGGAGAGTAGTAGAAATTTGTAACACATCTGTCGCACTGTAGCATCAACTGCATGATTCTAAATCTAATCAAATTATTTTAGCATTTGTAAAATTAGAGATTACAGTTAAAGATTAAGAAGATATTATACTTAATTATTCTAAAAACTCTCATTATTTCCAGGTAATTCTCAAATGACTTGTAATCCATATGTAAACCCAGATACTCCATCATACGCCAATAGGGAATTTCAAGCCCCCTATAAAAACCCTAATAAATATTTTAAATTTAACTATATAATTAATAATACGATATTGTATCCAATAGGGATAATATATATATTAATTCAACGGGAGAGTAGTAGACATTTGTAACACATTTGTCCCACTGTAGCATCAACTTCATGATTCTAAATCTAATCAAATTATTTTAGCATTTGTAAAATTAGAGATTACAGTTACAGATTAAGAGGATATTATACTTAATTATTCTAAAAACTCTCATTATTTCCAGGTAATTCTCAAATGACTTGTAATCCATATGTAAACCCAGATACTCCATCATACGCCAATAGGGAATTTCAAGCCCCCGGTAAACACTAATAAATATTTTAAATTTAACTATATAATTATTAATATGATATTGTATCCAATAGGGATATTATATATTTTAATTCAACGGGAGAGTAGTAGAAATTTATAAAACATCTGTCACACTGTAGCATCAACTTCATGATTCTAAATCTAATCAAATTATTTTAGCATTTGTAAAATTAGAGATTACAGTTACAGATTAAGAAGATATTATACTTAATTATTCTAAAAACTCTCATTATTTCCAGGTAATTCTCAAATGACTTCTAATCCATCTGTAAACCCAGATACTCCATCATACGCCAATAGGGAATTTCAAGCCCCCGGTAAACACTAATAAATATTTTAAATTTAACTATATAATTATTAATATGATATTGTATCCAATAGGGATAATATATATTTTAATTCAACGGGAGAGTAGTAAAAATTTGTAACACATCTGTCGCACTGTAGCATCAACTTCATGATTCTAAATCTAATCAAATTATTTTAGCATTTGTAAAATTAGAGATTACAGTTACAGATTAAGAAGATATTATACTTAATTATTCTAAAAACTCTCAATATTTCCAGGTAATTCTCAAATGACTTGTAATCCATATGTAAACCCAGATACTCCATCATACGCCAATAGGGAATTTCAAGACCCCGGTAAACACTAATAAATATTTTAAATTTAACTATATCATTATTAATATGATATTGTATCCAATAGGGATATTATATATTTTAATTCAACGGGAGATTAGTAGAAATTTATAACACATCTGTCACACTGTAGCATCAACTTCATGATTCTAAATCTAATCAAATTATTTTAGCATTTGTAAAATTAGAGATTACAGTTACAGATTAAGAAGATATTATACTTAATTATTCTAAAAACTCTCAATATTTCCAGGTAATTCTCAAATGACTTGTAATCCTTATGTAAACCCAGATACTCCATCATACGCCAATAGGGAATTTCAAGACCCCGGTAAAAACTAATAAATATTTTAAATTTAACTATATAATTATTCATATGATATTGTATCAAATAGGGATAATCTATATTTTAATTCAACGGGAGAGTAGTAGAAATTTGTAACACATCTGTCGCATTGTAGCATCAACTTCATGATTCTAATTCTAAATCTAATCAAACTATATTAGCATTTGTAAAATTAGAGATTACAGTTACAGATTAAGAAGATATTATACTTAATTATTCTAAAAAATCTCATAATTTCCTGGAATAATATATATTTTAATTCAACGGGAGAGTAGTAGAAATTTGTAACACATCTGTCGCACTGTAGCATCAACTTCATGATTCTAAATTTAAATCTAATCAAACTATATTAGCATTTGTAAAATTAGAGATTACAGTTACAGATTAAGAAGATATTATACTTAATTATTCTTAAAAAATCTCATTATTTCCTGGAATAATATATATTTTAATTCAACGGGAGAGTAGTAGAAATTTGTAACACATCTGTCGCACTGTAGCATCAACTTCATGATTCTAAATTTAAATCTAATCAAACTATATTAGCATTTGTAAAATTAGAGATTACAGTTACAGATTAAGAAGATATTATACCTAATTATTCTAAAAACTCTCAATATTTCCAGGTAATTCTCAAATGACTTGTAATCCATATGTAAACCCAGATACTCCATCATACGCCAATAGGGAATTTCAAGACCCCGGTAAACACTAATAAATATTTTAAATTTAACTATATAATTATTAATATGATATTGTATCCAATAGGGATATTATATATTTTAATTCAACGGGAGAGTAGTAGAAATTTATAAAACATCTGTCACACTGTAGCATCAACTTCATGATTCTAAATCTAATCAAATTATTTAAGCATTTGTAAAATTAGAGATTACAGTTACAGATTAAGAAGATATTATACTTAATTATTCTAAAAACTCTCATTATTTCCAGGTAATTCTCAAATGACTTGTAATCCATATGTAAACCCAGATACTCCATCATACGCCAATAGGGAATTTCAAGCACTCCGTAAACACTAATAAATATTTTAAATTTAACTATATAATTATTAATATGATATTGTATCCAATAGGGATAATATATATTTTAATTCAACGGGAGAGTAGTAGAAATTTGTAACACATCTGTCGCACTGTAGCATCAACTTCATGATTCTAAATCTAATCAAACTATTTTAGCATTTGTAAAATTAGAGATTACAGTTTCAGATTAAGAAGATATTATTCTAAAAAATCGCATTATTTCCAGGTAATTCTCAAATGACTTGTAATCCATATGTAAACCCATATACAACATCATATGCCAATAGAGAATTTCAAGCCCCTGGTAAACAATAATAATATTTTAAATTTAATTATATAATTATTAATATGATATTGTATCCAATAGGGATATTATATATTTAATAATTCACGGGGAGAGTAGTAGAAATTTATAAAACATCTGTCACACTGTAGCATCAACTTCATGATTCTAAATCTAATCAAATTATTTTAGCATTTGTAAAATTAGAGATTACAGTTACAGATTAAGAAGATATTATACTTAATTATTCTAAAAACTCTCATTATTTCCAGGTAATTCTCAAATGACTTGTAATCCATATGTAAACCCAGATACTCCATCATACTCCAATAGGGAATTTCAAGCACTCCGTAAACACTAATAAATATTTTAAATTTAACTATATAATTATTAATATGATATTGTATCCAATAGGGATAATATATATTTTAATTCAACGGGGAGAGTAGTAAAAATTTGTAACACATCTGTCGCACTGTAGCATCAACTTCATGATTCTAAATCTAATCAAATTATTTTAGCATTTGTAAAATTAGAGATTACAGTTACAGATTAAGAAGATTTTATACTTAATTATTCTAAAAACTCTCATTATTTCCAGGTAATTCTCAAATGACTTGTAATCCATATGTAAACCCAGATACTCCATCATACTCCAATAGGGAATTTCAAGCACTCCGTAAACACTAATAAATATTTAAAATTTAACTATATAATTATTAATATGATATTGTATCCAATAGGGATAATATATATTTTAATTCAACGGGAGAGTAGTAAAAATTTGTAACACATCTGTCGCACTGTAGCATCAACTTCATGATTCTAAATCTAATCAAATTATTTTAGCATTTGTAAAATTAGAGATTACAGTTACAGATTAAAAAGATATTATACTTAATTATTCTAAAAACTCTCAATATTTCCAGGTAATTCTCAAATGGCTTGTAATCCATATGTAAACCCAGATACTCCATCATACGCCAATAGGGAATTTCAAGACCCCGGTAAAAACTAATAAATATTTTAAATTTAACTATATAATTATTAATATGATATTGTATCCAATAGGGATAATATATATTTTAATTCAACGGGAGAGTAGTAGAAATTTGTAACACATCTGTCGTACTGTAGCATCAACTTCATGATTCTAAATCTAAATCTAATCAAACTATTTTAGCATTTGTAAAATTAGAGATTACAGTTACATATTAAGAAGATATTATACTTAATTATTCTAAACAATTTCATTATTTCCAGGTAATTCTCAAATGACTTGTAATCCATATGTAAACCCAGATACTCAATCATACCCCAATAGGGAATTTCAAGCCCCCGGTAAACACTAATAAATATTTTAAATTTAATTTTATAATTATTAATATGATATTGTATCCAACAGGGATAATATATATTTTAATTCAACGGGAGAGTAGTAGAAATTTGTAACACATCTGTCGCACTGTAGCATCAACTTCATGATTCTAAATCTAATCAAACTATTTTAGCATTTGTAAAATTAGAGATTACAGTTTCAGATTAAGAAGATATTATTCTAAAAAATCGCATTATTTCCAGGTAATTCTCAAATGACTTGTAATCCATATGTAAACCCAGATACTCCATCATACGCCAATAGGGAATTTCAAGCCCCCGGTAAACACTAATAAATATTTTAAATTTAACTATATAATTAATAATATGATATTGTATCCAATAGGGATATTATATATTTTATTTCAACGGGAGAGTAGTAGAAATTTATAAAACATCTGTCACACTGTAGCATCAACTTCATGATTCTAAATCTAATCAAATTATTTTAGCATTTGTAAAATTAGAGATTACAGTTACAGATTAAGAAGATATTATACTTAATTATTCTAAAAACTCTCATTATTTCCAGGTAATTCTCAAATGACTTGTAATCCATATGTAAACCCAGATACTCCATCATACGCCAATAGGGAATTTCAAGCCTCCGGTAAAGGCTAATAAATATTTTAAATTTAACTATATAATTATTAATATGATATTGTATCTAATAGGGATATTATATATTTTAATTCAACGGGAGAGTAGTAGAAATTTATAAAACATCTGTCACACTGTAGCATCAACTTCATGATTCTAAATCTAATCAAATTATTTTAGCATTTGTAAAATTAGAGATTACAGTTACAGATTAAGAAGATTTTATACTTAATTATTCTAAAAACTCTCATTATTTCCAGGTAATTCTCAAATGACTTGTAATCCATATGTAAACCCAGATACTCTATCATACTCCAATAGGGAATTTCAAGCACTCCGTAAACACTCATAAATATTTTAAATTTAACTATATAATTATTGATATGATATTGTATCCAATAGGGATAATATATATTTTAATTCAACGGGAGAGTAGTAAAAATTTGTAACACATCTGTCGCACTGTAGCATCAACTTCATGATTCTAAATCTAATCAAATTATTTTAGCATTTGTAAAATTAGAGATTACAGTTACAGATTAAGAAGATATTATACTTAATTATTCTAAAAACTCTCAATATTTCCAGGTAATTCTCAAATGGCTTGTAATCCATATGTAAACCCAGATACTCCATCATACGCCAATAGGGAATTTCAAGACCCCGGTAAAAACTAATAAATATTTTAAATTTAACTTTATAATTATTAATATGATATTGTATCCAATAGGGATAATATATATTTTAATTCAACGGGAGAGTAGTAAAAATTTGTAACACATCTGTCGCACTGTAGCATCAACTTCATGATTCTAAATCTAATCAAATTATTTTAGCATTTGTAAAATTAGAGATTACAGTTACAGATTAAAAAGATATTATACTTAATTATTCTAAAAACTCTCAATATTTCCAGGTAATTCTCAAATGGCTTGTAATCCATATGTAAACCCAGATACTCCATCATACGCCAATAGGGAATTTCAAGACCCCGGTAAAAAACTAATAAATATTTTAAATTTAACTATATAATTATTAATATGATATTGTATCCAATAGGGATAATATATATTTTAATTCAACGGGAGAGTAGTAGAAATTTGTAACACATCTGTCGTACTGTAGCATCAACTTCATGATTCTAAATCTAAATCTAATCAAACTATTTTAGCATTTGTAAAATTAGAGATTACAGTTACAGATTAAGAAGATATTATACTTAATTATTCTAAAAAATCTCATTATTTCCAGGTAATTCTCAAATGACTTGTAATCCATATGTAAACCCAGATACTCCATCATACGCCCATAGGGAATTTCAAGCCCCCGGTAAATACTAATAAATATTTTAAATTTAATTATATAATTATTAATATGATATTGTATCCAACAGGGATAATATATATTTTAATTCAACGGGAGAGTAGTAGAAATTTATAAAACATCTGTCACACTGTAGCATCAACTTCATGATTCTAAATCTAATCATATTATTTTAGCATTTGTAAAATTAGAGATTACAGTTACAGATTAAGAAGATTTTATACTTAATTATTCTAAAAACTCTCATTATTTCCAGGTAATTCTCAAATGACTTGTAATCCATATGTAAACCCAGATACTCCATCATACTTCAATAGGGAATTTCCAGCACTTTGAAACACTAATAAATATTTTAAATTTAACTATATAATTATTAATATGATATTGTATCCAATAGGGATAATATATATTTTAATTCAACGGGAGAGTAGTAAAAATTTGTAACACATCTGTCGCACTGTAGGATCAACTTCATGATTCTAAATCTAATCAAATTATTTTAGCATTATTAAAATTAGAGATTACAGTTACAGATTAAGAAGATTTTATACTTAATTTTTCTAAAAACCCTCATTATTTCCAGGTAATTCTCAAATGGCTTGTAATCCATATGTAAACCCAGATACTCCATCATACGCCAATAGGGAATTTCAAGACCCCGGTAAAAACTAATAAATATTTTAAATTTAACTATATAATTATTAATATGATATTGTATCCAATAGGGATAATATATATTTTAATTCAACGGGAGAGTAGTAGAAATTTGTAACACATCTGTCGTACTGTAGCATCAACTTCATGATTCTAAATCTAAATCTAATCAAACTATTTTAGCATTTGTAAAATTAGAGATTACAGTTACAGATTAAGAAGATATTATACTTAATTTTTCTAAACAATTTCATTATTTCCAGGTAATTCTCAAATGACTTGTAATCCATATGTAAACCCAGATACTCCATCATACTCCAATAGGGAATTTCAAGCACTCCGTAAACACTAATAAATATTTAAAATTTAACTATATAATTATTAATATGATATTGTATCCAATAGGGATAATATATATTTTAATTCAACGGGAGAGTAGTAAAAATTTGTAACACATCTGTCGCACTGTAGCATCAACTTCATGATTCTAAATCTAATCAAATTATTTTAGCATTTGTAAAATTAGAGATTACAGTTACAGATTAAAAAGATATTATACTTAATTATTCTAAAAACTCTCAATATTTCCAGGTAATTCTCAAATGGCTTGTAATCCATATGTAAACCCAGATACTCCATCATACGCCAATAGGGAATTTCAAGACCCCGGTAAAAACTTATAAATATTTTAAATTTAACTATAAAATTATTAATATGATATTGTATCCAATAGGGATAATATATATTTTAATTCAACGGGAGAGTAGTAGAAATTTGTAACACATCTGTCGTACTGTAGCATCAACTTCATGATTCTAAATCTAAATCTAATCAAACTATTTTAGCATTTGTAAAATTAGAGATTACAGTTACAGATTAAGAAGATATTATACTTAATTATTCTAAACAATTTCATTATTTCCAGGTAATTCTCAAATGACTTGTAATCCATATGTAAACCCAGATACTCAATCATACCCCAATAGGGAATTTCAAGCCCCCGGTAAACACTAATAAATATTTTAAATTTAATTATATAATTATTAATATGATATTGTATCCAACAGGGATAATATATATTTTAATTCAACGGGAGAGTAGTAGAAATTTGTAACACATCTGTCGCACTGTAGCATCATCTTCATGATTCTAAATCTAATCAAACTATTTTAGCATTTGTAAAATTAGAGATTACAGTTACAGATTAAGAATATATTATTCTAAAAAATCGCATTATTTCCAGATAATTCTCAAATGACTTTCAATTCATATGTAAACCCATATACAACATCATATGCCAATAGAGAATTTCAAGCCCCTGGTAAACAATAATAAATATTTTAAATTTAACTATATAATTATTAATATGATATTGTATCCAATAGGGATATTATATATTTTAATTCAACGGGAGAGTAGTAGAAATTTATTAAACATCTGTCACACTGTAGCATCAACTTCATGATTCTAAATCTAATCAAATTATTTTAGCATTTGTAAAATTAGAGATTACAGTTACAGATTAAGAAGATATTATACTTAATTATTCTAAAAACTCTCATTATTTCCAGGTAATTCTCAAATGACTTGTAATCCATATGTAAACCCAGATACTCCATCATACGCCAATAGGGAATTTCAAGCCCCCGGTAAACACTAATAAATATTTTAAATTTAACTATATAATTAATAATATGATATTGTAACCAATAGGGATATTATATATTTTATTTCAGCGGGAAAGTAGTAGAAATTTATAAAACATCTGTCACACTGTAGCATCAACTTCATGATTCTAAATCTAATCAAATTATTTTAGCATTTGTAAAATTAGAGATTACAGTTACAGATTAAGAAGATATTATACTTAATTATTCTAAAAAACTCTCATTATTTCCAGGTAATTCTCAAATGACTTGTAATCCATATGTAAACCCAGATACTCCATCATACGCCAATAGGGAATTTCAAGCCCCCGGTAAAGACTAATAAATATTTTAAATTTAACTATATAATTATTAATATGATATTGTATCCAATAGGGATATTATATATTTTAATTCAACGGGAGAGTAGTAGAAATTTATAAAACATCTGTCACACTGTAGCATCAACTTCATGATTCTAAATCTAATCAAATTATTTTAGCATTTGTAAAATTAGAGATTACAGTTACAGATTAAGAAGATTTTATACTTAATTATTCTAAAAACTCTCATTATTTCCAGGTAATTCTCAAATGACTTGTAATCCATATGTAAACCCAGATACTCCATCATACTCCAATAGGGAATTTTAAGCACTCCGTAAACACTAATAAATATTTTAAATTTAACTATATAATTATTAATATGATATTGTATCCAATAGGGATAATATATGTTTTAATTCAACGGGAGAGTAGTAAAAATTTGTAACACATCTGTCGCACTGTAGCATCAACTTCATGATTCTAAATCTAATCAAATTATTTTAGCATTTGTAAAATTAGAGATTACAGTTACAGATTAAGAAGATATTATACTTAATTATTCTAAAAACTCTCAATATTTCCAGGTAATTCTCAAATGGCTTGTAATCCATATGTAAACCCAGATACTCCATCATACGCCAATAGGGAATTTCAAGACCCCGGTAAAAACTAATAAATATTTTAAATTTAACTTTATAATTATTAATATGATATTGTATCCAATAGGGATAATATATATTTTAATTCAACGGGAGAGTAGTAGTAGAAATTTGTAACACATCTGTCGTACTGTAGCATCAACTTCATGATTCTAAATCTAAATCTAATCAAACTATTTTAGCATTTGTAAAATTAGAGATTACAGTTACAAATTAAGAAGATATTATACTTAATTATTCTAAACAATCTCATTATTTCCAGGTAATTCTCAAATGACTTGTAATCCATATGCAAACCCAGATACTCAATCATACCCCAATAGGGAATTTCAAGCCCCCGGTAAATACTAATAAATATTTTAAATTTAATTATATAATTATTAATATGATATTGTATCCAACAGGGATAATATATATTTTAATTCAACGGGAGAGTAGTAGAAATTTATAAAACATCTGTCACACTGTAGCATCAACTTCATGATTCTAAATCTAATCAAATTATTTTAGCATTTGTAAAATTAGAGATTACAGTTACAGATTAAGAAGATTTTATACTTAATTATTCTAAAAACTCTCATTATTTCCAGGTAATTCTCAAATGACTTGTAATCCATATGTAAACCCAGATACTCCATTATACTCCAATAGGGAATTTCAAGCACTCCGTAAACACTTATAAATATTTTAAATTTAACTATATAATTATTAATATGATATTGTATCCAATAGGGATAATATATATTTTAATTCAACGGGAGAGTAGTAAAAATTTGTAACACATCTGTCGCACTGTAGCATCAACTTCATGATTCTAAATCTAATCAAATTATTTTAGCATTTGTAAAATTAGAGATTACAGTTACAGATTAAGAAGATTTTATACTTAATTATTCTAAAAACTCTCATTATTTCCAGGTAATTCTCAAATGACTTGTAATCCATATGTAAACCCAGATACTCCATTATACTCCAATAGGGAATTTCAAGCACTCCGTAAACACTAATAAATATATTTTAAATTTAACTATATAATTATTAATATGATATTGTATCCAATAGGGATAATATATATTTTAATTCAACGGGAGAGTAGTAAAAATTTGTAACACATCTGTCGCACTGTAGCATCAACTTCATGATTCTAAATCTAATCAAATTATTTTAGCATTTGTAAAATTAGAGATTACAGTTACAGATTAAGAAGATATTATACTTAATTATTTTAAAAACTCTCAATATTTCCAGGTAATTCTCAAATGGCTTGTAATCCATATGTAAACCCAGATACTCCATCATACGCCAATAGGGAATTTCAAGACCCCGGTAAAAACTAATAAATATTTTAAATTTAACTTTATAATTATTAATATGATATTGTATCCAATAGGGATAATATATATTTTAATTCAACGGGAGAGTAGTAGAAATTTGTAACACATCTGTCGTACTGTAGCATCAACTTCATGATTCTAAATCTAATCAAACTATTTTAGCATTTGTAAAATTAGAGATTACAGTTACAGATTAAGAAGATATTATTCTAAAAAATCGCATTATTTCCAGGTAATTCTCAAATGACTTGTAATCCATATGTAAACCCATATACAACATCATATGCCAATAGAGAATTTCAAGCCCCTGGTAAACAATAATAAATATTTTAAATTTAACTATATAATTATTAATATGATATTGTATCCAATAGGGATATTATATATTTTAATTCAACGGGAGAGTAGTAGAAATTTATAAAACATCTGTCACACTGTAGCATCAACTTCATGATTCTAAATCTAAATCTAATCAAACTATATTAGCATTTGTAAAATTAGAGATTACAATTCCAGATTAAGAAGATATTATACTTAATTATTCTAAAGAATCTCATTATGTCCAGGTAATTCTCAAATGACTTGTAATCCATATGTAAACCCAGATACTCCATCATACGCCCATAGGGAATTTCAAGCCCCCGGTAAGCACTAATAAATATTTTAAATTTAACTATATAATCATTAATATGATATTGTATCTAATAGGGATAATATATATTTTAATTCAACGGGAGAGTAGTAAAAATTTGTAACACATCTGTCGCACTGTAGCATCAACTTTATGATTCTAAATCTAAATCTAATCAAACTATATTAGCATTTGTAAAATTAGAGATTACAGTTCCAGATTAAGAAGATATTATACTTAATGATTCTAAAAAATCTCATTATTTCCAGGTAATTCTCAAATGACTTGTAATCCATATGTAAACCCAGATACTCCATCATACGGCCATAGGGAATTTCAAGCCCCCGGTAAGCACTAATAAATATTTTAAATTTAACTATATAATTATTAATATGATATTGTATCCAATAGGGATAATATATATTTTAATTCAACGGGAGAGTAGTAGAAATTTGTAACACATCTGTCGCACTGTAGCATCATCTTCATGATTATAAATCTAAATCTAATCAAATTATTTTAGCATTTGTAAAATTAGAGATTACAGTTACAGATTAAGAAGATATTATTCTAAAAAATCTCATTATTTCCAGGTAATCCTCAAATGACTTGTAATCCATATGTAAACCCATATACAACATCATATGCCAGTAGAGAATTTCAAGCCCCTGGTAAACAATAATAAATATTTTAATTTGAACTTTATAATTATTAATATGATATTGTATCCAATAGGGAAAATATATATTTTAATTCAACGGGAGAGTAGTAGAAATTTGTAACACATCTGTCACACTGTAGCATTAACTCTATGACTCTAAATCTAAATTTAATGAATTGTTTGAATGTTTTTGTTATCATTTTAGGAAATAAAAAGTTACAGATACATATAAATATAAAATTATATTTAATTATTCTTAAAAAATACCATTATTTCCAGGTAATTCTCAAATGATTAGTAATCCATACGTTAATCCAGAAACCAATAGAGGATTTCAAGCCCCTGGTAACGACTAATGAATATTTTACATTAAACCATATAAGTATTAATAAGTTAATGCATCCAATAGGGATAATAAATATTGTACTTAATAAGTAGAATAGTAAAAATCCATATACATCTGTTGATCTGTAGCATCAATTTCATTATTCTAAATCTAAATTTAATAAATTGTTTTAGTGCTTTTTTTATCATTTTTGGTAATTAAAAATTACAGTTACTGATGAATAAAAAATTATTTGCTTAAAAAATCTCATTATTTTCGGGCAATTCTGAAATGACTAGTAATTCATATGTAAACCCGGAAATGCTATCATATGCCAATAGAGAATTTCAAACTGCTGGTAAAGACTAATAAATATTTTACATTGAACTATATAATTATTAATATGTTACTGTATCCAATAGGGATAATACATATTATAATTCATCAGGAGAGTAGTAGAAATTCTTAACACATCTGTTGAACTGTAGCATCAATTTCAGGTCTCTAAATCTTAATTTAATAAATTGTTTTAGTGTTTTTCTTATTATTTTTGGTAATTAAAAATTACAGTTACTGATGAATAAAAAATTATTTGCTTAAAAAATCTCATTATTTTCAGGCAATTCTGAAATGACTAGTAATTCATATGTAAACCTGGAAATGCTATCATATGCCAATAGAGAATTTCAAACTGCTGGTAAAGACTAATAAATATTTTACATTGAACTATATAATTATTAATATTTTAGTGTCTCCAATAGGAATAATACATATTATACATCTTCAGGAGAGTAGTAGAAATTTCTACCATATCTGTTGAGCAGTAGCATTAATTTCATGACTCTAAATCTAAATTTAATAAATTTTTTTAGTGTTTTTGTTACCATTTTAGGATATAACAAATTACAGATACTGACAAATAAAAAATTATACTTAATTGTTCTTAAAAAATCATAATATTTTCAGGTAATTCTCAAATGACTGGTAATCCATATGTAAACCAGGAAACTCCATCATATGCCGAAAGAGGATATCAAGTCCCTGGTAAAGACTAATAAATATTTTACATTGAACTATATAATTAATAATATGTTACTGTATCTAATATAGTCCAGTAAAATAAGGCTCCAAATGGCCGTTTTCAAGAAATAACTGCGGAACTTTTATTCTCAACGGATCTTTATGTTTTTCAGGGTGCTGAATCCGAATCTGAAGGTTGCTAGGACGGCAACCATCGGCTTCATATTCAAAATCGCAAAAAACCGCCAAAAACACGATAACGAAGCTTTTTTTGAAGAAAGTCTTCAAATATTAATTGTACCTGGAACTAGTACCTACATAATGAAAAAACGAAATCCGAAATCGGACCATTTTTCGCGAAGTTACGTTATTTGGAAAAAATGGAGAAATTGGCCAACTTTCCGTCAGTCCCACAGCTCCGCGAAAACACGTTTGTCGTACTCTTATGGCTATAACTCTGAAACTATTTGTCCGATACAACATTACTTGTTAACATCTTAAAGCTGATTAAATTTACTATTAGAATCTATAAATGAAGTTTTAATCAAACCCCGTAAAATGTACATGCCAGCCCGCTAATAAAAACGTACTGTTGTAAAATCCAAGTGTTTTTGGCACATTTGTCGCTCTAACTCCTCAAATATTTGTTCACTAGCGGTCGCAAATTTCTTTTTTCTATTTCAAAGCTGATTAAATTCGCTATCAAATGCTATATATGTAAATTATATTAAACCACCCAAGCTAGCACGCTAAATGTGTATGTTTTGGCAAAATATGTAAATTATGACATGTTCAGTAGACTGGTGTGGGTATTTCACGGTGTTAATTATAAATTATAATTATAAATTATAAATCTCCTTGAAGGTTTAAATTTCCACATCATAACGGACAATAAGCCATTAATACACGCTTTCCAACAAAGATCTGAGACAGCCTCTCCTCGTCGAATTAGGCATCTAAATTTCATAAGCCAGTTTACCACAGATATCAGATACAGACCCGGATCCGAAAATGTGGTAGCTGACACACCATCCCGAATCGAAGAAATTCAATCACCGGATGAATTCTCAGAAATAGCGGAAGCACAGAAGAAGGACAGTGGCATAGAAGACCTCAAGAAAAATATCAGGCTGCAACTAAAATTCATCATCATCCCCGGTACAAATATATAGCTCCTTTGCGAGACTTCAACTTCGACAGCTCGACCCTACGTCCTAAAAGAGTTTCGCCGCGTCATTTTCGACCGCCTTCATTCATTGAGCCACCCAGGTATCAGAGCTAGAAGATAGTTGCTCGCTTGTCGCTACTTGTGGCCAGAAATTAATCGGGATGTTGGTCAATGGGCAAAGACCTGCATTCCTTGCCAAAAGTCTAAAATTCACCGCCACACAGTGACTCCTCTAGGCAGTTACTTACCGGCACCTAGATTTCAACACGTGCACATCGACATAGTGGGACCACTGTTACCATCTGATGGAATGAGATACCTTCTAACCATGGTAGACAGAGCGACTCACTGGCCAGAAGCGATTCCACTCGCTGAGATCAGTGCTTCGGCTGTCGCTCAGGTATTTTATGCCAATTGGGTTACACGATTCGGCTCTCCTCAGCGGATTACGACAGACCAAGGCAGACAATTTGAGGCGGAACTTTTCTTAGGCTCTCAGCAATAATGGGGATTCGGAGGCAGAGAACTACCGCTTATCATCCACAGTCCAATGACTGTGTGGAGAGATGGCACCGGAGCTTGAAAACAGCATTAACGGCTCATCTTAGCTCTACACGTTGGACACAGGTTTTGCCATCCGTGTTGCTCGGACTACGGACTACTTTCAGAGAAGATGTGGGAGCTAGTGTGGCTGAATATGGGCAACCCTTGCGTCTTCCAGGTGTCTTTTTAGAGGACACAACAAGACGAGAACCTCGTGTTACCCTACAGCAGTTAAAAGAGGATCTCGCACGACTCAAGCCCTCAAAACCAAGGGAAATGTACAACAGAAAAACCTTCCAACATAAGGATTTAGCAACTTGTTCCCACGTATTCCTGCGTGAAGATGCTGTTCGTAAACGACTAACACCTCCATATTCTGCCCCCCACCAAGTCTTACGTCGAGGCGATAAGATATTTACTCTTTTGATCGGCAATAGAGAAGTTACTGTCTCCCTCGAACGTCTCAAGCCAGCCTATATCCTATCTAATGATACACATACGGAAACAACTATAATAAAACCATCATCATCACCAATTAATGAAGACCATAGCAAGAATAAACAAGAAAAAGTATGTTCATCATCTGGACAACCCCAGACATCAAATAATCAGGAAGACGGTTACAGAACAAGGAGCGGACGTTTGGTGAAGAAGGTGATCAGTGACTCCATCACTAGGAGGGGAGTGATGTAGCGGTAGCTACGAAGCATAACAAATATTAGTTTTACTAATTTTTTTTTTTTTAACGGACTACTTTTATGTGTTGCGAGGGCAACCAGTTTTGTATATAATTATTAATAATGTTTTAATTGTAACCTTCCCAGTTTGGTTGTTATGATTATAAAATAAAGTGTTTTTTATTTTGTGTTAAATTTTGAACACACAGTTTTTAATGTCGAGACCTTCTGGTTTACCTTAAAAATAATCATACTCGACAAGGATATGAGGTCCCTGGTAAAGACTAATAAATATTTTACATTGAACTATATAATTAAATAAAATTTATTTTATTTTCATTTTCAGAATTATAAATATGTTAGTGTATTCAACTGAAACAATACATATTATACATCTTCAGGAGAGTAGTAGAAATTCCTAACACATCTGTTGAAATGTAGCATTAATTTCATTACTCTAAATATAAATTTAATAAATTGTTTTAGTGTTTTTGTTATTATTTTTGGTAATTAAAAATTACAGTTAAAGATGAGTAAAAAATTATATACTTAAAATATCTCATTATTTTCAGGTAATTCTCAAATGTATAGTAGACATATATATCAAGAACATTGTAATTCATGTGTAAACCCGGAAATGCCATCAAATGCCCATAGAGAATTTCAAACCACTGGTAAAGACTAATAAATATTTTACATTGAACTATATAATTAAATAAAATTCATTTTAATTTCATTTTCGTAAATACAAATATTTTACTGTATCCAACTGCGATAATACATATTATACATCTTCAGGAGAGTATTAGAAATTCCTAAAACATCTATTGAACTTTAGCATTGATTTCATGACATTAAATCTGAATTTAATAAATTGTTTTAGTGTTTTTGTTATAAGTTTTGGTGATTAAAAATTACAGTTACAGATGAATAAAAAGATATATTCTTAAAATATCTCATTATTTTCAGGTAATTCTCAAAGGTCAAGTAATTCATATGTAAACCCGGAAATGCCATTGACTGCCAATAGAGAATTTCAAACTGCTGGTAAAAACTAATAAATATTTTACATTGAACCATATAATTATTAATATGTTACTGTATCCAATAGGATATAATACATATTATACATCTTCAGGAGAGTAGTAGATATTCCTAGCACATCTGTTGAGATGGAGCATCAATTTTATAACTCTAAATCTAAATTTAATAAATTGTTTTAATGTTTTTGTTATTATTTTTGGTAATTAAAAATTACAGTTACAGATGAATAAAAAAATATATTCTTAAAATATCTCATTATTTTCAGGTAATTCTCAAATGTCAAGTAATTCATATGTAAACCCAGAAATGCCATTGACTGCCAATAGAGAATTTCAAACTGCTGGTAAAAACTAATAAATATTTTACATTGAACCATATAATTATTAATATGTTACTGTATCCAATAGGATATAATACATATTATACATCTTCAGGAGAGTAGTAGATATTCCTAGCACATCTGTTGAGATGGAGCATCAGTTTCATGACCCTAAAACTAAATTTAATAAATTATTTTAGTGTTTTTGTTATTATTTTTGGTCATTAAAAACTGCAGTTACTGATGAATAAAAAATTAAATTCTTAAAAAATCACATTATTTTCAGGTAATTCTCAAATGATTAGTAATTCATATTTAAACACGGAAACTCCATCATATGCCGACATAGGATACCAAGTCCCTGGTAAAGACTAATAAATATTATATATTGTACTATATAACTATTAATGTTACTGTATCCAATGGCGACCATATATATATTAATTCATCAGGAGAGTAGTAGAAATTCCT
Source organism: Euschistus heros (assembly GCA_003667255.2). NCBI lineage: Eukaryota > Metazoa > Arthropoda > Insecta > Hemiptera > Pentatomidae > Euschistus > Euschistus heros. Next base: position 1,802,943 of record RCWM02000095.1, read on the forward strand.
AACACATATGTTGAAGTGTAGCATTAATTTCATGATTCTAAATCAAAATTTAATAAATTGTATTAGTGTTTTTGTTACCATTTGAGGAAATAAGAAATTATACTTAATTATTCTTAAAAAATCTTATTACTTTTAGGTACTTCTCAATTAAGTAGTAATCCATATGTCAATACAGAAACTCCATCATATGACAATAGAGGATATCGAGTCCCTGGTAAGGACAAATAAATATTTTACATTGAACTATATAATTAAATAAAATTTATTTTAATTTCATTTTCATAATTACAAATATGTTACTGAGTCCAACTGTGATAATACATATTATACATCTTCAAGATAGTATTAGAAATTCCTAAAACATCTATTGAACTGTAGCATTGATTTCATGACATTAAATCTGAATTTAATAAATTATTTTAGTGTTTTTGTTATAAGTTTTGGTAATTAAAAATTACAGTTACAGATGAATAAAAAATTATATTCTTAGAATATCTAATTATTTTCAGGTAATTCTCAAATGCCTAGTAATTCATATGTAAACCCGGAAACACCATGTCTATATGCCAATAGAGAATTTCAAACCCTTGGTAAAGACTAATAAATATTTTAAATTGAACTATATAATTATTTAAATGTTACTGTATCCAATAGCGATCATATATATATATCAATTCATCAGGAGATTAGTAGATATTCCTAGCACATCTGTTGAGATGGATCATCAATTTCATAACTCTAAATCTAAATTTAATAAATTGTTTTATTGTTTTTTTATTATTTTTGGTAATTAAAAATTACAGTTACAGATGAATATGAAAATATATTCTTAAAATATCTCATTATTTTCAGGTAATTCTCTAATGTCAAGTAATTCATATGTAAATGCAGAAATGCCATCAAATGCCAATAGAGAATTTCAAACCGCTGGTAAAGACTAATAAATATTTTACATTGAACTATATAATTAATAATATGTTACTGTATCCAATAGGAATAATACATATTCTACATCTTCAAGAGAGTAATAGATATTCCTAGCACATCTGTTGAGATGGAGCATCGATTTCATCACTCTAAATCTAAATTTAATAAATTGTTTGAAGATTTTCGTTATCATTTTAGAATATATAATAAAAAATTATACTTAATTATTCTTAAATATCTTATTATTTTCAGGTACTTCTCAAATAACTACTTCTCCATTTGTCAAAACAGAAACTCCATCATATGCTGATAGAGGATATGAAGTCCCTGGTAAAGACTAATAAATATTTCACATTGAACTATATAATTAAATAAAATTCATTTTAATTTCATTTTCATAATTATAAATATTCTACTATATTGAACTGTGATAATACATATTATACATCTTCAGGAGAGTAGTAGAAATTCTTAACACATCTGTTGAACTGTAGCATTAATTTCATGAATCTAAAGCTAAATTTATTAAATTGTTTTAGTGTTTTTGTTATTATTTTTGGTAATTAAAAATTACAGTTACAGATGAATAAAAAAATATATTCTTAAGATATCTCATTATTTTCAGGTAATTCTCAAATGTCAAGTAATTCCTATGTAAACCCGGAAATGCCATTAAATGCCAATAGAGAATTTCAAACTGCTGGTAAAGACTAATAAATATTTTACATTGAACTATATAATTAATAATATGTTACTGTATCCAATAGGAATAATACATATTCTACATCTTCAAGAGAGTAATAGATATTCCTAGCACATCTGTTGAGATGGAGCATCGATTTCATCACTCTAAATCTAAATTTAATAAATTGTTTTAAGATTTTCATTATCATTTTAGAATATATAATAAAAAATTATACTTAATTATTCTTAAATATCTTATTATTTTCAGGTACTTCTCAAATAACTACTTCTCCATTTGTCAAAACAGAAACTCCATCATATGCCGATAGATATGAAGTCCCTGGTAAAGACTAATAAATATTTTACATTGAACTATATAATTAAATAAAATTCATTTTAATTTCATTTTCGTAAATACAAATATTTTACTGTATCCAACTGCGATAATACATATTATACATCTTCAGGAGAGTATTAGAAATTCCTAAAACATCTATTGAACTTTAGCATTGATTTCATGACATTAAATCTGAATTTAATAAATTGTTTTAGTGTTTTTGTTATAAGTTTTGGTGATTAAAAATTACAGTTACAGATGAATAAAAAGATATATTCTTAAAATATCTCATTATTTTCAGGTAATTCTCAAAGGTCAAGTAATTCATATGTAAACCCGGAAATGCCATTAAATGCCAATAGAGAATTTCAAACTGCTGGTAAAAACTAATAAATATTTTACATTGAACTATATAATTATTAATATGTTACTGTATCCAATAGGAATAATACATATTATACATCTTCAGGAGATTAGTAGATATTCCTAGCACATCTGTTGAGATGGAGCATCAATTTCATAACTCTAAATCTAAATTTAATAAATTGTTTTAATGTTTTTGTTATTATTTTTGGTAATTAAAAATTACAGTTACAGATGAATGTAAAAATATATTCTTAAAATATCTCATTATTTTCAGGTAATTCTCCAATGTCAAGTAATTCATATGTAAATGCGGAAATGCCATCAAATGCCAATAGAGAATTTCAAACCGCTGGTAAAGACTAATAAATATTTTATATTGAACTATATAATTATTAATATGTTACTGTATCCAATAGGAATAATGAATATTTTACATCTTCAGGAGAGTAATAGATATTCCTAGCACATCTGTTGAGATGGAGCATCGATTTCATCACTATAAATCTAAATTTAATAAATTGTTTTAAGATTTTGTTACCATTTTAGAATATATAATAAAAAATTATACTTAATTATTCTTAAATATCTTATTATTTTCAGGTACTTCTCAAATAACTACTTCTCCATTTGTCAAAACAGAAACTCCATCATATGCCGATAGAGGATATGAAGTCCCTGGTAAAGACTAATAAATATTTTACATTGAACTATATAATTAAATAAAATTCATTTTAATTTCATTTTCGTAATTACAAATATTTTACTGTATCCAACTGCGATAATACATATTATGCATCTTCAGGAGAGTAGTAGAAATTCCTAACACCTCTGTTGAAATGTAGCATTGATTTCATGACTCTAAAACTAAATTTAATAAATTTTTTTAGTGTTTTTGTTATTATTTTTGGTAATTAAAAATTACAGTTACAGATGAATAAAAAAATATATTCTTAAGATATTTCATTATTTTCAGGTAATTCTCAAATGTCAAGTAATTCCTATGTAAACCCGGATATGCCATTGATTGCCAATAGAGAATTTCAAACTGCTGGTAAAAACTAATAAATATTTTACATTGAACTATATAATTAATAATATGTTACTGTATCCAATAGGAATAATACATATTATACATCTTCAGGAGAGTAATAGATATTCCTAGTACATCTGTTGAGATGGAGCATCGATTTCATCACTCTATAAATCTAAATTTAATAAATTGTTTTAAGATTTTCGTTACCATTTTAGAATATATAACAAAAAATTATACTTAATTATTCCTAATTATTCTTAAATATCTTATTATTTTCAGGTACTTCTCAAATAACTACTTCTCCATTTGTCAAAACAGAAACTCCATCATATGCCGATAGAGGATATGAAGTCCCTGGTAAAGACTAATAAATATTTTACATTGAACTATATAATTAAATAAAATTCATTTTAATTTCATTTTCGTAATTACAAATATTTTACTTTATCCAACTGCGATAATACATATTATGCATCTTCAGGAGAGTAGTAGAAATTCCTAACACCTCTGTTGAACTGTAGCATTAATTTCATGACTCTAAAACTAAATTTAATATTAATGTAAATTGGTTTGTCATTTTGTTATTATTTTTAGTTATTAGAAATTACAGTTACAGATGAAGAAGAAATTATACTTAATTATTTTTATAGAATCTCATTATTTTCAGGTAGTTCTCAAATGACTAGCAATCCATATGTTATCCCGGAGACTGAATCATATGGCAGTAGAGAGTTTCAAGGCCCTGGTAAAGACTAATAATTATTTTACTTGGAACTATATAATTATTAATATGTTACTGCATACAATGGCGATAATACATATTATACTGATGAGTAGAATGGTAGACAAATCTAAACACATCTGTTGAATTGTAGCATTCATTCTATGATTTAATTCTAAATCTAATCAACTTATTTTTGCGTTTTTGTTATTATTTTTGGCATTTACAAATATCTGTAAATTTCAGTTACAGATGAAGAAAAGTTACAGAATGATAGAAGAGTAGACAATAATGATATAGAGAGCCAACGTGTAATGAGCTCTAATAGAGATATAGAATCAGAAGATATAGAGGAGCAAAAGGGCACAGATGTTGAGAATTCAAATTTAGAAGATTCAGTAACTAACTCAGATGGTTATTAGTATATTGTCATATTTTTTAATGGATATAGTAAATTGTAATATATAAATGTTTAATGATTCAAAGAATTAAATGTATTTAACAAATAAATGGTTACGGTTGTATGACCATCAATATTTTTTAAATTACAGAAAAGTTTACAACTGAGCAGACATCAAACCTGGAAGAAATAGGAGATTCGAACAAAGGTAGTTTATAAATTCATTATATTTATATATTTCATCATTTTTAAATCAGGATAAAGAATCACATGCTTTTTTTTTTTTTTTTTTTATCACAATATGATATAGAGCTCTTACAGTACACTAATACAGCACCCTCCCTAACACTACGGACAAAGGTCTTCAACAAAACACACCCTATGGTTACCTCCCCTAGGTAGACACCCCGGTTCGGGGAGCTGGTCAGGATGCTCAACGGGGGCACCCCCCCCCCCCCCCACAAGGATTGATAACCTCCTCCCCTTAAAATCCTACTATTACGAAACCTGCAACAATGAAAGCGGTGGAATTCCACTTTAATATAATAATGGATGTGTGGGAGATGGAAGGAATATTGTGGAGAATTTATGGCCCAGATTGGAATCTGGAGGATGAGAACGAATGATGATCTGACAAGACTATAAGAACGCAGATATTGTAAGGGTAATTAAAGAAGGATGGCTCCGATGGGTGTTCATAGAATTAGAATGACCCAGGATCAGATTCCTAGGAGATTCCTGAACGAAAGGATTTATGGGACAGGTAGAGTGGGAAGACCTCTGCTCCGATGGATTGATGGAGTGGCAGCGGATGCCAGGTCCATCTTGGGAATTCGCAATTCGAGAGCTGAGGCAACCAATAGAGAAGACTGGCAGACCAAGCTGCAGGAGGTCTTGACTCTGATTACCACGTATACAGAGTTAGTCTGACCAGAGACGGCAATCCGCAAACATCAGTTCTATATCTCAACTGATCTATAAGTGTTTTTGTTCCAATTCGTTCATTTTTGTTTCCTTAATCAGATCTATATAATTATCATTTTACTTCTGTGAATTATTATTAGTTACTTTCTCCGTATTACTGAAGAAACATCAAAAAAACAATTCAATACCCGTCAGCAGAGCGGTGAGTGTTTATACTTAATCCGTAAAGTATGTTTATACTCGCAGTATGCTTATCAGGCAGGTAAATCCTGTGAGGTGGCTCTTCAACACCTAACATCCAAGATTGAAAAATCATTGGACCAAAAGGAAATAATGGCGGGCATCTTCATTGATATAGAAGGAGCCTTCGAAAGAAACCCCCTACCTGACAATAGAGAGAGCCCTGGAGGAAAAACAGATTGATCCAACTATCCACCTGTGGATATGCTCGATGTTAAAGGGGAGAATAATATACTCTGAATTAGGAGATAACAAACTGTGGGTGGAACCCGTTGGTGGATGCCCACAAGGGGAGTTGACTCCCTACTGAGTGATATTAACAAAGCAGGCTTCTACACACAGGGATATGCGGATGACATCACTATCCTGGTGGGTGGCAGGCATCAGGCTGCCATATCGGACCTGTCCTTAACTAAGGACTTTAATTTAAAATCCAATTATTTCCATGAAGCCCTTTCCTCTGCTCCTGATCGAAAATCGAAGAAACGGCATCTCCTGCTTAAATTTTCACTTTGTGATTCACATGCATCCTCATCTATCTATCCTGTATCTCCCGATGAATTAAATTCATCCTTCCTCCTATTTAACCCCAGCTCCATTCAAAGATTCTAATTTTTATTCTTCTGATATCTCCCCCTCTGAACTTATTTCCTCCATAATGAATTCCCATTCCAATTCTACGGACGCAGATAATATTCCTAAAAAATTGATAAAACTATGTCTACCCGAAATCATACCAGTCCAAATTCATTTATAATTTTTCCCTTCAAAATTCAGTTTTTCTTACCTCATGGAAAAGATCCTTAATTCATCCTATAAATAAAACATTGCATCCCACATCCCCAAACGACTATCGCCCGATTTCCATCTTGTCTAATTTTTCTAAACCCTTGGAAAGATTAGTTCAATCTCGAATTTCCAACTTCCTTGAAGAATCCAACCTACTCGATCCCCTTCAATCTGGTTTTCGCCCCGGTTACTCCACTCAATCTGCTCTTCTAAAAATCACTAATGACATATTTACCGCAATAGATGACAAAAAATTAACCGTTCTATTACTCCTTGACTTTTCTAAAGCCTTCGATTCCCTTGATCACTCTATCCTGTTCTCCAAATTAAAATCTTTAAAATTTTTCTACAGTTTTATCCACTGTTTTCAATCTTTCCTATCTCACCGTTCCCAAGCAGTTAAAATACCAAACCAACCTCTATCTTCTTCTCTTACTCTTACCTCAGGTATTGCTCAGGGATCCAGTATTTTTCCTCTTCTTTTCAATTTCTCCATTAATGATCTTCATTATTCAATTTATCACTGTTCCTACCACCTCTACACAGATGATTCCCAAATCCTCTCCAAATCTCCTTTCCCCCTTCAAAGCTATCCACTGCTTTTGCTAAAATTCAGGAAGACCTGGACAGAATCAGTGCCTGAGTGATTTTAAATAAATAACAACTTAATGAAAAGAAGACTCAGACCATTATAATAAGCTCTAGCACCCTCCTTAATAACTACTCACAATGCCCTCCTTTAACCTTAAATAGTCATCCTATCTTTTTCCACTCCTCTGTCAAAAATCTTGGGATTGTTTTTGACCAATCCCTTTCCTGGAAATCGCAGATTGCCCAACTCTCCCGCCGTTTCATAGGCCTTCTCAAATTATTCCACCGAACCCATCACCTTCTTCCCCAGTCAACCTGTAAACTTTTAGTTTTCTCTTTTATTATTCCTTACATTGACTGTGGTTGTCTGGTTTACTAAAGTGAATCATGAACTGCTTCGCCATGTATCCCACTTCTATTTCCAACTAAATTGGCTTTATCCCACTTTCCAATGGTAATATTTCCATAGAACATTCCTTTACCAAATTATCAATACCCTTCAACCTTTTTATAATTACAATATGCTTCAATTCAGATCTGCAGTCAATTCAATTTATACAAGATCCCGTCTTTCTGATCTGTATACCCAATCCCTTAGAATTTCAACATTCCAACGATCCTTCGTCTTCCACTCAACCATCCTCTGGAACTCTATTCCTCCTCATATTAGACAAGCTAAATCCCTGAAAACATTCAAATACTTCTATTTTCAATACCTCCTTCTCATCCAAGCTGACTCTTGCTTACTATCTACCTACTCAGTCAAAAAATTATTCTTGCATTGCTGGATTCATATTTAGATTCAGTTCTTGCATAATTAAGATTCCATTTAACATAAATTTCACTTTCTATGAATATAACATTTGGGTACTTCTATTGTACATACAAATCTAATCATTGAACCAAAAGATTTTTTTTTAACTTATTTTATTTTATTTTCTCTCTTTGTAGAATATCTTATTTTCTTTTCTGTATATTTAATAGTGTCATTATTGTATTATTGTTTTTCTTTATTTTTTTAATCTCATGTCTCTGACCAGATTTAATTTTATTTTTATCTGTACTTATCTGTTATTCTAAAGGGACTTTGTCCCAGAATAAAATTATTTTTCTATTCTATTCTATTCTACTTTTTAGCATTTTATATTACAGTAGCTTCAGAACAAATTTATTTATTAAAAAATATGATTTTCTCTTTGGTTCAGAATAAATAATAATAATTAATTCATAATTAATTATGTGTAATAGAATTTCAGTGACTTAATATCAAGAAATTTAATAATTATTAGCTTTATATAATTATTAGAGAATAAATGTATAGATTATGCACCTATTTTTAGGTAATGACCATCACATAGCAGTTAATGTGGATTGCTTAAATGAAGCTTTACAAAACAGCAGAGTTTGGTCTCTTCCACCAGGTAATCTAGAACAACCTTTTTCTAATAAATAGTTGTTGCAACATTAATCCATAAAACTTCTTTAAAATGATATCTTGAAAAGATGATATTTGCAGAATATTCCAACTGCTGTCTGTGCTTAGAGAAGAAGAGAAGGCAGTACACATTCTTTGTGAATGCATTATCCTTACCCATTAACCAAAAGCAACATTTAAAACCCGTTATAATCAAACCTGAAGATATTATTGTAACAGTCTCTAAAAATTGAATGTGCTTTATTAGAATTATTACACTTCTGTCTAATATCTTGAGAAATCGGAGTTTAAAAAAAAATTCCTAACCATCCATATGAGTTGAGTTAAAAAAAAAGTTTTTTATTGTTGTCCATTGCTTAAAATAAAATTGTTTCTTATTAAAACAAAAATATTTAATTTTGTTGAGACTTTAATTATCATGCTGATGATGAAAATCATCATATTCAGGAATAAAATTATGTGATGAATTAAAATTATTCTATATTTGACGATTCAACATCAGTGCTTTTACATTGAGAAATAAGTTAAAATTAGCTTCAATGGACAGAAAGTATATGCAAGTGTAGCATATCTATTTTTTTTATTTTTTTTTTTATTTAAGGTAATATCAGTCAATTACAAGAAATTAATGCTTTAAACCTGCAAGTTGCCCTACAAAATGGAGAAGAAGTGTGGTTATTTCAAGCAGGTGATCTAGAAACACTACTTTTTTTTATTTGATTATATTGAAACATTAGTTCTCTTAAGGTTATTAGCAGTTAATTTTTATGTCATCAAACAAAGTGATATTTGTTAAAAGGACAGTTATCACAGTTGGCCACTGCCCCTTTTTACAAATTGGGATTAATTTATGGTGCTAATAAAAAAAAAAGAAAAGTATGCTGCAAAACAAAATCAAATGTGTAATTGAGATTCCCTCCTTAGTTAAGAATATTGAAATTTTGTGTGATACAATTTTAATGACTTAACATTGAGATATATGGGTAAAGTAAGGTTAAATACATAGAAAGTAAATTTGAGTGTAGAGTATGCTTTTATGTTTAGGCTATGACCAACGAGTTCAAGAAATTTCCAATGAATCATTACATGAAGCATTAAAAAATGGAAAAATAATACTTCGATCACCAGATAATCAAGGTAACTAATTTTTCATTTAATAACTACTGTTTTACTAAGTTTCCATCTCAATAATATGAAATTATTAGCATATTCCAACTGCTATCAGTGATTGAAGAAGAATAAGTTGTAAAGATTAAGAATATGTTGCCCTTGCTGTTTACAAAAAGCATAATTTAAATGTAGGAACTACATTTATAGAAATGAGTCTATAATCAAACACTTGGGAATAATATATTTTATAAAAAACATTATATCCTATGGATTCTTAATACAGTAAGAAAATTTTATAAAAGATTCATATGGATCAACTTGGAGAAGAAATGGTATTTACCTCTTGAAATTGTTTGTTGAAGAATTATCACACTTGAAAGCAGTTTTATAAATTAAATAAAGTATTCCTTTTTTTCATTCAAAATTATATATTCTGTGTGATAGAATTTCAGGATCTTAATATTGAGAAATTTAGTTAAAATTAGCTTCAATAAACATAGTATATAATGTATGTATGTGTACATTTCCCCTTTAAATTTGTAGGTAATGAGTGTCAACTACAAGAAATAAAAGTTTATTCTCTACAGGAGGCCTTAAATAATCAAAGAGTGTGGTTCTTCTCAGCAGGTAATCCAAGGAAATTAACTACTTTTGTGTTAAAAATAATTATATTGCAACACTAGCTCTTTGAAATATATGTCCTTATTTTTATGAGTCACAAATTATCATTCTGTTGAACAAGATTTAAGCCAAATTAAGATAAAGAGAATTCTATTGTTTATGGACAAATTATTCTACTGTTTATGGACAAATTATTCTACTGTTTATGGAGAATTAAAATTTCATGAAATAGATTTTCAGTGGCTTTAAACAAAATATGTTATGTACAAAGTATTCATCTATTTTCAGTGCATGACCCACAACTACAAGAAGTCACGGCACAGAGCCTACCACAGGCCTTACAAAATGGAAGGGTGTTAGTGATTCCACCAGGTATTCTATAAAAATAATAGAAGTTTCGACTTAAAAATATTGGAATGTTAGTTTTCTAAAAAATATTAGTGGTAAGTTTGATGAGATATTAGTAAAGAGGAACTGCTAACGAAAATAAATATCAGAGAAATTTCTAGTGCTAATAAATTTCATACTTGAGTACAAAAGGAGAACCTAAATTAAGATTTTCTTTTTGTTTCATGATATAGAATTTCAATAATTTGACATTGAAATATATTTTGAATTTGCATGAATAGAAAAGACAATACTTATAAGTGTAGCCTATAAAAATAAGTATTATGTCTCTGTTTTTAGATGAAGACTTTAAAGGAGTCTTAAAGCCCAATCCCTTACTACAGGCTGCACAGAGTGGTGTTATGTGGGTTCTTCCACCAGGTAATCGAGAAACAGACTAGTTTTTATTTATAAATACTTTTTTTTAATACTAATACTTAAATATGTACAGTTTTTTCTTCAATAAGTCCTCATTATTGATAAATATAAATTAACAGGTATTTATAATAGGGTCTGATTATAGCAGCCACAGGGCCCTGAATGTCATTTAACTTAATAGAAAAAATAAATGGGCTTATATTTTTTCATTTCAATAGGCTGTTTTTAAATTATACAAAATACGTCATTAAAAAGATAGCGGAGATCATGCTGAAGGTGGCCTATATACCAGAACCTTTACGTCAAGGGCACACAATTTTAATATACCAGGGTAAGGGGGATGTTAAAAATATTTCATTATGGAGACCCATTACTATATACTCTATTGTGCGCCAAATCATGGAAAAGGTTCTGGACCAGGAACTGAAAAACCAGGTCACCTCCCATAGGTTTTATTGGGGGCCCTAAGGGAGCACACGTAAGCGGAAGAATCGTTGACGCAGTCATAAAAGACGCAAAAAATAAGCAAAATGACTGTGCGGTGGTCTTTCTTGACGTTGTTGGCGCTTATAACAACATTGGGCACGATCATTGTTAGATCGTTAGAAGCAAGAGGTGTTTCACTGAACCTGAGAAACGTTATCGCCGCCCTCCTATCCACAAACAAGATTAAAGTAACTGTTGGAGCTCATTCTACTAGCCTGATCAATGTACAGAGAGGAGTTCCCCAAAGCTTTCTCCCTCGCTGTTTAATTTAGCTATTGATCATCTTTACCAAGACCTTTGCGATCATGATTTTCTCAGGACGCTATGGCTACAAGTTGAGAGATGACCAGGATTGTGTGATCCTCACAGGATTTGGTGATGATCAGGTGGTCTCTGCATGTAATAAGTATGCTGTAGAGTCATAGATAGCACCCAAAGGATACTGGCGGAGATTGGTCTGGCTATAAATCTACAGAAAAGTATGGGCATTGTGTTGGTTAGGGGTGAGATGCAAGCAACGACGCTCTCTTGAGAATGGAGATGTCATCCACATGGCAAAGGAAGATGACGCTATTAAATACTTAGGATGCACATTTTTGGGAGAGTTAAGGTTCAATGAAGAAACTAAATAAAAATATAGATAAATTAGTCTCCTCTTGCCTACTAAAATCGGAGCAAAAGCTCAATGTTGTCAATCAATATATGTTCCCCGGATTGACATATCCTCTCCATACTGCACCCCTTACAAAGCTTAGCCCTGCGTTGTTGGATGGAATAGATGTGATGATTCGCAGGAGAATTAAGGATACTGTGGGACTCCCTTCGAACTCCTCAACTGCGATGCTCTACGCTCCACGGAGGTACCATGGATTAAGACTGATCCGCTGCCAATGGGAGGCTCCTCTACAGCACTGGTCTATTGCTCAGCGACTGTCTAGTATTACGGACGCTTTGTTCCAGTCCACATTCCATTATGATAATGAGATTGCTGAATGTGCTGAGAGACTGGGTGTAGATAAGAGCCACCGAAGCTTGAGAGCATTACGACGGTCGCTGAGAGAGGGCGCTTTTGAGGAATGGGCCAATTACAGGTGGCAGGGCGTTGGTGTTCGTCATTTTAAGGAGACGCCGGGAGCAAACAGATATATTTGTGAAAAACAAATACTTTCGGGGTCTGAATGGACCAACGCCCTAAACCTCAACATCAATTATGCACACTTGCGTGGAGTCCCAGGTGCCAGCAGACAGATAGAAGAGGATGTCGCAAGTGCGGCAAAGAGTCCGAAACACCAGCCCATGTGCTGGGAAAATGTCCCAACAACTCCTGATCACACGCCATCACCCCAGGGTCAAGAATGAACTGATGAGGCTCCTCTAGAATACCTGCTTTGACGAGGTCTACTGCATCGGTACCAACTGATCCACGAGGTATGCGGACATTGTTGTGTTTCCGAAGAACGGACGGTATTTAGTATTAAGTATATTATTCTAGAATCATAACCAACTTATAAATATTATGAATTATAGTGTTATCTTTGGTTAGACAGATAAGTAGGCTGTATGTGTAGCAACCCAATGAAGTTGGGCAGCAGTATGTTTTTTTTGTATCATTAATGCATATATCACTCTCTACATCCAGTGGAAGGAATTTCTCACTGTGTCCCGAGTAGTTCAAGAACTTCCCTGCCTCAATTTTATTTTTTCATATTATTTAAATGAGTTCCACAATCCTTACTTTTATGTCCATCATTTTCTTGTGTTTTACATTATGTTTATGATGCCAAAGAAAGACCGACCTGTTTGTCAAATCATACATATTGTCCATATATGAACAAAAATTCAAACAAATCATGATTTACGATTAATCACGGTAAAGATATTGAATTTTTATTTATTTCTACAACATATTGCTAAATGCACACTATCTTCTGATTCTCTTAAGATTTTACAGGAACAATGAATTGTGACTATTTTATAAGAGAAAGGGATTTTATTTCTTGAGGTCACAGACAGGGGCATGTGGTAAAAGGAAGAAATATTGTGAAGGTGTTTGGTTCATCCATTGACCAGTCAACGACTACTGAAGAGTCGAGTGTACACAATGGCCTGAGGAAACAGTCTGCCAAGTTTTTTGTTTATATGGCTTGTCAATAAAAATGTTAGCTTAAAAAGCTATTTTCACGCAGCAGCTAATTCAGAAAAATTAATAATTGAACTTTTACTAATATAATACATTTAAAATAATTAAGAAGATAATAGTAATAGTATCTTAAAAACAAAAACAAAGAAAAGTTTTAAATTATACAGGGTTAACTAGTGCCTGACAACCTTTTAAGAACCAACTAATGATACGAAGCGTGTGATCTCCCTTCCTGAACAGTGTGTTCCAATTTTAGACGTGAATATTGTACCAGTTTGTCTATTTCTTCCTGGTATGTTTCACTTTTTTATTCAGTCTTGTGATAGTCAGTGTTCTGAATTGAACACACATGTCATTGAAACTATCTTTTCAAGAAACACTGATTTCGCTGTGCGGGGATATACTTTGAGATCAAATCGAAAAGAGGTTGACTTCGTGCTTTTAATCCGTCCCTATATAACACTTTTCACAAACGTCTAAAAAAGCATTCACTGAGGGAGTAACAAAGAAAACTTGTAAATGTCTCACTCGAAAGAAATTAGGTCTATTTAAACTGATGACACAGCTTTATACTCATATCACATATATTTGGTAATAAATTGGTTGTATCATAAATTTTCTAAATATTACGAATGAACTCTTTAGTCTAAAAGTGTAAAATATGTCAGTCTTTTTTAGTGGTATATTTTTAACTTCCTCAGAATATATCAGTGGGGAAACAAGCAAAGCAAAAACATCATTTTCCAAACGTTTCCTGATTTCAAAGAAAATATAAGCCCCTAAACCTAATTCTCATGAAAAAGTCATTTAACCAAATGAGATTGCTTAGGCCTCACCTGTATGGAGTTTAGTTTTATCAGTTAGAAATGAAAACCTGATAGAGTCCAAAATCTAATTATTCAAAAATCCGATATTACAAGAAATTAGTTATCTTCCTGTTTTATTTTCTTTACTATATTATTAGTGTCATATTTGTGGATATGACATACATGTTCTCACAGATTTTATAATTGTTGTATCAATTAAATAATTAAAACATTATTATTATGATTATTATTATTAGTATACTTATAATATTGATTAAAATATTTCTTGATTTTTACAACAGGTTTTAAATATTGTTATTTGTTTTTTACACCAGGCATGAGTAGTCCTTTAAGAATCAGAGGTGACACAGAAACGTTGATAAATTGGGTGCAGCGCCATGCCGGGCAAAATTATGGTAAATATAAATTTCTGTATCATTTCGCTATAGTGGTTGCAGTTCCAGAGGTAGAGGGAATAAAATGGATAAATACACCTCTTCCCTCCGAAATTCTGAGAAACTAAAACATCACAAAATTTATTACCGTTCTAAAAAAAAATTAATTAGTTAAAGTATCGTTAATTTGTTTTTGTTATTGTTTCTTGAAAAATTTGTGAATGTTTTTTTTTTTTTTTTTTTTTTAAATCCTTATATTTTTTGGATATCCCCTCCTAAATATTTTCCTTAGGCTGCCCCTAATTTACAAGTTGATAATATACCAAAAGAGAAAATATTTATCTATCAAAATGAAAATATCACTGATATCTTTTCCTCAGATAGTATCAATAAAATTATGTTATTTTAATTATGTTTTGTTTCCATTAAGATGATGTTCTTGTAATAGTACAATGAAGCCATGATGTAATTGATATATACTGGTTATACAGTTAAAATTGTTTTAGAGTAACCATTTTGAAAACCACATTGTTTCTCTTTTATCAATTAAAGTTATTCCAACAGTTATAATTTTTACTTTTTTTCTTCTTTTCTTATCAAGATTTTCTAAAGGAAATTATGATTTTGGTCATAGTAAAGTGACTTCTCCAATTTTCATATTTATAATTTTTCCAAACATAATTTTTTACTAGGTGTTTGCTACAGCTGGTCCTTACCAAAAAAATATTAATATTGATTAATTAGATTATTATTGTGTATAGTATTTTTTTTATTTGATAAATAAATATCAATCATCATTTTTTTAAATTGAAATTAGTTTAGTTTTTTCAAAATGTTTTAGTGTTCAGGCTATGAACATTTCAGTTTTGTTTTTGAATTATAAAATTAAATTTTTTTTTTTTTTTCCGAATAAGCCAATAGAGGACCACGGGCCAATTTCAATTCTTTCTTCGTTGTTCTTTTCTTTTCTTCCAGTATGCCTTCATCTGTTCACCATGTTTCCTCTTTCTGGAATCCCTCCATTTTCAATACTTTTTGCCGAAAGTGCTCTCTATTATTTATTTCCTCTATTTTTACATTGTTTTTTTCCAAATCCCTTTTTACTTCATTGTCCCAGCTTGTTGTCGATTTCTTACCCCACAGATATCTGAAAATCTTACCTGTCGATCTACTATCCGGCATTCGATGTAGGTGACCAAAAAACATCAATCTTCTTTTTCTCATTACATGTGATATATTTTCTACATTTTGATTAATTTCATCATTACTTCGTAACCTCCAACCTTCTATTGTGTTTTGTGGGCCTAATATTTTCCTCATGATTCGCCTTTCTAGTTTTTCCAATTTATCCAAATTATAGTTCAATGCCAGACATTCACTTGCATATAGGCATTCCGGCTTCACTACTGTGTTGTAATGCCTTATTTTTACATTTTTGGATAGGCATTTTTATTGTAAATATCTTTGATAATACCATATGCAATATTAATACCATATGGTAATGCAATATTTTATTTAAATAATATTTTTAAACATCTATTTTGCTACTAATATGTGAAAGTCTTAATGAAATGAAGATATTATAAAAATTCATCCAAAATTGAATAGTAGTACAGTTAACGTTTAAAAAATCTTTTGTGTTTTCACTCATGAAGTGGAAAAATTAATTAAATAGATTTTTAAGTCTCAACAATTTAATAATTGTTGTAAAATATGTTTAAAGTAAATAAGTAATATTGCTTTAAGGTTTAGTATGTGGTATGAAGCCAAGCTCTGGAGAACCTCATGTGTATCCAGGTAATGTTTTTACTTATTCACAATTATCATATAATATTTCATATATATATATATATATATATATATATATATATATATATATATATATATATATATATATATATATATATATATATATATGTAATTTATATTTTTCAAGTTTTCCTTTATCTTGAACTAAATTAACTTTTAATATCAGAGGTTATATAATTTTGTTAAGTCTAACTAATACTATTGTCTCAGAGCTTATGATAATTTAAATCTGCTAAAATTAAGCAAAAGATTGAAGCTGCTTAGTTAATACACTTGTTTGGACTTATAAAGACTTTAATTCAGGGGCTTTATTAACTTCTTAATAATTTTGTAAGAGTCAGTAAAACAGAATCAGTTCAATGGATCATTTGACACGAATGAGAGAAGTGAAGGATTGAAAAGAAACAGGGATAGAAAGGTGTTGTACTACTATAGAAGAGACATCTAATCTACATTGGATGAATGGGGTGTAAGTTAATGGAAGTAGAATTTTGTCAAGTTATAAGGTTCAGAAAATGGAGAGTGACTTTACAAAACAGAAATGAATGCTGAAAGCAGATTGGGATAGCATGACCCTACAAAGATTTCAAAACAATAGTACATTAATTATAAATAATTAAATATTTCATGGTGGAATATTTATTCCACTAACCACAAAGTGGGAAGTATCAGACAGTGGTAGAAATCTCATTAGCCTCATTTTTAGTGGTGTTAGGGGAGTTCAAGAAAGAATGATTACAAAATAAAATACATCCAATATTTTGTACAAAATTGTTCAGGAATTCATTGAAACCTGATTTAAAATTTTTTATGTCAGTGATAGATATTTTAGAAACTACCGAACAATATCAATAACATATAACAATGTGAAAAAGTTCTGGGGGTGCAAAACCCCCACCTTATCGTATAAATAACGAAGTTCAAGGGTTAAAATACAATTTAAAAAATTATACTTCAGTTTTAATGGCCTAAGTCAGTGTCCTTTACTTTATGTCCTTACAATTTTAAATATCATTTCAATAGTTAATAAATATATAAATGATCTTTAAGTAAAACATTTATAATGTTTTTAAGTTTTACAAACATTTTTATCCCCTGTCAAATAGAGAATAGTAAGAAAATAAACATTGTAGGTCAGGGCTTCAAAA
Organism: Euschistus heros; assembly: GCA_003667255.2. Classification (NCBI taxonomy): domain Eukaryota; kingdom Metazoa; phylum Arthropoda; class Insecta; order Hemiptera; family Pentatomidae; genus Euschistus; species Euschistus heros. The sequence continues at coordinate 1,820,670 of RCWM02000095.1, forward strand.
CTTTTATAGACCTGAGGCTCATATCATCAATATGATATTGATTCAACATATATCTTTTTTATTAACTATGTAGATTTATTGTTTAGAGTATAGGTGTAGAGTTTAAAATGATAAGATTTAAGAAATGTTCAGTACATAACCAGACTAGTTAAATAATTCAACATAAAAAACATATTTATCACATCTTTGCTTGTACATTTTTATGCAGAATATCAAGCTGCAATTATAAGTATTTTAACAGTATAATATGCGTGTATATATATATATATATATAATTCTAATTTAAAGATAATACTGTTAAAATGTTCTCTTTAAGATAAATCTTATCAATATTTCCCAAAGTTAGATATCTGTTGGTTACGATTAATGCAAAAAAAAAAATTATGAGTTTTATTGAAAATAAATCTTTTAGTACTAGATTTTGTACAATTATGACCTGGTTTTGTTTTTAGTACAGCGTGACCTTCAGCATAGATTAACATCAAATAAATAAGTAAACCAATTTTGTCTTACTAATAAGTTTTACATTTAAGAAACAATGATAATAATTGACTCTGTGGATTTAAACAAAAAGTCGACAATGTTGTATTTACTGTTTATGTATACTATTAATCTTTATAGTAATAATTATAAAATTATATCATCTGTTCTAATTTCCAGATTATTGGCCTACGGATTTTGAAGTAGAGCCTTTAAACGAGATGGAAAACCTATTTGTAGTAGAAAGACAAGAATCAAGCATAAGTAATGACGAAGATTCAGTAGAAGGTGGTAGGGAGAATGCTCATGACTACTCTTCAGGTGAAGACAATTTGGGATATTAAGTCAAGTTCAAAAATAAATTTCAAATCCTATCTTAGCTACAAGCTATAATATGTAATTTCAAGATTGTTCAATAAAAATTTCAGATATAAATACTTGAATAAAAAAAACAAATAGTAATAATTTTTACCTGTTGAACCAGTCATCTGTGTAGCGAGGATAGGGAAACCGGTCATTGCTGCTGAAGTCATAACTTGCTTTAGCATTCTGAAAACAAACGTACAATTTAAGCTTTAAATTTTATTTTGAATGTGATAAAAATAATTGTGAAAGGGTTTCCAAAGATGATAAATAATTCCCTATAAATAATTATATGTCTTTCAACCATAACGAATTTATAATGTATATATTATTTTATAGTAAGTAAATTATATTAGTACTAACATGCAAATGAACATGTTTAGAACACTGTTACCATGTCTCAGGATATACATAATTTTTTTTTTTTTTTATTGTTCATGCAAGTATTGTAAATAGATATAAATTAGTATGTCCTGATATGTAAATAAATGCGTAAAAAAACAAACAAAAAAAAAAACATTTTTACCATAAATCAGGATAGTCATAAAAGGTCTATTTTCAGTATTTATTCTAGTGAGTTAAGTTATTTTAAAAAATAATGTAAAATAAGATTAACAATATTAAGTTACAAAAAAACAAATACTATTTTGTACAGATCTGTTATTTTTTTTACTATTTATATATATTTTTTTAATACAGTTTATAAGTGTTGATGTTTAGAGAAAATTATTTTTATACTGTTAAAAATATATATTTGAAAATATACAATGTTACTATGATAGTCTCTATGAAACATATATGTAATTTTGAATGTTATTTGTTAAAATCACTTGGGGTACTATTTTTTTTGTCTAATGATGAATTCTAAAACTTTTTCTTCTCTCTCTCTCTCTCTCTCTCTCTCTCTCTCTCTCTCTCTCTCTCTCTCTCTCTCTCTCTCTCTCTCTCTCTCTCTCTCTCTCTCTCTCCCTCTCTCTCTCTCTCCTCTCTCTCTCTCTCTCTCTCTCTCTCTCTCTCTCTCTCTCTCTCTATATATATATATATATATATATATAAACAATGTTTTTAGTAGTATATATTTGAAAATATATACTATGTTATTATGATAGTACATATGAAACATATATGTAATTTTGAATGTTGTTTGTTAAGATCACTTGGGGTATTATTTTTTTGTCTAATGATGAATTATAAAACTCTTTCTTCTTTAAATATTTTTTTATTTATATCATTGTTTATTTATATTTTACATTATAATTTATGTTGTTTTTTCGGGGCTTAATGTCCTTATGTACTCCAACTAGTGCAGGAAGGACGGGTTATCCTACAGGTTACAAACCTATTCTAGCCAGGGTGGGAAGGTCAAGATTCATTCGTGGGTTCACCACAAAATAAATTTTAACCTGCCCAGGTGGGATTTGAACCCATGACCTTCTAGTTACGAGCGTGCTGGGACCCATGCCCCAACTCACTCCGCCATCGAGTCCCCTTGTAATCTATGTATTTTAATCAAATACAATTTTTGTAAAGTTTTATTATATTAGTTTTAAAATTCTTTTATTATGTGTGTTTTTTAAATTTGTTTATTCCATTGAAGATGTTTTTATTTTCTATTAGTTTATGTTATATTCACAAATGACCTTCCAATACATGTTTATAAAATATCAAATACGTAAAACTATTTTAAAAGTTTTTTTTTTTAAATAAAATTTAAGAAAAGGAAATGAAACATTTGGTTTTTTTGTTCTTGTTTTCCCATAAATTTTAGTATTATATAATCATTGAGCCTTAAATAGTTCAGATATACTTTAATATATTTATTTCTGAGGAAAATAGGTATCAGAGAGATCTTTGAAAATAAAACTAAACATACAAATTGATATATCATACTTAAATATGAAAGCTTGGAGAGTGAATTGAAGATATTTCTGATATATTTATAGTTCCAAATATAAATTGATTCTTAAAATAAAGACATAATTTGACTGAAAAACTTAGTGGTTAAATTCAATATAAAGTAATGATAGGGTGAAAATATATTTTGTGTACTGTGGAATGACAACTTTTTGCCTGTGAAAGCAGGTTGTGCCACCACAGATTCTCTGAAGTAGCTACCCTTTACTGGCTCAACTAGTACACTTTGAGCTTCCAATGCTTCAATGATATTTATGTTTTGCTGTGCTAAGAAAACATATAATATTTTACTCTTATTTGAACATTTTGGTAATTTATGCAGAGTGAAACAAATATATATTTGAAAAATATTTTTTAGGAGTTGCTATTGATTACTGGAAAGTTTATATTTATATTTCTACCATAGTGAAATAGCCACATCAGCATTTCCATAGGTCCATTGTATATACTTGTAATTGTATTTTTATAAAAAAATCAGACAAAATTGCCACAACATTGTGTCTAATTCTCTCCCCAAAATCTATTTACTTTTGATTGCTTTTAGATATGTTTCACTTATATTTAGTATTCAGTAATTTAATTTGATAACTGATTGTTTCTAAACGTTTGGACATAGCCAACCACTAACAGTTTGTTGATCAAGGAACATTTCTTCAAGACGAGGAACAAGGAAATGTCAGTCTTTATGAAGGAAAATTTATAATAGTTAGAATTTCAAGGAAGAGATATAGTAGTGAAAAAAAAGTATATTTAAGTTACCAAAGTTGTAAGTAAAGTAGACATACAGGTTTTACTTTTAAACCCATACAATCGGATGAAAACAATGTTTGTTGGTACCTATATATTTTGCATAATGTCATGTGGTGTTATGTCTTTAATACATGCACCAAAGTTTTACCTCTTAATCAAGAAAAAAGGCATGGATTAAACAAAAAGAGTTTCAATTGTGAATTCATTAGTTTATAAATAAAAAAATATTAATTTTGATTGCTGTACTTATTACCAGATATTTCCTAGTGTAATTAAAAATAAATGCATGTGTTAACTATTGAAACTTTTAACTTTCCAAACATTTGCATTTTTTTTTTTTAGTAAACTATTGGTACAATTTAGAAGTTTTAAGAAAAACCATTTGTACAAAATCCATATACATAAACCAAGAAAAATTGCATACCCAGTTTTTGTAAAGGGATTGGCCTAACAGAATTCAGAACAAAGGAAATTCTATTAAAAATTTAGGAGTTACCTTTGATCATCACCTATCCTGGAATAACTATATCGCCCAAATTTCCAATAAGTCCATCATAATCCTTAAACAACTGTATAGATCTCGAGATTCATTTTCCCAGAGTACCCTTCAAATTCTAGTGTTCTCTCTTGTTTTCCCTTGCTTTGATTACGGTTGCTAGGTTTATTGGGGACTGTCTGGGGATCTCGAGATGAAGCTGGGTAGACTGATGAACTGTTTCATCAGATTTATTTTAGGGATCCCCAGGCAGTCACACGTTACTTGCTGATATTCTGAGCTTGGGTGGCACTTTCCTAAATTCCGACGGCAATACTTTCTGGGTACTTTCCTATTCCAATGTCTAAAAACCAAAAAACCTTCCTATATTATTAATCTATTAACTCTGCGTTCTTCTCTTAAACACTAGATCCCAACCTTTTAAGCTGTATATCCCCCACATAAAACCGCTTCCTTTGACAAATCCTTCATCATTCGTGCTACCTCCTTCTGGAATTCCCTACCTACTTCTATTCATAAAGCAGCTTCCATAACTTCCTTTAAAAATAATTTATTTCTGTACCTTTTAGACAATCAATCTTATTTATTAATTTTATTTTTTTGAATTTAATTTTTTTCCTGTAAAAAATTTATGCTGTAATTACTGAAGCATCTATTTTGTAAATAATAGGACAGACAATTGTACTTTTAACTGTTATTATTTTTATTCTCAGGAGACATTAAGTCCCAGAATAAAGTTTTGTTTTTTTTCATTCATTTCATCAATATTTTGGCCAGCAGTGAATAATATATTTTTTTTTCTCAATCTGTCATGTATTGGTACAGTTACCTTACAGCTAGGTATAAAAAGAAAAAGGAAATAAACTTTATTCTTGGACAAATTGTCCTGAAAGATACAGACAATAATACAGATATTAAGTATTGTAAATTTATTGTTTATTGGGCAACCCTAAAGAAAGCTACATAATGACTGAATAGCTGAGCTTTCTTTCAAAACATGTTTAGCTTGAAACCTAAGTTCGGACTTGGAGTTGTTCAATTTCGAAATTTCACATCATCAGTTTACTATCAATTCCCCTCTAATCCACGCTCACTCTGGTATCAAGCCCTCGATGATTATCTTGAAGCAGTCTATCTTATCTATGACGTATAAGGGAGGTCAGTGATTGTATCACCGTAATTCAAGCCACCTGTTTAAACATTAGTGGGCGTTGATTCAAAACTAAAATAATGTGGCGTAATAAACCAGTATTTTACAGCCCCTTTTTGAATATATTAAATCGATCCCTTTATCAAACAAATTAATATTATTGAATACAAATTTTTGTCAAACGAATCACCCGTTTAAAAAAAAAAATGAAACATTTTCCTTTGCAAATCACCTATCTTTCCGATCAGATTAGGATTTTTACTAGGATAGATAGTCTCTTGCTTTTTCTAAATGAAACCTTTTTCCCGAAATGATGTAATCATAAAAAAAAATAAATGTAGTGAAGAGATTTTAGACAGTGAATTATTACGCCATATATTAGTTATAAAGTGCTATAATCAATTAATTAAATCAATACATTATTATAATAAAATACCAAGCAAGCACATTAGGCTCACTACGTGTACCGTCAAAAGAACATTTGCCAGGATTAATGTGAACCAGACAGGAAGCCTTTCCCTGAAGACTTCGGATTCAGACAAGGAAACTCGTTAGCACCTATACTTTTTAATATAGTGCTTGCTATATGCAGTAGTAAAAAGAGCGAGCTTGACAACAGAAACAAAATTTTTAACAGACTCAATCAGATATTAGCGTATGCCGATGATGTAGTAATTGTGGTACGCTCAATGGGATGGTTGAAGAAAGCATTGTATAAAATGGAAAGAGGAAGAAGAAAAATGGGAATATATATATATATATATATATATATATATATATATATATATATATATAAACGAATATAAATTTAAAATTTTGGTATTAAGAAGGAAAAAAACAGCTCGTTTACAGAGTTTTTACTGTACGGAAGACCAGACATTCAAAAGTGTTACAAATTTCCACCATTTAGGCGGAATAAATGAAAAACTCAATGAAGATGAGGAAATTAAAAGTCGCATGGCAGACAACAAAGCCTCCTTCCCTATATTATCTCTGGTTTGATGGTGTCTCTGAAGATTTAAAATTATACAAGATAACTTTGAGGAGAGCTGCTGATCGGGAAGATTGGAGGAAGGCTGTGGAGGAAGAGGACAGCTTCATGCGTCTGTCGCGCCAAAAAAAAATCAAACATTTGAGAAAATATAACTAATCTTTCGACTCTACTCAGAACTGTATATTACGTTTAGCACAAGAGTGTATGCAACTAATAGCTGTTGTAAAAAAAATAATCTTTATGTTTAGTTTAATAATAATAATGATAATATTTACAACGTGATAGTAGATAATAAATGGTTTGTAGCAGCTTAACATAAAATTTAAACACAAATTTAGAAGAAAAAAACAAAAAACAAATACGGGGTTAGCAACGCATGCACACACGCACGCACGCCTCTCACACACAGACACACACACACACACACACACACACACACACACACACACACACACACACACACACACACACACACACACGCAAACGCACACACACGCGCACACATATATATATATTATAGAAATGTACACCTTTTTGTATAAATATTACACCAATAAAATTTTGTTTATAAAAGAAAAAAAAACTTATAATAATAGTTCTCCCCCCCCCCACAAAATAGGCAAACTAAAATTCTAATCGTTATCGCACCGTCTTGAAACTATTAAACTAAGCTATTGAACTCATAGCATTCAATGATCATGAGATAGATCGGTATGCGGTATGGGATATCTGGGGTACGACGAAACTTGGCTACTACAGAGAAAACGAAATCCCTAAGAGGATTGTTGAAAAGTTTCAGAAGTTCCGGGGTCATCGACTTTTCAAGCTTGTTAAGTAACTTAACCAGATAAGTTTCTGAGGATAATGAAACATTAAAACTGTTATGAAGTTTGACAGAGTGTTTCGATTTCATTATCCTATTTTTAAGAATAATATTTGTATTCAATTTAATTTACTTCGTAGATTTTAGAACAGATTAAAACAAAAAATGATGAATGGAAACGACAGTATTTTCATTTTCTATTTTTTTTTTTTTTTTTTTTTTTTAATTTAATGAAATTTACTACTATATTAAAAAAAAAATCAATAAAATAATAATAATAAAATATTAGTAATGTATATTATGATTTGTAAAGTAACTAGCCAATAGTAGCAATCCAATTAATTACTATATTAGAAGGGCCCGAGGCCATCTTCTTTTTAGATTCTTCTGAATAATATTTGAATTTGAATGAGAAGGAAGTTGAAAATTATGTTAGGAGGGTAACTTATTATGAAAGGAAGGATAATATGGTTTGGATAGTAGCATATGGGACAATAACATAATTGTCATCTTATCATTTTGTAGGACTCCTCCTCTCTCTTCTTCTAACAAAGTTTTGAACGCTTGTCTATTAAATGTTGGAGTAGTCGGGAATGTCCAATATAAATTTGTAAGATAAGCATCTCCAAGGTCGAGTGAACTGATCAAATTTCAAACTGTGAAATATGATTGTGTATGAAAGAGATAAAAACTAAACGAAGGTAATGAAACTGGATCAGCCATAAACAAATGAAGCGTTCTAGAGTATGAGACTGAAACTCGTAAAAGAAAATGAACTTTGAGAGAGCCCGCATTAAATTGGAAATAAAGATTGTTGTATCCATAAAAAATAAACTTAAATAGGAGATAAGAGAGACTTCTTCTGCTTTGATCTTTTGTTCGCTTTAATCCCAGTGGTTTTTTATCTTAGCTCTATAACATGTTTGGCATTCATATCGTCTAGGTATTTGCGAGAAACGAAATTCTTTTTTCTTTTTTGTGCCTGGGGTGGATTTTTTTATCAGTGTAGACCTCATCCAAAACGCTCCGTTGGTTTATTAGAGAGAAGTTAAAAGTAATAATGCTAAGTCAAATTACTCGTAAAATCCTTTGTATTATTATTAAAGTTTTATTGTTTACTAAAAGTAATCAGAGCAATATAATAAAAAAAAATTAAGGTTTATATTATAACATTACAAGAAATGATATTAATTCTGTTCGTATAAATTCCTCTTTAGAAGCAGCTGTTTTGAAAGTGATATCACTTTCTTTTTTAATTTGGATAGTCTTAAAAAGGCGTTTTCTATAGAACATATTACTTTAAATATTTTAAGAAGGAGTGGGGTAGCTCAGCAAGGAACTCCCAGCTCCTGGGGCCCTAGTTCGAGTCAGGCTGTGGTCAGAAAATTAATTTTCTGCTTATTCAATCGTGGATCGAGAGCTGGTTGGAGAGCTTCTTGGAGAACACTCAGATTTTATAAATTTTGTATTATGGAGTAGGGGAAAAACCTGGTGTTCGAGCGCTGATGCTGACCTTAAAATCATTTTGTATAATCGTTCTTGAAATATTACTTCCTCACTAAGTTATGAAATGAAGGCCCTGGATGAAGTAAAGTGCCACTGGATTTTAGGTTGTTAAATTAGGAAAAAAACATTGTATCATTTATTACGATTTTTTAAATTTAAATTTACTTACTTTTATTTTCCTTTATTTATTTTTTATTAATTCTGTTTTTAAACATAGTTTATGTATTTGCAGTTTTCTTCGTCAAACTAGCTATGTATGGAAATATGGAAATGTGTAGTAATTTTAATATCTTCCTAAATTAGTGGTGAGAGAATATGATAGATATTTAAAAAAAAAAAAAAAATCCAATATTTTCAAGGATAATTGAGGAAAAAAAATCCACTTATAACCATCTAATGGAAATTGAAAACGCAGTAATCCGTTTAACCGAACGGATATTGACATTCCTTAATAGGAATCTGGTTCCAATCCCGTTTTAGCTGTTGGGAAATTTACTGAAATATTTCTTCAATAAAGGCTTTTGATTTTTATTTTAATATAACAGATACAAAAATTGAAATATTTAATCGATAATATTTTATTTGCTGATCCCACAAAAAAACAAAACAAAAGAACAACTTGCTACAGTTTTTGTTAACCTTTTTAGCGAAGATTATGGTTGATTGATTTAATTCAAATGGAGTATAGGCTCGATATAAATAATCCAATGTTTTCATATATTTTTCTACCATTTAGGTTATTTAACCACCTAAAATTTTAAATTAAGAAGAAAGAATACCTGAGTGGATAGTTTTTCGAAAAAATATTTTTGGTAATGCTTGTCTTGAAATAATAAAGGAGTGTTAACAAAAACATTCGACCCATAAATGGAACACTGCATCATGTACACTGATGTTCTAACTACCCATGCTGCATTCTTGGCAACATTTGCTTTTGTTAAAGCTATCATAGCTTCTATCGCAGATATGGCTTCATATTGATCCCTAAAACTTTTATAACAGATCGAAGATTGGTGTAAACCAATGGAGGATCAAATTCATCGAATTTAGATCCACGATACAGTTACGCTCAGCATCTATTAGCCCGGACGTCTGACACGATATGGTATCATTTCTCCTTTCAGGAAAAAAACAAACATGAAAACTTCATAATAGACTCAGTAGACAAGAACACAGACACCGCAGCCAATTTTTTTTAGTCTACTAGAGCATTCCCCCATTTTATTAATAAAAAACTATTATTTTATCAAACAACCCTTAAACTTATTTATATCGATGTACTCGAACTGAGAGGGACAGAAAAACCCTAGAACATCAAACATATTCGCTAATTTCAATACCAAGCTCTCCAAACTATTGTTAATGCCCCAAACTAATATTAAGCCACAAACTAACCCCTAGAGCATTCTTTAAAGAAACCTTTTGCCTTTTATACCCTTTTGAAATTCCACTAAAACCTTGACAGTAATCCCCCAATTCAATCACCATCCAGTTTCACACACTGCTTTTGTAAATATATACATAGTTTACAGTGATTTTTCAATTACCTTCTCTATCTAAGTCCTACATATATACGGCTGCAGCCGATCAGCCTCCACTGGTTTCTATAACAGTTTTGGGATCCCATGGAACCTTGCTTTGCTCCTTATGTAGAGAGAGCTTAATTAGGCGTTTCCCAGGTTGATTGGATGTACAGTTGGAATCTTCTATTTTTTATATTCTATTTAATTATGTATTATTTTTATTCCATAAAACATTCGATAACTTAACAAAACACACTGTTCACGCCATTAGGCGTCCTTCGTAAATATACCATTTAAATACCCCATGAATTTTTATGGCAACTAAACTTTCCAGTATTTACAATAATCCTCCAGAGGGTACTAGCTGATATCTTAAGCTCACGACATCGTTCCTTAGAATTGCCCATTTTGATCGCCAGGAGCCTAACAAGCTAGACTTGTTTTTATAACAAAAGCCAAAGGCAAACCACCATTTTGTTCAAGACGTTGGTCTTCCAGTTTTTGAATATTTTTTTTTCTTTTAAGCATTTTGCTTTCCAATCTTATGTTATTTTTTATCAAAAACATTTGTATGCCCTTTTACTTGCAAATGAGTGTGAATTCAGGCAGATCTCTCAACCGATTGTTGCAACATCTAGAAGTTCAGCCTTTTCCTTGCTGGAGGATTGCATTCAGATGCCCAGAGGGGTTCTACCGGCACAAGTTTGTGATCTTCACCTGCGTAAGTCATTTTCATTTTATTTGGTTCAGATTTTTTCTAATCATTTTTCCTCTGTAATTGCGAACCTTTTTTCAAGTAATCATATCTACAGTCCACAACCCACAGCGCAATTTTAATTCTGACGAAGTCACGTTTCGTTCTGAATTAGAAAAGTATAACCCACGAGCTTTGACTCAACACAAACATTAGGCAATCTTTGCAAAAGCGTTCTGGAAAGCATTCCAATATCTGGATGGTGAAGCTTATGCAATTTCGTTCTATTTGATGGTTTTTAGACAATAGAGAAATAAAATGTATGCATGTATGTAGTGTCAATAGAAGGTAATTAAACAAAAGAAATTAGTGATCCTTTCAATCCCTAAACTCTTTTGATTTATATATGTAGTATATTACTTAAGTATATTATTGCATAAATAGCATAATTTTTTCTAATGTATTTTTGTTACTTTTTAGAATATCGATTAACCGGGAATTTGGTTATCCGAGCCTATCTCGTTCCCAACCTCGTCGGTTAATCGAAGTTTATATATCAAGTAGTGTGTTTACTATGATTTTTTTTTTTTTATCCTATTATTCATTTTACTATTCATCTCTTAATTTTCAAATCTCACCAAATAACCTTTATCCTTCGTCGTAAACCTACCATCTCGATATTTAGCTCCATAACCATTCAAATTCACTAGTTTCTCAACTTGCTTCCCACCCAATTTCCGATAATCCTCCGAGGCGTCTGAAAAGAAGATGACCTAGAGATCTTCTTGTGTGAATTTTTTATTGAAGTGCTACTGATGAGTAGTTCTTTCCAGGTTTTGGCATGTTATTGTAAGCGTTTTTAACACATTTACTTGATGTATGTACAATTGTAAATTTCAATAAATTGTTAAATAAATAAAAAAAAATCATTTAATTTTCTTTTATCCCTGGTGTATTAAGTATATTTTTATTATACTGGTGTATTAAGTGTATTTTAAGGAAAGGTTTTTATTATTGTTTGTATATATTTTATGAACGGTTCCATAATCACCCCTATTGCGATTCCTTTGAGTCTAGAAGATTACAATAAAATTATGAATAAATAAACGAACAAAATGCAACGTGTATGTTTTTCTTGTTCCCGGCCGGTGTTTACTTACACTATACTTCGAAACAAAAATATCCCAGATAAATATAATATGAATTACTTTAACTGATTATTGCACAGTATTTTTTTCATCAAACTAATATGATATTATAATTATTTTATTATATAGCAACATACAATTTTCGACCAATAATTATTAATAATATTGTGTTGATTTGAAATTAATGTTGATGGTAATTTAGTATAAAACAATTTCTTTAAAGGTTTAATATTATATGTATGTATTAGGTCGTAAAATAACACAGATTTTTTTTTTTTTTTAAATAGAGAATAAATTTCTTTTTAAAATTATTTATTTTACACATGTCAGTATTCTATACAGATAGTATCGTTGTATCGTTTCAATTAATTTTAAATTATTTTTTAGTATTGATAAAATGCCAAAAAAAAAAAATAATATATTTTTATATAAGTTTTGACCTTTCGATAAACTGGGGACCGAATGCTATATATTAATTCCTACGGGATCAATAGTTTATCACGCTATCATCTAGAACACAACTCCACTAAACTTGCTATGGATTAGATGTATAAATGAAATTTTATAAATAATTTATTCTTCATCTATAGTTTAAAAATATACTGTTAGTATATTATATTTCTGAATTTACTCATTTTTTTCCATTTAAATGGAGTCTAACAACACGCTTTCCAGTAATTATCCTTCAAATTACAAGCCGTTAAAGAGAAAAAAGAAATCTATCGCATCGTTACAAAGAAGAAGCTTATTTCATATACAGGGTGAGTACCTCTTACAAGGGTAGGACACACTCAGTCTCCCACGGATCTTGTTGGCAATTTTCTTGTAGGTTCCTGGTCAAAAAATATTTTGTTTTGTTTGTTTTATTTTGCAGTTGAACATGTTAAAATATGATTTTGATAATTGACATAAAAACATTATAGCATTAACTGCCTCACTTCCGTTACTGACAGGATGTTGTTGAATATAATGAAAATGAAATTCTAAGGTAATAAGCTTTAGTTATTAGAACAACCCAGTAAACAAGGATTACAAAACGGGTTAGAAATGTGTTCTGGGTTTGAAGAATAAAAAAAAAATTGTAAATACTTAACAATCAAATCTTATATGTGGTTCTGTCTGTATATTATGTAAATATTAAGTTGTAATAAATTATTACTTAATATTTACTATTAATTGCAATAAATAATTAATAAATATAATTACTTTAATAATAATTAAAGTAACAAATTATTTCTCCTAATTAGTATATATACATATACATACATACATATATATCTATATATATATATATATATATATATTTGTTTAATTGGTATCCATATATATACATACGTTTCCTGAGTTTTGAGGGTGCTGAAATGGAATTCTAGGGCTAAAAAAATTTTCTAACACTTTTTTCAGTTTAAAACCAAAAATTGTTCAAGCGAAGTACGTTCAATATATTATTTTCACAAGAACCGACATCGGCTTCGAATTCAGCATTCAAAAGAACCCTTAAATGCGAAATTTCATCCAAATAGAAAAATAAAAGTTTTTAAGCTTCAAAATTTGCCTTTTGGTGGGCAACTTTTATTTAAATTGATAAAAACATTAATTACGCTTAGACGGTTTAACGTATCTACTTTATTTTTTTACACAAAATATAGGGTTTTAATGCGCATGAAATGTATTTGGTTTCATCATCTTGTCTGGTTTCAAACTCAAGTTAAAAATCAAAATGGTTTTCGGATTTTCCAATTTTTTAAATAGGTTTTTGTTCATCGGATTTTACATTTATATACATCAAAAGAAAGCTGAGACTTTCCTCTTTCCAGCGATACCAACCAGTGAATTGCATGACAAAGTAATGATGTATGTAACCAAAAATCGGTTTTAAAATTTCATTTTCCCCGAAGAGGGTGAAAAAAATGATATTTTTTAATTTTGTTGAATAAGCGTTTTTTAATGTTTTTGAGGGCGCTGAATTAGAATCTGATGTCAATTTTCGTGTCAAAAAATCTATAGAGATAGTTTGCTTGAAAAATTAATCATTTTTCAAGAATTTAATTAACCTAAACCAAAATCTATGGAGCGACTGTATTTTTTCTGAAATCCGCAATCAAAACTAAAAATCATGGTGCAAGAATCATGTCGATATCATTTTTTAAACTCGAGATAAAAAATAAATTAGTTTAATGCTATTTTATTTTTTTTTCTAGGCTTCTAGGGCCCATTGGTCGGAACGGCAAAATACGTGTCTAATATTTTTTGACCAGGAACCTCCAAAAAATTGCCAAGATTCGTGAGAGGCTGAGTGTGTAAAAAAAAAAAAATGGGTGAAACTAGATCAAAAATGTAGATAAATACCGCAGACCTCACCTTTCTATTCTAATCCGTATATCGTTGGTTTATTTTTGTATTGCTTTCGAATAATGTGGAGGAGCACCATGGTGTTGGAAAATCATATTTTGCTGAACTTCAGGTGGAATATCGTGATAAAGTTGTGGTTGGATATTTTGTAACAAATCTTAGTAATTCTCATCATTCAGTCTGTTGAGCAAACTATATTTCAAAAATTCGACAGCAATAAAAAAATACAACCATACCTAAACCAACGATACCTCTCATAGAAAAGTATAAATGCCTCCTCCTGTAAAAACAGACTCATCTATAAATTTACCTCAAAAAGTGATATTCTTCAATATCATCTGCATTCAGAAGCTAACAGCAAAATTGAGGTCTTTGTTCATTATCATTGGGTTGTAAACCTTACATTGAAAATCTAATAAAATAAATCCTAAATTATAATAATAAATAAATAGATGTAATAGCATAAGATACTCTGCTCTTATAGGAAATTTGATGCTAAATCCGAAAATATGGTCAAAGTTTGAAGTATATTAACGATTATATTGAATAATTAACAGAACTATTTGTTAGAGGAGATGAGTGAAGAATTCCATACGAATGGTCGGTATTTTAAGCTTGTATTTACGAATTATAAAACGTTTTGCTAGCGTTGAGAAGAAAACTCATTACGAATAAGCGAGGTGATAAAAATGTATAGTTTTTTGTTTTGATTTTACGAAAACCGTGACATTTAGTTACAAATAAACAGGATTTACGAATTAACGGGATACGAATTACCGAGATTTTTTTGTATATATAAAATGTTAATGTATCTAATTTATTGGGAAGGTTGGTATGTTGTTAGCTCATAACAGTTTCGAGAGGAACTTTGTACTGTTGCCAGGTAGGTCTTAGCTCAATCGTTCACCTCCTCCATCTTCAAATAAAAAAGTCGTTCAATAAAAACCTTCGGCTTTTTTCTTTCTTTTTTTTTTTCCTGCTTCGGTGAAATTACTTTCCTTTCTTATGAAGAAAGGAAATAACCTCCCACTGTTATGGCTTGAGAGGTTCTGACTTTCCGCTGAAATAATATTAAAACCGAGTAAATTTCGTTTAGATTGTAAAATAACTTTTTTTCTCCATCTATTTCGTAAATACCTCATTGTCAGAGACTTCAAATCAAACCATAAGTTTGCTTTTTTATTCCCCTTCCCAAAATAAGAGTTTTACTTCTTTTTTTTTTTTTTTAACTACAAGTATTAGTCCAGTGAAATAAGGGTTTGCCGAAGAAAAACTCCCGAACTTTTATTCTCAGCGGATCTTTATGCTTTTGGGGGTTATGAATCCGAATCTGAAGTTTTCTATCACGGCTATCATCGGCTTCATACCCAAAATTGCAAAAAAACGCCCAAAATATTGGTTTTTTTTTTTTTTTTACCTATAAAACGAAAACTAAGCTTTTTTCGATAAAAGTCTATGAATATTGATTGGATGAGGAATTATTACCAACGAAATGAAACAAACTACTCCGAAATCAAACTACTGCGAAGATATCGTCTTGGGAAAAATGGTAGAAATTGGCCAACTGCCGGTCAGTTACGTAATGTAAAAAAAAAAATTACATTTTTTCATCTTAAAGCTGATTAAATGTACTTTTAGAGTATCATATATAAATTTTTAATAATGTTCCTTAAAAGCATGCTAAAAACCCGTTTCAATGAGCTATGGTGGCTTTTCCCCGGTTTTCGACGGCAGTACTTCCTTGGCACTTTCCCATACCAGTCATTAAAAACCAATAAACCCTCCTCTATTCTAGACCTACTTACTTTGCGCTCCTCCATTCACCTCCTCAATACAAGATCCCAACCTTGCAACCTATATACCCCCTCACATAGAACTGCCTCCTTTGAAAAATCCTTCGTCATTCGTGCGCCCTCTTTTTGGAATTCCTTACCAATCCATATTCGGAAAGCCTCTTCCTTAACTTCTTTTAAACATATTTTATTTATCCATCTCCTCGATCTTCAATCTTCCACAAAAATGTAAATAATATGTAAAGGTATATAAGAGTGATAATATTTTTATTGTTGATTGTTTCTGGAAACATTCTCTAAAATGAGGAAAAAACAAGTGGAATAAAAATGATTTTTTATTTCCGGCGTGACCTTTTCATATAATTCTGTAGAAACATTTAAACTTTCCTCTATGTATGGAATCGTCAGAAGTAGTGTGGGACATCGCACAACAAACGTGTCATCTAATTTGAGTGGAGGCGAAGTGGTAGGGGGCTCATTCATCTAGTTCACAACTTCATTAAAGCGAACAGTTTCCTCGGATTAATCAGGAAGTGGGGCCAGCCCCCTTCTAGGAACGGCTCTATCATTCTCTTATTTCAAGAGAGATTTTCACTAAAGCTTTCATGTGGAAGATCAGATTCTTCCTGTGGGTAGTAGTGTGAAAGCTCAGAACATTATTTAAGGCATATTAAATAGAAGAAGCCTGCTGAAATTATCGTGTAACTTTTATCATACAATTTTACGGTTTTCAGTAACGTTAGCAGCATTGAACGAAATTAAAATGCGCACTTAATAAGTAAATAACATAGACACTAGGTTGTAAGGTATTCAAAATCATTAGTTATCGGTTGTGTTCTTCGTTATAAATAAAGTGTTGGAGATAAGTGAAAAATCTAGTAAAAAAAATACTATTTTTTGAATATTAAAAAGAGTGATTCCCTCCTACTGTTAAAAAAATTGAGTGAAACTAGAAAAATAATAAAGAAAAATGCCGTTGACCGTACTTTTCTATACCAATCCGTTGCAAATATATATGTATATGATAATTTAATGATTGTTTTAAGGAAACTACGTTTTTTGACATACAAATATTAATATCACTACTTTGCTCACTCCTTACCTCAGGCTAATTATAATAATTAAATTACTTATAATACTAATTATAAATAATAATTTGGTAGTAATTGGCCACCTAATCCTTGATTGTAAAACCCCAACGCTAGTCACTTCTGGAGGCCGGAGCCAAATTACAGGAGCGTCTGACGTTAAGAAGCTTTGAGGAAGAGAGATAGAACTGGATTCGAAGCAACGGAGGGCATTTGAAATGAAAATATAATAAAATAACTCCTCTGACTTGGGAGCGCTTTTTGGCAGTTTTCCTTCATTTTCTTGTAAAAAATAAATTTCTTTTTAACTTTTTGTTTGAATAAAGAGTTTATATTGTTTAAAAAACAGATTGTGATTAAACAATTATCATAACGTTTTATTTACCCAAAAACCTGATTTGAAAGCCAAATGAAAACACATTGTTTTTCCAATTTCAAAAGTTGCATTTGTAACGAAATCATACCATTCGAAAGCTGGTTAAATTTTCAAGTCTTTGCGATATTTTCAATTTTATGGATGGTTTTTTTGAAAAATGGTGAGTGTGAAAGTATTATTAGAAATTGTAACTTTTCTAAATAATATAAAATATTAGCTGTTGTTTAGTTGCTAAATAAGTAAAATTCAAGGTTACATCAGAGTAAATGTAATCTTGAAGTGTACTTATATTAGGAAAATCAATGAATCTGAAAATGTGGTCAAAAGTTGAAAATTGAACAAAGGAACAAAGTGGAGATATTATAGCTCTTATGGCAAAATAAGTGGTTACCTAAAAAAAAAAAAAATCATTGAATTCCAGGCTGCAATGAATTGGAAGAGAAAGGTGAGGTTAGCGGCATTTTTCTCAATTTTCCCACTAAGAGAAAATCATCTGGTATGATAACAGTTAGTCCAAATCTGCTGTTGAATACTCAAAAAGTAGCTAATTTTAAATCTGCAGTTGCATATTGTAAAAGTAATTTTTTTTTCCGGAAATTCCACCCAATTGATTTTTTCATTTTCTTAGCTTAAGTTTTCATCATGATTTATGTGTTACGTCCCCATATATTTTACCCTGGTTTTATGGAACGTATAATGATTTTTAAATATATAAATTAAATGAAAGTAAGCAGTATTTAAAAAAAAATTAACTATATGAAATTTTTAAGTTAATATGATTTTGAATTAAATGGTGTATGTCCTTTAAGAATTTATTCAAAACAGATAAGAACTATATCAACATATATAAACCTATAAATCGAATACAAGATGTGATGTACGCGAAAGGTGGATATAACTCTTATTCATTAAAAAGTTCGTAAACTTAAAATTGCTTCGTAATGTTTCAAAATACTGTTTGCTTTTATTTAATCCCTTATTTAGTAATCGAAATAAGTTTCACATACCTTGGTCAAAGCATATGGGAACGTAAATACCTAAATATGAATTAAACATTTAGTCGAGAAAATGGAAAAAAATTAATTGGACGGAATTTTCACCTGTCTGTAAATTGTTCTTGGATGAAAAAAATTGCAGTAGTAGTTTAACAGCAAACATCTGATTTCTATACTAAATGTAATGTTTAAGGTAAACTTACTTATAATTTCTAATTAATGACTCAAATATTTTTTTTTTCGTGTATCTACTTTTCAACCGACTTCAAAAAAGAGGAGGTTCTCAACTCGTCTGTATTTTTTTAATTTTTTTTTTTTGTATTTTACGCGAATACTCCGTCAATTCTTAATCAATTTTGATGATTATTTTTTAGATCGGCAGGGCATACTTCAGAGGTGGTCCCATAAAAAATATTTTTATGCTTTTTTGATTTTTCTTAAAAAGTGCTGCGTGCAGATTTCAATATATTTTTTATAGAACCACCTCTAAATTATGCCTTACCGATCTTAAAAATAATCATAAAAATTGATTCAGAATCAACGGAGGTTTTTTTTGGTGTGTATGTTACGCGATTACTCCGTCAATTTTGATGATTCTTTTTTAGATAGGTAGGGCATACTTTAGAGGTAGTCCCATAAAAAATATTTTGAAATCAACGCAGCACTTTTTAAGAAAAATCAAAAAAACTGTTAATAAAATCACTTATTAACTGTTTTTTTTCCCTTAAAATTGCTGCGTTGATTTCAAAATATTTTTTATGGGACTACCTCTAAAGTATGCCCTACCTATCTAAAAAAGAATCATCAAAATTGACGGAGTAATCGCGTAACATACACACCAAAAAAAAACCTCCGTTGATTCTGAATCAATTTTTATGATTATTTTTAAGATCGGTAAGGCATAATTTAGAGGTAGTTCTATAAAAAATATATTGAAATCAGCA
Organism: Euschistus heros; assembly: GCA_003667255.2. Lineage (NCBI taxonomy): Eukaryota > Metazoa > Arthropoda > Insecta > Hemiptera > Pentatomidae > Euschistus > Euschistus heros. Next base: position 1,840,059 of record RCWM02000095.1, read on the forward strand.
CGCAGCACTTTTTAAGAAAAATAAAAAAAAACAGTTAATCAAAATCACTGTTATATAACCTTACATTTTAAATATATTTATCATTATGATTATCTAAAATCTCCATGGTAACTAAATCTAAATTATTAACAAAAAAATGTACATATACAGTAAACTCTCGATGTGTTATACTTCGATAAGCTGAATTCTTCGGTCGGAAGTACATTACACTTAAATTTCACCTCAATGAGACGATTTCAGACAAAGAACGTGAAAAATTGTGTCGAAAATAAGTAGAACTGAAAATAAGGTTCAAAAGAGAGAATTTCTAGGACCGCCTCTATGAAACGAACTATTAGAAGTCATCGCCTCTATAACTCGAACTCAAATTAAAAGAATTTCATGAGTAATTTGTTTTCCTGTTTTCTGTCATTGTTTGTCTTTTCAGTTCATAGTTACACCAGTCACTCATTATTAGTTATTCACTCGAGCGGTTTTACAGTGGCTATTGAAAATTCTTTCAATTAACGAAAAGTTAAAATTGATTTGCAAAGCGCAGAAAGGAGAAAGAAGTTGGGCGTTTGTTGCTAGTGAATTCCGAATTCCGCGTAGGTCTTTAACCGTCCTAAAGAATAAAGAAAATATCGCCACTGGTGGAAGGCGGCAAGTCAATTTCTGGCACCCTCAGAAAAAAGCGCAATTCAGTTGAAAGTTATATGATAAATTGGTACCAGGCATTTAATTTTCTGTATCAATGATTTTATAGGTATGTACAAACAACATACACACACCCATTAATAAAAAATATACGTAATGATTTCAACTCTGATTTTGTGTTCAATTTTCCCAATTACATGAAGGTAAGTGGAATGATATAACCTCGATAAGTCTTTGTCTCGGTAATAGTTCAAGATACGTATTTTTGTACAAAAAGAATTATGGTATTTTTTCGAAATGAAGGCTCCTCGCAGGTAGTGATGTTGAAAATTCTTTTAGGCAGGGTTGAATGAAACACTTTAACCGTCATGAAGAAGATATTATTTCCACCGTCTCTCTTCTACGAAGGTCTGGCCCAGACTGCCCTTTGGTGTTACACATGACCACGTGTTTCGTACTTTAGTACGTAAAACTTGACAATATTGTACTTTAAGCTTTAACTTGAACCTTTATATATACATTTAGGCTTTAGCAAAATACTTATCATTATTTCCAATAGCTATTAATAAAATAAAATGAATTCTTCTCACTATCGGAAATGTAATTGAAGTATTCCCGAAATTATTGAAGCACTGGGTAAAAATTGAAATAATTTTTAATCAATATTTAAGCGTTAGACGATTTGATTATTACCAAAAAATCGGTAAACATTTTTATTTTAATTTTTTACGATGCCTGATTCTGATGATAACTCCTCCCACTTTAAGCCTCCTCTTGTTCTAAATGAATGACGCAATTCACACTGGCATTTACACACAAATTAAATATTTTTATGAGGGAGTATGAAACCAGTGTGGGTGACTACGTAACCTAAAACCAAGATTCCTTTTACACTTAGCGTTCTAACATATTGCGCTGTGGGTGTTTCGTTTGAGGGAGTTACTTTTTAATTATTAAGTTATAATTAACTGTTAAGTTCCATTAACTTATTTGATTATGACGTTTTATTTTTAATAATAAAGTCCTATCTACGAAACTTTCCTAAGCGCAGTAATGCCAGAAATGTGGGTAGCTTGTTCTCAAAAATGTATGTGAACTCATGACTTGGTATACTGGAAGATTTTTTTTATATTATGAAAATAAAACAAAAACAATTATATCCTGTTATAAAATATAATCCAGTCAATGAGTGCTAAATTGACGGGTGTAGAGTGCATGAAACATGCGATTATTTTTTACCTCTGGGCTCTGTTAGTTGTTAGAAGGTAAACTTTTAGAAATAAAAGTTGCTAAAAGTTCCCGTTCATGATGTGTGAGCTAACGGGGGGGGGGGGAAGGTCCCATTTTTGGGTTTTTCAATTATATCACGAAAACGGTGGACTCCAGAAAAATATGCTGAAGATCAAAATTAAAGCTTATTAAATTTCCTATAAAACTAATTCTATATATTTTGTCAAACATGTTGCTGCTTCTAAAGCTTTCCACGATCGTTTCTCAGAAAAAATGTTAAAGTTGTAAAGCATTAAATTTACTTTAATTTCATATATACGTTTCTGGTACTTAAAGCAAATGTTTGACAAAAAGTTAGGTAAAATTTATTTTGTTGCGAAAATTATCGATTTTCAATAACGTATATCTCGAAAACCGTTGGAATTTCGACAAATATGTATCTAATAAATTTTATAGGAAATTTAATTAGCTTTAGTTTTGATCTGTAACATATTATTCTAGAGTCCTTCGTTTTCGAGATATAATCGAAAAACCCAAAAATAGGGCCTTCTATCAACAAATTTTTTGCCTGTCGTATAAAATGTGCCATACTAATGCAACTACCCGTATAATCATGACGCAATCAAAAACTCAAGTCGCTAAAAGCAAACCCTGTACTAAGACTAAAACACATTCTTAATATTATTAGAGAAACCATAGAGCAAGAGAAGAATATTTCGTATGGCATACAGACCAGGATGCTTCAGTGGTTTGGTCATTTTCTTCATTTGATGAAAATGAATTCCAATTGATGGTCAAACAACTATTCTTTTATAATCCAGAGTAGAGAAGGGAGAGAGTAAGACCGAAGAAGACATTGAATGAGGACGTAAGAGAACGATTGGTAGCAAGAGGATTGCGAGAAGAAGAGGAATGGGCAGATAAGAAGAATTGGTGGGAAAAAGGTCTGTGGATTGAAGTACGTACATTAAATTTAATAATCCAAATAAAAAAAAAACAACACATTATTAAAAAATTTCATGAGTCACGGAATTTTAAATCAATATGTATTTATATTATTACAGTTTTGCGTTAGATAGGGAATATCCCTCAACATTTTGTTCTAAAATCATATTAGACCTGTACCCAATCGAATTCAAGACGCAATGAACTCAAAGGGTGGATAGGTGTTTTTCAAATAAAATGGTTATTTGCTGTCCCACCAGTCTGAATGGCTGTAAAAAAAAATTACAACCAATATTTCACTGTTATTGATTTTATCTTGTTGGGTTAATTTGTTTAAATTAATGTAGGCCCTAAAACTTCAATTTAAAATGTTTGATAAAGATAAAAAACAGAATTAATTATTAAAAATGTTGACGTATGTTACAGTCCAAAGGTCAAGTTTTCAAGTTCTAACCTTCACAAAGAGTATAGAAATTTGTTTTCATTTTATTTATTTTTGTTATTTCATGCTAAATTATGTGTACATTAAATGAAAATTGAACTTTCGTTTGCAAATATTAAAATTTGGAGGCTTGAGAAAAGATTTTCTTTGTGTCCGAGTATTTCCGAATTTATTCGTTTGATGTACGTGACCGGGTGTAGAAGAGTGGGTTCTAGTGCTAGGGGAGTCGGGATAACGTCCCAACACCCTTCAGATTATTTATTGTAACCATTCGCAACCAAGGGCCCAGGTCGCTGTATTAACCGAAGTAAGACAACCTTAATTCTCAAAACATAGTGAGTGCCTTAATTCAATTTGAGATACGTTACCATACATGTAAGTCTTAACAGTTCGTAGTTTTCAACATTACGAATGTTTCAATTCCATTATATTTTTAAAAAACTGTAGTCAAATAATATTTTTCTAGTTGCAATTCCTAAAATTTGACTTGCGTTACTGTTGAAATACGTTACCGTTACGGTAACGTATGTTAAAATTTTGCTAACTTACGTTAAATCTGTGGTCCCATTTGCTGAATCCATTGTAAAAAAAAAAAAAATGAATTATGCTATAAAGCCTTTTTTTTTCTCCAATATATTCATATAAGATTGAAAAGACTGATAGCCATTTTGTAGTGTTGTTGATGTCGCTTAGCCTAAAAGCCGTTTTCATTTTGAATCATTCATCATGAATTTGGCTATTACAGGAGCTCACACCTACAAAAACATAATAAACACTTTTAATATTGTTTTTAAATACTTTTTCTGAAAATTCAGTTTTCTACCTGTTTCTCTTAGTCACCATTAACTGTAAACATATTTTTGAAATACGTTACCAACAATTGAAAATAAATAAGTTAATCAGTCAATAATAATTTTTTGGTAATGAAAGATTATTGAAAGGGTCTAGACATTATTAACATCTGTTAAGAATGTCTAGACCCTCTCAATTCTGACTTTTAGGGGGGCAATAATAAAATCCATGAACTTTTTAATAAAGTGAAAAAAAAAAATTTGGAAACGAACGCTAAATTTTTTGGAAAAAAAAATTGAATTTTTCTCACAGATTTTATTTATATTGCTTTTCCTGATTTTCAAGGAATTAGCATACCATAATAGAATTATAGAATCCTTTACCAAAACCTGAATAAAAATCATAATTCTGACAAGGTATAAACCCGGTAACGTACGTCAAATTATTAAAGGTTTTGTTTCTCTTAAAATTCATTAAAAATCAAGGAAGCGAAAATTTGACGAACCAACTCAGTTATATATTATCAAGTAGTTTGGCAACATCGTAGTATGCCACAGAACATGAATAAGTAACTTTCTTTTTTTTTAGGATTTTTGAGTTTTCTGGAAAGCTAAATTGCCATTTTATTTGAAAATGGACCGGATATTAACCTTGTTAATTGAAAATTGAGTAAATGTCCTGCATTAATGCAACCATAGTTGGACAAAATTTAATCATGATTAAATATTTGACTACTAATTACCTGGAATCAATTATCTAATTTAATCATGATTAAATTTTTAAGTTAATTAATGATTTAGGTCACTGAAAAATGAACTTACATATTTAATCTTGATTATATTAGATGATTGATTCCAGGAAATTAGTAGTCATATATTTAATCATGATTAAAATTTGCCCAACTCTGAATGAAACTAGCTGTATAATCTTGACGCAGTTCGAAACTTTAACTGAGTTTCCAAAAACAAACTCTACCTACTTGGATATCACTTTAATTCTATTTCTAACTCTCTTGTTAAATATGAATCCCCTCCCCACAGCTCTTAAGAGACCCTTTTCATTAGGTTCTCTTTATTTAATCAGGGTCGATGTAAATTAGAAATTTAATTGCTTTTGGAAAGTAAGTTTCTTGAAAGCATCTCCCTTTCCACCCGGATATAAAGTTTGCCAGCTTTAGAGAAATCGATAGCGATCATTCCCTAAGGGTGGCTTTCATTTCGACTGACTTAATATCGAGAGCCTTAATATGAAATTCACCGATGCAATGTTGACACTGACTTCCCTCTTTTTTTTTTTTTTATTTAATGTTCCTAAGTATCTTCAAAATCGTTCCTCTAATGTTCTTTTAAAACTGTTTTCCTAATTCAAATTGAACCTTAGACGTAGTTGCGTCTCAAGGCTCCAGCACATTCCTATTCATGTTATTAGAGAAACAGGAGAAGAATATATTGGATGACATTAAGACAAGAAGCCTTCTGTGGTTTGGTCATTTGATGAGGTTGGAAGGCAATAGATCCCAAAAAAAAATTCAACGTTAAAAAGCCAGAGTAAAGAAGGAAGAGTGGAGGACCGAAGAAGACATGGGTTGTGGATAAAAGAGGACTAGCAGCAAGAGGACTGCGAGAAGTAGAGGAATGTGCAGAAAAGAAGGAATGGCGGGAACAAATTTTCCTATAGGAATACATTAAATTTAATAATCCGAATAAAAAAAAAAAAAAATATGAACCGAATGAATCGTCAGCCTAGTTAGTTCAGTTTTGAATCTTTCAAGATTGCCATCTATACATACATACATACATACATACATAAATAACTCTACATCTCACATGGGAACGATGCTTCCTGCAATTACAACCACCTGTCATCCTGGCTAATTGCAGCTGCTTTCCAATTCTGGAAGTTTAAAATGGTCCGAGCGTCTGCTGCCACACCGTTTGGATCTATTGTAGTCGAAATTACAATCCAAAATCCTTCGCAAAAATCTTAATGATCCTTATTATGTCACAAAAAAAAAAAAAAAAAAAAATCAAAGGTCAAGAGACCTTCTAATGTAGAACTTTTAATGAAGTGCTACTAGGGAGTAGCTCTTTAACATGTGACTGACATGTCATTGTAATCATTTTTCTCAAATTTACTTGTTATATATAATATATACATTGTTAAATATAAATAAATAGTATTTTTTTTTTGTATTTGTTTCGTATTGATACCTTCATTTTTGCCTTTATTGTATTTTTCACTTTTTATTTATTTATTTTTTTTGTCCTCAACTAATTTTTAAATCGGAAAATTTATTTATTTTCTCTTGTAAATATTTATAATTTGTAAGCAGTATTGGTTTTTATAAACACAATTTAATTCTACTACTGTTATCTATCATTAGTATTATGTCAATATTTTTAATAAGGCAGCTAAGCTGCGATTATACTGTTCATTATAATTATTCTTAAGGGTACAGATTGGTTCATTAGTTTTCGTAGTTAATGATAAACGGAAAATGGCTTGTCCTTTTATATAATAGTATATAGATTATTATGCTTTCTATATTACTTTAAAGAAATAATCAGACCTATATTATTTTTTTTTTCATTTTAATCATCCATTTATTCAAGAAAACATTTTAATATATCTTATAGTTTCCCATCTTCCCCTTCCTTGGATTACGAGTTCTTGGAGAGAGAGTCGTCTGGCCGAAATAAGGCTGAAAAGACTAATGAACTGTTCCATGGGATTCATCTTCGGGGACCCAAGGCGTTCTCGTATTCTGAGCTAGGGTGTTTTTTTCCTTATTTGAGTCAGTAATACTTCCTTGCTAACCCCGTATTCCAGTAATTAAAAACTAGAAAACCTTCTTATATCCCTGATCTAATTACTACCTCCTCCTATCCATCTTTTGAACACAAGATCCCAAACTTCTATGCTGTATAGCCCTGTAGATAGAGCTGTTTCCTTTGAAAGAAACGTTAATTAATCATGGTGAGTTCTTTTGGAATTTTCTGCTTATTCCTATCTATTAATTCTCTCTTTAGTTCTCTCTCTACTTCTTTTAACACTGACAGGATAAAAAAAATCCTTCAGATTAATTTTTTCATTATTTTGTTTGTTTTTTTGGGATTTAATCCCCCCTACACTTATTAGGATTATTAAAATTTAATTAAATAAAAGCAAACAGTATTTTTTAATATAAATTAGAGATTAGATTTCTTGTTCTGTGATGACGCCTTCAAGCCTCACGGTCTGCACTCTTTTCTTTAAGGTAATGCAGAATGGTATCCAGTCCCTTCTCTTCTGTGTTGTAGTGGATCTCCCAACTTCAGGGTGATTTTATTTATATTTTTGTGAATTGCCAATCCATCGCAGCTGTGATGAAATTATTTAATACTTTAACAGCTTACAATTGAACAAAGCCTCGGTAAAACCTTATCGTCGTATTTTACATTACGTCCTGTCTAGTGAAATATAGTAATAACATTCCGTTCCGAAAAACAACTAGACTAACTTCATTTAATACGGGCCACTCTGCTAGCTCACCAATACATTGTTACGACTTTAGTAGAAATACGGCTAAAGCGATTGATCGTGATTTCGAACTAAGATTACTCGTCGTAATATTGAGATCACGAATCTCACTGTAGATTGTTCACTCGAGGTAGGGAACGCTAGTGGCTCGACGTCTATTTCCCCAGTATTGTGTTTAATGAGCGGAAGTCACGCAATTCCAGGTTTTGCGCAATTCTTCGAATATATTTTACGAAGTATGCCCTTTTAAATAGAATAGTATTGCAGTCGACGTCAGCGACTTAGTTTAGCATACTTAAAAAGGGCTAAGATTTTTTTAATAAGGTTTATGATTGGTTTGTAATAATGATCAATCCTTTTCTAGACTATATTTTTATACAAATAATTTATTTTTTGGATATTTTTATTATTAATACTCAAAAATAAAACAACAATTTTAATAATAATATAAAGTTTCAAAATTAATTTTAAGAGATTATTTGGACTTTTGTGGTTTGAATCTAAAACTATTTTATACCCAGCATATTTCAAACGCTCTTTTATTGCCAGAGTATCATATTTCTGGAACTCTCTCCCATTCAATATACGCCATTCTTCTACTGTCAATATTAACCCCCCCTCCCCAAAAAAAAAAAAAAAAAAAAAAAAACAGATTCTTTCGTTACTTATCAGGCATTCAATCCAACGGTCTTAATGAAGAAGAAAACAATGAGAAATGAGAAACATGATATAATTTTAATTTTATTGCCGTATCTACATACTAGACCTAAATGACGAGAAACTGCTCGTCGTTTCCGACTAATCCAACATTTACTATAAAAGCGTTCAAAGCTACCAGTGAATTACAAAAGACTTATTTACGTGGAAGTAATTAGACAAATTTCGACGTACGGAGTTGAGCTTTGAGGCTTCAGATCCTTCTCATATCCAATCCTTACAAATTCAAAATCCATCGTAAAATCCTCAACGCTTCTTATTAATGTTACATGCGTTGCTGATATAGCCCAAACCAGATACCTATCCTTTCACAGTAAACTCCATAACCACTCGAATCCACTAGTCTCCCATCTAGCCTCACACTCAATTGTTGATAATCCTCCGAGGCGTCTGAAAAGAAAATGTTCAAAAGACCTTCTAATGTAGAAATATTATTGAAATGTTACTAGTGATTAGTTATTTACATGTTATTTTAATTATTTTCCACAAATTTAACTGTAAACAATGTATACAGTTGTAAAGATCAATAATTATTTTTAAATTAATTAAATTCCCAATGCTCCTTATTATGTCACAAATAAACTGTTCCATAATGATTTAAACTTCCCTTCTTTCGCTGTATTAGCTCTTACTTCAATGATGAGCTTCACATCCACTCGAATCCACTAGTCTCCTAACTTGCTTTCCACTCTATTCCTTATAACCATCCGTGACATTTGAAAAGAAGATGGCCAAAGGACCTTCTAATGTAGATTTAATTAAGTGCACCTAATGAGTAGCTCCTTTACAAGTTATGGGCAAGTCATTGTAAGCATATTTACAGACATTTATTTATTGCATATATTTATACCGTTGAAATTTTATTTTATCTCTGAATAAAATTTAAAAAAAATAATAACATTTTAACTGCAAAAAAGAAACCAAAATAGGTGTCCTTGAAATGTAAGTTCGAAAAGCTTTTATGCTATATTATATGATGATAAAAAAACATATAGTAATATGTTAAAGGAGAACAACATATATATATGGTGAGTCCCTGAGAAGAAATGGAAAACTTTCCTTATTGAAGGTTATATAATACGTTGCGATTCGTAGAAATAAGGAATGGAATAACTAGTAATACCTGAAGTGCCTTATGACCATATATACATATATATATTAAGTAAGGAAACAAAAGCGTACGTTGTATACTCTGACATTATATGTTTGCATAGATATGTTTTGGCCAGATATTTATACAGGATGAGAACCTCTTAGCGTAAAAAAAAAAACCTCACATAGGGTTTTAAACCTTACATTGAAAATCTAATAAAATAAATCCTAAATAATAATGATAAATATAATAACATAAAATCCTTTGCTCTGGTGTCGCTTTATTGACAATTTTCCTGTATTTTCTATTAAACAATACATTTTAATTTGCTTTTTTATTTCAATGAAGAGTTTATTATGTTTAAAACGATTATTTTCCATTATTATCATAATGTCTTATTTACACAAGTAACTGATTTATATGCCAAATAAAAGCACCATGTTTTTCCGGTTATAAAAGTAAATTTCTCCATGAAATCGACACGAAATCATTAATTTAATCATACCACATGAAAGTTAGTTAAATTGGCAAGTTTTTGTGAGATTTGCAGTTTTGTGGATAGTTTTTTTTTTTTTTTTTCGAAAAATGGTGAGCGTTGAAGTATTGTAAGACATTTTACCTTCCCTTTAATAAGTTCAAGACTAAGTTGTTTTTATCATGCACTCCGTTCCGAAAATGTGGTCAAAATTTGAAAAATGTTTAAACAAAGTGGATATATTACAGCTTTTATGAAAAAAAACGTGGATTTCTATAAAACGTCTTTGAATCATCGTATATCGTATACATTTTTCTTCATTTTTGATCAAGTTTCCCCCAATTGTTTTATTTTACACTAAGAGGGACTCATCCTATACATAGAAGCGTTGCCCACAGTAACACTATGTTTTGTTAGATTTGTAGCAAACTAACCTTTCATATCGTTAGTAATGATTTATGCTTCAAACGTCGTTTTCCAGAACCAATACAGCAATACCGGAATAAATGTTTGCAATTTCCGCCACTTGTTAGGAGAATACCGAAAATTTGAAAGCTACACCTTAAACGGAGATTAAGAGAGAGCTTATTTCTGCTCAAATTGCAGAAAATTTAGTTTATTTCAATTTTATATTGAATATAAATAGTTTTTCTTTAGAACCTACTGTCCAACAGATATTTTGGTGAAACTTAAAAAATCTTGAAAGCTTTGACGCAAATGTGGTAAAAATTCCAAAATCCAACATTCGATATGGGAGTTGAATTATAATGTGTTTAAATGTTGAATAGCCGAACAATTAAAACCTTTATCTTAAACTAATAACTGTATACCCCACGGAACTCTGCGGGAAGGTCGGAGCAATATTTTTCCAACGTCTGTTGAAGCTTATACATATGACCTAAGTACATTGCATGTCGCTATCTCTGTACCACTTCCATGCTGTTTGTGGTAAAGTGGTAATGGATTCGGAGGTCATGGTGGGTGCTTGTAATGCTTCGGACCATTACACAGCTTGCACCAGCCCAAGACGTACACTGCCACCATCAGCGGTGTAGCCCACAATTTATGCCGCTGGTCACCCTGTCCGCATTGCCCACCCACAGATGTCCCTAATTATCCGTCCACTACAACTGCATTATCCGTCCTGTTCCTGCCTCTGACAAGGAGAATATGTAACAGCCATAATTTATAGCTCCTGTCATCTGAAAGTACCGCAGCGTTATGATTTAAAGCTGAGATGTGCCTTTGTGCGCAAATGAAGGCCTGCATCTATGCATATTATTTGTGTCTCATTTTCCAATAATCATTTGACAAATTCATATGTTGCATTTTTGGGCAAAATTTAATTATTGTGCATATTTAGGCTTCAAAAGCATATATTAATATTTTTTTAAGGTATCATTGTTTTGTTGAATAAATATTACAGGCAGCATCTTAAAGTGCAATGAGTAATATGGATGACAAACAATCCATTCATACAATATGTACAATTCAGTTTAAAAAAAATAAATAAAAAAATAAATAACAAAAAAAAATTAAAAAATTAAAAAAAAAAACCTTACAAGATAATAGTATAAGATAAATAAAAAAATAAAAGTATAAACAATGTAAACAATAGCAATAATAAAGAAGCAAACAAAAATAATAATAAGGAATAAAAATTAATAAAATAAAAAAATAATTCATAAATAAATAAATAACAAAACCAAAAAAAAAAATTTTTAAATACATTAAAAAAACAGAATCACACAGAAGGGGGTAGGTAGGTTAAATGCTCCCTTCCCCATTCCACGATGGATATTTTTCAGATATCTGTTAGATCTCTTCAGGTGAATACTGATAATTTCTGGTCTTACATTTTTAAAACTTTAGTATATATAATCCATGTAACATAGTGCTGATTTATTAAAAAAAAATTATGTTCTAGAAATGAATGGTCAGCATACGAAACTAGTATTCTAATAAAATAATCCCAATAGAAGCGGCAATTAATTCATCAATCCTAATTGTATCGATCCTTCTATACCATGCGTACCTAGTAAGTAATCACACTTACTTATACTTATTAGGTTATAACAACTAGTAAGCTTATATGTTTTGAAAATAAGTAATAACGTCAATGTCAAACAAATCACATATCCTAGTAGTCTATCCAGCCATTATATTAAACATGACTGTAAAAAAACATCACAGCATGTAAAGGAAAGAGTAAAATAAAAATAATGCATTTCTTATTTAGTAGTCTTTTATAATAAATTTTTATTTCATTGTTTTCTCACTACTAAGATTACTTTAATACTTCATTTTACTATGAAAATAATCAGTGTAAAATTATATAAAATTTTTAATCCATTGTTGAGAAAAGCATTGTTACATTTCCATGAAAATGAAAAATAGATTATTATGAAATCGGATTCGAGAATGATCACATTGCAGAAGAATATTGTTTTAAAATTTATCCCAAATATCAAATAGTAGAAGTAAAATGGATGCGAAGTATTAATTCTTGAAGAAAATTATGAGTTCTGCTGCTTTTACATTAGATAAGTATCAACCTTTTTTTTTTTTTTTTAATTTCTTTCTTTATTTTACTTCTAGGTAAAACATTACGGAGAAGAGTGTATTTATTAGTGCGCTATTATATCTTAAAATTTTAAGCTTTTGGGGATTTTGATATTTTTGTTATAATAATTGACGAAAATATGATTTAGCGTCTTGATTTTCATCACTAAATGATTAAAAAACTTTCATTAATTCTGCTTGTTACCTTTCACATAGATCACTTATTATAAATATGCAATAAACAATTTTAAATAATCTGAATGTTAATATACTATTCTACACAATTTTTTAACCTTCTGAAAACGTTTCAATTTTCATTTGGTGTTTAAATACCTGTATCCTTTGATCAGGGCATATGAAACGTATTTGGATTTTTTAAAATTTTTACTTGCCAGTGATAACAAGTGGATAACCGATAATAGTAAACTGATGGTTATTATAGGACTATAAAAAAAACTCCGCCGATGCCTGTCCCAAGCCAGGATGAAAAAGGAGGAGGGATCGAGGAGTAACACCTCGTTAAAAACCCAGGGTCCAGCTGGCTCCGGCTGGTAGCACCTTGTGAGGGCCCCCACCTGGGTTACAGGTGAACTCTGCGCAATTGTATCCTGGAGGAAATTGATTTTCGAAGGAGGCAAAGATTATTTGATTTGTGGAGAAAGTTATCCCAATTGCTCTTTAGCAAATATAAAAAGTCGAATGTGCAAATAAATACAAAATGGTAATAATAATTCAGATTACTAAACGGAGAAAGGCTAACACCTTGCTAAGAAACCAGTTGCTGCACCCAACATAAAGGTTTACGAATGGTTGGTCATGATAAAATTCCAATCATAAGTTTCCAACATCCATTAATGCTGATATATAGACTGTAATAGATGGGGACAGCACATATCAACAAGACAGAAAAGACGGAGCCAATTACAATTACTTTTTAGGTAATTAAATGTTTCCAAAACATAAATCAATAAACGTAAAGACGTGAGGCTGGTCATTTGTTTAGTGAACGGACGAGGCATACAGAAGAACAGAATGAGGTGTATTAACACAAAAACGTTGAGATTATATCAGATGGTTACGACATAAAGATAGAAGGAGATAACAGTACTGAAACAGAATGAGAGTTGAATATCGCAATAAAGTGACGTGCTAAAATAAAAGCATCATATTTAGTGAAAATTGTAATAAAAGTGGAGAACTAAGCTATTAGATACAAAGGAATGATGATGACCCTACCTGACGAATTAAAACATATCATGCAAGATAATAAGTTTACTTACATTAAAACGTTAGATGGATGTCGAATGGTTACGAAATTACGATAGAGGAAGATAGGAGAAGCGAATGAGATTGAGAGGTGAAAATCTCAATAAAGTTCGTATGACACTGTTAAGACTCGGCACTACTTTAAATAGAAATAATATTTTAGTACTCCAGCTAAAAAAATATTCGGCACCAGCATATTGAAAGATATTGAGAGATGTACCGAGAATTAGCAGGAATATAGAGAAATCAAAAGTTCATCAAGAAACCTCAGAATGAATGTTCAGTCATATTTTGAGGATAAAGCATAATAAATGATTGGAAACGTTTCAAACTTAGTAGAAATCATTGATTGGTCCAGTGTTTTGGTGATAGAGGGGTATAGTAAAATTCGATCATCTAAGACAGCAGAGGAACAGGCTTCATCACTCAACATCTTGATGGCTGGAGATTGTAAAAACACTCTAAATAAGATCTCCAAAATAATAATATATCATAGTCTTATTACAATTCGGCACCAGAATACTGAAAGATATTGAAAGAGATAAAGAGATACACCGATACTTATATTAACAGAAGGCAACTGAGGTGGCTAATGAGAAAGAAATCAAATGGAACTGGAAGCGGTTAGCTCGGAGTGGAATTTATGATTAGCTCGGAAAGTATGAGCTCACATAATGTTTATTAAATTTAGTAAAGAGTTTGTGCCTCGCCCAGCTTAACTTTTTATTTACGCATCGAAACTCCACGAGAAACATATCCATATACCAAATACAGTTTATAGCTATCAGGAACTAGAAAGGTCTACTTTCTCGAAAATGGAAGTAAGTTTCGTTTCGATAAAATAATATAAAATTACAATATTATTGCTAATGTTAGTATAGTAATTGTTATGACTAGTAGAAACAGTAGATATGTGTCGAAGAACTATAAGAATCTTGTATACCAGTGAACTCAAAGCGACAATTTTCCTCATAAGCCTTTGAACCAACACCTAGTGAATCATGTGGTAAAAGTAGAGGAAAATCAACAATCAATATTTGCACCAATAAATAAAATCATAGTATAGAACTAAATTTAATTATCGAAAAGAGTTACCATAAATGTCGGATTGAAGAGGACCAACAATGAGTTTTGCCAGGAGAAAAATGGATGTGTTGATAGCAAATGAGATACCTTATAAGAACAGTAGCAAATTAAATGGAAGTGAAACATAAGAGCATTTGGCTTCTAACCATTGATAATTCTAATTAAAAATTGGACATGTCTTTTTTAAATATTTAAGCGAAGCCCACGAGCAACACATACGTATCCCAAAAAATAACAAAAAACGGATAAGTTATTATGAATAATGACATTCATAAAAGATCGAACCTGCAAACTAAAACGGCAAATGAAGCATGCGGTCCGTGGTGAATCCAGTAAAAGAATCTTGACCTTCCCACAATGACGATAATAGGCTGCTAACCTCTAGGATAACCCGTCCTCACTGTCCCAGTTGGAGTAAATAAGGACGTTAAGCCCAAGAAAACTAACAAACAAACATAATATTTTATATTCTCAATATAATTGAGCATAAAAAACCTGAAGGAACTAGAAAAAAACAGCTTCAGTACCCCAAATTAAATGTACACGAAACAAAACAATGCAAGAGAATAAAGTGCACATACACAAAAAAGGAAGGAAAACTAAAAGCCATTGGGAGAAGAAAGTCTCAAAAATGTTCGTAAGACGTAGTTAAGACTTGTAACTAGTATTTGCAGGAATAATTTTATAGTCCCCAAGATCAAGAGTGACAAAAATGTAATGTTTCAGAAAAGTGGAAATTATATAGCTTGTATAGAATGCTGATGAGTCGGATATAAATAAACTCAGAACCAGTTTACTGAGAGCGATGGAAGGAGACTGAAAGGAAGACCGAGAATGAGCATATGACATTTAATGTGGAGTAATTTATGATGAGTAATACCTTTATCAAGTTACAATAGACATCAAGGCTATGAATGGAAGGAACAGAGACATATAATTAAACGGGAGACCGAGAATGAGACGAAGGTGAATTACATAATTCATCATAATGTCATTTATGGAAAACATAACAATTGAAGAAATATAAGAATCTTGTAATCTAGTGAACTCAGAGCGACAATTTTCCTCATAAACCTTTGAACCAACACCTAGTGAATCATGTGGTAAAAATAGAGGAAAATCAACAATCAATATTTGCAACAATAAATAAAATCATAGTATAGAACTAAATTTAATTATCGAAAAGAGTTACCATGAATGTCAGGTTGAAGAGGACCAACAATGAATGTGTTTTGCCAAGAGAATGTGGAAAATATGTTGATAGCAAATGAGACACCCGTCCGACATACCCCAGTTGAAGTAAATAAGCACGTTAAGCCCAAGTAAACTATCAAGCAAACATAATATTTTATATTCTCAATATGATTGAGCATAACAAACCTAAAGGAGCAAGAAAAAAAAACAGCTTCAGCACCCCAAATTAAATGTACACGAAACATACCATGCAAGAGAATAAAGTGCACATACACAAGAAAGGAAAACTTAAAACCATTGGGAGGAGAAAGTCTCAAAAATGTTCGTAAGACATATAATTAAACGGAATACTGAGAATGAGACGAAGGCAAATTACATAATTCATAATAATGTCATTTATGGAAAATATAACAACAAACATCTAAAAAGAATTACAGCTTTTAAATAACAATAAAGATCTGTTTTACCATAATAGAGGATTTCAATCCTAAAAATACATAATGGTTGATCAGTGGTTTAATAGGGCTGAACTGATTCCATTAGAACACCCGCTATTGGAATCAGTGAAGCGAACCATCCACTATAAAAAATGGGTAGCGAAACCACAGGCAGGACCTCTTGGATGGTTTGGAACGCTGCCTTTCCATGATGTAAATCGTTACAGTTAAAAATAGATTCTTTCATCGAGTGCGAAAAGTTCAGTCATTCTTTTTTAATGTTTCAAGCGGTTTGAAGACGAATGTGGTTATGTGAAACAAGTTTAATTTTGTGGAACCTAGCAACAACCATAATGTAGAACATAAAAAAGAACTCCACCGATGCCTGTCCCAAGCCAGGATGAAAAAGGAGAAGGGATCGAGGAGTAACACCTCGTTAAAAAACCAGGGTCCAGCTGGCTCCGGCTGGTAGCACCCTGTGAGGGCCCCCGCCTGGGTTATAGGCATTTCATTCATCCAAGAAACAATATTGTATCGTTGATGAATGAAATATTTCGAAAGCGGAGTAAATGTCCCTACCCGACGAATGTAAGCATATTATATAATGCAAGGAAATTAATTGCACCAACTCAAGAAGGGGTAGAGGGATTACGAATAGTTGTTACATTACGACAGGAGAAGAAGTGAAGGTCGCAACATACTTTGTAAGACGTCGGTAAGACTCATCATTAGTTCAAGTGGAAAGAATATTTTATTCGTCCAGCGAAAGATACCACGAACTAGCAGGGATATAGAGAAGTGAATTGATAGAAGGGAATGGATTTTTGAGAAAGGAAATGATTAGTTAAGTTTTGCAGAATGTTGATGAGGTGGCAGATAAGAAACTCAGAACAATCATGCTGCAATGGGTGAATTCAATATGGTCATAATAATTTAATAATTACTGATCTCAGAAAGCCTAAAATCTTTTCCAGAAACAAGTTGCAGTATCCATTTAATAAACTAAGCACCAGCTTCCTGAAAGCGATTGAAGGAGACAGATAGGGATACCGGGTATGAGCATAGGAGAACTGATGTGGAATAGGAGGAGTAGTTTAAGAGGAGATATACCATTTATCGAAATACAATTTACATCAAGGCATCAAGGCTATGAAAGGTCTTCATATAATAAAGGTAGACAAGAGCTATTAAACTCAGCATAATATACAAATAATGATTTTTGTTTATTTTTTTTTTTCTTATCCCCTTTTTTTTTTTTTAGTGATTTATTATAAAATAACAAACAATATGATGAATCCGCCCCTTTTTTTGCACTTGGTGCATTTCAAGGGAGTTATAAAATTTTATTTTCATAAGTATTTAGGCGCAAGTTGATAATTTTAGGATAAAATGTTTATTTTATTATTTTCTCGCTACTAAGATTACTTCAATATTTTATTTAACAATGAAAATAATTTGTGTAAAATTATATAAAAATTTTAATCCATTGTTGAGAAAAGCATTGTTACATTTCCATGAAAATGAAAAATAGATTATTATGAAATCGGATTCGAGAATGATCACATTGCAGAAGAATATTGTTTTAAAATTTATCCCAAATATCAAATAGTAGAAGTAAAATGGATGCCAAGTATTAATTCATTGAAGAAAATTATGAGGTCTGCTGCTTTTATAAGGATCAACCTTTTTTTTTTTTTTTTTTTTTTTAAATTTCTTTCTTTATTTTACTTATAGGTAAAACATTACGGAGAAAAGTGTATTTGTTAGTGCGCTATTATATCTTAAAATTTTAAGTGTTTGGGGATTTTGATATTTTCGTTATAATATGACGAAAATATGATATAGCGTCTTGATTTTCATCACTAAATGATTAAAAAACATTCATTAATTCTGCTTGTTACCTTTCACATAGATCACTTATTATAAATATGCAATAAACAATTTTAAATAATCTGAATGTTAATATACTATGAGGCAGAAATTCTACACAATTGTTTCCTTTAATTAGGGCATATGAAACGTATTTGGATTTTTTAAAATTATTGATAAAAGTTAAGCAAGCAGTATATTAAAAAAATACGAAATTTTAACTCAAGGGGCAGATATAAACCTTATTAATTAATAATTTCGAGAATATGGTATTGCTTGGTCTTTTTATTTATTTTTTTTTTTTTAAATACTGTTTGTTTTTATTCTATCAATTTTATAATAACCCTAATATGTTTCATACGCCCCGCTTAAAGTATATGGGAACTTAAACCCCCAAAAAAGAATAAAAATTCTAGTCAACAAAATTAAAAATATCAAATTAAGCACTTTCTTAGTAAAATAAAAGGTCATTGTGATATACCAGTTAGGTGATACAAGGGAAAATAATATTGCAATTAGGGATGGAGTCGTACTTTTGAACTCAGAAAGGCGAAACATTGATGTGTTCACCGTAGGATTCTTCATGGATAGCCGTTCTACATCTATTAAATGCTGACCAATTTCAATAAATAATTAATTAAATATTTACGTTTTTTATATATGTTTTGTAAGATACGGTCATTACTAGAAATGTCAGCATATTTTTATGACGCCATGTGAGACGAAACTTATATATCTCCCGTTTCAAGAAGAGTCGTGTTCTAAATGGATGACTCTATAAATCATTCAGTCTTGCAGTTTCCACATAAATTAAATGTTTTTATGAGCAATTTGTGCAAACCTGTGTGGGATCCTTAGATTCGTTTTACACGTAGTTCTAAAATATTGCTCCCCAAATGGGCTTCAGTGGGTGTCTCTGACCTTTTGAGGGAGTTTGAGAGATATCGTTATCAGAAGAAAAGTGGAGGGCTTAATTTGAGGAATAATGAATAATATAGCCTTTAATAATAATCTTAGTTGAAATATTTAACTTAAGCTTTTCGAACAACCTTCTTCAGACTCATTATGAACATTTATTAGAAAACTAAAAATTTAAGACGCTTCGATAGAAAAACTCCTACTTCTTGGGACCATGAAATTGTTATTATTTCCAGAATCTATGTCCACTGTCAGGGGCAGTCTCCGATTTCTGAATGTACTCTTGTCCTAGACAGATCTCAGACCCTCAAGCATTTGTGGGACTTGTCTCGACACTTGTCTCAAGTCTTTTTTTCTCTCTTTGAACACTGGACCACAAGGTTATGCGAACAATTCATCTTTCTATCGAGAAAGTTGGGCTAGGCAACCATTGGTCGTTTTTGGAGGTCTATTAAATGCCTATTCCAAAAGTAATACATATTTTGATTTTTTCAGAAGCAACTGAATGAACTGAAGACTTTTTAAAAATTTTCAATAACATTCAAGTTACTTTGAACTATTTAAGGGTTACGGTACATTTTATTCCCAAATTATTATTTCACAAACATTGATCTTAATATATAGAATGATAAAAGTATAGTTGACTGTTAAGATGAATGGAGAAGAAGAATATCAAGGATGCAGTCAAAAAGAAACACTATGTGTAAGTAGAAATACTTTAATGCTTGCCAACGTTTCAACCTACCTTGCAAGTCTTTTTCAGGACCACTTAGCCACACTGGAGAGGAGAAGGACGATGACTCAGATTTTTTTTTTTTTTTTTTTTTGGAGACGGCAAAGGAGGTTGAAATGAGGAATATGGTGTGGAAATGTAGATTTTTAATAGGAGAAGATATGTGGGATTTAGTAGAAAGAGTATGAAAATGTGGAGAAGGTTGGGTACGTTGAATCAAAATAGAAGAAAAATCATCAGTAGTTGAAGAGCTCGAAAACGTATGCACGGTCTGAGAAGGACCAGAAGCAGGAACAGGAATTCTCTCTTGACGATGACCAGTTCTGGATAACTTTTAAACCCTGGCGCTGCAAAGTATTTCTACTTAGGAGTGATGTTTCTCTTTGACTGCATCTCTGATTATCTTCTTCACCATGAATACTTAAAATGATTAATAAAAAAAATATATATAATTTCATAAAGTATTTTTTTAAAGATAAATCTTAACTTTAAGAAAAAGAAAATAAAAGGCTTATCTAACCCGAAGGTTTGATGCCGACGCCACCAATCCTTGACCACGCACTCCCTCTAACCCACCCCATCAAAACCCAAATCCCCTGGATCAGATCTGACGCGGTTCAATCTATCTCTTGGCTTACCTCTTGATCTTTTACCTGAAGGCTTAAAACTGATCAACTTTTTTTTTTTTTAGAATGTGGTCATTACTAAATCCAACGACTTTACGTGCCCATTTTAAACTGTGCGCTCATATTACCTGAACTATACCGGATACAATTCCCGCAGTCTGCATTGTGGACTAAATTTCCTCATTTGCTCAATTTTTTTTTGCCAAAAAGTCTAAGCAGAACTTTATTTTCATAAACATTCCGGCGCAATTTATTAACTATAAAAATTATCAGTGTAAAATTAGATAAAACTTTTAATCTATTGTTGATAAAAGCATTGTTACATTTCCATGAAAATGAAAAATAGATTATTATGAAATCAGATTTAAGAAAGATAACTTCAATAGAATACTTAATTTTAAAAATTATCAAAAATATCATACAGAAGAAGTAAAATTGATGTCAAGTATCAATTTGTTTATGAAAAGCATCTAGACTGCAGCTTTTACAGTAAGTACCATCTTTTTTTTTTTTTTTTTTTTTTTTACGTTATTTCTTTATTTTAGTTATAGGTAAGTCCATACATAGGAGATGTTTCTATGTATGCATCTCTTAAAGGTTTATGAGGTAGGGGCTTTTTATATTTTTTTAAATATTAATTGACGAAAATATGATATATTGTCTTGCTATTCAGCAATAAATAATCAAGGAACATTCGCATTGTGGATCCTCCTAAATTTCCCCATTTGTTCAATTTTGTTATTGCAAAAAAGGCTACGCAGAACATTATTTTCATAAACATTTAGGCGCAAGTTGTTAATTTTATGATAAAATGTTTATTTAATTATTTTCTCGCTACTAAGATTACATCAAGATTTCATTTTAATATGAACATTTTTTCTTTATCTTCCTCCTTAGTGCCTTTCAGCGTGGAGGCGCCTCTGTCCAGGCAAACCAATCCTCCCTATCCCGAGCCAGCGCCCTCATGGCATTCCTGTCTTTGCCTCTCTTCTCTCCCACTTTGGAGATGTACTCCATTCATTGACTTCTGGGATGAGCCCATCATATGAAAATTATGAGTGTAAAATTAAATAAAATTTTTAATCCATTGTTGAAAAAATCATTGTTACATTTCCATGAAAATGGAAAATAGATTATTATAATATCGGATTCAAGAAAGATAACTTCTATAGAATATTTGATTTTAAAATTTATCAAAAATATCATACAGAAGAAGTAAAAAAATGGATGTCAAGTATAAACTTTTTGAAGGATAATACTGCTGCTTTTACCTGTAAGTCATGTATTTTTCTTTTCTTCATCTTTCTATTTCGTTGTAAGTTATATAAATGAGGTGAGTATTTATTAATTTGTGCACGTTTTCACACTAACAGATCTTAATACCTGTAGGTTATAACAAATTATTTGTAGTAAATGCATCTTATAATACATATCATATATGTATGAACAAAATCGTTTCACATCACCTTATTAGGAACAGTTTACTGTACAATGCTTCTAGCTCAACGATAGGTAGTAAATTTATTCTGAATAAATCGAAAAATTACTTGGTAATCTACCAAAGCATCAAACATTTTAGGTATTAGAACCATTTTAATTATTAACATATTTAATATGTATGATCACATTATAACGATATGTTATACTGAAAATTTCGATTCCAAATACTAGTTTTACCAAATTTAGGGACTATATTTAGTTTAAATTAGTAGAAAGGCAAAGAAGGTATTATTGACAATTTTTGTTGGCCAGTCAAATTAAACCCGAAAAAGGTGTCTGCTTTACAAAAGGAGGAATGCCTAACAGACATTGGTTTTATGTTGTTAAATGATTCAGTTAGGTCTTGAGAATAAGACTTCAAAATTGTGAATGCGAAGCAAGTTGAGAGACTTGTGGATTTGTGTGGTTATGGAGTTTACTATGAAAGAGTATGTATCTGGTTTATGCTAAATCAGCAACACATGGGACAGTATGATCTTTATGGATAAGTTTATTTGTAACAATGCAAGAAGCATTTAGGATTTTTCGAAGGATTTCGGATTGTAAGGATTGGATTCGGGAATTGGAATTGGAAGGTGTAGTTGAAGCTTAAAGCTTAAGTTCCAAGGTCCAAATAGATCTGATAACTGTCATGTGAATGAGTATTTTGTCTTGTAAATGTTGAAGTCGGATACGATGAACAGTTTCCTGTCGTTTGTGGATTCAAGTTAAACTTTGTCCAGTTGGAGTCCTAGATAGTGGATCTGTTCAACATGGATCAGTGGAATATTTCATCGATTTTTGACAGTCTATTGTAACTAAACGCTTAAATAAATGTGACTTTTAGATGTATCCTTAGATAAACCATTTGATTAATTTAATTTTGTAAATAATAAATTTTTCGATTAGAAGCATTTTTATGTTTATTTTTTTTTTTGCAAAACTCTGGATAATACCATTTTGGAATTTTTGTCTCCCCTTAAAATGAAGTTCCCTCCTGTGATATTTAGCAACATTTTTGATATTGTCAGAACCCATCTGGACCATATTAACATATAAAACCTAATACTCCACCTTTTTCAAGGCAACCATGTTATTTGATTGGAGTATTCAAACCTTTTATGAAAAAAATATCATTTCTCTGTAATATTATCGTGAAAACGCAGAGAGATTTTGTCAAATGTACACCTCGCCATCAAATTTATTCGCATGTAGTCACATAGATCTATAGAATTTATGGATATTAGAATGCAATAAAAAAAAAAGAAAAGAAAAAAAGAAACTTTGTATATTGTTTTATGATAAAATGCCTATTTCGTTATTTTACTTCAAGATGTGCCCTTCTTTAAAAAAAAAAATTATCAATTTAGAATTAGAAATAATTTTAACGCATTGTTGATAAAAGCATTGTTATTATCCATGGAATTGAAAAGTAGATCATTATGAAATCAGTTTTTAAAGAGATAATCTTAAAGAAGTATGTTCATTTTTAAAATTTAAAAAATTAAGTTTCACAGAGGAAGCAATATTATTGGTGTATGTCAATTTGTTAAAGAAATGTACCAAGGCTTTTACGTACGTTTTCAGCCTTTTTTTTCCCTTTCTTTTTAAATATCTTAAAGTTGGTTTCTCTACGTTATTTGTTATTAATCGGGCGAGCATTAATCTTTGTTCTTCTGTGATCTACGAGGGTCAGTCAAATATAAACAAGACTTTTAACTTATACGTTTATTAAAGCTAAACAAAACAATGATTACATGTTACTGCTTTTCTACATAGTCTCCCTCAAGTCTCACACACTTTTCCCAGCGTGAGGATAGCTTATGGATCCCTTCTTCATAAAAGATTTGAGGTCGTGTCTTGAACCAATTGCACACAAATTCCTGTACTTCCTCATCACTTTCAAAACGGTTTCCACCACTTCACTGGCAATTTCATCTATCGTTAAGCGTTGATCATTTTCAAGAAGTTCACGAACAGCACAAATGTTCTCATTAGTCAAACTGGTCCTTGGACGCCTATTGTGGCTTTCATTTTCAACTGTTTCACGTCCGCCTTTGAACTTGTTAACCCAATCGTACACTTGAGAACGTGATAAAGTCTTATCCCCAAACTGAGTTGTCAGTCTAACAAAAATTTCACTTGGTTTAACACCTTCGTTTGTCAAGAACGATTTGTGTGCAATTGGTTCAAGACACGACCTCAAATCTTTTATGAAGAAGGGATCCATAAGCTATCCTCACGCTGGGAAAAGTGTGTGAGACTTGAGGGAGACTATGTAGAAAAGCAGTAACATGTATCCATTGTTTTGTTTAGCTTTAATAAACGTATAAGTTAAAAGTCTTGTTTATATTTGACTGACTCTCGTAATATACGATAACTTTTGTATTTTTTTTTCTTTTTAACTTTAAAATCATTTAAAAAAAAATCATTTATCGACATCTACTACTCTCTAAATCAATAAGAAATGTAGTTCTTTTAGTAATACATTAAATTACATCGCTGTAATCGATTAAAAACTTTTCATAATAGCTGCAATGCTATGTAAAAAGAAAAATTCTTTAGAACAGATATGATTACTATGAGATTAGATTAAACTACTTGATGAGAAAAATAAAAAACCTTACTAAAACTACCTGGGCAGAAAAACATATTATTATATACTTAGATGGTCATAAGTTCTTGTGCATTATCATCCTTTAATTCCTTCCTCTTCTTTTTTTTTTTTCATTTTCGAGTTGTTATTGGTGTAAAGGGGCCTCGATCCAGCGCCACCAATACTCTCGTTTCCTGCAAAGCAGCTTCATTTCAGCGAGGGTTTTGTTAATTTCGCCCCCATTCCTCTGGATGTATTTCTGATAGGAGATCTTTAGGTGAACTCACGGTCTTTTAGTTGTAGGTCTTCCTTCCATGGTCTTTCTGGGTTCTTAGTCCTTCATCCAACAGACATATCTAAACCATTTAAGTTGTGTGTTTTTCATGATTGTCTTCATTGGAGGTAACTGTAATCTTTCAATGCTCCTTTCGTTCCTAATAAATTCTGGTTGAGTTTTTTTCCTGCTGCTCTGCGTACGAACTTCATCTCAGCAGTAGTGATACGGCTCTCATGCTTGACAAGCATCACTTAGCCTTCGCCGCCGCATGTTAGAATTGGAAGGTATAAAATCTTGTATATATGCATTTTAACATTTTTTCCTACTTCACGCTGACCACTAATGCTATAATTGATCTGGTAGTAAACCTGGTTTGCTTTTAAAATTCTATTGGCTATTTCTTGAACAATCCTACCTGTTCTATTTATTATAGTTATCAAGCAGCTATACTCGTTTACTACATCTAGGACCTCCCCATTGCAAAATATTTCAACATGTTCTTCATCATTCCGTGAGAGTATTGTTAATGGACCTTCCTTTCCGTAGTAGCTCCTCCTCCCATTCCACCATTGCCTGTTGAAGCTTTTCTTTTGAAACCGCAATCAGGGCAATATCGTACGCATTTAAGAGACTTTACGAGTACTATCCGAAATTTCTATTTACCTATTGCAGTCCATGGTGTTCTGTGCTTGCTGCATATCTTGTGTACATTAGAGGAATAAATAGGCGAGGACTGAGGCTGTCTCATTGTATTACCTTTCTCAGTCAAGAAAAAAAGGTTTAAATTCTTTGTGAGTAATCCTTATGACTCCCTTCGCAATGCTGTACGTCGATATTACTTCCTGCTGTAAGTTCACAGGTACAATATTCAGATCCTGGGTCTGCCTTCCGCTATACTTCCTAATGTACGGGCGATGCTATCTCTCCGCGCTGGTTCGTTTACTGTTATTCCTTCTATAGCATATTCGATCTCATTTTCTGCTATACATTCTTGGGTTTCTTCTATTGTTGTTTGTGCATAGGGCATTTTAGTACAACGTTCCTCCAAGAGATCTTGGTAATAACGCCTCCACAAATCCAATATGTCATCTAAGGTAGCTATCTATATTGCCTACATCATTTTTTATGTTCTTGACTGGGTTTTCGGTATTTCCTTTAAGAAACGGTATGACAGAACTGCTCTAGGTATTTTCTCAATGATTTAAACCCAGGCTTCGAATTTATCCCACGGTTTCATTTTTTCCAAAATTATGTTTTCTTCGACTTGTTTCTTAATTTGCGGTACTAAATTAAGTTAACTATGTTTTTATCATGGAAATATGCTTTCCATGCTTGCCTTTTCCTTTTCACATTCTGCGTAGTGCTTTAATTCCGCCATTTTATAAGCTTTTTCTTGCGATCCGCCTTTCGCTTGCCACAAGCAACGCTGAGAATGCTTTCTTTGGGATTATTCCATTGTCCCTCCACATCTCCTTCATGGTCCTACAGTGAATTCGAAATTCATAATTATTCCTTTAAGATTGTTTTTGTTCCTACTATTCATGTCAATGTTTATTTTGCATAATTGTTTAATTTCTTGTGACTTTAGTTGGCTTTATGAGGTCATTTATTCTTTTGAATCGGTTCGATTGAATCGCTCAGGGAAAAAGTGATTGTATATGTTTGGTGGAACTACGGAGGCGTCTCTCTTCCACTTTCCTTCACCACCTCTCGTTGCATCAGGTAGCCTCACTCGTCTTCCTCAATCTTTTTTCCACCTTCTTTGAATCTCATCATGTATATAAGTAGCCCATTATCCTGCATCCTCAGCAAGTGGTCAAGCCATCAAAGCCTTCATCTATTGATGTTTATGCAATATTCAGCCAAGGAGTTTTTTCAGCTCTCTATATCCAACTACCATATCCAATTACCTAGATTGATGTTTTTTCTGAGTTTTTTTTCATTCCGCATTAATAGGATCATACCTATTAAAAAAGGATACTAAAAATGTAAATAATGATACAGCAATATTATCCAGTAATAACAAGTGGTCTGAAAAAAGCAACTCCGCCGATGCCTGTCCCAAGCCAGGATGAAAAAGGAGGAGGGATCGAGGAGTAACACCTCGTTAAAAAAACCAGGGTCCAGCTGGCTCCGGCTGGTAGCACCCTGTGAGGGCCCCCGCCTGGGTTACGGGCATTTCATTCATCCACGAAAAAATAATGCGCACTTGTATCGTGAATGAATGAAATATTTCGAAAGAGGAGTAAATGTCCCTACCCGACGAATGTAAGCATGTAATTTTATAATGAATGGAAATGATCTGAACTAACTTAAGAAGGAATAGGAGGGTTGCGAATGGTTGTTTCATTACGACAGGAGAAGAGGTGAAAGTCGCAACATACTTTGTAAAACGTCGTTAAGACTCGTAAGCAGTAGGGGAGGAAATAATATTTTAGTACTACAGCAAAATAACAATACAGCACCATTTAATAAACTAAGCACCAGCTTCCTGAAAGCGATTAAAGGAAACTGATAGGGATACCGGGTATGAACATAAGATAACTGATGTAGAATGGGAGGAGTAGTTTAGAAAGGTCTACTACCTCGAAAATGGAAGTTAGTTCCGTTTCGATATAAAAATATAAAATTAAAATATTATTGCTATTGTTAGTATAGTAATTGTTATGACTAGTAGGAACAGTAGATATGTGTCGAAGAAATATAAGAATCTTGTATACCAGTGAACTCAAAGCGAAAATCTTCTTCATAAACCTTTGAACCAACACCTAGTGAATCATGTGGTAAAAGTAGAGGAAAATCAACATTCAATATTTGCACTAATAAATAAAATTATAGTATAGAACTAAATTTAATTTTCGAAAAGAGTTACCATGAATGTCAGATTGAAGAGGACCAACAATGAATGTGTTTTGCCAGGAGAATGTGGAAAATGGATGTGTTGATAGCAAATGAGACACCTTATAAGAACAGTTGTAAATTAAATTGAAGTGAGACATAAGAGCATTTGGCTTCTAACCATTGATAATTCTAATTAAAAATTGGACATATCTTTTTTAAATATTTAAGCTCACAACAAAGCCCTCGAGCAACACATACGTATCCAAAAAAAAAAAAAAAAAAAAAACGGATAAGTAATGGAACAATGACATCCATAAAAGCTCGAACTCACGAAATAAAACGGCAAATGAACCATGCGATCCGTGGTAGACACAGTAAAAGAAGCTTGACCTTCCAAACATGACTAAAATAGGCTGGCAACCTCAAGGATAACCCGTCCGACCTACCCAAGTTGAAGTAAATAAGCCCAAGTAAACTATCAAGCAAACATAATATTTTATATTCTCAATATAATTTGACATAACAAACCTTAAGGAGCAAGAAAAAAAACAGCTTCAGCACCACAAATAAAAAGTACACGAAACATACCATGTAACAGAATAAAGTGCACATACACAAAAAACGAGGGAAAACTGAAAGCCATTGGGAGGAGAAAGTCTCAAAAATGTTCGTAAGACATATAATTAAATGGGGGACCAAGAATTGGATAGCAGGCGAATTACATAACTCCTCATAATAGCATTTATGGAAAACATAACAAAGACCTCGGAAGAATTGTAGTTTTCAATAAGAATAATTATCTCTTTTAACATAATAGAGGATTTTAATCCTAAAAATACAAAATGATTGGTCAGTGGTTTAATAGGGCTGAACTGATTCCACGACAACACCCAAAAATGGAATCAGTAAAGCGAACCATCCACTATAAAAAATGGGTAGCGAAACCACAGGCAGGACCTCATGGGTGGTTTGGAACGCTGCCTCACCATTATGTAAATCGTTATAGTTAAGAATAGTTTCTTTCATCGAGTGCGAAATGTTGTGTCATTCTTTTTTATTTTTCAAGCAGTTTGAAGACTAATGTGGTTATGGGAAACAAGTTTAATTTTTTTATCCTTCTTTATTTATTTAATCTTTCTCAGCAACCCGAGTTGGCTTAGGGAAGTGGAATCCCAATCGCCCATTAGTGAGACCTTATACAGCTACTGGTCCTCCGGTTTGGGACAACAATATCTCTGCACGTTCTGATGGTGGTGCAAGTCAGGTGTCCCTTAGAATACGGCTCTTCCTAATTAATGGGGTGTAATGGGCTGTGAGAAACTTTTGTACATTAGAACAGTGGATGTCAGATTTATATTTCAGCAAGGAATTATCAGAGAGTAAAGAGAAATAAACAAAGAAAATTATTATTATATCACGGTACAAACCAACTAAGGATCATTTGATTTAATCCTTAGTTTTTGTTGTTTATTTTTTGCTTTGTACTTATATGTGCATTCGAAAAAAAAAAAAAAAAAAAAAGGAGCACTGATGATTGGGGGTAACTAAACAACCAGTAAAAGAAAAATGACATTGTTAATCATATTAGAAGGAACCTAGCAACAACTAAAAATGTAGAACATAAAAAAAAACTCCGCCGATGCCTGTCCCAAGCCAGGATGAAAAAGGAGGAGGGATAGAGGAGTAACACCTCGTTAAAAAACCAGGGTCCAGCTGGCTCCGGCTGGTAGCACCCTGTGAGGGCCCCCGCCTGGATTACGGGCATTTCATTTTTCCACGAAACAATACTGCGCAATTGTATCGTGGATGAATAAAATATTTCGAAAGAGGAGTAAATGTCCCTACCCGACGAATGGAAGAATATCATATAATGTAAGGAAATGATCTGAACTAACTTAAGAAGGAATAGGAGGGTTGCGAATGGTTGTTTCATTACGACAGGAGAAGAGGTGAAAGTCGCAACATACTTTGTAAAACGTCGTTAAGACTCGTTAGCAGTAGGGGAGGAAATAATATTTTAGTACTACAGCAAAAGAACAATACAGCACCATTTAATAAACGATGCACCATCTTCCTGAAAGCGATTTAAGGACACTGATAGGGATACCGTGTATAAACATAAGACAACTGATGTGGAATGGAAGGAGAAGTTTAAGATGAGATATACCATTTTTCGAAATACAATTCACTTCAAGGCAGGAAGGCTGTGAATGGAAGGAACAGAAACAAATAATTAAACGGGGGACCAAGAATTGGACAGAAGGCGAATTACATAACTCCTCATAATAGCATTTATGGAAAAAATAACAAAGACCTAGGAAGAATTGTAGCTTTAAATAACAATAAATATCAGCTTTAACATAATAGCGGATTTTAATCCTAAAAATACAAAATGGTTGATCAGTGGTTTAACAGGGCTGAACTGATTTCATGACAACACCCAATATTTCAATCAGTATGAGCATGGGACAACTAATGTGGAATGGGAGGAGTAGTTTATGATGAGATACACCATTTGTCGAAATACAATTTACATCAAGGCTATGAAAGGTCTTTATATAATAGAGGTAGACAAGAGCTATTAAACTCAGCATAATATACAAATAATGATTTTTGTTTATTTTTTTTTCTTAGTGATTTTATTTTTTTTTCTTATCCACTTTTTTTTTTTAGTGATTTATTATAAAATTACAAACAATATGATCAATCCGCCCCTTTTTCTGCATTTATTGCATCTTAAGGGAGTTCTGTTTAAAGTACAAAAATCATGATAGGTACAACAATACAATAAATCTTTATAAACTTTATTTTCATAAGTATTTAGGCACAAGTTGATAATTTTAGGATAAAATGTTTATTTCATTATTTTCTCGCTACTAAGATTACTTCAATATTTTATTTAACAATGAAAATAATTTGTGTAAAATTATATAAAAATTTTAATCCATTGTTGAGAAAAGCATTGTTACATTTCCATGAAAATGAAAAATAGATAATTATGAAATCGGATTCGAGAATGATCACATTGCAGAAGAATATTGTTTTAAAATTTATCCCAAATATCAAATAGTAGAAGTAAAATGGATGCCAAGTAATAATTCATTGAGGAAAATTATGAGGTCTGCTGCTTTTATAAGGATCAACCTTTTTTTTTTTTTTTTTTTAAATTTCTTTCTTTATTTTACTTCTAGGTAAAACATTACGGAGGAGAGTGTATTTATTAGTGCGCTATTATATCTTAAAATTTTAAGCTTTTGGGGATTTTGATATTTTTGTTATAATAATTGACGAAAATATGATTTAGCGTCTTGATTTTCATCACTAAATGATTAAAAAACATTCATTAATTCTGCTTGTTACCTTTCACATAGATCACTTATTATAAATATGCAATAAACAATTTTAAATAATCTGAATGTCAATATACTATGAGGCAGAAATTCTACACAATTGTTTCCTTTAATTAGGGCATATGAAACGTATTTGGATTTTTTAAAATTATTGATAAAAGTTAAGCAAGCAGTATATTAAAAAAATACGAAATTTTAACTCAAGGGGCAGATATAAACCTTATTAATTAATAATTTAGAGAATATGGTATTGCTTGGTCTTTTTATTTATTTTTTTTTTTTAAATACTGTTTGTTTTTATACTATCAATTTTATAATAACCCTAATATGTTTCATACGCCCCGCTTAAAGTATATGGGAACTTAAACCCCCAAAAAAGAATAAAAATTCTAGCTCGAAAACGTATGCACGGTCTGAGAAGGAGCAGAAGTAGGAACAGGAATTCTGTCTTGACGATGACCAGTTCTGGATAACTTTTAAACCCTGGCGCTGCAAAGTATTTCTACTTAGGAGTGATGTTTCTCTTTGACTGCATCTCTGATTATCTTCTTCACCATGAATACTTAAAATGATTAATAAAAAAATATATATAATTTCATAAAGTATTTTTTTAAAGATAAATCTTAACTTTAAGAAAAAGAAAATAAAAGGCTTATCTAACCCGAAGGTTTGATGCCGACGCCACCAATCCTTGACCACGCACTCCCTCTAACCCACCCCATCAAAACCCAAATCCCCTGGATCAGATCTGACGCGGTTCAATCTATCTCTTGGCTTACCTCTTGATCTTTTACCTGAAGGCTTAAAACTGATCAACTTTTTTTTTTTTTAGAATGTGGTCATTACTAAATCCAACGACTTTACGTGCCCATTTTAAACTGTGCGCTCATATTACCTGAACTATACCGGATACAATTCCCGCAGTCTGCATTGTGGACTAAATTTCCTCATTTGCTCAATTTTTTTTTGCCAAAAAGTCTAAGCAGAACTTCATTTTCATAAAAATTCCGGCGCAATTTATTAACTATAAAAATTATCAGTGTAAAATTAGATAAAACTTTTAATCTATTGTTGATAAAAGCATTGTTACATTTCCATGAAAATGAAAAATAGATTATTATGAAATCAGATTTAAGAAAGATAACTTCAATAGAATATTTAATTTTAAAAAATATCATACAGAAGAAGTAGAATTGATGTCAAGTATCAATTTGTTTAAGAAAAGCATCTAGACTACAGCTTTTACAGTAAGTACCATCTTTTTTTTTTTTTTTTTTTTTTTTTTTTTACGTTATTTCTTTATTTTAGTTATAGGTAAGTCCATACATAGGAGATGTTTCTATGTGTGCATCTCTTAAAGGTTTATGAGGTAGGGGCTTTTTATATTTTTTTAAATATTAATTGACGAAAATATGATATATTGTCTTGCTATTCAGCAATAAATAATTAAGGAACATTCGCATTGTGGATCCTTCTAAATTTCCCCATTTGTTCAATTTTGTTATTGCAAAAAAGGCTACGCAGAACATTATTTTCATAAACATTTAGGCGCAACTTGTTAATTTTATGATAAAATGTTTATTTAATTATTTTCTCGCTACTAAGATTACATCAAAATTTTATTTTAATATGAACATTTTTTCTTTTTTTCTTTATCTTCCTCCTTAGTGCCTTTCAGCGCGGAGGCGCCTCTGTCCAGGCAAACCAATCCTCCCTATCCCGAGCCAGCGCCCTCATGGCATTCCTGTCTTTGCCTCTCTTCTCTCCCACTTTGGAGATGTACTCCATCCATTGACTTCTGGGATGAGCCCATCATATGAAAATTATGAGTGTAAAATTAAATAAAATTTTTAATCCATTGTTGAAAAAAGCATTGTTACATTTCCATGAAAATGGAAAATAGATTATTATAATATCGGATTCAAGAAAGATAACTTCTATAGAATATTTGATTTTGAAATTTATCAAAAATATCATACAGAAGAAGTAAAAAAATGGATGTCAAGTATAAATTTTTTGAAGGATAATACTGCTGCTTTTACCTGTAAGTCATGTATATTTCTTTTTTTCATATTTCTATTTCGTTGTAAGTTATATAAATGAGGTGAGTATTTATTAATTTGTGCACGTTTTCACACTAACAGATCTTAATACCTGTAGGTTATAACAAATTATTTGTAGTAAATGCATCTTATATATACATATCATATATGTATGAACAAAATCGTTTCACATCACCTTATTAGGAACAGTTTACTGTACAATGCTTCTAGCTCAACGGTAGGTAGTAAATTTATTCTGAATAAATCGAAAAATTACTGGGTAATCTACCAAAGCATCAAACATTTTAGGTTTTAGAACCATTTTAATTATTAACATATTTAATATGTATGATCACATTATAACGATATGTTATTCTGAAAATTTCGATTCCAAATACTAGTTTTACCAAATTTAGGGACTATATTTAGTTTAAATTAGTAGAAAGGCAAAGAAGGTATTATTGACAATTTTGTTGGCCAGTCAAATTAAACCCGAAAAAGGTGTCTGCTTTACAAAAGGAGGAATGCCTAACAGACATTGGTTTTATGTTGTTAAATGATTCAGTTAGGTCTTGAGAATAAGACTTCAAAATTGTGAATGCGAAGCAAGTTGAGAGACTTGTGGATTTGTGTGGTTATGGAGTTTACTATGAAAGAGTATGTATCTGGTTTGTGCTAAATCAGCAACACATGGGACAGTATGATCTTTATGGATAAGTTTATTTGTAACAATGCAAGAAGCATTTAGGATTTTTCGAAGGATTTCGGATTGTAAGGATTGGATTCGAGAATTGGAATTGGAAGGTGTAGTTGAAGCTTAAAGCTTAAGTTCCAAGGTCCAAATAGATCTGATAACTGTCATGTGAATGAGTATTTTGTCTTGTAAATGTTGAAGTCGGATACGATGAACAGTTTCCTGTCGTATGTGGATTCAAGTTAAACTTTGTCCAGTTGGAGTCCTAGATAGTGGATCTGTTCAACATGGATCAGTGGAATATTTCATCGATTTTTGACAGTCTATTGTAACTAAACGCTTAAATAAATGTGACTTTTAGATATATCCTTAGATAAACCATTTGATTAATTTAATTATGTAGAAGCATTTTTATGTTTATTTTTTTTTTCAAAACTCTGGATAATACCATTTTGGAATTTTTGTCTCCCCTCAAAATGAAGTTCCCTCTTGTGAAATTTAGCAACATTTTTGATATTGTCAGAACCCATCTGGACCATATTAACATATAAAACCTAATACTCCACCTTTTTCAAGGCAACCATGTTATTTGATTGGAGTATTCAAACCTTTCATGAAAACAAATATCATTTCTCTGTAATATTATCGTGAAAACGCAGAGAGATTTTGTCAAATGTACACCTCGCCATCAAATTTATTCGCATGTAGTCACATAGATCTATAGAATTTATGGATATTAGAATGCAATAAAAAAAAAAAAAAGAAAAAAGAAACTTTGTATATTGTTTTATGATAAAATGCCTATTTCGTTATTTGACTTCAAGATGTGCCCTTCTTTAAAAAAAAAAATTATCAATTTAGAATTAGAAATAATTTTAACGCATTGTTGATAAAAGCATTGTTATTATCCATGGAATTGAAAAGTAGATCATTATGAAATCAGTTTTTTTAAAGAGATAATCTTAAAGAAGTATGTTCATTTTTAAAATTTAAAAAATTAAGTTTCACAGAGGAAGCAATATTATTGGTGTATGTCAATTTGTTAAAGAAATGTACCAAGGCTTTTACGTACGTTTTCAGCCTTTTTTTTTTCCCTTTCTTTTTAAATATCTTAAAGTTGGTTTCTCTACGTTATTTGTTATTAATCGGGCGAGCATTAATCTTTGTTCTTCTGTGATCTAATATACGATAACTTTTGTATTTTTTTTTCTTTTTAACTTTAAAATCATTTAAAAAAAATCATTTATCGACATCTACTACTCTCTAAATCAATAAGAAATGTAGTTCTTTTAGTAATACATTAAATTACATCGCTGTAATCGATTAAAAACTTTTCATAATAGCTGCAATGCTATGTAAAAAGAAAAATTCTTTAGAACAGATATGATTACTATGAGATTAGATTAAACTACTTGATGAGAAAAATAAAAAACCTTACTAAAACTACCTGGGCAGAAACATATTATTATATACTTAGATGGTCATAAGTTCTTGTGCATTATCATCCTTTAATTCCTTCCTCTTCTTTTTTTTCATTTTCGAGTTGTTATTGGTGTAAAGGGGCCTCGATCCAGCGCCACCTATACTCTCGTTTCCTGCAAAGCAGCTTCATTTCAGCGAGGGTTTTGTTAATTTCACCCCCATTCCTCTGGATGTATTTCTGATAGGAGATCTTTAGGTGAACTCACGGTCTTTCAGTTGTAGGTCTTGCTTCCATGGTCTTTCTGGGTTCTTAGTCCTTCATCCAACAGACATATCTAAACCATTTAAGTTGTGTGTTTTTCATGATTGTCTTCATTGGAGGTAACTGTAATCTTTCCATGCTCCTTTCGTTCCTAATAAATTCTGGTTGAGTTTTTCCTGCTGCTCTGCGTACGAACTTCATCTCAGCAGTAGTGATACGGCTCTCATGCTTGACAAGCATCACTTAGCCTTCGCCGCCGCATGTTAGAATTGGAAGGTATAAAATCTTGTATATATGCATTTTAACATTTTTTCCTACTTCACGCTGACCACTAATGCTATTATTGATCTGGTAGTAAACCTGGTTTGCTTTTAAAATTCTATTGGCTATTTGTTGAACAATCCTACCTGATCTATTTATTATAGTTATCAAGCAGCTATACTCGTTTACTAAATCTAGGACCTCCCCATTGCAAAATATTTCAACATGTTCTTCATCATTCCGTGAGAGTATTGTTAATGGACCTTCCTTTCCGTAGTAGCTCCTCCTCCCATTCCACCATTGCCTGTTGAAGCTTTTCTTTTGAAACCGCAATCAGGGCAATATCGTACGCACATAAGAGACTTTACGAGTACTATCCGAAATTTCTATTTACCTATTGCAGTCCATGGTGTTCTGTGCTTGCTGCATATCTTGTGTACATTAGAGGAATAAATAGGCGAGGGCTGAGGCTGTCTCATTGTATTACCTTTCTCAGTCAAGAAAAAAAGGTTTAAATTCTTTGTGAGTAATCCTTATGACTCCCTTCGCAATGCTGTACGTCGATATTACTTCCTGCTGTAAGTTCACAGGTACAATATTCAGATCCTGGGTCTGCCTTCCGCTATACTTCCTAATGTACGGGCGATGCTATCTCTCCGCGCTGGTTCGTTTACTGTTATTCCTTCTATAGCATATTCGATCTCATTTTCTGCTATACATTCTTGGGTTTCTTCTATTGTTGTTTGTGCATAGGGCATTTTAGTACAACGTT
This sequence comes from Euschistus heros, assembly GCA_003667255.2. NCBI lineage: Eukaryota > Metazoa > Arthropoda > Insecta > Hemiptera > Pentatomidae > Euschistus > Euschistus heros. The sequence goes on from RCWM02000095.1 coordinate 1,876,595, forward strand.
CCTCCAAGAGATCTTGGTAATAACGCCTCCACAAATCCAATATGTCATCTAAGGTAGCTATCTATATTGCCTACACCATTTTTTATGTTCTTGACTGGGTTTTCGGTATTTCCTTTAAGAGACGGTATGACAGAACTGCTCTAGGTATTTTCTCAATGATTTAAACCCAGGCTTCGAATTTATCCCACGGTTTCATTTTTTCCAAAATTATGTTTTCTTCGACTTGTTTCTTAATTTGCGGTACTAAATTAAGTTAACTATGTTTTTATCATGGAAATATGCTTTCCATGCTTGCCTTTTCCTTTTCACATTCTGCGTAGTGCTATCATTCCGCCATTTTATAAGCTTTTTCTTGCGATCCGCCTTTCGCTTGCCACAAGCAACGCTGAGAATGCTTTCTTTGGGATTATTCCATTGTCCCTCCACATCTCCTTCATGGTCCTACAGTGAATTCGAAATTCATAATTATTCCTTTAAGATTGTTTTTGTTCCTACTATTCATGTCAATGTTTATTTTGCATAATTGTTTAATTTCTTGTGACTTTAGTTGGCTTTATGAGGTCATTTATTCTTTTGAATCGGTTCGATTGAATCGCTCAGGGAAAAAAGTGATTGTATATGTTTGGTGGAACTACGGAGGCGTCTCTCTTCCACTTTCCTTCACCACCCTTTTCGTTGCATCAGGTAGCCTCACTCGTCTTCCTCAATCTTTTTTCCACCTTCTTTGAATCTCATCATGTATATAAGTAGCCCATTATCCTGCATCCTCAGCAAGTGGTCAAGCCATCAAAGCCTTCATCTATTGATGTTTATGCAATATTCAGCCAAGGAGTTTTTTCAGCTCTCTATATCCAACTACCATATCCAATTACCTAGATTGATGTTTTTTCTGAGGTTTTTTCATTCCGCATTAATAGGATCATACCTATTAAAAAAGGATACTAAAAATGTAAATAATGATACAGCAATATTATCCAGTAATAACAAGTGGTCTGAAAAAAGCAACTCCGCCGATGCCTGTCCCAAGCCAGGATGAAAAAGGAGGAGGGATCGAGGAGTAACACCTCGTTAAAAAACCAGGGTCCAGCTGGCTCCGGCTGGTAGCACCCTGTGAGGGCCCCCGCCTGGGTTACGGGCATTTCATTCATCCACGAAACAATAATGCGCACTTGTATCGTGAATGAATGAAATATTTCGAAAGAGGAGTAAATGTCCCTACCCGACGAATGTAAGCATGTAATTTTATAATGAATGGAAATGATCTGAACTAACTTAAGAAGGAATAGGAGGGTTGCGAATGGTTGTTTCATTACGACAGGAGAAGAGGTGAAAGTCGCAACATACTTTGTAAAACGTCGTTAAGACTCGTAAGCAGTAGGGGAGGAAATAATATTTTAGTACTACAGCAAAATAACAATACAGCACCATTTAATAAACTAAGCACCAGCTTCCTGAAAGCGATTAAAGGAAACTGATAGGGATACCGGGTATGAACATAAGATAACTGATGTAGAATGGGAGGAGTAGTTTAGAAAGGTCTACTATCTCGAAAATGGAAGTTAGTTCCGTTTCGATATAAAAATATAAAATTAAAATATTATTGCTATTGTTAGTATAGTAATTGTTATGACTAGTAGGAAAAGTAGATATGTGTCGAAGAAATATAAGAATCTTGTATACCAGTGAACTCAAAGCGAAAATCTTCTTCATAAACCTTTGAACCAACACCTAGTGAATCATGTGGTAAAAGTAGAGGAAAATCAACATTCAATATTTGCACTAATAAATAAAATTATAGTATAGAACTAAATTTAATTTTCGAAAAGAGTTACCATGAATGTCAGATTGAAGAGGACCAACAATGAATGTGTTTTGCCAGGAGAATGTGGAAAATGGATGTGTTGATAGCAAATGAGACACCTTATAAGAACAGTTGTAAATTAAATTGAAGTGAGACATAAGAGCATTTGGCTTCTAACCATTGATAGTTCTAATTAAAAATTGGACATATCTTTTTTAAATATTTAAGTTCGAAACAAAGCCCTCGAGCAACACATACGTATCCAAAAAAAAAACAAAAACGGATAAGTAATGGAACAATGACATCCATAAAAGCTCGAACTCACGAACTAAAACGGCAAATGAACCATGCGATCCGTGGTAGACACAGTAAAAGAAGCTTGACCTTCCAAACATGACTAAAATAGGCTGGCAACCTCAAGGATAACCCGTCCGACCTACCCAAGTTGAAGTAAATAAGCCCAAGTAAACTATCAAGCAAACATAATATTTTATATTCTCAATATAATTTGACATAACAAACCTAAAGGAGCAAGAAAAAAAACAGCTTCAGCACCACAAATAAAAAGTACACAAAACATACCATGTAACAGAATAAAGTGCACATACACAAAAAACGAGGGAAAACTGAAAGCCATTGGGAGGAGAAAGTCTCAAAAATGTTCGTAAGACATATAATTAAATGGGGGACCAAGAATTGGATAGCAGGCGAATTACATAACTCCTCATAATAGCATTTATGGAAAACATAACAAAGACCTCGGAAGAATTGTAGTTTTCAATAAGAATAATTATCTCTTTTAACATAATAGAGGATTTTAATCCTAAAAATACAAAATGATTGGTCAGTGGTTTAATAGGGCTGAACTGATTCCACGACAACACCCAAAAATGGAATCAGTAAAGCGAACCATCCACGATAAAAAATGGGTAGCGAAACCACAGGCAGGACCTCATGGGTGGTTTGGAACGCTGCCTCACCATTATGCAAATCGTTACAGTTAATAATAGTTAAAGTAGAATCCCCATCTCCCATTAGTGAGACTGCATACAGCCACTGGTCCTCAAAGTTGGGGCAACAATATCTCAGTAAACTTCAAAGAGCATACGACAGGGACCTCACAGCTGCAGATACAGGCCAGCTAGAGCCACTGTCCAATGGTTGGTAGCTTTCCTTACTAACACCTCTCATGGTGGTGCAAGTCAGGTGTCCCTTAGAACACGGATCTTCCTAATTAATGGGGCGTAATGGGCTGTGAGAAACTTTTTTACGTTAGAACATTGAATGTCAGAAATATATTCCAGCGAGGAATGATCAGAGGATAAAGAGAAATAAACAAAGTATATTAATATTATATTACGATACAAACCAACTAAGCATCATTTGAATCAACCCTTAGTTTTTGTTGTTAATTTTTTGCTTTCTATTTATATCTGCATTCCCTCTCTCAAAAAAATGAGTACTGATTATTGGGGTTAACTAAACAACAAGTGAAAGAAAAATGACGTTGTTAACCATATTAAAAGAAACCTAGCAACAACCGAAAATGTAAAACATAAAATATAACTCCGCCGATGCCTGTCTCAAGCCAGGATGAAAAAGGAGGAGGGATGGAGGAGTAACACCTCGTTAAAAAACCAGGGTCCAGCTGGCTCCGGCTGGTAGCACCCTGTGAGGGCCCCTGCCTGGGTTAGCGGCATTTCATTCGTCTACGAAACAATATTGCGCAATTGTATCGTAGATGAATGAAATATTTCGAATGAGGAGTAGATGTGCCCACTCGACGAATGTAAGCATATTATATAATGAAAGGAAATAAACTGAACCAACTAAAGGAGGCATAGAAAGGTTACGAATGGTTGTTTCATTACGACAGGAGAAGAGGTGAAAGTCGCAAGATAAAACGTCGTTAAGACTTGTTAGCAGTTAAGGTGGAAATAATATTTTAGTACTACAGCAAAAGAACAATGCAGCACCATTTAATAAACTAAGCACCAGCTTACTGTAAGCGATTGAAGGAAACTGATAAGGATACGGCCATATGACCATAGGACAACTGATGTGGAAAGGGTGGAGTAGTTTAAGATGAGATATACCATTTATCGAAATATAATTCAGTTCAAGGCAGGAAGGCTGTGAATGGAAGCAACAGAGACATATAATTAAACGGGAGACCGAGAATGAGACAGAAGGCGAATTACAAAATTCATCATAATGGCATTTATGGAAAACATAACAAAGACCTCGGAAGAATTGTAGTTTTTCAATAAGAAATATTATATCTCTTAACATAATAGAGGATTATAATCCTAAAAATAAAAAATGATTGGTCAGTGGTTTAATAGGGCTGAACTGATTCCACGACAACACCCAAAATTGGAATCAGTAAAGCGAACCATCCACTATAAAAAATGGGTAGCGAAACCAAAGGCAGGACCTCATGGGTGGTTTGGAACGCTGCCTCACCATTATGCAAATCGTTACAGTTAATAATAGTTAAAGTGGAATCCCCATCTCCCATTAGTGAAACTGCATACAGCCACTAGTCCTCAAAGTTGGGGCAACAATATCTCAGTAAACTTCAAAGAGCATACGACAGGGACCTCACAGCTGCATATAGAGGCCAGCTAGAGCCACTGTCCGAAGGTTGGTAGCTTTCCTTAGTAACACCTCTCATGGTGGTGCAAGTCAGGTGTCCCTTAGAACACGGCTCTTCCTAATTAATGGGGCGTTATGGGCTGTGAGAAACTTTTTTACGTTAGAACATTGAATGTCAGAAATATATTTCAGCAAGGAATGATCAGAGGATAAAGGGAAATAAACAAAGAATATTATTATTATATTAAGATACAAACAAACTAAGCATCATTTGAATCGACCCTTAGTTTTTGTAGTTAATTTTTTGCTTTCTATTTATATCTGCATTCCCTCTCTCAAAAAAATGAGTACTGATTATTGGGGTTAACTAAACAACAAGTGAAAGAAAAATGACGTTATTAACCATATTAAAAGGAACCTAGCAACAACCGAAAATGTAAAACATAAAATATAACTCCGCCGATGCCTGTCCCAAGCCAGGATGAAAAAGGAGGAGGGATCGAGGAGTAACATCTCGTTAAAAAACCAGGGTCCAGCTGGCTCCGGCTGGTAGCACCCTGTGAGGGCCCCTGCCTGGGTTAGCGGCATTTCATTCGTCTACAAAACAATATTGCGCAATTGTATCGTAGATGAATGAAATATTTCGAAAGAGGAGTAGATGTGCCCACTCGACGAATGTAAGCTTATTATATAATAAAAGGAAGTAAACTAAACCAACTAAAGGAGGCATAGAAAGATTACGAATGGTTGTTTCATTACGACAGGAGAAGAGGTGAAAGTCGCAAGATAAAACTTCGTTAAGACTTGTTAGCAGTTAAGGTAGAAATAATATTTTAGTACTACAGCAAAAGAACAATGCAGCACCATTTAATAAACTAAGCACCAGCTTACTGAAAGCGATTGAAGGAAACTGATAAGGATACGAGGTATGACCATAGGACAACTGATGTGGAAAGGGTGGAGTAGTTTAAGATGAGATATACCATTTGTCGAAATATAATTCAGTTCAAGGCAGGAAGGCTGTGAATGGAAGCAACAGAGACATATAATTAAACGGGAGACCGAGAATGAGACAGAAGGCGAATTACAAAATTCATCATAATGGCATTTATGGAAAACATAACAAAGACCTCGGAAGAATTGTAGTTTTTCAATAAGAATAATTATCTCTCTTAACATAATAGAGGATTATAATCCTAAAAATAAAAAATGATTGGTCAGTGGTTTAATAGGGCTGAACTGATTCCACAACAACACCCAAAATTGGAATCAGTAAAGCGAACCATCCACTATAAAAAATGGGTAGCGAAACCACAGGCAGGACCTCATGGGTGGTTTGGAACGCTGCCTCACCATTATGCAAATCGTTACAGTTAATAATAGTTAAAGTGGAATCCCCATCTCCCATTAGTGAAACTGCATACAGCCACTAGTCCTCAAAGTTGGGGCAACAATATCTCAGTAAACTTCAAAGAGCATACGACAGGGACCTCACAGCTGCAGATAGAGGCCAGCTAGAGCCACTGTCCGTAGGTTGGTAGCTTTCCTTAGTAACACCTCTCATGGGGATGCAAGTCAGGTGTCCCTTAGAACACGGCTCTTCCTAAATAATGGGGCGTAATGGGCTGTGAGAAACTTTTTTACGTTAGAACATTGAATGTCAGAAATATATTTCAGCAAGGAATGATCAGAGAATAAAGAGAAATATACAAAGAATATTATTATTATATTACGATACAAACCAACTAAGCATCATTTGAATCAACCCTTAGTTTTTGTAGTTAATTTTTTGCTTTCTATTTATATCTGCATTCCCTCTCTCAAAAAAATGAGTACTGATTATTGGGGTTAACTAAACAACAAGTGAAAGAAAAATGACGTTGTTAACCATATTAAAAGGAACCTAGCAACAACCAAAAATGTAAAACATAAAATATAACTCCGCCGATGCCTGTCCCAAGCCAGGATGAAAAAGGAGGAGGGATCGAGGAGTAACACCTCGTTAAAAAACCAGGGTCCAGCTGGCTCCGGCTGGTAGCACCCTGTGAGGGCCCCTGCCTGGGTTAGCGGCATTTGATTCGTCTACGAAACAATATTGCACTATTGTATCGTAGATGAATGAAATATTTCGAAAGAGGAGTAGATGTGCCCACTCGACGAATGTAAGCATATTATATAATGAAAGGAAATAAACTGAACCAACTAAAGGAGGCATAGAAAGACTACGAATAGTTGTTTCATTACGACAGGAGAAGAGGTGAAAGTCGCAAGATAAAACGTCGTTAAGACTTGTTAGCATTTAAGGTGGAAATAATATTTTAGTACTACAGCAAAAGAACAATGCAGCACCATTTAATAAACTAAGCACCAGCTTACTGAAAGCGATTGAAGGAAACTGATAAGGATACGGGCTATTACCATAGGACAACTGATGTGGAAAGGGTGGAGTAGTTTAAGATGAGATATACCATTTGTCGAAATATAATTCAGTTCAAGGCAGGAAGGCTGGGAATGGAAGCAACAGAGACATATAATTAAACGGGAGACCGAGAATGAGACAGAAGGCGAATTACAAAATTCATGATAATGGCATTTATGGAAAAAATAACAAATCTCGGAAGAATTGTAGTTTTTCAATAAGAATAATTATCTCTCTTAACATAATAGAGGATTATAATCCTAAAAATAAAAAATGATTGGTCAGTGGTTTAATAGGGCTGAACTGATTCCACGACAACACCCAAAATTGGAATCAGTAAAGCGAACCATCCACTACAAAAAATGGGTAGCGAAACCACAGGCAGGACCTCATGGGTGGTTTGGAACGCTGCCTCACCATTATGCAAATCGTTACAGTTAATAATAGTTAAAGTGAAACCCCATCTCCCATTAGTGAAACTGCATACAGCCACTAGTCCTCAAAGTTGGGGCAACAATATCTCAGTAAACTTCAAAGAGCATACGACAGGGACCTCACAGCTGCAGATAGAGGCCAGCTAGAGCCACTGTCCGAAGGTTGGTAGCTTTCCTTAGTAACACCTCTCATGGTGGTGCAAGTCAGGTGTCCCTTAGAACACGGCTCTTCCTAATTAATGGGGCGTAATGGGCTGTGAGAAACTTTTTTACGTTAGAACATTGAATGTCTGAAATATATTTCAGCAAGGAATGATCAGAGGATAACGAGAAATAAACAAAGAATATTATTATTATATTACGATGCAAACAAACTAAGCATCATTTGAATCAACCCTTAGTTTTTGTAGTTAGTTTTTTTGCTTTCTATTTATATCTGCATTCCCTCTCTCAAAAAAATGAGTACTGATTATTGGGGTTAACTAAACAACAAGTGAAAGAAAAATGACGTTGTTAACCATATTAAAAGGAACCTAGCAACAACCGAAAATGTAAAACATAAAATATAACTCCGCCGATGCCTGTCCCAAGCCAGGATGAAAAAGGAGGAGGGATCGAGGAGTAACACCTCGTTAAAAAACCAGGGTCCAGCTGGCTCCGGCTGGTAGCACCCTGTGAGGGCCCCTGCCTGGGTTAGCGGCATTTCATTCGTCTACGAAACAATATATGCGCAATTGTATCGTAGATGAATGAAATATTTCGAAAGAGGAGTAGATGTGCCCACTCGACGAATGTAAGCATATTATATAATGAAAGGAAATAAACTGAACCAACTAAAGGAGGCATAGAAAGATTACGAATGGTTGTTTCATTACGACAGGAGAAGAGGTGAAAGTCGCAAGATAAAACGTCGTTAAGACTTGTTAGCAGTTAAGGTGGAAATAATATTTTAGTACTACAGCAAAAGAACAATGCAGCACCATTTAATAAACTAAGCACCAGCTTACTGAAAGCGATTGAAGGAAACTGATAAGGATACGGGCTATGACCATAGGACAACTGATGTGGAAAGGGTGGAGTAGTTTAAGATGAGATATACCATTTGTCGAAATATAATTCAGTTCAAGGCAGGAAGGCTGGGAATGGAAGCAACAGAGACATATAATTAAACGGGAGACCGAGAATGAGACAGAAGGCGAATTACAAAATTCATGATAATGGCATTTTATTTTGAAAAAAAAATAACAAATCTCGGAAGAATTGTAGTTTTTCAATAAGAATAATTATCTCTCTTAACATAATAGAGGATTATAATCCTAAAAATAAAAAATGATTGGTCAGTGGTTTAATAGGGCTGAACTGATTCCACGACAACACCCAAAATTGGAATCAGTAAAGCGAACCATCCACTATAAAAAATGGGTAGCGAAACCACAGGCAGGACCTCATGGGTGGTTTGGAACGCTGCCTCACCAATATGCAAATCGTTACTGTTAATAATAGTTAAAAAGGAATCCCCATCTCCCATTGGTGAAACTGCATACAGCCACTAGTCCTAAAAGTTGGGGCAACAATATCTCAGTAAACTTCAAAGAGCATACGACAGGGACCTCACAGCTGCAGATAGAGGCCAGCTAGAGCCACTGTCCGAAGGTTGGTAGCTTTCCTTAGTAACACCTCTCATGGTGGTGCAAGTCAGGTGTCCCTTAGAACACGGCTCTTCCTAATTAATGGGGCGTAATGGGCTGTGAGAAACTTTTTTACGTTAGAACATTGAATGTCCGAAAATATATTCCAGCGAGGAATGATCAGAGGATAAAGAGAAATAAACAAAGAATATTATTATTATATTACGATACAAACAAACTAAGCATCATTTGAATCAACCCTTAGTTTTTGTAGTTATTTTTTTTGCTTTCTATTTATATCTGCATTCCCTCTCTCAAAAAAATGAGTACTGATTATTGGGGTTAACTAAACAACAAGTGAAAGAAAAATGACGTTGTTAACTATTTTAAAAGGAACCTAGCAACAACCGAAAATGTAAAACATAAAATATAACTCCGCCGATGCCTGTCCCAAGCCAGGATGAAAAAGGAGGAGGGATCGAGGAGTAACACCTCGTTAAAAAACCAGGGTCCAGCTGGCTCCGGCTGGTAGCACCCTGTGAGGGCCCCTGCCTGGGTTAGCGGCATTTCATTCGTCTACGAAACAATATTGCGCAATTGTATCGTAGATGAATGAAATATTTCGAAAGAGGAGTAGATGTGCCCACTCGACGAATGTAAGCATATTATATAATGAAAGGAAATAAACTGAACCAACTAAAGGAGGCATAGAAAGATTACGAATGGTTGTTTCATTACGACAGGAGAAGAGGTGAAAGTCGCAAGATAAAACGTCGTTAAGACTTGTTAGCAGTTAAGGTGGAAATAATATTTTAGTACTACAGCAAAAGAACAATGCAGCACCATTTAATAAACTAAGCACCAGCTTACTGAAAGCGATTGAAGGAAACTGATAAGGATACGGCCATATGACCATAGGACAACTGATGTGGAAAGGGTGGAGTAGTTTAAGATGAGATATACCATTTGTCGAAATATAATTCAGTTCAAGGCAGGAAGGCTGTGAATGGAAGCAACAGAGACATATAATTAAACGGGAGACCGAGAATGAGACAGAAGGCGAATTACAAAATTCATCATAATGGCATTTATGGAAAACATAACAAAGACCTCGGAAGAATTGTAGTTTTTCAATAAGAATAATTATCTCTCTTAACATAATAGAGGATTATAATCCTAAAAATAAAAAATGATTGGTCAGTGGTTTAATAGGGCTGAACTGATTCCACGACAACACCCAAAATTGGAATCAGTAAAGCGAACCATCCACTATAAAAAATGGGTAGCGAAACCACAGGCAGGACCTCATGGGTGGTTTGGAACGCTGCCTCACCATTATGCAAATCGTTACAGTTAATAATAGTTAAAGTGGAATCCCCATCTCCCATTAGTGAAACTGCATACAGCCACTAGTCCTCAAAGTTGGGGCAACAATATCTCAGTAAACTTCAAAGAGCATACGACAGGGACCTCACAGCTGCAGATAGAGGCCAGCTAGAGCCACTGTCCGAAGGTTGGTAGCTTTCCTTAGTAACACCTCTCATGGTGGTGCAAGTCAGGTGTCCCTTAGAACACGGCTCTTCCTAATTAATGGGGCGTAATGGGCTGTGAGAAACTTTTTTACGTTAGAACATTGAATGTCAGAAATATATTTCAGCGAGGAATGATCAGAGGATAAAAGAGAAATAAACAAAGAATATTATTATTATATTACGATACAAACAAAAACTAAGCATCATTTGAATCAACCCTTAGTTTTTGTAGTTAATTTTTTGCTTTCTATTTATATCTGCATTCCCTCTCTCAAAAAAATGAGTACTGATTATTGGGGTTAACTAAACAACAAGTGAAAGAAAAATGACGTTGTTAACCATATTAAAAGGAACCTAGCAACAACCGAAAATGTAAAACATAAAATATAACTCCGCCGATGCCTGTCCCAAGCCAGGATGAAAAAGGAGGAGGGATCGAGGAGTAACACCTCGTTAAAAAACCAGGGTCCAGCTGGCTCCGGCTGGTAGCACCCTGTGAGGGCCCCTGCCTGGGTTAGCGGCATTTCATTCGTCTACGAAACAATATTGCGCAATTGTATCGTAGATGAATGAAATATTTCGAAAGAGGAGTAGATGTGCCCACTCGACGAATGTAAGCATATTATATAATGAAAGGAAATAAACTGAACCAACTAAAGGAGGCATAGAAAGATTACGAATGGTTGTTTCATTACGACAGGAGAAGAGGTGAAAGTCGCAAGATAAAACGTCGTTAAGACTTGTTAGCAGTTAAGGTGGAAATAATATTTTAGTACTACAGCAAAAGAACAATGCAGCACCATTTAATAAACTAAGCACCAGCTTACTGAAAGCGATTGAAGGAAACTGATAAGGATACGGCCATATGACCATAGGACAACTGATGTGGAAAGGGTGGAGTAGTTTAAGATGAGATATACCATTTGTCGAAATATAATTCAGTTCAAGGCAGGAAGGCTGTGAATGGAAGCAACAGAGACATATAATTAAACGGGAGACCGAGAATGAGACAGAAGGCGAATTACAAAATTCATCATAATGGCATTTATGGAAAACATAACAAAGACCTCGGAAGAATTGTAGTTTTTCAATAAGAATAATTATCTCTCTTAACATAATAGAGGATTATAATCCTAAAAATAAAAAATGATTGGTCAGTGGTTTAATAGGGCTGAACTGATTCCACGACAACACCCAAAATTGGAATCAGTAAAGCGAACCATCCACTATAAAAAATGGGTAGCGAAACCACAGGCAGGACCTCATGGGTGGTTTGGAACGCTGCCTCACCATTATGCAAATCGTTACAGTTAATAATAGTTAAAGTGGAATCCCCATCTCCCATTAGTGAAACTGCATACAGCCACTAGTCCTCAAAGTTGGGGCAACAATATCTCAGTAAACTTCAAAGAGCATACGACAGGGACCTCACAGCTGCAGATAGAGGCCAGCTAGAGCCACTGTCCGAAGGTTGGTAGCTTTCCTTAGTAACACCTCTCATGGTGGTGCAAGTCAGGTGTCCCTTAGAACACGGCTCTTCCTAATTAATGGGGCGTAATGGGCTGTGAGAAACTTTTTACGTTAGAACATTGAATGTCAGAAATATATTTCAGCAAGGAATGATCAGAGGATAAAGAGAAATAAACAAAGAATATTATTATTATATTACGATACAAACAAACTAAGCATCATTTGAATCAACCCTTAGTTTTTGTAGTTAATTTTTTGCTTTCTATTTATATCTGCATTCCCTCTCTCAAAAAAATGAGTACTGATTATTGGGGTTAACTAAACAACAAGTGAAAGAAAAATGACGTTGTTAACCATATTAAAAGGAACCTAGCAACAACCGAAAATGTAAAACATAAAATATAACTCCGCCGATGCCTGTCCCAAGCCAGGATGAAAAAGGAGGAGGGATCGAGGAGTAACACCTCGTTAAAAAACCAGGGTCCAGCTGGCTCCGGCTGGTAGCACCCTGTGAGGGCCCCTGCCTGGGTTAGCGGCATTTCATTCGTCTACGAAACAATATTGCGCAATTGTATCGTAGATGAATGAAATATTTCGAAAGAGGAGTAGATGTGCCCACTCGACGAATGTAAGCATATTATATAATGAAAGGAAATAAACTGAACCAACTAAAGGAGGCATAGAAAGATTACGAATGGTTGTTTCATTACGACAGGAGAAGAGGTGAAAGTCGCAAGATAAAACGTCGTTAAGACTTGTTAGCAGTTAAGGTGGAAATAATATTTTAGTACTACAGCAAAAGAACAATGCAGCACCATTTAATAAACTAAGCACCAGCTTACTGAAAGCGATTGAAGGAAACTGATAAGGATACGGCCATATGACCATAGGACAACTGATGTGGAAAGGGTGGAGTAGTTTAAGATGAGATATACCATTTGTCGAAATATAATTCAGTTCAAGGCAGGAAGGCTGTGAATGGAAGCAACAGAGACATATAATTAAACGGGAGACCGAGAATGAGACAGAAGGCGAATTACAAAATTCATCATAATGGCATTTATGGAAAACATAACAAAGACCTCGGAAGAATTGTAGTTTTTCAATAAGAATAATTATCTCTCTTAACATAATAGAGGATTATAATCCTAAAAATAAAAAATGATTGGTCAGTGGTTTAATAGGGCTGAACTGATTCCACGACAACACCCAAAATTGGAATCAGTAAAGCGAACCATCCACTATAAAAAATGGGTAGCGAAACCACAGGCAGGACCTCATGGGTGGTTTGGAACGCTGCCTCACCATTATGCAAATCGTTACAGTTAATAATAGTTAAAGTGGAATCCCCATCTCCCATTAGTGAAACTGCATACAGCCACTAGTCCTCAAAGTTGGGGCAACAATATCTCAGTAAACTTCAAAGAGCATACGACAGGGACCTCACAGCTGCAGATAGAGGCCAGCTAGAGCCACTGTCCGAAGGTTGGTAGCTTTCCTTAGTAACACCTCTCATGGTGGTGCAAGTCAGGTGTCCCTTAGAACACGGCTCTTCCTAATTAATGGGGCGTAATGGGCTGTGAGAAACTTTTTTACGTTAGAACATTGAATGTCAGAAATATATTCAGCGAGGAATGATCAGAGGATAAAGAGAAATAAACAAAGAATATTATTATTATATTACGATACAAACAAACTAAGCATCATTTGAATCAACCCTTAGTTTTTGTAGTTAATTTTTTGCTTTCTATTTATATCTGCATTCCCTCTCTCAAAAAAATGAGTACTGATTATTGGGGTTAACTAAACAACAAGTGAAAGAAAAATGACGTTGTTAACCATATTAAAAGGAACCTAGCAACAACCGAAAATGTAAAACATAAAATATAACTCCGCCGATGCCTGTCCCAAGCCAGGATGAAAAAGGAGGAGGGATCGAGGAGTAACACCTCGTTAAAAAACCAGGGTCCAGCTGGCTCCGGCTGGTAGCACCCTGTGAGGGCCCCTGCCTGGGTTAGCGGCATTTCATTCGTCTACGAAACAATATTGCGCAATTGTATCGTAGATGAATGAAATATTTCGAAAGAGGAGTAGATGTGCCCACTCGACGAATGTAAGCATATTATATAATGAAAGGAAATAAACTGAACCAACTAAAGGAGGCATAGAAAGATTACGAATGGTTGTTTCATTACGACAGGAGAAGAGGTGAAAGTCGCAAGATAAAACGTCGTTAAGACTTGTTAGCAGTTAAGGTGGAAATAATATTTTAGTACTACAGCAAAAGAACAATGCAGCACCATTTAATAAACTAAGCACCAGCTTACTGAAAGCGATTGAAGGAAACTGATAAGGATACGGCCATATGACCATAGGACAACTGATGTGGAAAGGGTGGAGTAGTTTAAGATGAGATATACCATTTGTCGAAATATAATTCAGTTCAAGGCAGGAAGGCTGTGAATGGAAGCAACAGAGACATATAATTAAACGGGAGACCGAGAATGAGACAGAAGGCGAATTACAAAATTCATCATAATGGCATTTATGGAAAACATAACAAAGACCTCGGAAGAATTGTAGTTTTTCAATAAGAATAATTATCTCTCTTAACATAATAGAGGATTATAATCCTAAAAATAAAAAATGATTGGTCAGTGGTTTAATAGGGCTGAACTGATTCCACGACAACACCCAAAATTGGAATCAGTAAAGCGAACCATCCACTATAAAAAATGGGTAGCGAAACCACAGGCAGGACCTCATGGGTGGTTTGGAACGCTGCCTCACCATTATGCAAATCGTTACAGTTAATAATAGTTAAAGTGGAATCCCCATCTCCCATTAGTGAAACTGCATACAGCCACTAGTCCTCAAAGTTGGGGCAACAATATCTCAGTAAACTTCAAAGAGCATACGACAGGGACCTCACAGCTGCAGATAGAGGCCAGCTAGAGCCACTGTCCGAAGGTTGGTAGCTTTCCTTAGTAACACCTCTCATGGTGGTGCAAGTCAGGTGTCCCTTAGAACACGGCTCTTCCTAATTAATGGGGCGTAATGGGCTGTGAGAAACTTTTTTACGTTAGAACATTGAATGTCAGAAATATATTCCAGCGAGGAATGATCAGAGGATAAAGAGAAATAAACAAAGAATATTATTATTATATTACGATACAAACAAACTAAGCATCATTTGAATCAACCCTTAGTTTTTGTAGTTAATTTTTTGCTTTCTATTTATATCTGCATTCCCTCTCTCAAAAAAATGAGTACTGATTATTGGGGTTAACTAAACAACAAGTGAAAGAAAAATGACGTTGTTAACCATATTAAAAGGAACCTAGCAACAACCGAAAATGTAAAACATAAAATATAACTCCGCCGATGCCTGTCCCAAGCCAGGATGAAAAAGGAGGAGGGATCGAGGAGTAACACCTCGTTAAAAAACCAGGGTCCAGCTGGCTCCGGCTGGTAGCACCCTGTGAGGGCCCCTGCCTGGGTTAGCGGCATTTCATTCGTCTACGAAACAATATTGCGCAATTGTATCGTAGATGAATGAAATATTTCGAAAGAGGAGTAGATGTGCCCACTCGACGAATGTAAGCATATTATATAATGAAAGGAAATAAACTGAACCAACTAAAGGAGGCATAGAAAGATTACGAATGGTTGTTTCATTACGACAGGAGAAGAGGTGAAAGTCGCAAGATAAAACGTCGTTAAGACTTGTTAGCAGTTAAGGTGGAAATAATATTTTAGTACTACAGCAAAAGAACAATGCAGCACCATTTAATAAACTAAGCACCAGCTTACTGAAAGCGATTGAAGGAAACTGATAAGGATACGGCCATATGACCATAGGACAACTGATGTGGAAAGGGTGGAGTAGTTTAAGATGAGATATACCATTTGTCGAAATATAATTCAGTTCAAGGCAGGAAGGCTGTGAATGGAAGCAACAGAGACATATAATTAAACGGGAGACCGAGAATGAGACAGAAGGCGAATTACAAAATTCATCATAATGGCATTTATGGAAAACATAACAAAGACCTCGGAAGAATTGTAGTTTTTCAATAAGAATAATTATCTCTCTTAACAATAGAGGATTATAATCCTAAAAATAAAAAATGATTGGTCAGTGGTTTAATAGGGCTGAACTGATTCCACGACAACACCCAAAATTGGAATCAGTAAAGCGAACCATCCACTATAAAAAATGGGTAGCGAAACCACAGGCAGGACCTCATGGGTGGTTTGGAACGCTGCCTCACCATTATGCAAATCGTTACAGTTAATAATAGTTAAAGTGGAATCCCCATCTCCCATTAGTGAAACTGCATACAGCCACTAGTCCTCAAAGTTGGGGCAACAATATCTCAGTAAACTTCAAAGAGCATACGACAGGGACCTCACAGCTGCAGATAGAGGCCAGCTAGAGCCACTGTCCGAAGGTTGGTAGCTTTCCTTAGTAACACCTCTCATGGTGGTGCAAGTCAGGTGTCCCTTAGAACACGGCTCTTCCTAATTAATGGGGCGTAATGGGCTGTGAGAAACTTTTTTACGTTAGAACATTGAATGTCCGAAATATATTCCAGCGAGGAATGATCAGAGGATAAAGAGAAATAAACAAAGAATATTATTATTATATTACGATACAAACAAACTAAGCATCATTTGAATCAACCCTTAGTTTTTGTAGTTAATTTTTTGCTTTCTATTTATATCTGCATTCCCTCTCTCAAAAAAATGAGTACTGATTATTGGGGTTAACTAAACAACAAGTGAAAGAAAAATGACGTTGTTAACTATATTAAAAGGAACCTAGCAACAACCGAAAATGTAAAACATAAAATATAACTCCGCCGATGCCTGTCCCAAGCCAGGATGAAAAAGGAGGAGGGATCGAGGAGTAACACCTCGTTAAAAAACCAGGGTCCAGCTGGCTCCGGCTGGTAGCACCCTGTGAGGGCCCCTGCCTGGGTTAGCGGCATTTCATTCGTCTACGAAACAATATTGCGCAATTGTATCGTAGATGAATGAAATATTTCGAAAGAGGAGTAGATGTGCCCACTCGACGAATGTAAGCATATTATATAATGAAAGGAAATAAACTGAACCAACTAAAGGAGGCATAGAAAGATTACGAATGGTTGTTTCATTACGACAGGAGAAGAGGTGAAAGTCGCAAGATAAAACGTCGTTAAGACTTGTTAGCAGTTAAGGTGGAAATAATATTTTAGTACTACAGCAAAAGAACAATGCAGCACCATTTAATAAACTAAGCACCAGCTTACTGAAAGCGATTGAAGGAAACTGATAAGGATACGGCCATATGACCATAGGACAACTGATGTGGAAAGGGTGGAGTAGTTTAAGATGAGATATACCATTTGTCGAAATATAATTCAGTTCAAGGCAGGAAGGCTGTGAATGGAAGCAACAGAGACATATAATTAAACGGGAGACCGAGAATGAGACAGAAGGCGAATTACAAAATTCATCATAATGGCATTTATGGAAAACATAACAAAGACCTCGGAAGAATTGTAGTTTTTCAATAAGAATAATTATCTCTCTTAACATAATAGAGGATTATAATCCTAAAAATAAAAAATGATTGGTCAGTGGTTTAATAGGGCTGAACTGATTCCACGACAACACCCAAAATTGGAATCAGTAAAGCGAACCATCCACTATAAAAAATGGGTAGCGAAACCACAGGCAGGACCTCATGGGTGGTTTGGAACGCTGCCTCACCATTATGCAAATCGTTACAGTTAATAATAGTTAAAGTGGAATCCCCATCTCCCATTAGTGAAACTGCATACAGCCACTAGTCCTCAAAGTTGGGGCAACAATATCTCAGTAAACTTCAAAGAGCATACGACAGGGACCTCACAGCTGCAGATAGAGGCCAGCTAGAGCCACTGTCCGAAGGTTGGTAGCTTTCCTTAGTAACACCTCTCATGGTGGTGCAAGTCAGGTGTCCCTTAGAACACGGCTCTTCCTAATTAATGGGGCGTAATGGGCTGTGAGAAACTTTTTTACGTTAGAACATTGAATGTCAGAAATATATTCCAGCGAGGAATGATCAGAGGATAAAGAGAAATAAACAAAGAATATTATTATTATATTACGATACAAACAAACTAAGCATCATTTGAATCAACCCTTAGTTTTTGTAGTTAATTTTTTGCTTTCTATTTATATCTGCATTCCCTCTCTCAAAAAAATGAGTACTGATTATTGGGGTTAACTAAACAACAAGTGAAAGAAAAATGACGTTGTTAACCATATTAAAAGGAACCTAGCAACAACCGAAAATGTAAAACATAAAATATAACTCCGCCGATGCCTGTCCCAAGCCAGGATGAAAAAGGAGGAGGGATCGAGGAGTAACACCTCGTTAAAAAACCAGGGTCCAGCTGGCTCCGGCTGGTAGCACCCTGTGAGGGCCCCTGCCTGGGTTAGCGGCATTTCATTCGTCTACGAAACAATATTGCGCAATTGTATCGTAGATGAATGAAATATTTCGAAAGAGGAGTAGATGTGCCCACTCGACGAATGTAAGCATATTATATAATGAAAGGAAATAAACTGAACCAACTAAAGGAGGCATAGAAAGATTACGAATGGTTGTTTCATTACGACAGGAGAAGAGGTGAAAGTCGCAAGATAAAACGTCGTTAAGACTTGTTAGCAGTTAAGGTGGAAATAATATTTTAGTACTACAGCAAAAGAACAATGCAGCACCATTTAATAAACTAAGCACCAGCTTACTGAAAGCGATTGAAGGAAACTGATAAGGATACGGCCATATGACCATAGGACAACTGATGTGGAAAGGGTGGAGTAGTTTAAGATGAGATATACCATTTGTCGAAATATAATTCAGTTCAAGGCAGGAAGGCTGTGAATGGAAGCAACAGAGACATATAATTAAACGGGAGACCGAGAATGAGACAGAAGGCGAATTACAAAATTCATCATAATGGCATTTATGGAAAACATAACAAAGACCTCGGAAGAATTGTAGTTTTTCAATAAGAATAATTATCTCTCTTAACATAATAGAGGATTATAATCCTAAAAATAAAAAATGATTGGTCAGTGGTTTAATAGGGCTGAACTGATTCCACGACAACACCCAAAATTGGAATCAGTAAAGCGAACCATCCACTATAAAAAATGGGTAGCGAAACCACAGGCAGGACCTCATGGGTGGTTTGGAACGCTGCCTCACCATTATGCAAATCGTTACAGTTAATAATAGTTAAAGTGGAATCCCCATCTCCCATTAGTGAAACTGCATACAGCCACTAGTCCTCAAAGTTGGGGCAACAATATCTCAGTAAACTTCAAAGAGCATACGACAGGGACCTCACAGCTGCAGATAGAGGCCAGCTAGAGCCACTGTCCGAAGGTTGGTAGCTTTCCTTAGTAACACCTCTCATGGTGGTGCAAGTCAGGTGTCCCTTAGAACACGGCTCTTCCTAATTAATGGGGCGTAATGGGCTGTGAGAAACTTTTTTACGTTAGAACATTGAATGTCGAAATATATTCCAGCGAGGAATGATCAGAGGATAAAGAGAAATAAAAAAAGAATATTATTATTATATTACGATACAAACAAACTAAGCATCATTTGAATCAACCCTTAGTTTTTGTAGTTAATTTTTTGCTTTCTATTTATATCTGCATTCCCTCTCTCAAAAAAATGAGTACTGATTATTGGGGTTAACTAAACAACAAGTGAAAGAAAAATGACGTTGTTAACCATATTAAAAGGAACCTAGCAACAACCGAAAATGTAAAACATAAAATATAACTCCGCCGATGCCTGTCCCAAGCCAGGATGAAAAAGGAGGAGGGATCGAGGAGTAACACCTCGTTAAAAAACCAGGGTCCAGCTGGCTCCGGCTGGTAGCACCCTGTGAGGGCCCCTGCCTGGGTTAGCGGCATTTCATTCGTCTACGAAACAATATTGCGCAATTGTATCGTAGGTGAATGAAATATTTCGAAAGAGGAGTAGATGTGCCCACTCGACGAATGTAAGCATATTATATAATGAAAGGAAATAAACTGAACCAACTAAAGGAGGCATAGAAAGATTACGAATGGTTGTTTCATTACGACAGGAGAAGAGGTGAAAGTCGCAAGATAAAACGTCGTTAAGACTTGTTAGCAGTTAAGGTGGAAATAATATTTTAGTACTACAGCAAAAGAACAATGCAGCACCATTTAATAAACTAAGCACCAGCTTACTGAAAGCGATTGAAGGAAACTGATAAGGATACGGCCATATGACCATAGGACAACTGATGTGGAAAGGGTGGAGTAGTTTAAGATGAGATATACCATTTGTCGAAATATAATTCAGTTCAAGGCAGGAAGGCTGTGAATGGAAGCAACAGAGACATATAATTAAACGGGAGACCGAGAATGAGACAGAAGGCGAATTACAAAATTCATCATAATGGCATTTATGGAAAACATAACAAAGACCTCGGAAGAATTGTAGTTTTTCAATAAGAATAATTATCTCTCTTAACATAATAGAGGATTATAATCCTAAAAATAAAAAATGATTGGTCAGTGGTTTAATAGGGCTGAACTGATTCCACGACAACACCCAAAATTGGAATCAGTAAAGCGAACCATCCACTATAAAAAATGGGTAGCGAAACCACAGGCAGGACCTCATGGGTGGTTTGGAACGCTGCCTCACCATTATGCAAATCGTTACAGTTAATAATAGTTAAAGTGGAATCCCCATCTCCCATTAGTGAAACTGCATACAGCCACTAGTCCTCAAAGTTGGGGCAACAATATCTCAGTAAACTTCAAAGAGCATACGACAGGGACCTCACAGCTGCAGATAGAGGCCAGCTAGAGCCACTGTCCGAAGGTTGGTAGCTTTCCTTAGTAACACCTCTCATGGTGGTGCAAGTCAGGTGTCCCTTAGAACACGGCTCTTCCTAATTAATGGGGCGTAATGGGCTGTGAGAAACTTTTTTACGTTAGAACATTGAATGTCGAAATATATTCCAGCGAGGAATGATCAGAGGATAAAGAGAAATAAACAAAGAATATTATTATTATATTACGATACAAACAAACTAAGCATCATTTGAATCAACCCTTAGTTTTTGTAGTTAATTTTTTTTGCTTTCTATTTATATCTGCATTCCCTCTCTCAAAAAAATGAGTACTGATTATTGGGGTTAACTAAACAACAAGTGAAAGAAAAATGACGTTGTTAACCATATTAAAAGGAACCTAGCAACAACCGAAAATGTAAAACATAAAATATAACTCCGCCGATGCCTGTCCCAAGCCAGGATGAAAAAGGAGGAGGGATCGAGGAGTAACACCTCGTTAAAAAACCAGGGTCCAGCTGGCTCCGGCTGGTAGCACCCTGTGAGGGCCCCTGCCTGGGTTAGCGGCATTTCATTCGTCTACGAAACAATATTGCGCAATTGTATCGTAGATGAATGAAATATTTCGAAAGAGGAGTAGATGTGCCCACTCGACGAATGTAAGCATATTATATAATGAAAGGAAATAAACTGAACCAACTAAAGGAGGCATAGAAAGATTACGAATGGTTGTTTCATTACGACAGGAGAAGAGGTGAAAGTCGCAAGATAAAACGTCGTTAAGACTTGTTAGCAGTTAAGGTGGAAATAATATTTTAGTACTACAGCAAAAGAACAATGCAGCACCATTTAATAAACTAAGCACCAGCTTACTGAAAGCGATTGAAGGAAACTGATAAGGATACGGCCATATGACCATAGGACAACTGATGTGGAAAGGGTGGAGTAGTTTAAGATGAGATATACCATTTGTCGAAATATAATTCAGTTCAAGGCAGGAAGGCTGTGAATGGAAGCAACAGAGACATATAATTAAACGGGAGACCGAGAATGAGACAGAAGGCGAATTACAAAATTCATCATAATGGCATTTATGGAAAACATAACAAAGACCTCGGAAGAATTGTAGTTTTTCAATAAGAATAATTATCTCTCTTAACATAATAGAGGATTATAATCCTAAAAATAAAAAATGATTGGTCAGTGGTTTAATAGGGCTGAACTGATTCCACGACAACACCCAAAATTGGAATCAGTAAAGCGAACCATCCACTATAAAAAATGGGTAGCGAAACCACAGGCAGGACCTCATGGGTGGTTTGGAACGCTGCCTCACCATTATGCAAATCGTTACAGTTAATAATAGTTAAAGTGGAATCCCCATCTCCCATTAGTGAAACTGCATACAGCCACTAGTCCTCAAAGTTGGGGCAACAATATCTCAGTAAACTTCAAAGAGCATACGACAGGGACCTCACAGCTGCAGATAGAGGCCAGCTAGAGCCACTGTCCGAAGGTTGGTAGCTTTCCTTAGTAACACCTCTCATGGTGGTGCAAGTCAGGTGTCCCTTAGAACACGGCTCTTCCTAATTAATGGGGCGTAATGGGCTGTGAGAAACTTTTTTACGTTAGAACATTGAATGTCGAAATATATTCCAGCGAGGAATGATCAGAGGATAAAGAGAAATAAACAAAGAATATTATTATTATATTACGATACAAACAAACTAAGCATCATTTGAATCAACCCTTAGTTTTTGTAGTTAATTTTTTGCTTTCTATTTATATCTGCATTCCCTCTCTCAAAAAAATGAGTACTGATTATTGGGGTTAACTAAACAACAAGTGAAAGAAAAATGACGTTGTTAACATATTAAAAGGAACCTAGCAACAACCGAAAATGTAAAACATAAAATATAACTCCGCCGATGCCTGTCCCAAGCCAGGATGAAAAAGGAGGAGGGATCGAGGAGTAACACCTCGTTAAAAAACCAGGGTCCAGCTGGCTCCGGCTGGTAGCACCCTGTGAGGGCCCCTGCCTGGGTTAGCGGCATTTCATTCGTCTACGAAACAATATTGCGCAATTGTATCGTAGATGAATGAAATATTTCGAAAGAGGAGTAGATGTGCCCACTCGACGAATGTAAGCATATTATATAATGAAAGGAAATAAACTGAACCAACTAAAGGAGGCATAGAAAGATTACGAATGGTTGTTTCATTACGACAGGAGAAGAGGTGAAAGTCGCAAGATAAAACGTCGTTAAGACTTGTTAGCAGTTAAGGTGGAAATAATATTTTAGTACTACAGCAAAAGAACAATGCAGCACCATTTAATAAACTAAGCACCAGCTTACTGAAAGCGATTGAAGGAAACTGATAAGGATACGGCCATATGACCATAGGACAACTGATGTGGAAAGGGTGGAGTAGTTTAAGATGAGATATACCATTTGTCGAAATATAATTCAGTTCAAGGCAGGAAGGCTGTGAATGGAAGCAACAGAGACATATAATTAAACGGGAGACCGAGAATGAGACAGAAGGCGAATTACAAAATTCATCATAATGGCATTTATGGAAAACATAACAAAGACCTCGGAAGAATTGTAGTTTTTCAATAAGAATAATTATCTCTCTTAACATAATAGAGGATTATAATCCTAAAAATAAAAAATGATTGGTCAGTGGTTTAATAGGGCTGAACTGATTCCACGACAACACCCAAAATTGGAATCAGTAAAGCGAACCATCCACTATAAAAAATGGGTAGCGAAACCACAGGCAGGACCTCATGGGTGGTTTGGAACGCTGCCTCACCATTATGCAAATCGTTACAGTTAATAATAGTTAAAGTGGAATCCCCATCTCCCATTAGTGAAACTGCATACAGCCACTAGTCCTCAAAGTTGGGGCAACAATATCTCAGTAAACTTCAAAGAGCATACGACAGGGACCTCACAGCTGCAGATAGAGGCCAGCTAGAGCCACTGTCCGAAGGTTGGTAGCTTTCCTTAGTAACACCTCTCATGGTGGTGCAAGTCAGGTGTCCCTTAGAACACGGCTCTTCCTAATTAATGGGGCGTAATGGGCTGTGAGAAACTTTTTTACGTTAGAACATTGAATGTCAGAAATATATTCCAGCGAGGAATGATCAGAGGATAAAGAGAAATAAACAAAGAATATTATTATTATATTACGATACAAACAAACTAAGCATCATTTGAATCAACCCTTAGTTTTTTTGTAGTTAGTTTTTTGCTTTCTATTTATATCTGCATTCCCTCTCTCAAAAAAATGAGTACTGATTATTGGGGTTAACTAAACAACAAGTGAAAGAAAAATGACGTTGTTAACCATATTAAAAGGAACCTAGCAACAACCGAAAATGTAAAACATAAAATATAACTCCGCCGATGCCTGTCCCAAGCCAGGATGAAAAAGGAGGAGGGATCGAGGAGTAACACCTCGTTAAAAAACCAGGGTCCAGCTGGCTCCGGCTGGTAGCACCCTGTGAGGGCCCCTGCCTGGGTTAGCGGCATTTCATTCGTCTACGAAACAATATTGCGCAATTGTATCGTAGATGAATGAAATATTTCGAAAGAGGAGTAGATGTGCCCACTCGACGAATGTAAGCATATTATATAATGAAAGGAAAAAAAAACTGAACCAACTAAAGGAGGCATAGAAAGATTACGAATGGTTGTTTCATTACGACAGGAGAAGAGGTGAAAGTCGCAAGATAAAACGTCGTTAAGACTTGTTAGCAGTTAAGGTGGAAATAATATTTTAGTACTACAGCAAAAGAACAATGCAGCACCATTTAATAAACTAAGCACCAGCTTACTGAAAGCGATTGAAGGAAACTGATAAGGATACGGCCATATGACCATAGGACAACTGATGTGGAAAGGGTGGAGTAGTTTAAGATGAGATATACCATTTGTCGAAATATAATTCAGTTCAAGGCAGGAAGGCTGTGAATGGAAGCAACAGAGACATATAATTAAACGGGAGACCGAGAATGAGACAGAAGGCGAATTACAAAATTCATCATAATGGCATTTATGGAAAACATAACAAAGACCTCGGAAGAATTGTAGTTTTTCAATAAGAATAATTATCTCTCTTAACATAATAGAGGATTATAATCCTAAAAATAAAAAATGATTGGTCAGTGGTTTAATAGGGCTGAACTGATTCCACGACAACACCCAAAATTGGAATCAGTAAAGCGAACCATCCACTATAAAAAATGGGTAGCGAAACCACAGGCAGGACCTCATGGGTGGTTTGGAACGCTGCCTCACCATTATGCAAATCGTTACAGTTAATAATAGTTAAAGTGGAATCCCCATCTCCCATTAGTGAAACTGCATACAGCCACTAGTCCTCAAAGTTGGGGCAACAATATCTCAGTAAACTTCAAAGAGCATACGACAGGGACCTCACAGCTGCAGATAGAGGCCAGCTAGAGCCACTGTCCGAAGGTTGGTAGCTTTCCTTAGTAACACCTCTCATGGTGGTGCAAGTCAGGTGTCCCTTAGAACACGGCTCTTCCTAATTAATGGGGCGTAATGGGCTGTGAGAAACTTTTTTACGTTAGAACATTGAATGTCCGAAATATATTCCAGCGAGGAATGATCAGAGGATAAAGAGAAATAAACAAAGAATATTATTATTATATTACGATACAAACAAACTAAGCATCATTTGAATCAACCCTTAGTTTTTGTAGTTAATTTTTTTTGCTTTCTATTTATATCTGCATTCCCTCTCTCAAAAAAATGAGTACTGATTATTGGGGTTAACTAAACAACAAGTGAAAGAAAAATGACGTTGTTAACTATATTAAAAGGAACCTAGCAACAACCGAAAATGTAAAACATAAAATATAACTCCGCCGATGCCTGTCCCAAGCCAGGATGAAAAAGGAGGAGGGATCGAGGAGTAACACCTCGTTAAAAAACCAGGGTCCAGCTGGCTCCGGCTGGTAGCACCCTGTGAGGGCCCCTGCCTGGGTTAGCGGCATTTCATTCGTCTACGAAACAATATTGCGCAATTGTATCGTAGATGAATGAAATATTTCGAAAGAGGAGTAGATGTGCCCACTCGACGAATGTAAGCATATTATATAATGAAAGGAAATAAACTGAACCAACTAAAGGAGGCATAGAAAGATTACGAATGGTTGTTTCATTACGACAGGAGAAGAGGTGAAAGTCGCAAGATAAAACGTCGTTAAGACTTGTTAGCAGTTAAGGTGGAAATAATATTTTAGTACTACAGCAAAAGAACAATGCAGCACCATTTAATAAACTAAGCACCAGCTTACTGAAAGCGATTGAAGGAAACTGATAAGGATACGGCCATATGACCATAGGACAACTGATGTGGAAAGGGTGGAGTAGTTTAAGATGAGATATACCATTTGTCGAAATATAATTCAGTTCAAGGCAGGAAGGCTGTGAATGGAAGCAACAGAGACATATAATTAAACGGGAGACCGAGAATGAGACAGAAGGCGAATTACAAAATTCATCATAATGGCATTTATGGAAAACATAACAAAGACCTCGGAAGAATTGTAGTTTTTCAATAAGAATAATTATCTCTCTTACACATAATAGAGGATTATAATCCTAAAAATAAAAAATGATTGGTCAGTGGTTTAATAGGGCTGAACTGATTCCACGACAACACCCAAAATTGGAATCAGTAAAGCGAACCATCCACTATAAAAAATGGGTAGCGAAACCACAGGCAGGACCTCATGGGTGGTTTGGAACGCTGCCTCACCATTATGCAAATCGTTACAGTTAATAATAGTTAAAGTGGAATCCCCATCTCCCATTAGTGAAACTGCATACAGCCACTAGTCCTCAAAGTTGGGGCAACAATATCTCAGTAAACTTCAAAGAGCATACGACAGGGACCTCACAGCTGCAGATAGAGGCCAGCTAGAGCCACTGTCCGAAGGTTGGTAGCTTTCCTTAGTAACACCTCTCATGGTGGTGCAAGTCAGGTGTCCCTTAGAACACGGCTCTTCCTAATTAATGGGGCGTAATGGGCTGTGAGAAACTTTTTTACGTTAGAACATTGAATGTCGAAATATATTCCAGCGAGGAATGATCAGAGGATAAGAGAAATAAACAAAGATATATTATTATTATATTACGATACAAACAAACTAAGCATCATTTGAATCAACCCTTAGTTTTTGTAGTTATTTTTTGCTTTCTATTTATATCTGCATTCCCTCTCTCAAAAAAATGAGTACTGATTATTGGGGTTAACTAAACAACAAGTGAAAGAAAAATGACGTTGTTAACCATATTAAAAGGAACCTAGCAACAACCGAAAATGTAAAACATAAAATATAACTCCGCCGATGCCTGTCCCAAGCCAGGATGAAAAAGGAGGAGGGATCGAGGAGTAACACCTCGTTAAAAAACCAGGGTCCAGCTGGCTCCGGCTGGTAGCACCCTGTGAGGGCCCCTGCCTGGGTTAGCGGCATTTCATTCGTCTACGAAACAATATTGCGCAATTGTATCGTAGATGAATGA
Organism: Euschistus heros; assembly: GCA_003667255.2. Lineage (NCBI taxonomy): Eukaryota > Metazoa > Arthropoda > Insecta > Hemiptera > Pentatomidae > Euschistus > Euschistus heros. Next base: position 1,903,925 of record RCWM02000095.1, read on the forward strand.
AATATTTCGAAAGAGGAGTAGATGTGCCCACTCGACGAATGTAAGCATATTATATAATGAAAGGAAATAAACTGAACCAACTAAAGGAGGCATAGAAAGATTACGAATGGTTGTTTCATTACGACAGGAGAAGAGGTGAAAGTCGCAAGATAAAACGTCGTTAAGACTTGTTAGCAGTTAAGGTGGAAATAATATTTTAGTACTACAGCAAAAGAACAATGCAGCACCATTTAATAAACTAAGCACCAGCTTACTGAAAGCGATTGAAGGAAACTGATAAGGATACGGCCATATGACCATAGGACAACTGATGTGGAAAGGGTGGAGTAGTTTAAGATGAGATATACCATTTGTCGAAATATAATTCAGTTCAAGGCAGGAAGGCTGTGAATGGAAGCAACAGAGACATATAATTAAACGGGAGACCGAGAATGAGACAGAAGGCGAATTACAAAATTCATCATAATGGCATTTATGGAAAACATAACAAAGACCTCGGAAGAATTGTAGTTTTTCAATAAGAATAATTATCTCTCTTAACATAATAGAGGATTATAATCCTAAAAATAAAAAATGATTGGTCAGTGGTTTAATAGGGCTGAACTGATTCCACGACAACACCCAAAATTGGAATCAGTAAAGCGAACCATCCACTATAAAAAATGGGTAGCGAAACCACAGGCAGGACCTCATGGGTGGTTTGGAACGCTGCCTCACCATTATGCAAATCGTTACAGTTAATAATATTAAAGTGGAATCCCCATCTCCCATTAGTGAAACTGCATACAGCCACTAGTCCTCAAAGTTGGGGCAACAATATCTCAGTAAACTTCAAAGAGCATACGACAGGGACCTCACAGCTGCAGATAGAGGCCAGCTAGAGCCACTGTCCGAAGGTTGGTAGCTTTCCTTAGTAACACCTCTCATGGTGGTGCAAGTCAGGTGTCCCTTAGAACACGGCTCTTCCTAATTAATGGGGCGTAATGGGCTGTGAGAAACTTTTTTACGTTAGAACATTGAATGTCCGAAATATATTCCAGCGAGGAATGATCAGAGGATAAAGAGAAATAAACAAAGAATATTATTATTATATTACGATACAAACAAACTAAGCATCATTTGAATCAACCCTTAGTTTTTGTAGTTAATTTTTTGCTTTCTATTTATATCTGCATTCCCTCTCTCAAAAAAATGAGTACTGATGATTGGGGTTAACTAAACAACAAGTGAAAGAAAAATGACGTTGTTAACTATATTAAAAGGAACCTAGCAACAACCGAAAATGTAAAACATAAAATATAACTCCGCCGATGCCTGTCCCAAGCCAGGATGAAAAAGGAGGAGGGATCGAGGAGTAACACCTCGTTAAAAAACCAGGGTCCAGCTGGCTCCGGCTGGTAGCACCCTGTGAGGGCCCCTGCCTGGGTTAGCGGCATTTCATTCGTCTACGAAACAATATTGCGCAATTGTATCGTAGATGAATGAAATATTTCGAAAGAGGAGTAGATGTGCCCACTCGACGAATGTAAGCATATTATATAATGAAAGGAAATAAACTGAACCAACTAAAAGGAGGCATAGAAAGATTACGAATGGTTGTTTCATTACGACAGGAGAAGAGGTGAAAGTCGCAAGATAAAACGTCGTTAAGACTTGTTAGCAGTTAAGGTGGAAATAATATTTTAGTACTACAGCAAAAGAACAATGCAGCACCATTTAATAAACTAAGCACCAGCTTACTGAAAGCGATTGAAGGAAACTGATAAGGATACGGCCATATGACCATAGGACAACTGATGTGGAAAGGGTGGAGTAGTTTAAGATGAGATATACCATTTGTCGAAATATAATTCAGTTCAAGGCAGGAAGGCTGTGAATGGAAGCAACAGAGACATATAATTAAACGGGAGACCGAGAATGAGACAGAAGGCGAATTACAAAATTCATCATAATGGCATTTATGGAAAACATAACAAAGACCTCGGAAGAATTGTAGTTTTTCAATAAGAATAATTATCTCTCTTAACATAATAGAGGATTATAATCCTAAAAATAAAAAATGATTGGTCAGTGGTTTAATAGGGCTGAACTGATTCCACGACAACACCCAAAATTGGAATCAGTAAAGCGAACCATCCACTATAAAAAAAATGGGTAGCGAAACCACAGGCAGGACCTCATGGGTGGTTTGGAACGCTGCCTCACCATTATGCAAATCGTTACAGTTAATAATAATTAAAGTGGAATCCCCATCTCCCATTAGTGAAACTGCATACAGCCACTAGTCCTCAAAGTTGGGGCAACAATATCTCAGTAAACTTCAAAGAGCATACGACAGGGACCTCACAGCTGCAGATAGAGGCCAGCTAGAGCCACTGTCCGAAGGTTGGTAGCTTTCCTTAGTAACACCTCTCATGGTGGTGCAAGTCAGGTGTCCCTTAGAACACGGCTCTTCCTAATTAATGGGGCGTAATGGGCTGTGAGAAACTTTTTTACGTTAGAACATTGAATGTCGAAATATATTCCAGCGAGGAATGATCAGAGGATAAAGAGAAATAAACAAAGAATATTATTATTATATTACGATACAAACAAACTAAGCATCATTTGAATCAACCCTTAGTTTTTGTAGTTAATTTTTTGCTTTCTATTTATATCTGCATTCCCTCTCTCAAAAAAATGAGTACTGATTATTGGGGTTAACTAAACAACAAGTGAAAGAAAAATGACGTTGTTAACTATATTAAAAGGAACCTAGCAACAACCGAAAATGTAAAACATAAAATATAACTCCGCCGATGCCTGTCCCAAGCCAGGATGAAAAAGGAGGAGGGATCGAGGAGTAACACCTCGTTAAAAAACCAGGGTCCAGCTGGCTCCGGCTGGTAGCACCCTGTGAGGGCCCCTGCCTGGGTTAGCGGCATTTCATTCGTCTACGAAACAATATTGCGCAATTGTATCGTAGATGAATGAAATATTTCGAAAGAGGAGTAGATGTGCCCACTCGACGAATGTAAGCATATTATATAATGAAAGGAAATAAACTGAACCAACTAAAGGAGGCATAGAAAGATTACGAATGGTTGTTTCATTACGACAGGAGAAGAGGTGAAAGTCGCAAGATAAAACGTCGTTAAGACTTGTTAGCAGTTAAGGTGGAAATAATATTTTAGTACTACAGCAAAAGAACAATGCAGCACCATTTAATAAACTAAGCACCAGCTTACTGAAAGCGATTGAAGGAAACTGATAAGGATACGGCCATATGACCATAGGACAACTGATGTGGAAAGGGTGGAGTAGTTTAAGATGAGATATACCATTTGTCGAAATATAATTCAGTTCAAGGCAGGAAGGCTGTGAATGGAAGCAACAGAGACATATAATTAAACGGGAGACCGAGAATGAGACAGAAGGCGAATTACAAAATTCATCATAATGGCATTTATGGAAAACATAACAAAGACCTCGGAAGAATTGTAGTTTTTCAATAAGAATAATTATCTCTCTTAACATAATAGAGGATTATAATCCTAAAAATAAAAAATGATTGGTCAGTGGTTTAATAGGGCTGAACTGATTCCACGACAACACCCAAAATTGGAATCAGTAAAGCGAACCATCCACTATATAAAAATGGGTAGCGAAAACCACAGGCAGGACCTCATGGGTGGTTTGGAACGCTGCCTCACCATTATGCAAATCGTTACAGTTAATAATAGTTAAAGTGGAATCCCCATCTCCCATTAGTGAAACTGCATACAGCCACTAGTCCTCAAAGTTGGGGCAACAATATCTCAGTAAACTTCAAAGAGCATACGACAGGGACCTCACAGCTGCAGATAGAGGCCAGCTAGAGCCACTGTCCGAAGGTTGGTAGCTTTCCTTAGTAACACCTCTCATGGTGGTGCAAGTCAGGTGTCCCTTAGAACACGGCTCTTCCTAATTAATGGGGCGTAATGGGCTGTGAGAAACTTTTTTACGTTAGAACATTGAATGTCCGAAATATATTCCAGCGAGGAATGATCAGAGGATAAAGAGAAATAAACAAAGAATATTATTATTATATTACGATACAAACAAACTAAGCATCATTTGAATCAACCCTTAGTTTTTGTAGTTAATTTTTTGCTTTCTATTTATATCTGCATTCCCTCTCTCAAAAAAATGAGTACTGATTATTGGGGTTAACTAAACAACAAGTGAAAGAAAAATGACGTTGTTAACCATATTAAAAGGAACCTAGCAACAACCGAAAATGTAAAACATAAAATATAACTCCGCCGATGCCTGTCCCAAGCCAGGATGAAAAAGGAGGAGGGATCGAGGAGTAACACCTCGTTAAAAAACCAGGGTCCAGCTGGCTCCGGCTGGTAGCACCCTGTGAGGGCCCCTGCCTGGGTTAGCGGCATTTCATTCGTCTACGAAACAATATTGCGCAATTGTATCGTAGATGAATGAAATATTTCGAAAGAGGAGTAGATGTGCCCACTCGACGAATGTAAGCATATTATATAATGAAAGGAAATAAACTGAACCAACTAAAGGAGGCATAGAAAGATTACGAATGGTTGTTTCATTACGACAGGAGAAGAGGTGAAAGTCGCAAGATAAAACGTCGTTAAGACTTGTTAGCAGTTAAGGTGGAAATAATATTTTAGTACTACAGCAAAAGAACAATGCAGCACCATTTAATAAACTAAGCACCAGCTTACTGAAAGCGATTGAAGGAAACTGATAAGGATACGGCCATATGACCATAGGACAACTGATGTGGAAAGGGTGGAGTAGTTTAAGATGAGATATACCATTTGTCGAAATATAATTCAGTTCAAGGCAGGAAGGCTGTGAATGGAAGCAACAGAGACATATAATTAAACGGGAGACCGAGAATGAGACAGAAGGCGAATTACAAAATTCATCATAATGGCATTTATGGAAAACATAACAAAGACCTCGGAAGAATTGTAGTTTTTCAATAAGAATAATTATCTCTCTTAACATAATAGAGGATTATAATCCTAAAAATAAAAAATGATTGGTCAGTGGTTTAATAGGGCTGAACTGATTCCACGACAACACCCAAAATTGGAATCAGTAAAGCGAACCATCCACTATAAAAAATGGGTAGCGAAACCACAGGCAGGACCTCATGGGTGGTTTGGAACGCTGCCTCACCATTATGCAAATCGTTACAGTTAATAATAGTTAAAGTGGAATCCCCATCTCCCATTAGTGAAACTGCATACAGCCACTAGTCCTCAAAGTTGGGGCAACAATATCTCAGTAAACTTCAAAGAGCATACGACAGGGACCTCACAGCTGCAGATAGAGGCCAGCTAGAGCCACTGTCCGAAGGTTGGTAGCTTTCCTTAGTAACACCTCTCATGGTGGTGCAAGTCAGGTGTCCCTTAGAACACGGCTCTTCCTAATTATGGGGCGTAATGGGCTGTGAGAAACTTTTTTACGTTAGAACATTTAATGTCCGAAATATATTCCAGCGAGGAATGATCAGAGGATAAAGAGAAATAAACAAAGAATATTATTATTATATTACGATACAAACAAACTAAGCATCATTTGAATCAACCCTTAGTTTTTGTAGTTAATTTTTTGCTTTCTATTTATATCTGCATTCCCTCTCTCAAAAAAATGAGTACTGATGATTGGGGTTAACTAAACAACAAGTGAAAGAAAAATGACGTTGTTAACTATATTAAAAGGAACCTAGCAACAACCGAAAATGTAAAACATAAAATATAACTCCGCCGATGCCTGTCCCAAGCCAGGATGAAAAAGGAGGAGGGATCGAGGAGTAACACCTCGTTAAAAAACCAGGGTCCAGCTGGCTCCGGCTGGTAGCACCCTGTGAGGGCCCCTGCCTGGGTTAGCGGCATTTCATTCGTCTACGAAACAATATTGCGCAATTGTATCGTAGATGAATGAAATATTTCGAAAGAGGAGTAGATGTGCCCACTCGACGAATGTAAGCATATTATATAATGAAAGGAAATAAACTGAACCAACTAAAGGAGGCATAGAAAGATTACGAATGGTTGTTTCATTACGACAGGAGAAGAGGTGAAAGTCGCAAGATAAAACGTCGTTAAGACTTGTTAGCAGTTAAGGTGGAAATAATATTTTAGTACTACAGCAAAAGAACAATGCAGCACCATTTAATAAACTAAGCACCAGCTTACTGAAAGCGATTGAAGGAAACTGATAAGGATACGGCCATATGACCATAGGACAACTGATGTGGAAAGGGTGGAGTAGTTTAAGATGAGATATACCATTTGTCGAAATATAATTCAGTTCAAGGCAGGAAGGCTGTGAATGGAAGCAACAGAGACATATAATTAAACGGGAGACCGAGAATGAGACAGAAGGCGAATTACAAAATTCATCATAATGGCATTTATGGAAAACATAACAAAGACCTCGGAAGAATTGTAGTTTTTTAATAAGAATAATTATCTCTCTTAACATAATAGAGGATTATAATCCTAAAAATAAAAAATGATTGGTCAGTGGTTTAATAGGGCTGAACTGATTCCACGACAACACCCAAAATTGGAATCAGTAAAGCGAACCATCCACTATAAAAAATGGGTAGCGAAACCACAGGCAGGACCTCATGGGTGGTTTGGAACGCTGCCTCACCATTATGCAAATCGTTACAGTTAATAATATTAAAGTGGAATCCCCATCTCCCATTAGTGAAACTGCATACAGCCACTAGTCCTCAAAGTTGGGGCAACAATATCTCAGTAAACTTCAAAGAGCATACGACAGGGACCTCACAGCTGCAGATAGAGGCCAGCTAGAGCCACTGTCCGAAGGTTGGTAGCTTTCCTTAGTAACACCTCTCATGGTGGTGCAAGTCAGGTGTCCCTTAGAACACGGCTCTTCCTAATTAATGGGGCGTAATGGGCTGTGAGAAACTTTTTTACGTTAGAACATTGAATGTCCGAAATATATTCAGCAGCGAGGAATGATCAGAGGATAAAGAGAAATAAACAAAGAATATTATTATTATATTACGATACAAACAAACTAAGCATCATTTGAATCAACCCTTAGTTTTTGTAGTTAATTTTTTGCTTTCTATTTATATCTGCATTCCCTCTCTCAAAAAAATGAGTATGATGATTGGGGTTAACTAAACAACAAGTGAAAGAAAAATGACGTTGTTAACTATATTAAAAGGAACCTAGCAACAACCGAAAATGTAAAACATAAAATATAACTCCGCCGATGCCTGTCCCAAGCCAGGATGAAAAAGGAGGAGGGATCGAGGAGTAACACCTCGTTAAAAAACCAGGGTCCAGCTGGCTCCGGCTGGTAGCACCCTGTGAGGGCCCCTGCCTGGGTTAGCGGCATTTCATTCGTCTACGAAACAATATTGCGCAATTGTATCGTAGATGAATGAAATATTTCGAAAGAGGAGTAGATGTGCCCACTCGACGAATGTAAGCATATTATATAATGAAAGGAAATAAACTGAACCAACTAAAGGAGGCATAGAAAGATTACGAATGGTTGTTTCATTACGACAGGAGAAGAGGTGAAAGTCGCAAGATAAAACGTCGTTAAGACTTGTTAGCAGTTAAGGTGGAAATAATATTTTAGTACTACAGCAAAAGAACAATGCAGCACCATTTAATAAACTAAGCACCAGCTTACTGAAAGCGATTGAAGGAAACTGATAAGGATACGGCCATATGACCATAGGACAACTGATGTGGAAAGGGTGGAGTAGTTTAAGATGAGATATACCATTTGTCGAAATATAATTCAGTTCAAGGCAGGAAGGCTGTGAATGGAAGCAACAGAGACATATAATTAAACGGGAGACCGAGAATGAGACAGAAGGCGAATTACAAAATTCATCATAATGGCATTTATGGAAAACATAACAAAGACCTCGGAAGAATTGTAGTTTTTCAATAAGAATAATTATCTCTCTTAACATAATAGAGGATTATAATCCTAAAAATAAAAAATGATTGGTCAGTGGTTTAATAGGGCTGAACTGATTCCACGACAACACCCAAAATTGGAATCAGTAAAGCGAACCATCCACTATAAAAAATGGGTAGCGAAACCACAGGCAGGACCTCATGGGTGGTTTGGAACGCTGCCTCACCATTATGCAAATCGTTACAGTTAATAATAATTAAAGTGGAATCCCCATCTCCCATTAGTGAAACTGCATACAGCCACTAGTCCTCAAAGTTGGGGCAACAATATCTCAGTAAACTTCAAAGAGCATACGACAGGGACCTCACAGCTGCAGATAGAGGCCAGCTAGAGCCACTGTCCGAAGGTTGGTAGCTTTCCTTAGTAACACCTCTCATGGTGGTGCAAGTCAGGTGTCCCTTAGAACACGGCTCTTCCTAATTAATGGGGCGTAATGGGCTGTGAGAAACTTTTTTACGTTAGAACATTTAATGTCCGAAATATATTCCAGCGAGGAATGATCAGAGGATAAAGAGAAATAAACAAAGAATATTATTATTATATTACGATACAAACAAACTAAGCATCATTTGAATCAACCCTTAGTTTTTGTAGTTAATTTTTTGCTTTCTATTTATATCTGCATTCCCTCTCTCAAAAAAATGAGTACTGATGATTGGGGTTAACTAAACAACAAGTGAAAGAAAAATGACGTTGTTAACTATATTAAAAGGAACCTAGCAACAACCGAAAATGTAAAACATAAAATATAACTCCGCCGATGCCTGTCCCAAGCCAGGATGAAAAAGGAGGAGGGATCGAGGAGTAACACCTCGTTAAAAAACCAGGGTCCAGCTGGCTCCGGCTGGTAGCACCCTGTGAGGGCCCCTGCCTGGGTTAGCGGCATTTCATTCGTCTACGAAACAATATTGCGCAATTGTATCGTAGATGAATGAAATATTTCGAAAGAGGAGTAGATGTGCCCACTCGACGAATGTAAGCATATTATATAATGAAAGGAAATAAACTGAACCAACTAAAGGAGGCATAGAAAGATTACGAATGGTTGTTTCATTACGACAGGAGAAGAGGTGAAAGTCGCAAGATAAAACGTCGTTAAGACTTGTTAGCAGTTAAGGTGGAAATAATATTTTAGTACTACAGCAAAAGAACAATGCAGCACCATTTAATAAACTAAGCACCAGCTTACTGAAAGCGATTGAAGGAAACTGATAAGGATACGGCCATATGACCATAGGACAACTGATGTGGAAAGGGTGGAGTAGTTTAAGATGAGATATACCATTTGTCGAAATATAATTCAGTTCAAGGCAGGAAGGCTGTGAATGGAAGCAACAGAGACATATAATTAAACGGGAGACCGAGAATGAGACAGAAGGCGAATTACAAAATTCATCATAATGGCATTTATGGAAAACATAACAAAGACCTCGGAAGAATTGTAGTTTTTCAATAAGAATAATTATCTCTCTTAACATAATAGAGGATTATAATCCTAAAAATAAAAAATGATTGGTCAGTGGTTTAATAGGGCTGAACTGATTCCACGACAACACCCAAAATTGGAATCAGTAAAGCGAACCATCCACTATAAAAAATGGGTAGCGAAACCACAGGCAGGACCTCATGGGTGGTTTGGAACGCTGCCTCACCATTATGCAAATCGTTACAGTTAATAATAGTTAAAGTGGAATCCCCATCTCCCATTAGTGAAACTGCATACAGCCACTAGTCCTCAAAGTTGGGGCAACAATATCTCAGTAAACTTCAAAGAGCATACGACAGGGACCTCACAGCTGCAGATAGAGGCCAGCTAGAGCCACTGTCCGAAGGTTGGTAGCTTTCCTTAGTAACACCTCTCATGGTGGTGCAAGTCAGGTGTCCCTTAGAACACGGCTCTTCCTAATTAATGGGGCGTAATGGGCTGTGAGAAACTTTTTTACGTTAGAACATTTAATGTCCGAAATATATTCCAGCGAGGAATGATCAGAGGATAAAGAGAAATAAACAAAGAATATTATTATTATATTACGATACAAACAAACTAAGCATCATTTGAATCAACCCTTAGTTTTTGTAGTTAATTTTTTGCTTTCTATTTATATCTGCATTCCCTCTCTCAAAAAAATGAGTACTGATTATTGGGGTTAACTAAACAACAAGTGAAAGAAAAATGACGTTGTTAACTATATTAAAAGGAACCTAGCAACAACCGAAAATGTAAAACATAAAATATAACTCCGCCGATGCCTGTCCCAAGCCAGGATGAAAAAGGAGGAGGGATCGAGGAGTAACACCTCGTTAAAAAACCAGGGTCCAGCTGGCTCCGGCTGGTAGCACCCTGTGAGGGCCCCTGCCTGGGTTAGCGGCATTTCATTCGTCTACGAAACAATATTGCGCAATTGTATCGTAGTGAATGAAATATTTCGAAAGAGGAGTAGATGTGCCCACTCGACGAATGTAAGCATATTATATAATGAAAGGAAATAAACTGAACCAACTAAAGGAGGCATAGAAAGATTACGAATGGTTGTTTCATTACGACAGGAGAAGAGGTGAAAGTCGCAAGATAAAACGTCGTTAAGACTTGTTAGCAGTTAAGGTGGAAATAATATTTTAGTACTACAGCAAAAGAACAATGCAGCACCATTTAATAAACTAAGCACCAGCTTACTGAAAGCGATTGAAGGAAACTGATAAGGATACGGCCATATGACCATAGGACAACTGATGTGGAAAGGGTGGAGTAGTTTAAGATGAGATATACCATTTGTCGAAATATAATTCAGTTCAAGGCAGGAAGGCTGTGAATGGAAGCAACAGAGACATATAATTAAACGGGAGACCGAGAATGAGACAGAAGGCGAATTACAAAATTCATCATAATGGCATTTATGGAAAACATAACAAAGACCTCGGAAGAATTGTAGTTTTTCAATAAGAATAATTATCTCTCTTAACATAATAGAGGATTATAATCCTAAAAATAAAAAATGATTGGTCAGTGGTTTAATAGGGCTGAACTGATTCCACGACAACACCCAAAATTGGAATCAGTAAAGCGAACCATCCACTATAAAAAATGGGTAGCGAAACCACAGGCAGGACCTCATGGGTGGTTTGGAACGCTGCCTCACCATTATGCAAATCGTTACAGTTATAATAGTTAAAGTGGAATCCCCATCTCCCATTAGTGAAACTGCATACAGCCACTAGTCCTCAAAGTTGGGGCAACAATATCTCAGTAAACTTCAAAGAGCATACGACAGGGACCTCACAGCTGCAGATAGAGGCCAGCTAGAGCCACTGTCCGAAGGTTGGTAGCTTTCCTTAGTAACACCTCTCATGGTGGTGCAAGTCAGGTGTCCCTTAGAACACGGCTCTTCCTAATTAATGGGGCGTAATGGGCTGTGAGAAACTTTTTTACGTTAGAACATTTAATGTCCGAAAATATATTCCAGCGAGGAATGATCAGAGGATAAAGAGAAATAAACAAAGAATATTATTATTATATTACGATACAAACAAACTAAGCATCATTTGAATCAACCCTTAGTTTTTGTAGTTATTTTTTGCTTTCTATTTATATCTGCATTCCCTCTCTCAAAAAAATGAGTACTGATGATTGGGGTTAACTAAACAACAAGTGAAAGAAAAATGACGTTGTTAACTATATTAAAAGGAACCTAGCAACAACCGAAAATGTAAAACATAAAATATAACTCCGCCGATGCCTGTCCCAAGCCAGGATGAAAAAGGAGGAGGGATCGAGGAGTAACACCTCGTTAAAAAACCAGGGTCCAGCTGGCTCCGGCTGGTAGCACCCTGTGAGGGCCCCTGCCTGGGTTAGCGGCATTTCATTCGTCTACGAAACAATATTGCGCAATTGTATCGTAGATGAATGAAATATTTCGAAAGAGGAGTAGATGTGCCCACTCGACGAATGTAAGCATATTATATAATGAAAGGAAAATAAACTGAACCAACTAAAGGAGGCATAGAAAGATTACGAATGGTTGTTTCATTACGACAGGAGAAGAGGTGAAAGTCGCAAGATAAAACGTCGTTAAGACTTGTTAGCAGTTAAGGTGGAAATAATATTTTAGTACTACAGCAAAAGAACAATGCAGCACCATTTAATAAACTAAGCACCATTTTACTGAAATCGATTAAAGGAAACTGATAAGGATACGGCCATATGACCATAGGACAACTGATGTGGAAAGGGTGGAGTAGTTTAAGATGAGATATACCATTTGTCGAAATATAATTCAGTTCAAGGCAGGAAGGCTGTGAATGGAAGCAACAGAGACATATAATTAAACGGGAGACCGAGAATGAGACAGAAGGCGAATTACAAAATTCATCATAATGGCATTTATGGAAAACATAACAAAGACCTCGGAAGAATTGTAGTTTTTTCAATAAGAATAATTATCTCTCTTAACATAATAGAGGATTATAATCCTAAAAAAAAAAAAATGATTGGTCAGTGGTTTAATAGGGCTGAACTGATTCCACGACAACACCCAAAATTGGAATCAGTAAAGCGAACCATCCACTATAAAAAATGGGTAGCGAAACCACAGGCAGGACCTCATGGGTGGTTTGGAACGCTGCCTCACCATTATGCAAATCGTTACAGTTAATAATAGTTAAAGTGGAATCCCCATCTCCCATTAGTGAAACTGCATACAGCCACTAGTCCTCAAAGTTGGGGCAACAATATCTCAGTAAACTTCAAAGAGCATACGACAGGGACCTCACAGCTGCAGATAGAGGCCAGCTAGAGCCACTGTCCGAAGGTTGGTAGCTTTCCTTAGTAACACCTCTCATGGTGGTGCAAGTCAGGTGTCCCTTAGAACACGGCTCTTCCTAATTAATGGGGCGTAATGGGCTGTGAGAAACTTTTTTACGTTAGAACATTGAATGTCCGAAATATATTCCAGCGAGGAATGATCAGAGGATAAAGAGAAATAAACAAAGAATATTATTATTATATTACGATACAAACAAACTAAGCATCATTTGAATCAACCCTTAGTTTTTGTAGTTAATTTTTTGCTTTCTATTTATATCTGCATTCCCTCTCTCAAAAAAATGAGTACTGATGATTGGGGTTAACTAAACAACAAGTGAAAGAAAAATGACGTTGTTAACTATATTAAAAGGAACCTAGCAACAACCGAAAATGTAAAACATAAAATATAACTCCGCCGATGCCTGTCCCAAGCCAGGATGAAAAAGGAGGAGGGATCGAGGAGTAACACCTCGTTAAAAAACCAGGGTCCAGCTGGCTCCGGCTGGTAGCACCCTGTGAGGGCCCCTGCCTGGGTTAGCGGCATTTCATTCGTCTACGAAACAATATTGCGCAATTGTATCGTAGATGAATGAAATATTTCGAAAGAGGAGTAGATGTGCCCACTCGACGAATGTAAGCATATTATATAATGAAAGGAAATAAACTGAACCAACTAAAGGAGGCATAGAAAGATTACGAATGGTTGTTTCATTACGACAGGAGAAGAGGTGAAAGTCGCAAGATAAAACGTCGTTAAGACTTGTTAGCAGTTAAGGTGGAAATAATATTTTAGTACTACAGCAAAAGAACAATGCAGCACCATTTAATAAACTAAGCACCAGCTTACTGAAAGCGATTGAAGGAAACTGATAAGGATACGGCCATATGACCATAGGACAACTGATGTGGAAAGGGTGGAGTAGTTTAAGATGAGATATACCATTTGTCGAAATATAATTCAGTTCAAGGCAGGAAGGCTGTGAATGGAAGCAACAGAGACATATAATTAAACGGGAGACCGAGAATGAGACAGAAGGCGAATTACAAAATTCATCATAATGGCATTTATGGAAAACATAACAAAGACCTCGGAAGAATTGTAGTTTTTCAATAAGAATAATTATCTCTCTTAACATAATAGAGGATTATAATCCTAAAAATAAAAAATGATTGGTCAGTGGTTTAATAGGGCTGAACTGATTCCACGACAACACCCAAAATTGGAATCAGTAAAGCGAACCATCCACTATAAAAAATGGGTAGCGAAACCACAGGCAGGACCTCATGGGTGGTTTGGAACGCTGCCTCACCATTATGCAAATCGTTACAGTTAATAATAGTTAAAGTGGAATCCCCATCTCCCATTAGTGAAACTGCATACAGCCACTAGTCCTCAAAGTTGGGGCAACAATATCTCAGTAAACTTCAAAGAGCATACGACAGGGACCTCACAGCTGCAGATAGAGGCCAGCTAGAGCCACTGTCCGAAGGTTGGTAGCTTTCCTTAGTAACACCTCTCATGGTGGTGCAAGTCAGGTGTCCCTTAGAACACGGCTCTTCCTAATTAATGGGGCGTAATGGGCTGTGAGAAACTTTTTTACGTTAGAACATTGAATGTCGAAATATATTCCAGCGAGGAATGATCAGAGGATAAAGAGAAATAAACAAAGAATATTATTATTATATTACGATACAAACAAACTAAGCATCATTTGAATCAACCCTTAGTTTTTGTAGTTAATTTTTTGCTTTCTATTTATATCTGCATTCCCTCTCTCAAAAAAATGAGTACTGATTATTGGGGTTAACTAAACAACAAGTGAAAGAAAAATGACGTTGTTAACCATATATTAAAAGGAACCTAGCAACAACCGAAAATGTAAAACATAAAATATAACTCCGCCGATGCCTGTCCCAAGCCAGGATGAAAAAGGAGGAGGGATCGAGGAGTAACACCTCGTTAAAAAACCAGGGTCCAGCTGGCTCCGGCTGGTAGCACCCTGTGAGGGCCCCTGCCTGGGTTAGCGGCATTTCATTCGTCTACGAAACAATATTGCGCAATTGTATCGTAGATGAATGAAATATTTCGAAAGAGGAGTAGATGTGCCCACTCGACGAATGTAAGCATATTATATAATGAAAGGAAATAAACTGAACCAACTAAAGGAGGCATAGAAAGATTACGAATGGTTGTTTCATTACGACAGGAGAAGAGGTGAAAGTCGCAAGATAAAACGTCGTTAAGACTTGTTAGCAGTTAAGGTGGAAATAATATTTTAGTACTACAGCAAAAGAACAATGCAGCACCATTTAATAAACTAAGCACCAGCTTACTGAAAGCGATTGAAGGAAACTGATAAGGATACGGCCATATGACCATAGGACAACTGATGTGGAAAGGGTGGAGTAGTTTAAGATGAGATATACCATTTGTCGAAATATAATTCAGTTCAAGGCAGGAAGGCTGTGAATGGAAGCAACAGAGACATATAATTAAACGGGAGACCGAGAATGAGACAGAAGGCGAATTACAAAATTCATCATAATGGCATTTATGGAAAACATAACAAAGACCTCGGAAGAATTGTAGTTTTTCAATAAGAATAATTATCTCTCTTAACATAATAGAGGATTATAATCCTAAAAATAAAAAATGATTGGTCAGTGGTTTAATAGGGCTGAACTGATTCCACGACAACACCCAAAATTGGAATCAGTAAAGCGAACCATCCACTATAAAAAATGGGTAGCGAAACCACAGGCAGGACCTCATGGGTGGTTTGGAACGCTGCCTCACCATTATGCAAATCGTTACAGTTAATAATAGTTAAAGTGGAATCCCCATCTCCCATTAGTGAAACTGCATACAGCCACTAGTCCTCAAAGTTGGGGCAACAATATCTCAGTAAACTTCAAAGAGCATACGACAGGGACCTCACAGCTGCAGATAGAGGCCAGCTAGAGCCACTGTCCGAAGGTTGGTAGCTTTCCTTAGTAACACCTCTCATGGTGGTGCAAGTCAGGTGTCCCTTAGAACACGGCTCTTCCTAATTAATGGGGCGTAATGGGCTGTGAGAAACTTTTTTACGTTAGAACATTGAATGTCAGAAATATATTCCAGCGAGGAATGATCAGAGGATAAAGAGAAATAAACAAAGAATATTATTATTATATTACGATACAAACAAACTAAGCATCATTTGAATCAACCCTTAGTTTTTGTAGTTAATTTTTTGCTTTCTATTTATATCTGCATTCCCTCTCTCAAAAAAATGAGTACTGATTATTGGGGTTAACTAAACAACAAGTGAAAGAAAAATGACGTTGTTAACCATATTAAAAGGAACCTAGCAACAACCGAAAATGTAAAACATAAAATATAACTCCGCCGATGCCTGTCCCAAGCCAGGATGAAAAAGGAGGAGGGATCGAGGAGTAACACCTCGTTAAAAAACCAGGGTCCAGCTGGCTCCGGCTGGTAGCACCCTGTGAGGGCCCCTGCCTGGGTTAGCGGCATTTCATTCGTCTACGAAACAATATTGCGCAATTGTATCGTAGATGAATGAAATATTTCGAAAGAGGAGTAGATGTGCCCACTCGACGAATGTAAGCATATTATATAATGAAAGGAAATAAACTGAACCAACTAAAGGAGGCATAGAAAGATTACGAATGGTTGTTTCATTACGACAGGAGAAGAGGTGAAAGTCGCAAGATAAAACGTCGTTAAGACTTGTTAGCAGTTAAGGTGGAAATAATATTTTAGTACTACAGCAAAAGAACAATGCAGCACCATTTAATAAACTAAGCACCAGCTTACTGAAAGCGATTGAAGGAAACTGATAAGGATACGGGGTATGACCATAGGACAACTGATGTGGAAAGGGTGGAGTAGTTTAAGATGAGATATACCATTTGTCGAAATATAATTCAGTTCAAGGCAGGAAGGCTGTGAATGGAAGCAACAGAGACATATAATTAAACGGGAGACCGAGAATGAGACAGAAGGCGAATTACAAAATTCATCATAATGGCATTTATGGAAAACATAACAAAGACCTCGGAAGAATTGTAGTTTTTCAATAAGAATAATTATCTCTCTTAACATAATAGAGGATTATAATCCTAAAAATAAAAAATGATTGGTCAGTGGTTTAATAGGGCTGAACTGATTCCACGACAACACCCAAAATTGGAATCAGTAAAGCGAACCATCCACTATAAAAAATGGGTAGCGAAACCACAGGCAGGACCTCATGGGTGGTTTGGAACGCTGCCTCACCATTATGCAAATCGTTACAGTTAATAATAGTTAAAGTGGAATCCCCATCTCCCATTAGTGAAACTGCATACAGCCACTAGTCCTCAAAGTTGGGGCAACAATATCTCAGTAAACTTCAAAGAGCATACGACAGGGACCTCACAGCTGCAGATAGAGGCCAGCTAGAGCCACTGTCCGAAGGTTGGTAGCTTTCCTTAGTAACACCTCTCATGGTGGTGCAAGTCAGGTGTCCCTTAGAACACGGCTCTTCCTAATTAATGGGGCGTAATGGGCTGTGAGAAACTTTTTTACGTTAGAACATTGAATGTCGAAATATATTTCAGCGAGGAATGATCAGAGGATAAAGAGAAATAAACAAAAATATTATTATTATATTACGATACAAACAAACTAAGCATCATTTGAATCAACCCTTAGTTTTTGTAGTTAATTTTTTGCTTTCTATTTATATCTGCATTCCCTCTCTCAAAAAAATGAGTACTGATTATTGGGGTTAACTAAACAACAAGTGAAAGAAAAATGACGTTGTTAACCATATTAAAAGGAACCTAGCAACAACCGAAAATGTAAAACATAAAATATAACTCCGCCGATGCCTGTCCCAAGCCAGGATGAAAAAGGAGGAGGGATCGAGGAGTAACACCTCGTTAAAAAACCAGGGTCCAGCTGGCTCCGGCTGGTAGCACCCTGTGAGGGCCCCTGCCTGGGTTAGCGGCATTTCATTCGTCTACGAAACAATATTGCGCAATTGTATCGTAGATGAATGAAATATTTCGAAAGAGGAGTAGATGTGCCCACTCGACGAATGTAAGCATATTATATAATGAAAGGAAATAAACTGAACCAACTAAAGGAGGCATAGAAAGATTACGAATGGTTGTTTCATTACGACAGGAGAAGAGGTGAAAGTCGCAAGATAAAACGTCGTTAAGACTTGTTAGCAGTTAAGGTGGAAATAATATTTTAGTACTACAGCAAAAGAACAATGCAGCACCATTTAATAAACTAAGCACCAGCTTACTGAAAGCGATTGAAGGAAACTGATAAGGATACGGCCATAGACCATAGGACAACTGATGTGGAAAGGGTGGAGTAGTTTAAGATGAGATATACCATTTGTCGAAATATAATTCAGTTCAAGGCAGGAAGGCTGTGAATGGAAGCAACAGAGACATATAATTAAACGGGAGACCGAGAATGAGACAGAAGGCGAATTACAAAATTCATCATAATGGCATTTATGGAAAAACATAACAAAGACCTCGGAAGAATTGTAGTTTTTCAATAAGAATAATTATCTCTCTTAACATAATAGAGGATTATAATCCTAAAAATAAAAAATGATTGGTCAGTGGTTTAATAGGGCTGAACTGATTCCACGACAACACCCAAAATTGGAATCAGTAAAGCGAACCATCCACTATAAAAAATGGGTAGCGAAACCACAGGCAGGACCTCATGGGTGGTTTGGAACGCTGCCTCACCATTATGCAAATCGTTACAGTTAATAATAGTTAAAGTGGAATCCCCATCTCCCATTAGTGAAACTGCATACAGCCACTAGTCCTCAAAGTTGGGGCAACAATATCTCAGTAAACTTCAAAGAGCATACGACAGGGACCTCACAGCTGCAGATAGAGGCCAGCTAGAGCCACTGTCCGAAGGTTGGTAGCTTTCCTTAGTAACACCTCTCATGGTGGTGCAAGTCAGGTGTCCCTTAGAACACGGCTCTTCCTAATTAATGGGGCGTAATGGGCTGTGAGAAACTTTTTTACGTTAGAACATTGAATGTCAGAAATATATTTCAGCGAGGAATGATCAGAGGATAAAGAGAAATAAACAAAGAATATTATTATTATATTACGATACAAACAAACTAAGCATCATTTGAATCAACCCTTAGTTTTTGTTGTTAATTTTTTGCTTTCTATTTATATCTGCATTCCCTCTCTCAAAAAAATGAGTACTGATTATTGGGGTTAACTAAACAACAAGTGAAAGAAAAATGACGTTGTTAACCATATTAAAAGGAACCTAGCAACAACCGAAAATGTAAAACATAAAATATAACTCCGCCGATGCCTGTCCCAAGCCAGGATGAAAAAGGAGGAGGGATCGAGGAGTAACACCTCGTTAAAAAACCAGGGTCCAGCTGGCTCCGGCTGGTAGCACCCTGTGAGGGCCCCTGCCTGGGTTAGCGGCATTTCATTCGTCTACGAAACAATATTGCGCAATTGTATCGTAGATGAATGAAATATTTCGAAAGAGGAGTAGATGTGCCCACTCGACGAATGTAAGCATATTATATAATGAAAGGAAATAAACTGAACCAACTAAAGGAGGCATAGAAAGATTACGAATGGTTGTTTCATTACGACAGGAGAAGAGGTGAAAGTCGCAAGATAAAACGTCGTTAAGACTTGTTAGCAGTTAAGGTGGAAATAATATTTTAGTACTACAGCAAAAGAACAATGCAGCACCATTTAATAAACTAAGCACCAGCTTACTGAAAGCGATTGAAGGAAACTGATAAGGATACGGCCATATGACCATAGGACAACTGATGTGGAAAGGGTGGAGTAGTTTAAGATGAGATATACCATTTGTCGAAATATAATTCAGTTCAAGGCAGGAAGGCTGTGAATGGAAGCAACAGAGACATATAATTAAACGGGAGACCGAGAATGAGACAGAAGGCGAATTACAAAATTCATCATAATGGCATTTATGGAAAACATAACAAAGACCTCGGAAGAATTGTAGTTTTTCAATAAGAATAATTATCTCTCTTAACATAATAGAGGATTATAATCCTAAAAATAAAAAATGATTGGTCAGTGGTTTAATAGGGCTGAACTGATTCCACGACAACACCCAAAATTGGAATCAGTAAAGCGAACCATCCACTATAAAAAATGGGTAGCGAAACCACAGGCAGGACCTCATGGGTGGTTTGGAACGCTGCCTCACCATTATGCAAATCGTTACAGTTAATAATAGTTAAAGTGGAATCCCCATCTCCCATTAGTGAAACTGCATACAGCCACTAGTCCTCAAAGTTGGGCAACAATATCTCAGTAAACTTCAAAGAGCATACGACAGGGACCTCACAGCTGCAGATAGAGGCCAGCTAGAGCCACTGTCCGAAGGTTGGTAGCTTTCCTTAGTAACACCTCTCATGGTGGTGCAAGTCAGGTGTCCCTTAGAACACGGCTCTTCCTAATTAATGGGGCGTAATGGGCTGTGAGAAACTTTTTTACGTTAGAACATTGAATGTCAGAAATATATTTCAGCGAGGAATGATCAGAGGATAAAGAGAAATAAACAAAGAATATTATTATTATATTACGATACAAACCTACGAAGCATCATTTGAATCAACCCTTAGTTTTTGTTGTTAATTTTTTGCTTTCTATTTATATCTGCATTCCCTCTCTCAAAAAAATGAGTACTGATTATTGGGGTTAACTAAACAACAAGTGAAAGAAAAATGACGTTGTTAACCATATTAAAAGGAACCTAGCAACAACCGAAAATGTAAATCATAAAATATAACTCCGCCGATGCCTGTCCCAAGCCAGGATGAAAAAGGAGGAGGGATCGAGGAGTAACACCTCGTTAAAAAAACCAGGGTCCAGCTGGCTCCGGCTGGTAGCACCCTGTGAGGGCCCCTGCCTGGGTTAGCGGCATTTCATTCGTCTACGAAACAATATTGCGCAATTGTATCGTAGATGAATGAAATATTTCGAAAGAGGAGTAGATGTGCCCACTCGACGAATGTAAGCATATTATATAATGAAAGGAAATAAACTGAACCAACTAAAGGAGGCATAGAAAGATTACGAATGGTTGTTTCATTACGACAGGAGAAGAGGTGAAAGTCGCAAGATAAAACGTCGTTAAGACTTGTTAGCAGTTAAGGTGGAAATAATATTTTAGTACTACAGCAAAAGAACAATGCAGCACCATTTAATAAACTAAGCACCAGCTTACTGAAAGCGATTGAAGAAAACTGATAAGGATACGCGGTATGACCATAGGACAACTGATGTGGAAAGGGTGGAGTAGTTTAAGATGAGATATACCATTTGTCGAAATATAATTCAGTTCAAGGCAGGAAGGCTGTGAATGGAAGCAACAGAGACATATAATTAAACGGGAGACCGAGAATGAGACAGAAGGCGAATTACAAAATTCATCATAATGGCATTTATGGAAAACATAACAAAGACCTCGGAAGAATTGTAGTTTTTCAATAAGAATAATTATCTCTCTTAACATAATAGAGGATTATAATCCTAAAAATAAAAAAATGATTGGTCAGTGGTTTAATAGGGCTGAACTGATTCCACGACAACACCCAAAATTGGAATCAGTAAAGCGAACCATCCACTATAAAAAATGGGTAGCGAAACCACAGGCAGGACCTCATGGGTGGTTTGGAACGCTGCCTCACCATTATGCAAATCGTTACAGTTAATAATAGTTAAAGTGGAATCCCCATCTCCCATTAGTGAAACTGCATACAGCCACTAGTCCTCAAAGTTGGGGCAACAATATCTCAGTAAACTTCAAAGAGCATACGACAGGGACCTCACAGCTGCAGATAGAGGCCAGCTAGAGCCACTGTCCGAAGGTTGGTAGCTTTCCTTAGTAACACCTCTCATGGTGGTGCAAGTCAGGTGTCCCTTAGAACACGGCTCTTCCTAATTAATGGGGCGTAATGGGCTGTGAGAAACTTTTTTACGTTAGAACATTGAATGTCAGAAATATATTTCAGCGAGGAATGATCAGAGGATAAAGAGAAATAAACAAAGAATATTATTATTATATTACGATACAAACCAACTAAGCATCATTTGAATCAACCCTTAGTTTTTGTTGTTAATTTTTTGCTTTCTATTTATATCTGCATTCCCTCTCTCAAAAAAATGAGTACTGATTATTGGGGTTAACTAAACAACAAGTGAAAGAAAAATGACGTTGTTAACCATATTAAAAGGAACCTAGCAACAACCGAAAATGTAAATCATAAAATATAACTCCGCCGATGCCTGTCCCAAGCCAGGATGAAAAAGGAGGAGGGATCGAGGAGTAACACCTCGTTAAAAAACCAGGGTCCAGCTGGCTCCGGCTGGTAGCACCCTGTGAGGGCCCCTGCCTGGGTTAGCGGCATTTCATTCGTCTACGAAACAATATTGCGCAATTGTATCGTAGATGAATGAAATATTTCGAAAGAGGAGTAGATGTGCCCACTCGACGAATGTAAGCATATTATATAATGAAAGGAAAGTAAACTGAACCAACTAAAGGAGGCATAGAAAGATTACGAATGGTTGTTTCATTACGACAGGAGAAGAGGTGAAAGTCGCAAGATAAAACGTCGTTAAGACTTGTTAGCAGTTAAGGTGGAAATAATATTTTAGTACTACAGCAAAAGAACAATGCAGCACCATTTAATAAACTAAGCACCAGCTTACTGAAAGCGATTGAAGGAAACTGATAAGGATACGGGGTATGACCATAGGACAACTGATGTGGAAAGGGTGGAGTAGTTTAAGATGAGATATACCATTTGTCGAAATATAATTCAGTTCAAGGCAGGAAGGCTGTGAATGGAAGCAACAGAGACATATAATTAAACGGGAGACCGAGAATGAGACAGAAGGCGAATTACAAAATTCATCATAATGGCATTTATGGAAAAATAACAAAGACCTCGGAAGAATTGTAGTTTTTCAATAAGAATAATTATCTCTCTTAACATAATAGAGGATTATAATCCTAAAAAAAAAAAATGATTGGTCAGTGGTTTAATAGGGCTGAACTGATTCCACGACAACACCCAAAATTGGAATCAGTAAAGCGAACCATCCACTATAAAAAATGGGTAGCGAAACCACAGGCAGGACCTCATGGGTGGTTTGGAACGCTGCCTCACCATTATGCAAATCGTTACAGTTAATAATAGTTAAAGTGGAATCCCCATCTCCCATTAGTGAAACTGCATACAGCCACTAGTCCTCAAAGTTGGGGCAACAATATCTCAGTAAACTTCAAAGACATACGACAGGGACCTCACAGCTGCAGATAGAGGCCAGCTAGAGCCACTGTCCGAAGGTTGGTAGCTTTCCTTAGTAACACCTCTCATGGTGGTGCAAGTCAGGTGTCCCTTAGAACACGGCTCTTCCTAATTAATGGGGCGTAATGGGCTGTGAGAAACTTTTTTACGTTAGAACATTGAATGTCAGAAATATATTTCAGCGAGGAATGATCAGAGGATAAAGAGAAATAAACAAAGAATATTATTATTATATTACGATACAAACCAACTAAGCATCATTTGAATCAACCCTTAGTTTTTGTTGTTAATTTTTTGCTTTCTATTTATATCTGCATTCCCTCTCTCAAAAAAATGAGTACTGATTATTGGGGTTAACTAAACAACAAGTGAAAGAAAAATGACGTTGTTAACCATATTAAAAGGAACCTAGCAACAACCGAAAATGTAGAACATAAAATATAACTCCGCCGATGCCTGTCCCAAGCCAGGATGAAAAAGGAGGAGGGATCGAGGAGTAACACCTCGTTAAAAAAACCAGGGTCCAGCTGGCTCCGGCTGGTAGCACCCTGTGAGGGCCCCTGCCTGGGTTAGCGGCATTTCATTCGTCTACGAAACAATATTGCGCAATTGTATCGTAGATGAATGAAATATTTCGAAAGAGGAGTAGATGTGCCCACTCGACGAATGTAAGCATATTATATAATGAAAGGAAATAAACTGAACCAACTAAAGGAGGCATAGAAAGATTACGAATGGTTGTTTCATTACGACAGGAGAAGAGGTGAAAGTCGCAAGATAAAACGTCGTTAAGACTTGTTAGCAGTTAAGGTGGAAATAATATTTTAGTACTACAGCAAAGAACAATGCAGCACCATTTAATAAACTAAGCACCAGCTTACTGAAAGCGATTGAAGGAAACTGATAAGGATACGGGGTATGACCATAGGACAACTGATGTGGAAAGGGTGGAGTAGTTTAAGATGAGATATACCATTTGTCGAAATATAATTCAGTTCAAGGCAGGAAGGCTGTGAATGGAAGCAACAGAGACATATAATTAAACGGGAGACCGAGAATGAGACAGAAGGCGAATTACAAAATTCATCATAATGGCATTTATGGAAAACATAACAAAGACCTCGGAAGAATTGTAGTTTTTCAATAAGAATAATTATCTCTCTTAACATAATAGAGGATTATAATCCTAAAAATAAAAAATGATTGGTCAGTGGTTTAATAGGGCTGAACTGATTCCACGACAACACCCAAAATTGGAATCAGTAAAGCGAACCATCCACTATAAAAAATGGGTAGCGAAACCACAGGCAGGACCTCATGGGTGGTTTGGAACGCTGCCTCACCATTATGCAAATCGTTACAGTTAATAATAGTTAAAGTGGAATCCCCATCTCCCATTAGTGAAACTGCATACAGCCACTAGTCCTCAAAGTTGGGGCAACAATATCTCAGTAAACTTCAAAGAGCATACGACAGGGACCTCACAGCTGCAGATAGAGGCCAGCTAGAGCCACTGTCCGAAGGTTGGTAGCTTTCCTTAGTAACACCTCTCATGGTGGTGCAAGTCAGGTGTCCCTTAGAACACGGCTCTTCCCAATTAATGGGGCGTAATGGGCTGTGAGAAACTTTTTTACGTTAGAACATTGAATGTCAGAAATATATTCCAGCGAGGAATGATCAGAGGATAAAGAGAAATAAACAAAGAATATTATTATTATATTACGATACAAACAAACTAAGCATCATTTGAATCAACCCTTAGTTTTTGTAGTTAGTTTTTTGCTTTCTATTTATATCTGCATTCCCTCTCTCAAAAAAATGAGTACTGATTATTGGGGTTAACTAAACAACAAGTGAAAGAAAAATGACGTTGTTCACCAAATTAAAAGGAACCTAGCAACAACCGAAAATGTAGAACATAATATATAACTCCGCCGATGCCTGTCCCAAGCCAGGATGAAAAAGGAGGAGGGATCGAGGAGTAACACCTCGTTAAAAAAACCAGGGTCCAGCTGGCTCCGGCTGGTAGCACCCTGTTAGGGCCCCTGCCTGGGTTAGCGGCATTTCATTCGTCTACGAAACAATATTGCGCAATTGTATCGTAGATGAATGAAATATTTCGAAAGAGGAGTAGATGTGCCCACTCGACGAATGTAAGCATATTATATAATGAAAGGAAATAAACTGAACCAACTAAAGGAGGCATAGAAAGATTACGAATGGTTGTTTCATTACGACAGGAGAAGAGGTGAAAGTCGCAAGATAAAACGTCGTTAAGACTTGTTAGCAGTTAAGGTGGAAATAATATTTTAGTACTACAGCAAAAGAACAATGCAGCACCATTCAATAAACTAAGCACCAGCTTACTGAAAGCGATTGAAGGAAACTGATAAGGATACGGGGTATGACCATAGGACAACTGATGTGGAAAGGGTGGAGTAGTTTAAGATGAGATATACCATTTGTCAAAATATAATTCAGTTCAAGGCAGGAAGGCTGTGAATGGAAGCAACAGAGATATATAATTAAACGGGAGACCGAGAATGAGACAGAAGGCGAATTACAAAATTTATCATAATGGCATTTATGGAAAAAATAACAAATCTCGGAAGAATTGTAGTTTTTCAATAAGAATAATTATCTCTCTTAACATAATAGAGGATTATAATCCTAAAAATAAAAAATGATTGGTCAGTGGTTTAATAGGGCTGAACTGATTCCACGACAACACCCAAAATTGGAATCAGTAAAGCGAACCATCCACTATAAAAAATGGGTAGCGAAACCACAGGCAGGACCTCATGGGTGGTTTGGGACGCTGCCTCACCATTATGCAAATCGTTATAGTTAATAATAGTTAAAGTGGAATCCCCATCTCCCATTAGTGAAACTGCATACAGCCACTAGTCCTCAAAGTTGGGGCAACAATATCTCAGTAAACTTCAAAGAGCATACGACAGGGACCTCACAGCTGCAGATAGAGGCCAGCTAGAGCCACTGTCCGAAGGTCGGTAGCTTTCCTTAGTAACACCTCTCATGGTGGTGCAAGTCAGGTGTCCCTTAGAACACGGCTCTTCCTAATTAATGGGGCGTAATGGGCTGTGAGAAACTTTTTTACGTTAGAACATTGAATGTCAGAAATATATTCCAGCGAGGAATGATCAGAGGATAAAGAGAAATAAACAAAGTATATTAATATTATATTACGATACAAACCAACTAAGCATCATTTGAATCAACCCTTAGTTTTTGTTGTTAATTTTTTGCTTTCTATTTATATCTGCATTCCCTCTCTCAAAAAAATGAGTACTGATTATTGGGGTTAACTAAACAACAAGTGAAAGAAAAATGACGTTGTTAACCATATTAAAAGGAACCTAGCAACAACCGAAAATGTAGAGCATAAAATATAACTCCGCCGATGCCTGTCCCAAGCCAGGATGAAAAAGGAGGAGGGATCGAGGAGTAACACCTCGTTAAAAAACCAGGGTCCAGCTGGCTCCGGCTGGTAGCACCCTGTGAGGGCCCCTGCCTGGGTTAGCGGCATTTCATTCGTCTACGAAACAATATTGCGCAATTGTATCGTAGATGAATGAAATATTTCGAAAGAGGAGTAGATGTGCCCACTCGACGAATGTAAGCATATTATATAATGAAAGGAAATAAACTGAACCAACTAAAGGAGGCATAGAAAGATTACGAATGGTTGTTTCATTACGACAGGAGAAGAGGTGAAAGTCGCAAGATAAAACGTCGTTAAGACTTGTTAGCAGTTAAGGTGGAAATAATATTTTTAGTACTACAGCAAAAGAACAATGCAGCACCATTCAATAAACTAAGCACCAGCTTACTGAAAGCGATTGAAGGAAACTGATAAGGATACGGCCATATGACCATAGGACAACTGATGTGGAAAGGGTGGAGTAGTTTAAGATGAGATATACCATTTGTCGAAATATAATTCAGTTCAAGGCAGGAAGGCTGTGAATGGAAGCAACAGAGATATATAATTAAACGGGAGACCGAGAATGAGACAGAAGGCGAATTACAAAATTCATCATAATGGCATTTATGGAAAACATAACAAAGACCTCGGAAGAATTGTAGTTTTTCAATAAGAATAATTATCTCTCTTAACATAATAGAGGATTATAATCCTAAAAATAAAAAATGATTGGTCAGTGGTTTAATAGGGCTGAACTGATTCCACGACAACACCCAAAATTGGAATCAGTAAAGCGAACCATCCACTATAAAAAATGGGTAGCGAAACCACAGGCAGGACCTCATGGGTGGTTTGGAACGCTGCCTCACCATTATGCAAATCGTTACAGTTAATAATAGTTAAAGTGGAATCCCCATCTCCCATTAGTGAAACTGCATACAGCCACTAGTCCTCAAAGTTGGGGCAACAATATCTCAGTAAACTTCAAAGAGCATACGACAGGGACCTCACAGCTGCAGATAGAGGCCAGCTAGAGCCACTGTCCGAAGGTCGGTAGCTTTCCTTAGTAACACCTCTCATGGTGGTGCAAGTCAGGTGTCCCTTAGAACACGGCTCTTCCTAATTAATGGGGCGTAATGGGCTGTGAGAAACTTTTTTACGTTAGAACATTGAATGTCAGAAATATATTCCAGCGAGGAATGATCAGAGGATAAAGAGAAATAAAC
This sequence comes from Euschistus heros, assembly GCA_003667255.2. Taxonomy (NCBI): domain Eukaryota; kingdom Metazoa; phylum Arthropoda; class Insecta; order Hemiptera; family Pentatomidae; genus Euschistus; species Euschistus heros. The sequence continues at coordinate 1,931,744 of RCWM02000095.1, forward strand.
AAAGTATATTAATATTATATTACGATACAAACCAACTAAGCATCATTTGAATCAACCCTTAGTTTTTGTTGTTAATTTTTTGCTTTCTATTTATATCTGCATTCCCTCTCTCAAAAAAATGAGTACTGATTATTGGGGTTAACTAAACAACAAGTGAAAGAAAAATGACGTTGTTAACCATATTAAAAGGAACCTAGCAACAACCGAAAATGTAGAGCATAAAATATAACTCCGCCGATGCCTGTCCCAAGCCAGGATGAAAAAGGAGGAGGGATCGAGGAGTAACACCTCGTTAAAAAACCAGGGTCCAGCTGGCTCCGGCTGGTAGCACCCTGTGAGGGCCCCTGCCTGGGTTAGCGGCATTTCATTCATCCACCAAATAATACTGCGCTATTGTATTGTGGATGAATGAAGATGTAGCGGGCAACACTGTTTGGAGAAGGTTATCGGCTATCAGCTGGCGTGATAACCAAAGTGATTATGTGAAATGGATTTGCCACTGCCGCAGTTAATATATTTACATTTTATTTGTACTATTGTTTTTATATAGATGTATTTTTAATTTATAATTATTTTTGTTTAGAAGTTTACCTAATTTTCATTTTCATATAATGCAGTGGCAAATCCATGAGAAACCTCACTTCAGCTGATACCTATAACCATATATACTACTGTTACCTGTTTTCTAGTGTGTGGATATAAAATATTAATTGTTGTATAAATTTTTGACTAAGGCTTGTATAAGGACATCACGATTGGAATTACGATTTGGTTAGGAATAAAGAGGAAAATAAAATAGTGTTTTTTCTTAATTGCCACGCACCTCACAAAATATTTCGAAAGTGGAGTAGATGTACCTACCCGACGAATGTAAGCATATTATATAATGAAAGGCAATGAACTGAACCAACTAAAGGAGGGATAGAAGGATTGCGAATGGTTGTTTCATTACGACGGGAGAAGAGGTAAAAGTCGCAACATGCTATGAAGACGTCGTTATGACTCGTCAGTAGCTAAGGTGGAAATAATATTTTAGCACTCCAGCAGAAGAACAATGCAGCACCATTTAATAAACTAAGCACCAGCTTTCTGATAGCGATTGAAGGAGAAAGATAGGGGATACCGGGTATGAACATAAGACAACTGATGTGGAATGGGAGGAGTAGTTTAAGATGAAATATACCATTTTTCGAAATAAAATTCACTTCAAGGAGGGAAAGTTATACCAGGAAAGGTCTTCATATAATAGAGGTAGACAAGAGCTATTAAACGCAGCATAATATACAAATAATGATTTTTGTTTATTTTATTTTTTTCTTATCCCTTTTTTTTTTTAGTGATTTATTATAAAATTACAAACAATATGATGAATCCGCCCCTTTTTCTGCACTTGTTGCATTTTAAGGGAGTTCTGTACTGTAAAGTACAAAATTCATGATAGGTACAACAATATAATAAATCTTTATAAAACTTTATTTTTATTAGTATTTAGGCGCATGTTGAAAATTTTAGGATAAAATGTTTATTTCATTATTTTCTCGCTACTACGATTACTTCAATATTTTATTTTACTATGAAAATAATTAGTGTAAAATTAGATAAAAATTTTAATCCATTGTTGAGAAATGCATTGTTTCATTTCCATGAAAATAAAAAATAGATTATTATGAAATGGGATTCGAGAAAGATCACATTGCAGAAGAACATTGTTTTAAAATTTATCCCAAATATCATACAGTAGAAGTAAAATGGATGCCAAGTATTAATTCATTGAGGAAAATTATGAGGTCTGCTGCTTTTATAAGGATCAACCTTTTTTTTTTTTTTTTTTTTTAATTTATTTCTTTATTTTACTTATAGGTAAAACATTACGGAGAAAAGTGTATTTATTAGTGCGCTATTATATCTTAAAATTTTAAGCTTTTGGGGATTTTGATATTTTTGTTATAATAATTGACGAAAATATGATTTAGCGTCTTGATTTTCATCACTAAATAATTTAAAAAAAAATCATTAATTCTGCTTGTTATCTTTTAGATCACTTATTATAAATATGCAATAAACAGTTTTAAATATTCTGAAGGAGGGATAATAAAATTTTCCATCACAGTTATCAAACAATACTATGAGGTAGAAATTCTACCCAATTTTTTTAACCTTCTGTAAATGTTTTAATTTTCATTAGGTGTTTAAATACCTTTATCCTTTAATCATGTCATATGAAACGTATTTGTATTTTTTTTTTTTTTTTTTTATAACAATTTTTTGAAATTTACAACTGTACAAAATGTATACATCAAGTAAATGTGCTGTTAACTATTAGAATAACGTGACAAAACATGAAAAGTACTACCCATCAGTAGCACTTTATTAAAAATTCTACACTAGAAGGTCTCTGGGCCATCTTCTTTTTCTTCTTTTAGGAGGATTATCAGGAATAGTGTGGGAAGCAAGTTGAGAAATTAGGGGATTTGAGATGGTTATTACTATGAAAAGATAGATATCTGGTTTGGGCTAAATCTGCAACATATGGAACATTAAGATCTTTATAGATAAGTTTATAAGTGACAAAGTAAGGTGCGTTGAGGATTTTTCGAAGGATTTTGGATTGTAAGGATTGGATACGAGATGAATTGCATGGTTTAGTGGAGCCCCAAAGCTCAACTCCGTACGTCCAGATAGGTCTAATATATACAGTCATGTATATTAGTCTTTTGTAATTAATTGGGAGCTTTGAACGCTTGTCTAATAAATGTTGAAGTAATCTGTAACGACGGGCAGTTTCTTGTCTTTCTAGTCTTGTATGTGGATGAAGTAAGACGTTTGTCCAAGTGGAGTCCAAGGTAGCGGATCTGTTCAACAAGGATTAGTGGAATATCATTAAAGGATACTGTAGGACAGGAAGTCGTGGGCTTGCGACGAAGGATTATTTGGTGAGATTTGTTTGGATTTATTTTGATTCTCCATTTTTGACACCATTCTTGAAGGGTAAGGATATGGGAATTGAGTGTTTCGGAGGCAATGAAGGGATCATTGTTACTGATAACACACATGTGTCATCAGCGTAAGTGGTGAGGACAGTGGTAGGATGAGTTGGAATGTCAGCTGTATACACCGTGTAGAGGATGGGACCTAGGATAATACCTAATGAGGAACGCCGGCAGACTGGGTAAAGAGGGGAGAATAGGAAGATTTATGGTTTACTTTGAATGTTCTATCACTCAGATAGGAACGGATAATTAGGAAGTATGTTGAAGGAAGGAATTTGCGGAGCTTGTAAAGCAGTCCTGGGTGCCAGACTCGGTCAAAGGCCTGTTTCTCGTCGAGAAAGGCTCCCGTGCAGTACATTCCGCGCTCCAATGCGGAGGAGACAACGACCACCACACGATGGCATTGCTGAATGGTGGAGTGTGATGTTCGGAATCCAAACTGGTGATCTGAGATTACATGCTGGGAATCTAGGATGGAATACATGCGTTTTAAAGTTAGTTTTTTAAGGATTTTGCCCATGATTGGCAAAAGGGAAATAGGACGGTATGAGGATGGGAGCTCTGGTGGCTTTTTGGGTTTGGAATCATCTTAACGATGGATAATTTTCAGGAGTCAGGAAAATATGTGGTACGGAGCACAATATTATATAGGTATGTTAGGAATAGGATGGCTTTGCGAGGAAGGAGTTTTAGGATTTGGGATGTAATTAGGTCGTGTCCAGGGGCTTTGTTTGAAGGTAGTCTTTGAATGATGTTTGATATTTCAGAAGGATGGAATGCTTTAGGGGGAGGAGACATTTGGAGTGGAATATTTAGTTCTGCTTCTATATATTTTAAGTGAGTAGGAAAACAATATCAGGATGTGGGTTAAAAGTTTGGAAAAGGTGCTGGCCAAAAATGAGTGATTTTTCTTCATCAGATTTTGACCAGGTTTGGGATTCGGTTAGCAGAGGATGATTGTGATTTTTGAAGTTCAGAAGTTTTTTGTTGGTATTCCATAAAGATTTGTCGGTGGTATTAAGGTTTTCTGTATAGTCTTGTAATTTTTGAATTTTGTATTTTTGAATTACTGTCTTAAGTTTGTTTGTTAGTTTACAGTAATTATTTTTATCTGAAGGATATCTGGTCCTCTGCCACTTTGCTCGCGCTCTACGCTTTTCTCTTAGTAAGTCCCGTACATGGTGTGGCAAGTTAGTCTGAATAGAATTAAAATTTGTTCTGTGTGAGGTGTTATCATTAATGCTGTTGGATATTGATGTGGTAAGTTTATCTATGGCGGTGTCGATGTCATGTTTTTTTTTTTTTTTTAGTGAAATTTTCAAGTCTAATTTGTTTTCAAGACCAATCTAATCAGTAATCACTCTAGGATGAGAGGGTTTAGGGACAGGATTTGAATGCAAGAGAAGCAGAACAGGGCTATGGTCTGATGAAAGGTCATCCGGGGATTTGACAGAGGCATGAAAGGTAGAAATTTGGGAAGCAATGAATATATCGAGGATATCGGGATGTTTTTTGGGCGATGTAGGCCAATAGGTAGGGTTTAGTGGTGGGAGGACTGAATAACAGTTAGATGTTGAAATACGGGATAAGATACTTCCACGGGAGTTGGATGTTCGAGAATCCCATCGCTGGTGTTTGCCGTTGTAATTTCCTCCTGCAATAAATCGCGGTGCGAGGGATCGGAATAAGGAATCAAGGAGGTTATGAGAAAGGAAATTTCCAGGAAGGCAGTATACAGCTGAAAATGTTAGATGGAAAGGACGAGTTGAAATGGATACAGAGGTGGATAGAATGGCGTCAATTGAAGTAGAAGGGACAAAGGAATGTGGTATTGATTTGTGGATAAGGATGCAGGATCCACCATGGGAGGTGTTGTCTGGGTAATCAGATCTGTAAGTGATGTGGTCACGTATGTAAAAATGTATCTGTAGAGTAAAGTGAGTTTCAGTCAGTAGGGCAATATCTATTTGACTGTCGTGGAGAAATATGTTGAATTCGTCTCGGTGATTTTTTAGTCCATTTGTGTTCCATAAAATGACGTATAGGGGTTTTTTGCTCATTTTGGGATGTTGAATGGACTTCAATTGACTTCAGAAAGGACTCTTGTGAGAAGGGAAATGAGAGGTCTTATAGTTTTTTTCAGTTCTGTCAAGAACGATGAGAGGATGGAATTGATATCACTTGGATTTTGGGTTGGAGTTGGATGTGGAGGATTTGTTGGCCCGGAAGTGTTGGCAGGGGAGGGATCTCATCTTGGGACGTTAGTGGTTGTTTGGTCTTTGGAGGTTGGGTATGTTGATTGTATATGCTTGGTGGAACTACGAAGGCGTCTCTCTTCCACTTTCTTTCACCACCTCTGGTTGCCTCACTCGTCTTCCTCAATCTTTTTTCCACCCTATTTGAATCTCATCATGTTTATAATCAGCCCATTATCCTGCATCCTCAGCAAGTGGTCAAGCCATCAAAGCCTTCATCTATTGATGCATATAAAATATTCAGGCAAGGATTTTTTCAGCTCTCTATATCCAACTACCATATCCAATTACCTAGATTGGTGTTCTTTCTGAGGTTTTTTCATTCCGCATTATCAGGGTCATACCTCTGAAAATAGGAGGATACTAAATATGTAAATGATGATACAGCAATATTATCCAGTGATAACAAGTGGACTGTAAAAACAACTCCGCCGATGCCTGTCCCAAGCCAGGATGAAAAAGGAGGAGGGATCGAGGAGTAACACCTCGTTAAAAAACCAGGGTCCAGCTGGCTCCGGCTGGTAGCACCCTGTGAGAGCCCCCGCCTGGGTTACAGGTGAACTCTGCGCAATTGTATCCTGGAGGAAATTGAAGGAAATGGATTTTTGAAGGAGACAAAGATTATTTAATTTGTGCAGAAAGTTATTCCAATTGCTCTTTAGCAAATATAAAAAGTCGAATGTGCAAATAAATACAAAATGGTAATAATAATTTAGATTACTAAACGCAGAAAGGCTAAAACCTTGCTAAGAAACCAGTTGCTGCACCCAACATAAAGGTTTAGGAATCGTTGGTCATGATAAAATTCAAACATCCATTAATGCTGATATATAGACTGCAATAGAAGAGGACAGCACAGATCAACAAGACTGAAGCGACGGGATTAAAATTACTTTTTAGGTAATTAAATGTTTCCAAAAGATAAATTAATAAACGTAAAGACGTGAAGACGAGGCATAAAGAAGAAGAGAATGAGGTGTATTAACACAAAAACGGTGAGATAATATCAGATGGTTACGACATTAAGATAGAAGGAGATAACAGTACTGAAACAGAATGAGACTTGAAAATCATAATAAAGTGACGTACCAAAATAAAAGCATCATATTTAGTGAAAATTGTAATAAAAGTGGAGAACTAAGGTATGATGATACAAAGGAATGATGATGACCCTACCTGACGAATTGAAACATATCATGCAAGATAATAAGTTTACTTACACTAAAACGGTTAGATAGATGTCGAATGGTTACGAAATTACGATAGAAGAGGATAGGAGAACCGAATGAGATTGAGAGGTGAAAATCTCAATAAAGATCGTATGACACTGTTAAGACTCGGAACTACTTTAAATAGAAATAATATTTCAGTACTCCAGCTAAAAAAATATTCGGCATTAGCATTCTGAAAGATCTTGAGAGATATACCGAGAATTATCAGGAATATAGAGAAATCAAAAGTTCATCAAGAAACATCAGAATGAATGTTCAGTCATATTTTGAGGATAAAGCACAATAAATGATTGGAAACGTTTCAAACTTAGTAAAAATAATTGATTGGTCCAGTGTTTTGGTGATAGAGGGGTATAGTAAAATTCGATCATCTAAGACAGCAGAGGAACAGGCTTCATCACTCAACATCTTGATGGCTGGAGATTGTAAAAACACTAAATAAGATTTCCAAAATAATAATATATCATAGTCTTAATACAATTGGGCACCAGAATACTGAAAGATATTGAAAGAGATACAGAGATACACCGATACTTATATTGACAGAAGGCAACTGAGGTGGCTAATGAGAGAGAAATCAAATGGAATTGGAAGCGGTTAGCTCAGAATGGAATTTATGATTAGCTCGGAAAGTATGAGCTCACATAATAATTATTAAATTTAGTAAATATCTGACATTCACTGTTCTGATGTACCAGAGTTTCTTGCAGCCCATTACACTCCATTAATTAGAAAGAGCCGTGTTGTAAGGGACACCTTACTTGCACCATCATGAGGAGGTGTTACTAAAGAAAGTTACCAACCCAGCTTAAATTTTTATTTACGCATCGAAACTCCACGAGAAACATATTCATATACCAAACACAGCTTATAGCTATCAGGACCTAGAAAGGTCTACTATCTCGAAAATGGAAGTAAGTTTTGTTTCGATATAATAATATAAAATTATAATATTATTGCTAATGTTAGTATAGTAATTGTTATGATATGTAGAAACAGTAGATATGTGTCGCAGAACGATAAGAATCTTGTATACCAGTGAACTCTAAGCGACAATTTTTCGCATAAACCTTTGAACCAACACCATCATGTGGTAAAAGTAGGGGAAAATCAACAATCAATATTTGCACCAGTAAATAAAATCATAGTATAGAACTAAATTTAATCGAAAAGAGTTACCATGAATGTCGGATTGAAGAGGATCAACAATGAATGTGTTTTGCCAGGAGAATGTGGAAAATGTGTTGATAGCAAATGAGAAACCTTAAAAGAACGGTTGTAAATTAAATTGAAGTGAGACATAAGAGCATTTGGCTTCTACCCATTAATAATTCTAATTAAAAATTGGACATGTATTTTTTAAATATTTATATTTATAGCGAAGCCCACTAGCAACACATACGTATTCCAAAAAATAACAAAAAACAGATAAGTTATTATGAATAATGACATTCATAAAAGATCGAACCTACAAACTAAAACGGCAAATGAACCATGCGATCCGTGGTGAATCCAGTAAAAGAATCTTGACCTTCCCACAATGACGATAATAGGCTGCTAACCTCTAGGATAACCCATCCTCACTGTCCCAGTTAGAGTAAATAAGGCCGTTAAGCCCAAGAAAACTAACAAACAAACATAATATTTTATATTCTCAATATAATTAAGCATAAAAAACCTGAAGGAACTAGAAATAAACAGCTTCAGCACCCCAAATTAAATGTACACGAAACAAACCATGCAAGAGAATAAAGTGCACATACACAAAAAAGGAAGGAAAACTAAAAGCCATTGGGAGAAGAAAGTCTCAAAAATGTTCGTAAGACGTAGTTAAGACTTGTAACTAGTATTTGCAGGAATAATTGTATAGTCCCCAAGATCAAGAGTGACAAAAATGTAATGTTTCAGAAAAGTGGAGATTATATAGCTTGTATAGAATGCTGATGAGTCGGATATAAATAAACTTAGAACCAGTTTACTGAGAGCGATGGAAGGAGACTGAAAGGGAGGCCGAGAATGAGCATATGACATCTAATGTGGAATCGGAGGAGTAATTTATGATGAGTAATACCTTTATCAAGTTATGAATGGAAGGAACAGAGACATATAATTAAACGGGAGACCGAGAATGAGACGGAGGAGAATTACATAATTCATCATAATGTCATTTATGGAAAACATAACAATCGAAAAAATATAAGAATCTTGTAAACCAGTGAACTCAAAGCGACAATTTTCCTCATAAACCTTTGAACCTACACCTAGTGAATCATGTGGTAAAAGTAGAGGAAAATCAACAATCAATATTTGCACCAATAAATAAAATCATAGTATAAAACTAAATTTAATTATCGAAAAGAGTTACCATGAATGTCGGATTGAAGAGGACCAACAATGAATGTGTTTTGCCAGGAGAATGTGGAAAATGTGTTGATAGCAAATGATACATATTATAAGAACGGTTGTAAATTAAATTGAAGTGAGACATAAGATCATTTGGCTTTTAGCCATTGATAATTCTAATTAAAAATTGGACATGTCTTTTTTAAATATTTAAGCTCGCAACGAAGCCCACGAGCAGCACATACGTATCCCAAAAAAAAAAAAAAAAAAAAAAAGGATACGTTTTTTATGAACAATGGCATCAATAAAAGCTCGAACCCACGAACTGAAACGGCAAATGAACCATGCGATCCCTGGTGAACCCAATAAAAGAAGCTTGACCTTCCCACCATGAATAGAATAGGCTGGTAAGGTATGCACCATCAAGTGGTATGGTACCATGCAAGAGAAGAAAGTGCACATACAATAAAAAGGAAGAAAAACTGCAAGCTATTGGGAGGAGAAAGTCTCAAAAATGTTTATCAGACATATAATTAAACGGGAGACCGAGAATGAGACAGAAGGCAAATTACATAATTCATCATAATGGCATTTATGGAAAACATAACAAAGACCTAGGAAGAATTTTAGCTTTTAAATAACAATAAATATATGTTTTAACATAATAGAGGATTTTAATCCTAAAAATACAAAATGGTTGATCAGTGGTTTAATAGGGCTGAACTGATTCCATGGCAACACCTAAAATTGGAATCAGTAAAGCGAACCATCCACTATAAAAAATGGGTAGCGAAACCACAGGCAGGACCTCATGGGTGGTTTGGAACGCTGCCTTACCATTATGCAAATCGTAACTGTTAATAATAGTTTCTTTCATCGAGTGCGAAATGTTGTCAGTCTTTTTTATCTATCAAGCAGTTTGAAGACCAATGTCAAACATGTTAAACAAGTTTAATTTTTTTTATCCTTCTTTATTTATATATTTTTTCTCAGCCACCTGAGGTGGCGTAGGGAAGTGGCTTTACCATCGCCCATTAGTGAGACTGCATAAAGCCACTGGTCCTCCAGGTTGGGACAACAATATCTCTGTAAACTTCAAAGAGCGTACAACACGCACCTCACACCTGCAGATAGAGGCCAGATACAGCCACGGTCCAAAGGTTGGTAACTTTCTTTAGTAACACCTCCTCATGATGGTGCAAGTAAGGTGTCCCTTACAACACGGCTCTTCCTAATTAATGGAGTGTAATGGGCTGCAAGAAACTCTGGTACATCAGAACAGTGAATGTCAGATATTTATTTCAGCAAGGAATGATCAGAGAGTAAAGAGAAATAAAGTAAATATATTATTATAATATCGAGGTACATTCCAACTAAGCATCATTTGATTTGATCCTTAGTTTTTGTTGATAATTTTGTCCTTTCTACTTATATCTGTATTCTTTCCAAAAAAAAAAAAAAAAAAAGGAGTACTGGTATTGGGGGTAACTTAACAACCAGTGAGAAAAAAAATGACATTGTTAATAATAATAGAAATGATCTAGCAACAACCAAAAATGTAGAACATAATCTTTTTATGTAACAAGTTACTGCATTCATTTAAAAAACTAAGCACCATCTTCCTGAAAGCGATTGAAGGAAACTGATAGGGATCCTATGAATGTATGAACATAAGACAACTGCTGTGGAATGGAAGGAGTAGTTTAAGATGAGATATACCATTTGTCGAAATACAATTCACATCAATGCAGCAAGGCTGTGAATGGAAGGAACAGAGACATATTATTAAACGGGTGACCGAGGATGAGACGAAGGTGAATTACATAATTCATCGTAATGCCATTTATGGAAAACATAACAACAAAGACCTAGGAAGAATTGTAGCTTTTAAATAAAAATAAAGATATGTTTTACCGTAATAGAGGATTTTAATCCTAAAAATACATAATGGTTGATCAGTGGTTTAATAGGGCTGAGCTGATTCCACGGCAACGCCCGATATTGGAATCAGTGAAGCGAACCATCCACTATAAAAAATGGGTAGCGAAACCACAGGCAGGACCTCTTGGGTGGTTTGGAACGCTGCCTAAAAAATGGTAAGTATATATGTATATGTATATGTACATATATATATATATATATATATATATATATATATATATATATATATATATGTATGTATATACATATATATAAGTTCGTTCAAGTAAAAATAAAGGAAAATAAGGAACGAAATAACTCACACGGGTACTGGTAATTGACTACCTTTATTGCTAAGCATCCTATTTGTATACAATGGGTGGTTGTTTGGGATTACCTCTATAATATATTATAAACTGTCTATATTATATTATAAAATAGTGATGTTTGGGATTATGATGTCCATTTTTCTCCTATAGACCTTAACTCTTCTCCCACCAGTTTACTAACAATCCTCGTAAACTCCTAACACAGGCCAAACAACTAACCGTATTCAAACATACAAAATCTATGTTACAAATAAAAGCAATAAATCGTAATTAAAAACGTATGCAATATTTTTAAAGGCCCTCACTCACAAGGGGACGACACACTCAGTCTCTCACGGATCTTGTTGGCAATTTTTGTGTATGATTCTTGCACCAAGATTTGTAGTTTTAATTGAGGATTTAAGTAAAAATTTCGCCGTTCCGTAGATTTTGGTTAAGGTTAATTAAATTCTAAAAAATGATTGGATTTTCAAGCAAACTACCTCTATAGATTTTTCACACAAAAATTAACGTCAGATTCGAATTATGCACCCTCAAAAACATTGAAATACAATTATTCAATAAAAACAAAATTATTGTTTTTTTCACCCTCTTGGAGGAAAATGAAATTTTTAAACCGATTATTTGTTACTTTCCTATAAATCGCTATTACTTTGTCACGCAATTCACAGGTTGGTATCGCTGGAAAGAGGAGAGCCTCAGCTTTCTCTCGATGCATCTAAATGCAAAATTCGATGAACAAAAACCTATTAAAAAGATTAGATAATCCGAAACGCATTTTGATTTTTAACTCGAGTTTGAAACCGATAAAAACCAAAGACAATTCAAGCGTATTACTACCCTATATTTTGGGTTAAAAAATGAAGTTGATACGTTTAACCGTATAAGCATAATGCACGTTTTTGTCAATTTAAACAAAAATTGCCTACCTGGCCAGGCAAATTTTGAAGCTTACGAATTTTTATTTTTCTATTTGAATGAAATTTCTTATTTAACGGTTCTTTTGAATGCTGAATTCGAATCCGATGTCGGTTCTTGTGGAAAAAATATATTGAACGTAGTTCAATGAAAAAATGATATTTTTTGTTTTTATTGAATAAACGTATTTCAATGTTTTTGAGGGTGCTGAATTAGAATCTGACGTCAATTTTTGTGTAAAAAAAATTATAGAGGTAGTTTGCTTGAAAATCTAATCATTTTTATAGAATTAAATTAATCTAAACCAAAATCTATGGAGCAGCTGCATTTTTGCTTATATTTGAAATCAAAAACAAAAATCTTGGTGCAAGAATCATGTTGATATTATTTTTTAAACTCGAGATATAACATGTTTTAATTTAATGCTATTTTATTTTTTTTGTCGGCTTCTAGAGCCCATTGGTCGGAACGGCAAAACACGTGTCTAATATTTTTTGACCAATTCCTTATAAAAAAATTAAAACCTCGTAAATCCCCTGGATACGATCTCCTTAGCTCACAGATCCTCAAGCAACTTCCTCATAAAGGAATCATATTCCTCACCTACCTAAACAATTGCATCCTCCGGACAACCCATTTTCCTTTGCTATGGAAGCACTCCATTATTATCCTTTTCCTAAAACTGGGCAAACCTCCTAACAACCCTTCATGTTATAGACCAATTAGCCTTCTCCCAATCCTATCAAAAAGTTTTGAAAGGCTCCTTCTTAAACGTATCCTACCCATCCTCGAATCACAAAATATTCCTTCTCACCAGTTTGGATTCCGTACTAGTCACTCTACAGTCCAACAAGACCTTAGAGTGACATATCCTCCACACTTGAAAGCAAACAATATTGCTCCGGTGCATTTTGCAAAAGCGTAAGCTTTTGACCGGGTATGGCATGCCGGTTTGCTTTTCAAACTTAAAACCCATTTACCTCAATAACTATTCCTAGTTCTCCGATCCTACCTCTCTAACTGTTCCTTTCGAGTTCGCTGCGGAACGGAGTACTCTAACTGCTACACAATAGAGGCCGGTGTTCCACAGGGTAGCGTGCTCGGTCCAGTCCTAAATATCCTCTATGCTGTAGATATCCCTCCTACTCCTGATACTTTCCTTGCATCATTCGATGATGACACTGTTATCCTTTCATCCCATCCAGATCCCTTAATAGCATCCCATAATCTCCAAACCTACTTATCCCTGATTGAAGACTGGTGCAATGACTGGCGGATCAAAGTAAATGAATCTAAATGCACCAACGTAACCTTTACCCTCCGCCGTAAATCCAGTCCTCCTATCTACTTCAATGGTATCCCGTTACCTAAAGCTGACACAGTTCGGTATCTTGGTTTCTACCTAGACAAAAGACTTACATGGAACCCACACACTCGACTCAAAAGGCAAGAACTTAACAGACGCTTTAGCCAACTGTATAGACTACTAATAAATAGGGCATCTCATCTTTCCATTTAAAACAAACTTATCATATACAAAACCATCATCAAACCTATTTGGACTTATGGACTTGAACTGTGGGGGACAGCAAACAAGTCGAATATCAAACGCCTTCAATCCTTCCAATCCAAAATCCTCCGAACTATTGTAAATGCTCCTTATTATGTCTCCAACAAAACCCTACATAATGATCTCAATATACAATACGTCCTCGACCTCATACCGCTTAAATTTTCGTAATTCCATAGTAATCTTTCATTTCATCCTAACTCTCTGGCTCAATCACTATCCGCTTCCACACATCCTCATAACCCCCCTCGCAGACTGAAACGGCAGTGGCCCCGAGATCTTTTGTAAAATTTATTTATGTTGGAGTTCTGGCAATGGCCAGCTTACCACACTTATGAAAATAAATCTTTGAGGCCCATACGAGTGGTAGCCAACCAAGGGTCTAAGCCACACATGGTCGACTGAAGATATAGAAGAATATCTAAAAGGTTTGAATTACAAAATCGAACAAGTTACGCCAAAGTTATCCTGGAAAGATAAAAAACCTTTAAATATGTTTATATTAAGTTTTTCGAACAATGACAACATTGATAATATCACTAAAATAAAACACATTTTGCAACAATCAGTGGAAATAGTCCCTTTAAAAGGCACGAAACTCATACCACAATGTAAAAATTGCCAAGAGTTTGGCCATACTAGGAACTTTTGTGGGAAAAAACCTAGATGCGTGAAATGTGCAGGTGACCACATAACAGCAGAATGCAACAAATCAAAAGAAAGCCCACCAAAATTTGTAAACTGTGATGGTGAACATCCGGCTAGCTATCGGGGCTGTGTTGTTGCAAAAGAACTACAAAAAAATAGAAATAAAATAAAAAGAAAAAATATCCAATCGCAGCAAGAGCAAAAACAGCTTGTGAAAATAGTAGAAGAAAATAAGCACGAAAAAATAGAAGATAAAATCAATAACCATAAGGAAATATCACCTATTACAAAAACTGAAGAAAATACAAACATTGATGAAAATATCTTACAACGGCTTTTAAAAGAAATGGAAGAATTTCAAAATTCACTAAAACAAATTAATGACCAATACAAAGATATAAAACAAAGACTGACCAAAATTGAAAATATGCCCAAACCGGGGCGTGAATCCAAGGGGAAATAATGGCTAACCTTATTATAGCTGCTTGGAACGCCAATGGGCTGTCAAAAAATAAAAACGAACTTGAGGTATTCTTGGGAATAAATAACATTGATATATGCCTTATATCAGAAACGCATTGTACAAATGGAAGTTTCTTCAAGTTCAGAAAATACAGATTTTATCATGCAATACACCCAAGTAACTCAGCAAGGGGAGGAAGTGGGGTGTTAATTAAAGAAAATATCAACCATTATGATAATATTAAGATAGAAAGAGAAGAAGTACAGACAGCAGCAATTACCGTTAAGACAAAGAGCTATCCATTGACTGTTGCCAGTATCTATTGTCCTCCGCGGTATACCTTAAAAAAAGAGCAGTACATAAAACTCTTTAGTCAGCTTGGTAACAGATTTGTCATTAGTGGTGATTCTAATGCTAAAAACAACCAGTGGGGATGACGCCTTACGACTACCAAAGGTAGAAAACTATGCAATGCAATGCAGAAACTCGGTTGTCATCCTCTATCGACTGGTAAGCCGACATATTGGCCAACTGATTCAAATAGAATACCAGACCTAATAGATTTCTTTGTTATAAAAAACATTTCAACCAATTACGTAACAATAGAAGAAAGTTTGGAACTAAGCTCCGACCACGCCCCGATTATTGTCACCCTCAGTGAGAAGATTATTAAAAAAATACCAAATCCATCTCTGAGCAATAAAAGAACTGACTGGGAAAGCTTTAAGATTGACCTGGCTAGAAAAATTGACCTCAAATCTTCACTTTCATCGAAAGAAAAAATCGATGATGAAGTTAATAAGCTTGTTACTGATATACAGCAATCAGTATGGAAAAACACGCCAGTAATAAAGAGGAAACTAAATGGAAACTGTTACCAGCTAGAAATAGTTAAACTTATCCGAGAAAAAAGGAAAGCAAGGAAAAAATGGCAAAAGTCTCGTATGCCAAAAGCAAAAACTGAATGGAATAGATTAGCAGCTAAGCTTCGGAAGGCAATTCAAGTAATAAAAAATGAAACATTCAACAACTTTTTGAGAGAACTGACGAATGATAACAGTACTGAGTATTCACTCTGGAAGGCAACTAAGACTTATAAGAGACCAATGTTACAGGCTGCACCATTGAAGGATACCAATAACATATGGATTAAGGATAATCAAAGCAAAGCTCAAGTCTTCGCTCGCTACCTTAAGGAATTTTTTTCTCCGCATAATTGTGAAGTGGAACTTTCCGATGAAACACCATTTGCAGAAATGAATATTAACATTCCACCAGTCACCATCAAAGAAATAAAAAATACTATTAAACAAGAAATCACTACTAAGAAAGCGCCCGGGTATGATCTCATCACAGGAGAAATATTAAAAGCTCTTCCACGAAAGGCTATAATTAAAATAACGACAATAATAAATGCGGCATTCCAACTTAGCTACGTTCCACAGATGTGGAAGATTGCAGAAGTCATCATGATCCAAAAACCAGGAAAGCCACCTCAAGAGGTAACCTCGTACCGCCCCATATCGTTATTACCGGTTTTGTCAAAACTATTCGAGAAATTGCTTCTCAAGAGATTAATGCCCCACATCGAAGAAATAAAATTGATACCTGATCATCAGTTCGGCTTTCGGAAGAAACATTCAACTATCGATTAAGTACATAGAATTACAAATCAAATTGAGAAAGCACTTGAAGAAGGAAAAGTCTGCTCAGCTGTCTTTCTGGACGTAACACAGGCATTTGACAAAGTTTGGCATCATGGACTAATCCATAAGCTTAATAAAATTCTCCCCGGACATTATGTTCTACTCTTGAAGTCCTACCTATCTGATAGATACTTCAGAGTAAGGCAAGAAGATGCATATTCTGGGCTCTATGAAATAAGTGCCGGTGTTCCGCAGGGACTACTAGGCCCCATACTCTTTCAGCTCTATACCGCCGATATCCCAGAAGTTGAAGAAGGCATCATGGCCACCTTCGCCGATGACACAGCTGTTCTTTCCATCGGAAATGACAATCAGGAAACCACAAGAAAATTAATCACGCTATATTATCACGCCATATTCAAATCAGGCTAAATATCTCGGGATGACACTGGACGCAAAACTCCGCTGGAAAGAACACGTTAAAAAAAAAACTAATACAACTCAATTTGAGTTATCAAAAGTTGTATTGGCTCCTAGGCAGGCAATCCAAACTGTCTGTAAACAATAAAATATTAATATACAACCAAGTCCTGAAGCCAATCTGGACATATGGAATCCAGCTGTGGGGATGCACGAGGGACTCCAATAGAAAAATAATCCAAAGATTCCAAAATAAAGTGCTAAGGGGCATCGTAAATGCACCTTGGTACATTAGGAACGATGATCTTCACAGAGACCTTCGGATGCCAACCGTGGAGGAGGTAATGCAAAAATACGCCCAGTCGCATCAGGATCGCCTGCAAGACCACGTCAACGCCGAGGCCGCCCATCTCCTGGACTCCAATGCACTGGTGAGGAGGCTAAAGAGAAGGAAGCTCCATGACCTAATATTGGGTTTTGTGCTTTACATTCAAAGTCATTGACATTTGAAGATTTTAAATTTTGAAAAATAAAACTATATTTTATGTATATATGTTTTAATAGTGTATTTTTATAATTATTGTTAGAAAAAAATTGCTAATAAGCTCATGAAGAGCTTGATTGTAATATAAATAAATAATAATAATAAAAAAAATTATTAAGTTATCTTATTATTATTATGATTATTTTATTATATTTTTTTATTATTGTTATAATTTTTTTTTTTTAGTTTTTTTTTTTTACTGTAAATATTGTGTGAATGTAATCATTAAGCCATCTATATTACTTATTGCCCACATTTGTGGCAGATTGTAATAATTACTCAAAAAAAAAAAAAAAAAAATATTGACTAGGAACCTCCAAAAAAATTGCCAACAAGATCCGTGAGAGACTGAGTGTGTCCTCCCCTTGTAAGTACAACACCCTGTTTTTATCCGTTTTTGTCTAAATTGTCTATTAACTCTATTTTTTTTTTAAAACTTTTTATTTGAATAATTACAAGCTGCTTCACTCAAGGGCAATGAGTAATATTGATAACAGACACTCATTCACACAATATGTGCAATGATAAGAAAATCAAAATAAACAGCTTTAAAAATACAAGAGAAAAAAAAAAAAAAAAAAAAAAAAAAAAATATATATATATATATATATATATACAAGAAATAAAATAAAATATACAAGAAATTAAAATAGAATAGAATAAATGATAATATTAAATATGCAATGATTTTTTTAAACTAATAAATAAAAAAATAAAATTAAGAAAGAATTAAAAAAGAAAAGAAAGAACATAACTACATTCATACTCTATATACAAAATTTACAAACATTCCAGGGAAGACCCCGATCCAAGGTCGCCCGTCTTAAGGAGGGCAAGCCGGACACCTAGAGTTCCCAGCGCTGTTCTATCAGCTGCGTCACTAGTAAAATCCAGTGGAGGCTGAGAGAGAGCGCAATAGCACAGTCGCACAGGGCTTGAGCGGAGAAGCTGGCCATTTCCAGAACTCCAATATTAAATATTACAATAAGTCTCGGGGCCATTGCCGTTTTAATCTGCGAGGTGGGTTATAAGGATGCGTGGAACTGGATAATGAATAAGCCAGAGGGTTAGGATGGTTGGAAAGATTTTGATGGAATTTGGAGAATTTAACTGGTATCAGATCATGGACAAAAGGTATATTCAGATCATTATGAAGGATTTTGTTGGAAACATAATATGGAGCATTTTGGATAGTACGAAGGACTTTGGATTGGAAGGATTGAATGAGTTTGATATTCGATTGTTTTGCTGTCCTCCACAGTTCAAGTCCATAGGTCCAGATAGGTTTAATGATGGTTTTGTATATGAGGAGTTTGTTTTCAATGGAGAGCTGGGATGTTCTCTTTAGTAGTCTGTACAATTGGCTGAAGCGTCTGTTAAGGTCTTGCCTTTTAAGTCTAGTGTGAGGGTTCCAATTAAGTCTTTTGTCTAAGTAGAAGCCATATACCGTACTGTGTCAGCTATGGGTAGCAGAATATTATTGATATAAACAGGAGGGCAGGATGTGCGGCGGAGGTTAAAAGTTACGTGGGTACATTTCGATTCATTAACTTTGATTGATTAACTTTGATGACAGCTGTTACACCAGTCTTCAATCAGTGTTAACTCTATTAAATAAAATATTTGACCATTTTAAATTTCAAGTAAAGTATATACAGGGTGTTCCAGACAGTGTAAAAAAAAAGAAAAAAAAAAGGGTAATACTGCATACTAAATGGGGTAGAATGGCGCAGAAACTAGTTTCATATCTCAATCTGTTGAGGAGATAGAATTTTTTTTTGTTTTTATTTTTAAAATCTTTATTTTTTCTAAAAAAATGGCAGTTTTCTCTACTTTGGCTTAGCGTAGAAACAAAAGCGATGATATTTTCTTATTCACATTAAATTTTCTAAAATATGACATAGGTCTAATTATTTTAAATTTACTTTTATAAGGCCTTTTAACGAGCAAAACACAAAACATTTATTAAAACTTAACTTTTTAATATTTTTTGAAAATTTCTCACTCCCCACTGGAGCACCCTACAGGCCGTCAAATTTTCCAAAAACTGCAGAATTTAGTTAGCTTTTTAGTGGTGTAACTCATGATACAATTGCACTTCACCTTTTGAGTCTAACAGAAGTTTTTCTGATGAAAAACACGCTAGAGAATAAATACTTGATTGCTTCACGTACCTACTAGATTGAATAAATGTATTAGTTATTTTATCTCTTGTCCATATGCTTGAGGGGTAAAGAGTTGTGAAGGTGGAAGCCCTTCCTCCCCCTCCCCAAAAAAAATCTTATTTATAGGGAGTTGGGGGGGGGACCCAAATTCTTGCTGATTACCTAATGTTACTAAACGTAATTTTTTCTTTCTTTTTTTTTTAAATATAAAAAATAACAATTTAAGATTATCCGAAATCCATAAATAAGAAAATAAATACACCAACAGAAAAATGATATTTCATAATGTGCCTGCTACTCATTAGCCCAGACAATGATATCATGTACTGATTGGAATTAGTGGATTTATTTAATTAAGCTTTGCAAACAATTATAATCCCACTTTTTGCAAAGGTCAGAAGAAGTTGTCCTCTCATTTCATGACTGCATCAATTGCCATTGACTTGCAACATTAGGTAATCAGCAAGAATTTCGGTTCCCCCCCCTAACTCCCTATAAATAAGATTTTTTTGGGGGGGGGAGGGGAAGGAGGGCTTTCCACCTTCACAAAGCTTTACCCCTCAGGCATATGGACAAGAGATAAAATAACTAATACCTTTATTCAATCTAGTAGGTACGTGAAGCAATCAAGTATTTATTCTCTAGCGTGTTTTTCATCAGAAAAACTTTTGTTAGACTCAAAAGGTGAAGTGAAATTGTATTATGAGTTACACCACTAAAAAGCTAACTAAATTCTGCAGTTTTTAAAAAATTTAACGGCCTCCAGGGTGCTCCAGTGGGGAGTGAGACATTTTCAAAAAATATTAAAAAGTTAAGTTTTAATAAATGTTTTGTGTTTTGCGCATTAAAAAGCCTTATAAAAGTAAATTTAAAATAACTATACCTATGTCATATTTTAGAAAATTTAATGCTGGTTAAGAAAATATCATCGCTTTTGTTTCTACGCTAAACCAAAGTAGAGAAAACTGTCATTTTTCAGAAAAAATAAAGATTTTAAAAATAAAAACAAAACAAATTCTATCTCCTCAACAGATTGAGATATGAAACTAGTTTCTGCGCCATTCTACCCCATTTAGTATGCAGTATTATAAAATATTTCTTAAGAGAATAGCGTTTTTAAATATGTTAATAACTGAAAAAAATAAAAACAAATTTATTACCAGATACATTTTTATTTACAATATCACAGTCAAATATAATTATTTGGAGGTCAAAAATGGTAGTTTTTATGATCAATTTTTGTAAATAAATTTTTTGGAGGGATGATTTTTACAAATAAAATATAGTAGATATCCCCTGGCTGCAACCCCCTTCCTCCTATATCTCCACCAATACTCTCAACATAGGTTTCCGTATCATGATCTAGAACACTGTCTATTTCTATTCACTCAAATACAAATTTTTATTTGATTGTCCGGTTCTTTCTTCTTCCTCGTTTAGTTCTGCAAAATTTTAGGAATATATTCCAATTTTATAGGCTTCAATCAAAACATTCCGAATAATTAATACTTCGCTGACTAAGATAAACAAAAGTATAAATGCAAAAGAATCCTTCTTACATTATATCGAATCCAGCTGATTGCCGAAAAAGGGACGAGAAAAAACCAAAACGAGAGTTGGTACTTTGTACAACACTGAGGACTAAATATGTTTTAATCAGCAAACTATCCCTCCTGCCACATTGAAAAATTACTGGCGGCAAATAGAGAAGTATCTCGAAGAATAACTATATCCAAGTTGCCGGGAAGCTCACCGGAAGGGAGAGAGAGAGAGAGAGAGAGAGAGAGAGAGAGAGAGAGAGAGAGAGAGAGAGAGAGAGAGAGAGAGAGAGAGAGAGAGAGAGAGAGAGAGAGAGAGAGAGAGAGAGAGAGAGAGAGAGAGAGAGAGAGAGAGAGAGAGAGAGAGAGAGAGAGAGAGAGAGAGAGAGAGAGAGAGAGAGAGAGAGAGAGAGAGAGAGAGAGAGAGGGAGAGAAAACAAGTCGAGTGTTGTATAAAATACAACGGAGCGACCGGTGAAAGGTTAAAAAAAAGAATAAAATCGATGTTCAGCATCCAGACTTTCTTCTGTTATTATTAGAACACATTCATCAATGTAAATCACCTTCAGTGGATTCCTAATGGCTGAACATTGCACCAGAAATTTAATTTTTTTTTTTCAGTGTTTTATATCTTTAGACTTTTAATTTGTGGATACTATATTGAGGATGGATCCTCTGGATTTTCTTCCATTTTTTTTTTTCACAAAGTTTCGGAAAATTGACCTAGTTCTGCACATAACCGTATGTTTAGGGGCAGTTTGGAAATTCTAGGATCATAAGGATGAGCCCTGGAATATGGGATTATTAAGCGGATCATTGAAGAGGACTAAATTAGTTGTTCCAGTAGAGCGGTTCATTATCGACAACTGAGCGTTACAAGGAGGGATTGGTTCTATCTATAATTGATACGACTCGAGCGATCTAACTAATTAGTTTATTGGAGGAGCGACTCTTCTTTTTATTAAGGAACAATAATCAGTAACAATGGTAAATGGCTAGCCTGGAATCAGAGTTGTTTCTCAGTACGTAAGTGCTCGGAGGACATGCAATCTGGGTCTAGACCTTATTGGACAAAACGAGGACAGAGAGTTATCAAAAAGAATAAGGTTATGCTCTTATTTACATTATTTTGTAATTAAGAGTATTTCTGATAAAACTATCTATTACCTATTTATTTAAATTTGCAACTGCACATAAAAAAAACAAAAAAACATAGTGCACCGGTAGCACTTCAATAAAACTTCTATTGGAGAGGGTTTCGAGGCCATTTTCTTTTCAGAAGGGAAATCATCAGGTTTTAATAAGAATGACCGATAATAAATAACATCTATAGGTTACAACAATTTATTTATTTTTTATTTACCTTTTTATTGACATTTACAACCATATTAAGTATAAGATAAAATACATCAAGTAAATGTGGAGGCAATGCTAAAAATGACATTTCAATTGCTTGTACAGCAACTACTCAATGGTAGCACTTCAATAAATGTTCTATTTGAGAAGGTACCGAGATCATATTCTTTTCAGACGGCTCGGAGGGTTGTCAGGAATATAATGGGAAGCAACTTGAGAGACTAGTGGATTCGAATGGTTTTAGAGTTTACTATGAAAGAATAAGTATCTATTTTGGGCTAAATCAGCAACATATGCAATATTGTTGTCTTTATGGTTAAGTTTATTTGTGACAAATTAAGGATCATTAAGGACTCATAAAACTAAATTAATAAATCCAAATAATTCATAGTAATAAATACTTATCATGTTGTGATTGAAGTAAATGTTGCTTATTGCTGAGGTTACAAGTATTCAGCAAGGTGCGATAGGCAAACAGGCTATCAAATTCATATGAAATGATCTTGCCACTGTAAAATTGACTACATACTTAAACTTTTATTTTTCAGTATTTTAATTCAGAGGACATTTATAATTATGTATCCATAAAAAATATTTTGTAATTTTACTTTTTATAACATGTGGCAAGTCCATTGGGTACCTCATCGTAGCTGATGACAAGTTTTTCAAGACTGACTATAGCTTTTTTTTTGTAATCATTACTGACGTTAAGGAATATCCGTTTAGTTTATAATTTGGTAATCGTTGAATAAAGGTTTATAATAAAACATTTTTATCATTTTTCACCCTACACTTTTTTATAATAATAAATCAATTCATTTGAATTTTGCATTTATATATTTCAAAACGTTAGTTTTGGTGGTGCAATACATATACGGTTTCAATTATGGATTTCTTTTTTTTCAAAGGTCAGTGAAATTAAGTACACAAAAGTAATGCCAAATAAACGAATATTTTTTCGGTCGAGGTACGCATAATAACACCGATGGCTTTAAAGATACAAAAAATATGTAAATATAAACAATAGAACCAATTATGACAAAACAAATAAAAGGAAAGGAAAGTCAATGAAAATTTTAAATGGGTAAGTGAAATTCAATCAAGTAGAACAAGAAAATGGCAAAATAAAAACAAATGTACAGTAAACTGTTGTTCATCCTCGTTTTTTTCTGAAAAAAGTAAAAGTATAATTTTATTTATTTATTTTTTTATTAGTAGAATAAGTTGAGTTATTAGATCTACAATTAAAACATGCTAGATGAAATAAAAATGATGTCCTAACTAAAGCAAATAAGACAATACATTTTTTTTTGTAATTCATAATTTAATTTTTGGAAATATTACAGTATATTAAAATTGTTTACTTTTGTGTTGATTTGTGACTTTTTCTGTTGTTTTTTTTTTGTGAATTGTACGCGGTATTGGATTATCCGCGGTTCCGCAGTCATCCAGTTCAGCAATATATCATACTATATTATAATAATACACCATATTAATCATAATCGAAGGAGTACTAAAAACTAGAAAATGACTTGAAGTACGCATAGGATCAATACCATTAGGTTGATGAATTAATTGCCACTTCTATTGGAATTATTTTTTTGGAAAACTAGTTTCGGAATGCTAAACATTCAAAACCAGTTCTGGGAATATCTATCAGACATCTGTTAGATCTTTGTAGAACTGAAGATGAATGTTTAGCGTTCGATACTAATTTTCTAATAAAATAACTCCATAGAACTGGCAATTAATTTATCAATCCTAACTAGAAAATGAATAAACGTGCAATAATATTATATAAAATAAATAGAGTAAAATAAATAAATACATATGTTTGTTAAGTAATTTTCTGGAGGTTCAGTCAATAAATAAAAACAAATATTTTGGCGACGTTTCGATACTATATTGTTCTCATAATCATGCCCTACAGTGAAAAAACAGGTTACAATAAAATTATATAAGATATACAAGTTATTTCAAAATATAAAGTTAGCTACAGTATAAGTATATTACAATTTGTGTTAGAATAAAGTCAAACTTAGTCGAATACCATATCCACCAGTAACATTGTAAGTAGTTTCATACTCCTCCATATTCTGTAATTATATATATTAAATTATTCTAACACATGTTGTTATATACTTATATTGTAGCTAACGTGGGAGGTGTAAGGAATGTTAAAGGGAAAGGAAGGTTTAAGGAATGACTCTGCATACCACCTCTAGACAGATATTATAAAGGGTTACCACTATTTTGCATTAAATTTAAGATATTTCAAAAACTAATTTTTGAACAAACTGGGTGTGAGGGATTAGTGGTGGAAGAAAAACGAGTGGAAATTTCCGGTTCATTTATGATTAACATTCGTCAACACCCTTTTCCTTTGTCCTTAATTTTTTTTAATGTTGAATTATTGATTTACCCAAAAACGCCATTTTCAAGTTAGTGATTAATGTTTTATTTATTTATTTATAAATTATGAACTCTTGAATAGATATTTTCATGGTTAAAGTATGATTTTATTTTGAAAATTCATTTTTGAATGCTCCTATGATCCAAAATTGGAGGGTCATCCAATAAAGGGCACAATGTCAGATCCAATATGTGAATCAGTCGATGGGAAACTAAACCATCCGCATTACCTTTGGTTGGAGTAGCCTTTGACTGTGTCGAATCCTTGCGGAAATTGGGTGCCTGTATGCTCTGTTCTCAATCACGGCCTCATAGACATTGACCTTCTAGCTCAATAGTTCCAATTGCCAAGTCTTGATTAAAGGAAGTTAAACGGAAGCGGTTGTTGATCAACTTAAGTTCAAAGGAGTAATCCTTCTTGAATGCTAATTCAATAGAACATGACAACATAATGTTATGCAATGAACATCTCTACTGTAACCCTCACCATTATGAATCTGACCTTGAATATGATGTCTTGAAATGTCTAGTTAAATGTCTGAATCAGTTTATACTTAAATGTAAAATGTATTTCTATATACTTTAATAGTCAATGTGTTATAAAATACTAAAACAATAGAAATCAGTATGATATGAAACAAAACAATAAGTCCTACACTCATTATTTTATTTTTATGTAACAATTTTTCGATTCATGTATAATCAAACATCACTATTTTTAAAAATGTTATCATCAATGCCGTATAATGATCCAAGTTTATTTTTTCCTAATCTTGTACTTATTGACATCCAGTGATAAGTTTTTGTGAAAACTTCTTATTTTGAAAAATTAGAGCAATCTAGGAATATTTACTGTTAATTTAAACTTGATTGAACTATTTATCTTGCTTTAATAGCATAAATATTGCCTTGGGTATCAATAATACAGACTATTAGTTTACCTAATATATACATGTATAAACACATACATGTATATCATACTTATATCAAATAACGGAACATTAATTTACATGCATGTATTGTAGCTTCCAAGAGCTGAATATTAATCTAAATTTACCTATTTTTTACTTTCTAAAATTTATCAGTTGAAGTTGTAAATTAAAACTTTGTTTTTAAATGTTGATATTAGAAAGAAAATACATGGAGAAGAAAAAAGCCAATCAGTCATTAACGAGCAAGACACTGTTCAGAAAACGAATTAATCAACTTGGAACTTGGAACAGTGACATCTTGGATAAGAAGAATAAGAAAATATACTTTATCTTGAGAAAACTTGTCCCCTTAGAATAACGCGAAGGTACAATGCAAAGGTATAGCTTATATAATTATATAATTTTTTATTTATTTTTCATTGAGCGCTACAGTCCTAGTCGGACCTTGGCTTCACAAAGTACAGACAGCCATTCCTGTCTATCTTCCGCCTAATTATATAATAAATAACAAAAATAAAATAAAATGAAATAATGAGTTATAATTTTTATATTCATATTTTCACATGTGTTTAAGTTGCTAGTGTTTAATAAGAAATCGTGTTTAAATGAAATTAGGGAGAAGCATTTACGAATCCAGATGGCCAAGGAAGCACGAACGAAAGTAGATTTTTTATAACATAATATATAAGTTTATTTCTTATGGAGGTGCATGGAAGAATTCAGAATAAAACTAATTGAAATAGTTTTTTTTTTTCTTTTTTAGTAGTAGTAATATAACGTGTCTATTGTCTTATTAACGTCAAAAATTAAAATAATAATCCCAATAAGAGATGTAATAAGTCTGTACCCCCCCCCCCCCCAAAAAAAAAACTTTCGTTTTATTAATTAATTGAAATTGATAGCTGTATACTACATAAAATAAAATGCATCTAGTGAATGTGGCGATGATGCTGAAATTGAGATGCATATAGAGTGTAAAGTAACTGCCCATTGGTTGGCGCCTTGGAGGTTTATCTGTAATAAAATGGAAAGCAAATTGAGAAACTAGTGAGTTTTAACGGTAATGGAGTTTAATATAACAGGATGGGTATCTCGTTTGGGATTAATCTACATCATACAGTACATTAAGATCTTTGTGGATAAAATTGTTTGCGACATAGTAAGGAGCATTGAGGATTTTTGAAGGATTTCAGAACGTAAAGATTGGAAACGAAACGAATTAGGTCTAATTAGGTAAAATAGGTCTAATTATTGTCATGTAAATCCGTCTCTTGTGATTGATCGGAAGGTTAGAGCGTTTGTCTATTAAACGTTAAAGAAGCCGAAAACGATGGCTGTTTCATGAATTAGTCTTGTGAAAAAAAAAAGTTGCAAATAACTTTAATAATTTCGTATGCCTCATTTCGAACTCACCGGATCTTCCTCCAAAGATATGCCATATATAACGAAAGGATATGCTAGAAGTTGTCGAGTACTTTGTATTATTGATTCGGGGAAACGTAGTTTTAAAAATAAAAATGGATTTTTTGGTTATTTGGTAAATCTGATTCTTCCTAAAAAGAAAATGATTAAAAGTTACTCCAAGAGTTTTAATGGAATTTCAGTAAAGAATATGACAGTTTTTGAATTAAGGCAATGGATAGAAAGGAAGTTCATTGAGATGGGTTTTCTAATCAATGAGGATTGACTTTGTTTTCTTTCAAGTCAGACTCAACTTATTCTCTCCTGCCCATTAATTAATGTTATCAATGTCTTTTTGAAGATTACGATTTGCCTCTTGCATGCCTGAAGCACCAAAGGATAGATAAATTTGCGATTCGTTAAAATAAAGATGACATTGGGAGTAGTAGAGGAAATTCGGCAAGTCATTAATATAAATTGAAAATAGGGTAGGTGAAAGGGAAGATCCCTGGGGGACTCCTTGCGAGAGTGGTAGTGAGGATGAGTGGGGTTTTCCTGGTATAATCTCTGTTGGAAACGGTGAGATAAGAAGGAATGAAACCAACTTAACGCACTATTGGATCTTGAGAGGTTATGGAGTTATGTGGAAAGATTATATGATCAACAGGATCAAAGGCTTTTGAAAAATCAAAGAGTATCAGGATTGTAATTAACGGTTTGTCTAAGGAGGAATATAGGTATTGAGCAGCAGTTTAAGTAGAATATCCGGGTCAAAATTCTGATTGGCATTGGAATTAGAAAAAACCTAGAAATTACTAGAAGTTACCGCGGGTACATTTTGGTGATTTTTTAAGCATATCTTACAAAAATTGATATGAAAGTCTGGAAGTCACACAAATAAAAATATATCTAACTTATAATGAGCAATAGAGACTAATATGCCTATTCATACTACATCAACACCAAAGAATGCAATATAGGACAAGCGACTTTTATTTAAATTTTCTAAAAATGATATGTTTTTTGATATTTTAAAAATATATATATATATTTTTTTTACCTTTTACTGAGTAATTATTACAATCTGCCACAAATGTGGGCAAAAAGTAACATAGATGGCGTATGATTACATTCACACATTTAAACAATGAGAAAAAAAAAAAAATTAAGTAAATAAGTAATGTAAAAAAAAAAAAAAAAAAAAAAAAAAAAAAAAAAGAGAAAAGAAAAGAACTATGCTATTTACAAACAATATAAAATACAATATATACAAAACAAAATAGAAAAACTTAAAAACAAAAAGTAAATAAAATAAAAAAATAATAATTAATAAATTAATAAATAATAGTAATAATGAAAGATAAAACAAAGGTTAAAATACAATTATACTCTATTTACAATTTACACTCATCCTAGGGATCCCCCCACCAGACCTGTCCTTCCACTTATGAACATATTAATTAAAATTGATTTTAAAATTGTATAAATAAATCAGACTCAATAGTTTTAGTTATTAATTTAAATATAGTAATTAGAAAATACAGATTTAAAAAGCGAAAATTAAATTCCAGCCAATGATACCAATAAGCTAGTTGAGTAAACATTAATTGAGAAAACACGTATTTATCCAGGAACAAAGTGTTTTACATTTATTATCAGTTCGTGCTTAGTAGAGATAGTAGTTTCGTATTTATTGCTGGTAGTTTATAATGTTTGATCAAATATCGGTATATTACCGCATGGGCTTAATTGAGTCTATTGTACTAGTGTGTATAGCTTGCTGTGTTATCGGCTACAAAGCCTTACCAGCTGCTGGAACTATCGGCGGAACTATATACGGAATGTTCAATCCATTTTCCTCTTACAGGCCGATCACCCACTAATATGAACTACACTATATTTTCTCAATCCAATCTATCAACAATCAATGCTGACAAAAAATTAGTTCAGCGTTTGCGGATACCACTTCTGCCAGTAAGTAAATTATATAACTTTTTTTTTTATCCTTTTTTAGAACATTTTATAAAAGTTGTATGTAGGAGAAATCATATAGGCTTGTCTGTAAGACCGAACTACTATAGTTGTGACTAAACAGACTGGAATTGGAAGAGCTGCTAGGTCAAAGGATGAAGCTAACTATTATTACGGGGAAATTAGCATCGATCCTTAAACTATAAAAATATAAAAGTTCTGACCGCTGGAAATCGTTCGCCAATCTTAACACACACTTAACCACCCTTAGCTCTCAATGTGGTAAAAAGTCTTTCTCAAAAAAGCGTCTTATTTGGGCGGGGGAGGGTTGAAAAATGTTCTTCTACTCTTGATCTCTCTGACTATAAAACTGGTTAAATTTAGTATAAAATATCATATATATAAAATTTTGATTGCATTCAGTAAAATAACCACGACAGCCCACTGAATATGTCAAAATAGTCATATTTCGCCAAAGCATGCACATTTAGCGTGCTGGCATAGGTGTTTTACGGAACTTTTTTCTTTTCTTTTTTTGTATATACATTTATTGAAATTTACAACTGTACAAAATATATAATTCAAGTAAATGTATTGACACCGATTACAATAACGTGTCCACACTTAAAAAGAACTACTCATCAGTAGCACTTTACTAAAAATTCTTCACTAGAAGGTCTCTAGGCCATCTTCGTTTCAGACGCCTCGGAGGATTATGTTGAATGGAGTGGGAGAAGCATGTTGAGAAACTAACGGATTTGAGTGATAATGGAGATTGTTATGAAAGGATAGGTATCTGTTTTGGGCTTAATCAGCAACATATGCAATATTGTTGTCTTTATGGATAAGTTTATTTGTGACAAAGTAAGGAGCTTTGAGGATTTTTCGAAGGATTTTGGATTGTAAGTATTGAATACGAGATGAATTAGATGGTTTAGTGGAGTCCCAAATGTGAACTACGTACGTCCAAATAGGTCTCACAGTCCTGTATATGAGTCTTTTGTAATTAATTGGGAACTTTGAACGTTTGTCCAGTAATTGTTGAAGTAGTCTGCAAATACGGGCAGTTTCTTATCATTTTAGTCTTTTACGGATCTTAGACAAAATTTTATACCTGGAATCTGATTATAAATTTAACCAGATTTCAAATGAAATAAAAGAAAGTTTGGATCGGACATATAGTTTTGGAGTTATACCCAAAAGCGTCCGACAGACATCTTTTCACAGAGAAGTGTGACTTACAAGTTAGCCAGTCTCTTCATTTTTTCCCTCCTCACAGTTCTAAAACTTTTGATCTGAGAAACAAAAAATAAAACCAAATTCGTTCTAAGAAATCTTCTAAGAATCCGTTATCCGTTCTTTATCTCCATCATGGAATGTTATACCACTACTTGCTTTACGTGTGAATAAATGAGTGTTAATAGATATTCCAAGCATATTGTAATATATTTCAATAATTTATTTCGTTTCATTTTTTTTATATATATCTCTATGCTGAGAGATTCCATATAGCACGAATATCTTTTTTTT
The DNA here is from genome assembly GCA_003667255.2 of Euschistus heros. NCBI lineage: Eukaryota > Metazoa > Arthropoda > Insecta > Hemiptera > Pentatomidae > Euschistus > Euschistus heros. The sequence goes on from RCWM02000095.1 coordinate 1,962,327, forward strand.
AATCATTTGTTATAATCCTATTGATAATTATATTTGCATTAAATAAATCGAATAGCATTTAACACATACCATCATAAATTACGATCGATTGGGTTAGGGGCTGCGACCTCATAAGTGTTCGCCACTGTTACCAACGTCAGAAAGTTATCTTAATTTTATTATCGGAGTCCTTGATGTTTATACTGTTTCATATTTTGTCTTAAATATTTAATAACATGAGCATTTGAAATTATTAAATAATACTATTTGGAAGGAAATGAATTTGTAGAATACTATCTTGAAATATCAATGCAAAGTAAACGCATAATATTAGCATTGTTTTTTTTTTAAGTTCACTGTATATTTAAATTAATCAAGTCGGAGGATGAAGCAGAGATAGATAATTAAGGAAGCATTTTCTTATTTATTTATTGTTTATATGAAAACTGTAACGTTAATATAAATGTATGTGTGTGTTTGTTAGTTTCTAAAAAAAAAAACAAATGAAATCAGTTTGAACACCTTAAATGTCAAAAATCTCTTATATTCAAAGGAATATTTTAATTAATAGAGTCACTATGATAGTATACTTTTATTCCGAGGGCAGTCTTCTCAAAATTTACAAAGGACTTTAAAAATTAAGTGTTATCATGTATAAAAATATATGATGATAAAAAAAAAAATTAATAACTATATCAACACATAAATATTTAAATATTTTATCTTTAAAGGAAAAATTGCTGTGAAAGAACCTCTGATTACTTCTTGGTGTCCGATTCTAAGCAAAATTAAATTGGATTTAATAACCCTTCGTTAAGCTCCCTTATATTTTATGGACTAAACGATACATGTATATATATATATATATATATATATTTGTATTTTCAATTTATAGAAATTTACAACTATACATAAAAAAACAACATATATCTAGTAAACGTGACAATAACGTAAATTAATAACATGACGATTGCCTATGAAGCAACTACCCACTTCAATAAAAGTTCCCTTTAAGAAGGTCCCGAGACCATCTTCTTAAACGAATTTTAATATTAAAAATATTTTTTTACTGGTTATGATTATATGAGAATGACAAAACATGTTTACAGAACGGGAGTAGGGAAGATCATTCCAGCGCTTTGACACGGAGTCAAGACCAGAAACATGATAAAATTCCGAATACAGGCTTGGCGCCATAGTTCCTAACAACCAGACCGAAAAATACGAAGTCTTAAAAGCAAAAAAATAACTTGTTTATCTTATCAATAACGATATTTGTTTATTTGACCTGATTTATCAAATTTGACCTAACTCATTGTTTCATTTTCTTGGGTGAAATTTTCATTCTTTTCTAGGAACTTACTTTCCAAAATAATTTAACCAGCCATGTGAAACGCATTACGATTATTAAAAAAAAATATTAGATAAGTCTTCCTTAAAATGATGTACAGGTCTATTACATTATGTTGAATAAATTCTTGAGATATACTCCATCTAATGCTAAACTGAAATAAATATATTTCAATCTATCTATTATTTGTACCACTTACTTTTATTTAATTCTTATTTTTTTAAGGGGCTCAACTAAACCTTCCAATTCAGTAGAAAAGTCCTTAATGCTCCTTATAAAGATTATTATTATTGTTCAGTATGTTGCTGATTGGCCAAAAACCCAATAGTAAACTCCATAACCATCCAAATACACTAGTCTCACAAGCTCCAATTCTTTTCCAGATAACACTCCGAGGCGTCCGAAAGGAAGATGGCCTCGGAACCTTCTAATATAGAACTTTTTTTTTTTCCATTTATTAATATTTACACTGTACAAAATAATATACAACAAGTAAATGTGTTGACAGTGAATACAATGGCATGTAAATAACTTGTGAAGAACTACTCCCCAGTAGCACTTCAATAAAATCTACACTAAAAGGTCTCTAGGCCATCTTCGTTTCAGACGCCTCGGAGGATTAACAGGGGTGGAGGAAGAAGCAAGTTGGAAGACTTGTGGATTGGAGTGGTTATGGAGCTTACTATGGAAGGATAGGTATCTGGTTTGTGCTAAATACGAAACATATGGAACATTAAGATCTTATGGATAAGTTTATTGGTCACATAGCAAGGAGCATTGAGGATTTTTCGAAGGATTTTGGATTGTAAGGATTGGATACGAGATGAATTGGATGAGAACTTTTATTGAATTGCTACAAAAAGGTAGACATATTATGATTACATTTTATAGATTTTTTTTTTTTTTACTGCATAAAGTGGTAAATTTCAATAAATAGCAACAAAAAAAAAATGTATTTAATCAATTTGACTGATCCCTCGAAAATGAACAAATTCATCTTGTAATGTTATCAATTAGCTGTCAGGAACTCTGACTTTATATTTAGTAAGGATTTCCCAGATTTTGCCTTAAATTAAAGATATCAAACAATGAGTTTTGAACAAAATGAGTGTGTGTAATTAGTGATCAGAGAAAAACGAGTGGGAACTGTCGTTTCATTTCAAAATCCTTCTAGTGGGCTCAATTTACAAGCTCTAACATCCTCAAGTTTGTTTCATACATTTAAGGATTAAATATTGAATGCGCTGCGATCGCGGTAAGTGCACATGTTGGCCGTATGGCCACACTAAGCCTTTTTATGGTATCAGTGTTAACCGGTATTTTTATAAACGTGCCCAAAATTTATCTGGCCTGGTGTATGTGGCAGCAGGATTGTTTCACATGAGTAATATATTGATCATGAATCTATTCAGCAACATTTTCTTTTTTGTTTTATGTCTCTAGCACATTTCTTTAATTTTATATATTTTATTAGACAAAAAAAAAAAAAGCAACTTGGAGGGCTACTTTGAACAAAGTATTTAATACCTTTGAAAAGAAGGTGTTACTTTAAACTTTGTGTTATCTCTGGTTTACTTTTTGGAGAATATGAACAATTAGTTTCATTAAAAATTTATAATTAAAACTATTTCAGATTTATGCCTGTATTATATAATTAAATTTGATTTCGATTCGATGATAAATAGAGTAAGCCACTAGTAAAATTAACAAATCAGGAACAATAAAATAAAATAAACGAAAATAATTAAAATCTAATTGAAAATTGTAAGACACCTATGCACTTGTATTTCTTTAGTTCTAGTAATTTTCTTATTCTATTCAAATTTTTCTTGTTTGTTTTGATTGTTAAGGACTAATGTTCCTTGAAAACTAAATCAATTTTATGTTAATAGATAGTTTCTAAGTTGTTAATTTAAGAGCTATATTTTTATAAAAGCTAGCAACACTGTTAAAAATATATGTAGATGTATAATGTAATATATGTACACTGAAAAAGTATAGACCCCCAGCCAAAATACCGATGTAAAAAATAATAATATCTCAAATAATTTATATTTACAGGTCACTCTAATGATTTAAGTTGTTATTGTTGATTTTAAATGTTTAGAATGTCAGCGAAAATACATTTCTGAATGTGGAATGTAGGGATTTCGCTGTACGTTATTGGCAGGAAACTGTTACAATTACATGCCAATTACACATAATTAACAATGATATGTTCACAGTTAATTGTTGTTCAAAATTTTTATGGTATATGTTTGATTTATTTCTGTCGGAAACATTAAACATATGTCAGGACGGAAGGGAACACCAAGCGGTATTGACAGGTAGATGTCGATTACACTTTTGACTGGTGGAGATGGAAATTTGAAAATAAATAAATATTTCCGTAGAAGAAATTTTATCAATATGTGTTCTTTCTATGCTGTTTAAATGTAATTTATTTATTGTGACGGTTCATGTGGAGATTTTCCCTTGTAAGAGTGTGAATCAATGTTATGAACGAATATTACATGCAGGAAATTTAACATTGAACATTTGTCCGATTTCTCTAAAGCTTATAACAAAAAAGGTACTAATCATCTCAAACATTCCGCGAAAAAGTGAGGATTGTAATCCTCTTACTGGTGGAATAATGCCGGTGAAGAGAGGGCGGGTGGAACGCACCTTGTAGAGTAATTAAATTGTGGTAGAACAAAAGTTGGAAGAGCACAAGACGTGAGCCCTCACAAAGCCTTATCATCCCCCTACCATACTCATTAGTCTCACTTCAGGGCATTATTTCCAACTTGCTTCACAAGAGGAGAACATTAACGTTTAAAGCATTGACAAGGTTACTAGTATTAACGACTATATTGAATAGCATTTATTGTATTTTTGCAATTTTTTTTTTTAGTATGGTTTTGCAATATGTTTTATATAATATAACTAATGCCAAATTAATAAACAATATAATTATATAGAAAATGTTTTAAGGGTTATAGGTGCCCTTAGTGCAGGTACATACAGATGAGAACCCAGTTAGGGTATAGCTTTGTAATGTGAGGACCAACCAACGTTGGTCTCTCCAAAGAGAGAGAGGGAGTGAGAGAGAGAGAGAGATTGAGAGAGAGAGAGAGAGAGAGAGAGAGAGAGAGAGAGAGAGAGAGAGAGAGAGAGAGAGAGAGAGAGAGAGAGAGAGAGAGAGAGAGAGAGAGAGAGAGAGAGAGAGAGAGAGAGAGAGAGAGAGAGAGAGAGAGAGAGAGAGAGAGAGAGAGTTACTAGTTTCTCAAAATCGATACGTTTTTGGTGAACGAGAGGGCGTTACTAATACTTTTGTATTAGGAGAATCGGAGCAGTTAAGAGCTGAAATACTAAATAACTCTAGCACTAGGAGACAGGTTCTAATGAGTGAGCTCCTTTTGACTTTGACTCCTAATCCGGAATAAAAAAATTTCAACTGGATTTAACCGATCTTGCTCGATCCCTCTTTTTCTATTGTCGGTTACTCGGAAATATAGATGCTGACCTAGAAAAACATTTATGTAAATATACATAAACGTCTCAAATAATTCTATATTACAATAAAAATTCAATTTTAAATATTTACATGAACCCTTTTTGTATTTGTAAATACTGGAAACTAGTAATTTTTTTTCTTAACAATTATTATTATTTTAATGAGTATGAAATCTCAAATTAAATCACTATTATTCAACTGAAAGGAAATGAAGAATTGAATTAGTCATCCAATATAATACGATAACAATATTTTATTTCGTTTTACCCCTTTTTGTGTGTACACAGTTGATACAGATAAGCGGGGAAAAAAACAAAAAAACATAAGGGTATAGATGATCAGCAGGATTTGACTATTTAATTTGAATATTTATCTCCTACGGAAAACTGAATCACAGATCAGCAAAAAAAAACAAACAAAAAAAACATACGAGCATTTACTGTCGAAGAGACAGCCCCTAAAACATCTTTTTTGTTATTCTTTCTTTAGCCGACAGGTTCAAGGTGGCCAAATTTGTTTTCACTTTTTTTCTGTTGTTATTATTATTTTATGTTGCTTTTGCCATGATTATTGTTCAATACTATGTTTTTTTCTTTCTTATTTTCTTTTCTCATCAATGAATTTTTTTTAGTTATTGATATGGTGTTATTGTAATTTTATTTCTTTGATATTATTCTTATTTTTTCCTTTTAGTTTACTGTTATTATATTATTATTCTATGGTTACAAATATTCCAAAATTATTATCAAACTTCTGTTATGGGCGTCTCTTGCATGAGACTATACTCCTACTTTCACTACTTTTAAAATATGATTGATATTGTAAAACTCTTCATGTAAGGCTTTTCAGGCTGATCTGGAATCCTAGGTCAGCCAGCCTTTCTAACCCTAACACCTTAGATAAGTTCAAACAAATGTCAATAGCCTGTAATATGCATATAATATACATTCAGTGCCATCATAATTAAGTAATGATAACTTAATAGCTGCTAATTGGAATAAAAATGGTTAGCACGACAGATAGAATCAAATAGATCAGATAGCTGAGACATCAATAGATTGGGGCAATTGTGTGTCTAGGAACAATATCTTTTATTAGTAAAGGTAAAAGATTTAATAAACCCCTTAGCTGTGAGTAACAACATAGCATTATTACTATTTAGTAAATAATGTCAGTAAATAGTGGGTAAATACAGTGAACTGGGGTGAGGTTTTTTTTTCATTATTTCTACAAATTTTAGTCTATATTCAATATGGAACCCAATACTGTTCAGATCTTAACTTTCAGTTCACGTTTATGCTGTCAGGAGGGTTATGATATTTTTTTTTCTGGTATAGTCTCCCCACGTCTAACGGGGGTGTGAATGTACCACTGAATATTAAGGAGTGGAACTAACAGAAAACTTGAGAAGCATGCTCAAAATTGCAATGTAATATATAAATATACGCATATTTATTTTTTATCTGAATCAAAAAAAAAAAAAATAAATAATAATAATAATAATGAAACAGAACTAAAAATCACAGTTGTTTCATGTAAATATTTTTTTTTTTATCTATGAATTCATAAACATGAGAAATTATAAATTTTCTATTACTTATTGTTGAGAGAAAATCAAAATAATAAAAAATCATCTTGAAATTCTTATCGTAGTAGTCTCGCCCTGGCTAGAATAGCTTGGCAATGTGAATGATAATCCGCCTATCCAACTCTGTTTCATTGGTTCATAGATTTACTGTATAGTTTTATTTTATATTATTTTATTATTTTAATATTGTATTTAATTATATTTACCTCTTCAATTGTTTCATAATTTTCCGTTATTCTAATGTGTTTTTATCAATTTCATAATTTCTTAGTAAATTTGGGATGAATGAGAGAATTTTATAGCACGATTCATTACATCAATTGAGTGAGATTGTAATTCTGTCAAAATGAAGGCTATATAAAACTTTAAAAGAATCTTGCAATTAGTCTGAGGTACTTTAAAGAAAAAATAAAATAAAATAAAAAAGTTGAAAGCAATAATGTCAGTCACAGCAATAAATAATGTACAACAGATACACATTTCTGTATTAATTTAACAAAATGGTGTACTAAAACCCTGAGTTACTAGTTCAGTAATATACAGAAAGGAACGTTATTTGATTTTTATATATATATATATATATATATATATATATATATATATATATATATATATATATATATACTTTTATTATTGTTTTCAATTTACTTATTTCACTTTATTGATTGTACTCTCCCTTACGTTGCATCTTATTCCGGTTGGTATTTTTTATCGGTACAGAACTACTCCCTATTCAATTAAGATTCGACTGACCTGCGCAGAATTAAACAACTTGCAGGATGAAGAAAAGAACACGGTACCAAGAACGAGTTCATGGACAAAAACACCTTACTGAACTTCGTCACTATTGTGTACTTTGATTATTCTTAAATTATTTGATTATGGGTTAAAATTCCACCTTATAAACAATAACATTTATTTAAAAACCATTAATTGGTATTTAAAAATGTATATATCATATACAACAATTAAATTTGAGGAAAATTATTAAAATGACATGTCAAGAACTGCTCACTTAGTACCAATAAAAGTACACTAGAAGGTCTCTTCCCCATCTTCTTTTCAGATCCCTCGGAGGATCACCATGAATTGAGTGTAAGGGAAGTTGGGAGACTGGTTGATTCAAATTGGTAAGGAGTTTGAAAAATAGGTAGCTGGTTTGATCCAAATCAGCAACATATGAAACATTAGGATCTTTATGGATGAGTTTGTTTGTGACATAATAAGGAGTATAATTATTTATAGTCATGTAAATAAATTTTTATTTATTAGGAACTTTTAATACTTGTCTAGTAAATGTTGAAGTAGTCGGAAACGACGAGCAGTTTCTTGTATTTTAAGTCTGGTATGGTTTTTAAAAACTAATAAATTTCTAATTAATATGTTATCACTTTGAATATTTCAATAGGAAGGTTAAGATAGCAAAATTATCGCTCATCAATCGCCATCTTGGAGCCAATTAGAGACTGATAAACGACTCTGATAAGATAAGGGCTTTCCTGGAGAGCTTTGGATCAAGTTAGGAGAGATTTCTAAACTAAATTTGAGAGTCACCGTCGCTTTAATTCATTACTAAAAATTTCATTAGCCCTGAGGAGAGGGGTCGGGTTCATTAGAGCTTTTAACTTGAGCGCGCCTGTTGTTGAAGTAGGTAGGACAAAATCCAACGGGATAAGCCGAAGATTGAAACCTTTCAAATTAATTTGTCCTCGCTACAAATAATGGAGAACAATTTTCATGCCGTTTATAACAAATCTCAAATCTGTTGTTAAAATAGCCAATTGTGTGCGATAAACATTTTGATGTAAGAAATAATTACTGAAAGAAGATATTCGTTTTATAGCCATTGATAAAATATTCTATATCGAGGGCAGATGACACGTATTAGGATTATTATAAACATAAATTAAATAAAAGCAAAGAGAAAAAAAATGTAAGTTTACATCCCATGAAAAGATGTTTGATTCGTTATCAACTTGGATTCAGTCCTTGGTAAGGAAGTATGTTTCGTGACCAATAGTTGTGCAAGGAGGCAGTCAAAAATCATGACTAACCACAAGGTTTCCCCCAATTAAAGGTGCACACTCTATAGAGTCTGGGTGTACTCCAGGGGGGTCTCGAGACCTCGAATTCGATCCACAGATATATAAAATATTCTGCCTTCAGCCGGACTCGAACTCGGGGCCAATGACATACGCTGCTTCCGTAGCCCTGTTTTTAATTTTTTTTTTTCTTCCATTTTTTGGATATTTACAACTGTACAAAATATATACATCAACACAATAAATATGTTGATAACGATTACAATAACTTGTAAAACTTGAAAAGAACTACTCATCAGTAGCACTTCAATAAAAATTATACACTAAAAGGTAGTAGGTCATCTTCTTTTCAAACGCTGAAGTTGAGAAACTAGTAGAATTGAGTGGTTATGGAGCTTAATATGAAAGGATAGGTATCTGGTTTGGGCTAAATCAGCAACATATGGGACATTAACATCTTTATGGATAAGTTTATTGGTGACAAAGTAAGGAGCACTGAGGATTTTTCGAAGGATTTCGGATTGTAAGGATTGGATACGAGACGAATTGGACATTTTAGTGGAGCCCCAAAGCTCAACTTCGTACGTCCAAACTTCGTAGGTCTAAATACAGTCATGTATATGAGTCTTTTGTAATTAATTGGGAGCTTTGAACTTCTAGTAAATGTTAGAGCAGTCTGTTCAGCCCTATTAAAAAAAAAAAATAATTGAAATGATTTAGTACGGTTTTGCATTATAGACCTATAACCCATCAAATGCAAGATATAATAAACGTAATGGAAAAGTACAAACCTAATAAATTAGAACTTTCGTTAACTAAAAATTGCTTGGTATTTTTTTAAAATACTGTTTCATATATTGTATTACATGAATTCAATATTTTTTTTTTTATTTATTTGCAAAAGATATTTCTTGTACAAATAACATACGAAATAAAACAATTATTTTTTTGTCTAGCAGCACTAGGACTTTGTATAGATAATATTAAATTATATAAGTACTACAAATATAAAGAAATAGTTTAGACACTTTTACCTAGAAAAAAATATAATAAAATAAATAATAATAATAAATAAATAAAATAATTATCAACTTAATTATTAATAGATCAATAATTATTAAAAGATCAATGCAATTACAAGGTATACAGAATTACAGATTTATAACTTCCCACCAAGTCATATTTAGTCATTATTGAATTTAATTAAAGGTTAAGAGAATCAGAGAATCAGTGACCCAGTAATTTAGAAAAGAACCACAATAAGACCATAGTCAGAACCCTATTCCAAAAATAAAAAACATTTAGCTTTTCAGTCAATGGCACAACATATTACAAAATAATATAGTCTATTTAATTTTTGAATACAATCTACATTTAAGATTTCCTCTATATACAATGATTCAGAAATTTATGTACCTAAGAATTTTTTCCTCTGCTGTTCAAATTTGATGCACTGAGTAAGAAAATGGATCAAGGGATCCGACACAAAACCACCGCAGGCCATGCAGGCTTCGCTGGATTTCATAATTAGTGTTGTGTCCTTTATAAACACCTTTAGGTAATTCCCGCTTGAGACTCTTAGGCGACCCACAACTCTGATTTTCTTAAAATTTGTCTGAAACAGCATGTAATCTTCCGGGCTTGCTATATTAAAATTGCATATTTTTCCATACCTAGGGTTGTTGGTGGAATTCAAAATTCTGTTTACATCCTTTGAAAACTGATGGTTCTTCATCTTTTCTAGGACGTCTTCTTTAAACGTGCTCAGTCCTTGGGGTAGTACTCTTGAGAACAAGTTTTGACAACCCAACTCCACTGCAATCGATTTTACTTGGGTCACCCAATTGTATGCTTCGTCAGACTTTCCTCAGCACTTTCGTCAGACAACTTTTTTCAGCACTTGAACACTGAGTGGATACTTCCCGCATTCTAGGCGTGTGATATAGTTCGGCGTACATCGTGGCCACTGAAGCAATGACTTAAAAAAATTGACTTGGCCTTTCTCTATTACTTCTAGGTAACGAAGACCCCATATTTCAGCGGCATAAAGTAGAGTTGATGCCACACTTGAGTCAAAGAGTCTGGTTTTAGTCTCCCAAGAGTCACTCCTGCCATTCCTTAAAATCTCCAACACCCTAGTCATTGCAATGGAAGACCTCTGCATAAAGTAATCAGCAGCTTTCTCAAATCTTCCTGATGAGGTAAAGGGCACTCCCAGATAAGTGTAGCTCTTTGTATACTTTAACCGTGTTTTCTGCCAATGTAGGGGCTTTAGTTTCTTCATCTTTGGGGATTTGTGGAACACCAAAATTTTGGATTTGGCTGGGTTTAGTGTTAGCAGATTCTCATTGTAATGGTCACTAAGTATGTTGAGGTTCCTTTGTGCACCATGCCAGGAATTGCTAAGGATGACGATATCATCCGCTAACAAAAGCAACATTACATCGTGACTATGGTCAATGCCAATACCTACAGCACCTCGGGTACGAAAGAATTCAGTAATGTCCGACGCAAATAGAAAAAACAGAGTAGGACTAAGACTTTCTCCTTGGAGTAAGCCTGAGGTTATGTCAATCTCTTTTGAAAGCTCCCTTTCCCCCTTAATTCTCATTGAGGACTGATCATATAGTTTTTTTAGAAACCTGATCATTTTTCCTCCCATTCCAAGTTTAAAAAGTTTTTCCCATAATAGCATATGGTTGATAGAGTCGAAAGCTTTCCTGAGGTCTACAAACACTGCATAAACATAGCTTCCTTTTGTCCTAAGATTTATACTAATTACTGAATACAGAGTGAATAAATGGTCGATACATCCTCTGCCCGATCTGAAACCCGCCTGCTCCTCTGGTATCAACTTTTCTACTTCTGCCCAACTCGTAATCCTGTTCCTCAGAATGCTGGTAAATAACTTCATAATCGTATTGAGCACTGCTATTCCTCTATAATTATTTGGGTCCTTTTTATCACCTTTTTTGTAGAGGAGGTGAATAAAGGAGGAGCTTTAGCCCATAATTGTGGGATTTCTTCTGAGTTCAGTACCACGTTGAATAAGTTTAACAGATAATGCTCCCAAGTAGGGTTGAGATGCTTGATAACTTCATAAGTAATATTATCGTGGCCTGGGGGTTTTCTGTTTTTACTGGCACGGATATTGTACAGTAATTCCTCCAATGAGATATCCATATCAAGCTGCGGATGCGACACAGACCTTATGTCCTGGATAACTTTTTGACCATACAAAGTCCGGTAATAGCTGGTCCAATCTTCAAGATTAATTTCGTTGCTCGGGTTTTTAAATGGCTTCAGGGTATTTAAAGTTCTCCAGAACTGTCTGCTGTTCCTCACATTTCTCAAGTCAGTTATAACTTGTATGCGAAAATCTGTCTTCTTTCTTTTTATTAGTCTTCTGTATTCTTCTCTAACTTGAAGGTAATCTGTTAGAAAATCAGGCAGTGAGCTATTCTTCTGTATTGTTCTTTGCAGTTTTTTCAGTCTTCTTTTATATATACTGCATTCCTGATCAAACCATTGATGCATTGGGTGGTTATTAGTTTGGGTAACCTGCTTTATGTACATTAGTCCTGTTTTTAATAAGTTATCGTACATTGTCTGCTTAAAGTTATCATAAAGAAGGTTCACATCTTCTGAATGGAAATAAATGTTTTCTGAGCACGAAATTTCATCAGAGAACAGGTATGCTTTTTCCTCATCCCAATCTGTATATTTTGTGAATAAGTATTTCATTTGCCAGGGTTTTTTTTATGAGTTTTGGGCTTATTCCTATCAAAATATTGTATGGAGGTGACGCAAGCCATGTGATCCAAGGTATCTGACATGTTAAAAATTTCCATATCCAAAAATGGGTCCAGGAGGTTTTCATTTATCCAAACCAAGTCTATTATAGACCTTCTTTTGGTTATGATAAATGAGAATTTGCCCGGTCTGTCCGACACACTACGACCATTGCAAAGAATCATTCCCTGTGATTCCAAAGCTTCAACTAGAAGTTTGCCTCGCCTATTTACTTGATTGTGACAGGATAATCTTTTGCTGTAAAGGCATGTTCCCTCTAAGAACTCCTTATCTAGGCCATTAAGCTCACCTACATGCCCATTGAAGTCACCATTTAGAATAACATAGCTATGAGGATAGTTAGATTTAAAGTAAGTGATTACTGCATGAAGTTCATCTAAGCAGGAACTAATATCACTGTTTGGGGGCAGGTAAATATTTCCTATTATTAATGGTATATTAGCTAGTTGTGCTTTCAAAAATAACCAAAAACGGCTCTTCACCAATATCGTAGTGCCTCTAGCAATGCTATCATGAATCAATGTAGCTAATCCCCCACTGGCTCTGCCTGTTAAATGTATTTTTACTGCAGGGGAACAGAATGGAACGTAATCAGACAGCCACCGTGGTACTTTAACATCACCAGTTAACCAGGTTTCAACTAAACATATAATTTTATTTTTACGAATGACGTCTGATTCCTTACCTAAATACCCTAAATTTTTGTAACCACTAATATTGCAAAATAAAACTTGTAACACTTCTATAAAATCATTTTTTCCAGTTAAAAGGGTTAGCCCTTTCAGTTCAGTATTTTGAGATATCAATGAGATGGGGGGGGTGTGGTCAAGATGAATTTTGTAATGATGAGCTTCGTGGCCTGAATTTGTACTCTTTCAACTTTTCTTCCATTTTTCTCCATTTTGGTACTGCATGAATTGTGAAAACATCAAAAAAGACTTTTTCCACTTAAATTGCGTGTAAAAAAAAAAAAATCTTGTTAACCTTATCAATAACAATAATTTTTTTTGTCTTTTGTCCCACTTTTTCCGAAAGCCAAGTTTATAAGTCTAAAGAAAATTGGAATGGGCTACAAGTGTAAGTGGGAAATGGGAGGGCGGTTCAGACGAGTCTGAGAATCCTTAGAAATGATAGTGACTGCAGAAAAAAATTTATCCACAAACATGAAAGTGGAGTACAAAGATTTATTTTGCTATGAAAAATACAAGTAAACCATTTTATTCTAATTTTTTAGACAAATATTACTATCTGACACAATGAAGGGGAGTAAGTAATATTGCTCTAAAGCACATATTCGTCACAATTAAAACTAATAATTTCATTTGTAAAGGTTAAAATTTACATATGTATACATACACACACACACATATATATATATATATATATATATATATATATATATATATATATATATATATATATACTATTTATACAACATGAAATTTCTGTACTTTCACCTACCTGTTCTATTGTTGTTGTCTAATGTTCAATCATTATATTCTATATTAATTTAAGCAAGAAGTGCGCGTATTCAAGGAAGTTAATGAACTTTCTATGTTCAAACCTAATTAGGTTACTCTAAATATCATGGAGATTGACGACAGTTTGATTGACTTCAGGGGTAACTAGAGAACAGGTTTAGCAAGATAAGGTTTTCCCACGCTAGAATATTAGGTATTTGCTTATAGCTAAATTAAATGGGGATAAGGATTTACAGCATAAACTAATTCATAACCTATAAATAGGTTATAGTCTATTTGTTATTAATTAGCATAACAACAACAGAGCTAGAGCATGTTAAAATAAATGTTTAAAAAAATTGTACACCATAAAATTCATATTCATTTCAAAATAGTCAAAATTTAACAGCTGATAATCACAAAAGGATGTTTCACAACTATGTAGTTGGACATTTGTTTAAACCAGTAATTTTTCTTGTTTAGTTGATTATTCGCAGACAATGTGAATTGTGAGGAATGGCGATCAATCTAACCTCAGCACGTCCTTGGAAAAGAATGGACGTCAAGAATACTGGATTAGGTTGGAAACTTAATCAGCATCAGCTACTAGGCCGAAACAATTAACCTTTAAGAGTCAGGAGAGCATCTCTCTAATTGACCAAGGCTAACGCCAATCCAGAGTGGGATTGGTTAATCTAATTGCTTGCCTTTGGCCTCATTAGCCGACTATTCTAGGATTAGATGGCCCAAAGACGGCGCTTGCTCTTGATAGGGATCATCCTTCAAGCCTATTCCAGACAAAGAACATAATAGGATTATTAGATAATGTTCATTATTTAAGATTTACGGGCTAGGCTTCTTTTAAAATACTTGAGATATATAGTGAAAGAGGTACTCCGCAGAGGAAAATAACAGTGGGGAAGGAGAACAGAGAGAGGGAGGGGAGGAAGAGAAGAGAGAGTAGAGCGGAACAGAGAGAGAGAAATGTAGATATATCATGACCTGTGATCGTTGTCAGAAAACATAGAAGTTGGCACCAATTTACGGTACCGAGTCGGTACGTTAAGATCATTTTACGAAAGTTGACCTGAAACGTCGTTATAAAAACATTTATGCAAAGCTTTCCTTAACAACTCAGCAAATTATATATTTTTTTCTCTTAATAAAGATTTAGTACGAAATAGAGAAAATGAGTAATACACTCTCTCAATTTTTTAAGCTTCCACCAGTCGCGCCGTAATATTTTGTATAATTTTTCCTGAAAAAATAAAAAAATAGTTATTCCTCGAGAAACTTCTTTATTTGCCGCCAGTGATTTTCCACTGAGATAGGAGGGATAGTTTCCTGATTGAAAAATATTTAGTCCTCAGACTTGCACAAAGTACAGCAAGCGACCGTTCTCGTTTTGTTTTTTTCTCGCCCCTTTCTCGAAAATCAGATGGATTCGATATAGTGTAAGAAGGATTATTTTGCATTTTTATTTTTGTTTATCTTAGTCGGCGAAGTATAATTATTCGCAATGCTTCGATTAGGCGGAAACCGATGAAATTGAAATATATTACTCGAATTTTGCAGAACTAGAGAAGGAAGAAGAAAGAACCGTACAATCAAATCAAAATTTGTAATTGAGTGAAGAGGTAATAGAAAATGTTCTAGATCATGAAACAGAAACCTATGTTGAGGGTACTGAATGAGATAACGTGGGGGGGGGCAGCCAAGAGATATTTGCATTTTATTTGTAAAAATCATCCCTCAAAAAATTTTGTTTACAATAATTGATCATAAAAACAACCATTATATACTTACAGATAATTATATTTGACTGTAATATTGTAATTAAAAATTTTCTTTTTATTATTTTCTGTCATACTAACTCACTAGCTTAGATATCAGAGCACACAAATTCAGCTTGTATATTTTACATGAAGATCCCATTCAAATTGAGGTTCGAAGCGTCTAAAAATTGTTTTAAAGAAATTTGACATTGATTAAAAAATCTTGGAATATATAGTGATTGACTATAGAAAAGAAAAACAATATATATATCTAATCCCAAGCACTAGCGTTTTCTATGATTCTAGATGTGTGTTTAGTATATTTTACATAGATTCCCACGTGCTTATTAATAATGGTTTGAAAACTGTTCTTATTTTTCATCTTGAAATAAAAGAAAAGAAGAAGTAAAAAAAAAGAGTATATAACATTATAAATAATGATAATAATCGTAGTTTATTACTGCAGATTTAAAGGAAAAACTAATATTGGTTGGTTAGTTGGTGTTGTTTAAGGGCGTAAAACCAAGGATAGTCATCAAAGCCCGAAAAAAAAGTAATATTTAAATGAGCGAAATGTTTGTTATACGTAAAGAACGACATTGATCAGCATTATAAAGGTAAATCCTGGATGAAATAATGCATCTTAATGAAAAAAGGGTCACGTGTAAAAATTATGGGGTGAGGCACCAGTAAATAACGAATTTCAAGGATAATGTAGGAATTATATTTAAAATATTACCCCTTTTGTTCCCAACTGAAATGAAAAATGGTTACTAAGGTACTTACTTACATTATATCGTGTGAGTGGAACTTTATCGACGTTTTTATATAGATGGTGAGGAACTGATTCTGCGATTAGGATTGGGGAATTAATTGCTACATCTATTGGAATTATTTTATTGGAAAAATAGTTTCGAATGCTAAACATTCATCTTCAGTTTTAAAAAATGTAAATTTTTTTCAACACAATGAATCAAAAATTGGTACTCACCTGAGGAGATCTAACAGATATCCATCGTGGAGGGGGGGGGGAGGGGAAAGAGGCAAGGTAGGTTAATATTTTGAGGTTTTTAGCTTGGGATTTCTCCTACGACTTACTGGATTTTTCCGTTCCTATTGGAAACGAATTTAAATTGGGGATATTGGAAATGTTTGTCTGGCCATCTAAACGTCTGGATCGGATTTAAACGATTTTATTATTCCTTATGATTCATAAATATTTAATCTTAGGCTATTTTCTACTTGATTTATTATTTTAACTCCCGATTAGATTATTAGATCTCCTCAGGTGAGTTGCAATGTTTGATTTCTTGTCTTACATCTTTGAAAACTTTTGTATATATAATCCATGTAACATAGTGCTGATGTGTTTTTTAAAAAAATTATGTTTTGATCTGAAGATGATTAGCATTCGAAAATAGTTTTCAAAAAAATAATTCGAATAGAAGTGGCAGTTAATTTATCAACCCTAATTGTATTGATCCATACCATCATGCGTACCTCAAGTGATTCTTCAATATTCCTTCACCATTTTCATTAAAGTTATTTCTGGTTTTTAGCACCAGTGACGCAGCTGTAAAGCAACGGTAACTTTGGTTCGTGGATTATTTTTACTATTATCATTGTTTATAATTATTTTATTTTGTGTACAGTTAAAATTTTTTTTTCTTTCGTTTCCATTTATTTTTCTTGTACTTATTTATAGGAATGGGGTCATAACCATCCATATTACTCATTGCCCTTGAGTGAGGTATATTGCTATCTTTACTCAATAAAACTTTACCGACTAAATTTCATAAATTAATTATTATATAATTATTAAAAAAAAATGTGAACTACTTTAACAAAAGTAAATAAAATATAACATCTAGAATAATAATTTTGTCTCCTAAAAAGGGTCTTGTTCAATGGCCAATTCAAGTCTAAATAAGACAGGATCGAACGTCTGGGTCACTCCTAGGGATTACTCTAATAGAGGAAAAGGAGCTTGCTCTGGTTTTATATAAAGACAAAGATCAATAAATGCCGTTAGGTCCAAATACTAAAATTATATGTAATATAAATTATTATTATCTGAAATTTATAGACAATAAATAAATTAATTTTATCAAACATTCTTATTGATGTTAATTTTTATACACTAGATTTTGTTTCTTAGCAAGTTGTAATAATAATCTGATTAAACATTCAATCCTTCCAATTCAAAATCCTCCGAACTATAGTAAATGTTCCTTTCTACGTTTCCAACAACACCCTACATAATTATCTCAATATACGTCCTCGAGCTCCATCACAACATTCCCCTTCATCCTAACTCACTAGCTCAATCATAATCCACTTCCACACATCCTGATAACTCCCCTCACAGACTATGACGGCAGTGGCCCCGAGATATTTATAAAATTTACTTATATTGGAGTTCTGGTAATGGCCAGCTTTTCTCCTCATGTCCTGAGCGAATGTACTATAGCGCTGTCACTTAGCCTCCTCTGAGTTTTCACACCAGTGAGGTAGCTGAGAGAGAAGAGCTGGGATCTATCTGTGCCTGGCATGCCCCTTCATAAGTGAAGGAACAGGTCTGGGGAGGGGGGTCCCTAGGATAGATGTAAATTGTAAATATAGTATAATGTATTTTTAACTTTTAATAAATGTTTTTTTTATTTTTTAATTAATCACGAAATCACCTTGCTACATTTCAAACCACACACTTCAAACTGATTTAGAAGTACTCACAGTAGAGGAACATATACACCTATAGATAGACCTTTATAGACGATTTCATGACAGACTTCATGGACGTAACATAATACTTATTAATGACATGTCCACGATTGATATACCTGGAAATACCCTCAGAAGGCTTAAAAGAAGCTGGATGAGAGATTTGCTCAAATAAATCTCTTTAATCCATGCCAGGAGGAGGTACTATTGAGTACTAGTCTCCCACACGCATACAAGGCCTGTAGTATTACAATTTCATCACATTCACTGATTGTTACCCTAATAATTGGTGTGAATCAAAATTTAAAAGAGAAAAAAAAATTAATTTTACTTTTTTTTTTTTTTTTTTTTTCTTTAAATCTTACTATTTCATTTTATGTATATTTTATATTGCTTAAGTATAGCATAGTTTTTATTTTCTCTTTTTTTAATTACTTTTTTTTTTTCTTACTGTACTTAATGTGTGAATGTAATCGTACGCCATCTATATTACTTATTGCCCACATTTGTGGCAGATTGCAATAATTGCTCAATAAGAGGTTTTTAAAAAAAAATCTGATTAAAATTTCCCGAATTTGAGATGAGATGGCGCGACTTTTAAACTCCGTAACATTTGGACTTAAGAAAATTTTTCTAAAGAATATTTAAACTATAAGAAAAAAACATTTATTATTGACTTTAGTTACAAATTATATATAAATCATTTGTTTACTTTATTCTTTATTATACATTATTATTACTTAATTCTTATTATAGCGAGAACCTGCAATCATGCTATCAAATTATTGAACAATAGCTAATACTTCTAAAATACTTTCTTAAAAGATCCATTAGGAGGAAGTTGAGAGCCTCTAGTACCTAAAGTAGGCTTTTCTAAAGCCCTTCTCTCTCCTCAAAGTGAGCACTCATTCTCTAGAACGTACTTAGCGGTTTTGTCATCTTCCAGGCAGAGGCGACATGTCCTGAATATTCAGATTCCTCCAGCTTATTTCATTGAATAGAAATTTCCAGGAAAAGTCTTCAAAAAACATTTTAATCTTCCATTATACCAAAAACATTGCACAAAAAAAAAACAATAACATAATATCGTATGAACGCCTTTAAAAGATAAACTTTTTTTCTCAAACTTCTTTAAAATTTCTAGTAATTTTATTTTTAAAAAGTAGAAGGAAAAGTTTGTATGTTTCGTGTAGAAAGTTTTTTTTACTTATTTTTAGCTTCAATAAAAGTTCAATTTAAGATTTTTAAAAAATTACGATTCTCAGCTTAATTAGAACAACGGTTCTCAGTTATAAGAAAATAACTATTTAATAATGGAACAACTGGGTAATACACATATGGGGGGGGGGGGGGGGGGGGGGGGGGGGGGGTAAGGCAATTTTGAATAGTTCCACAGGCTGCTATCATTTTTAAAAATAGATTTATTGAAATTTGTAATTGTTTAAAATAAAACACATCTGGTAAATATGCGGGATAGTTGACATGGCAATGACTTGCATGGATACTTGTGGTAGCGCTCCAAGAAAGTTCTATGATAAAAGGTCAGAGGCCATTTTCTTTTCCGAAAGGTCATCTTGAACTAGAGAGGAATCAACTCGAGAGAATAGTTGATGTGAGTGGTTCTGGAATTGATTATGAATGGATGGGTCTCTCGTTTGGGCTAAGTCAGCAACATTGGGGGCATTAAGGATTTTCAACCGTGAGGATTGAATACGAGAATAATAGAACGGTATAAAGGAGCCCCCAAACTCAACTTCTTATATCCATACAGGTGGGATTATATTCTTGTTGCCTTTTGCAATATATATTGAGAATATTTTTTTTTTGGTAAATACTGATGTAGACGGAAACGATGAGCGATGTGATGTCAATCATTCGATATCCGTATAACAAGGGGTTACTAAAATATTATAAAAAATACATAGAAGACAAGAAATCTTACTTTTAAGACAAAAGGTAAATATGATTTGTTTGAAGTTAAAAAATAAAAAACATATCACCGACTTCTGCGAATTTCAAAATTTCTAAAATAATATCGTCTGAGTCGATATTGAAGCAGAAATGAAATATTTAATAATTATTTTTGGCTTTGAAATAAAAAGAAAAAAAAATGTTTTCCATTCTTTAATTACATTACAATAAAAATTACATTAAAATAAAATATCACAGTCTCCTGTAGTTGAGAGTGATGTGCACAGTTATAAATATGGACATTCATCTCTACTGGCTGAGGGAGGTACTGAAGACTGGCGGCGAGGACTGCCAATGGTGCCTTTTGCTAATATAAGATAGCACTGTCGATTAAAAACAAAATCATTGTGTATAAATTAGTCATACGGCCATTACTGAAATACGCCTTTTATGTATGGACACCTGTGGCTCCAACTATAAAAAAAATAGAAAGGGTGCAAAATCTATGTATGAGAATAATAAACAACTAACCCAGATAAACAAACATAACCGACATGCTACTCGGATTAGCTTAAACAATTATTAAGCAGACATTAAGAAGATACATACACTAACGTACGTACCACATACTACTAGAATAATATTTAGCTAATAAGACATCCAAAAAATTGTTGGTTCAGTTTGAAATTTAATTTATTGAAACAAAAATAATATATAATTTAAGTATTCCGAAAAGTTAATTAAGTATGTATTTTAGTTTAGTAAATTGTATTATTTATTTATTTTTAGCAATTTTTTTATTTTTTTTTATTTTGTAGGTCTTTATTATTTTCCCTACTGTTGAAAATGCATTCCAATTTCTATCTATTATAGCTAAACTCACTATGCAGTTTAAATTGTTTTATTACCCAAACATGTATTAATATCTACTTTGTTACAATTGTAAACTGTTCAATTTCATTTGAACAAAACGATTTATTATTTTTTTTTTTCACAGTGATATTCGGAAAGCGGAGATCATAAGCTACGTTTTGAAGTACTTTCAGTCATGCACGCTTTTAGATGACATGTCATAGTGCCCATCTGTCTTAGGTGGAGTTTGTGTAAATATGGGCCCCAATTACCCGGGTAAGTTCAAGTGCAATTTCTCCACCCGACATATCTCCTGTTCGCAACATTAAGAAGAGAAAGATTACTCGTGGACGCAGAGCAGCAAGGTACAGAAGCCTAATCACCTTACAATAATCGGTTGACCTAGTCGATTGACAACAGTGCTTTCAAGACGTCCTTGGGTTTTCCCGGCGTAAGAGACCATCCAGGCGCCAGGGGTAGGAAAACGAAAGGCCAAAAAAAGAAAATTCGAAAATTCAAACCTATTCGATTTGAAGAGGGCCTATATTTACACCCAAAGTTTTCTGGTGTTACGTTAAAAGCTTTTTGTAAATCGCCGATATTGAAATGAAATAATTGTTTACCTTTTCGCATTTAACTAACTTGTTGAAGTAGTCAATGAAACAGAAAAATTCGAATGTTTCAAGTTATAAGTAACATTAAATAAAAAAACAAAATAGGGTGCCCATATTTACACCTTTCCCTTTATATGAAACCAAATAAAATTGAGATATAAAAAATAAAGTAAAGTAAAAATAATTATAATGATCTATTAATAATTTTCATTCAGGCAGAGAACCACTAAACCAACTTCTCCCAAGTTGAGGTGTTAAAAGTATCAGGAGATCCCAGCACTCCTTTCTCATCGCGTAACTGGTTGTAAGCCAGTGGAGGCTCAGTTAGCGTTTTTTGTTATATTATTGTTTTTTAATGTAGTCAATTTTTCTCTCACGAGAAGTAAACAAAAAAACATAACCAACCATAAGTTTTATTTATATACCAAAAAAGTCTACACTGCTAAATTCTCCACTGATTTTTTTTACCCAGTGATGCAGATCAGATAAAATCGCTGGGATCTCTTTGAACCTGGCTTGTGACTCCATAAGTAGAGGGGCGGGTTTGGAATGAGAAAATTCTATGAGTGTATATTGTAAATAAAATATCATTGCATTTTTAACTTTTAATTTAATTAAATTTTATGGAAAACTTATGGAAAACAATAACAATAGTAAATTGTTTTCCATAATTTTTATTTATATATTTTACATTATAGATATATTACTCATTTAGTTCTTTTTCTGTTGTTTTTTTTTCTTTTCTCTTTTTCATTTATTTCTTATAGTACATATTGCGAAAATGGAATCAAAAAGCCATTCATCGTACTTATTGCCCACATTTGAGGCAGATTGTAATACTTACTCAATAAAAGTAAAAAAAAAAAAAAAAAACTTAGTAAAGAATGGTTTTGATTTACAGAAATGTTCAGGGTTTATAGGTAGACAAATGTCTTTTATAATAAAAAGGACATTTCTTTTTTAATCATAAAAGTGATTTATGGTATCATAAATTCCCATACAGAAATATAGAAATAGAAGAATTCTAAAGGTCACAAGCTAGCAAGTATCAATATAGAAACTGAATTTACTGTCCCTTTTAATGGGGGAAATGCTCTACTCTCAGGGACTGCTATTATTCAGAGACCAGGAAATAAATGGAAGCTAAATTGTGTACGACCCATCCAGTGCAGAACGGTATACTCAGGACAATGAGCGCTGATATATTTTTAGCCACAATAGATTCAAAGGAATTCTTTGCATTATTCTCCCCAGTCGAAATAAAAACCTCATGTAAACTGAGCTTGCGTAAAATGGACAAAGCTGAGTGGAAAAATATTTTTCTTGGAAATATTTCCTTAACATTAGTTAAATGAAAAATTTATATGAATAAAGATGATGTTGTATACGACCCAATTTTATTTTATTTTATTTTTTCAGGTAAAAAGTTTCATTTTTCTTTACTTTTTTATGTCCCCATATTCTTTAACGAGAGCACATGGAAAGTATAAGGAGTATGGAAAACATTAATTTTACAAAAGTAAGCTGTATTTAAAAAAATATATATATTAAAATTATGACATTTTAAATTGATATGCAGTTTTGCATAAGATGTGGTATATCTCTTTAGAATTTATTTAAAAACCCTTTCGAATGCAAAACGCAATGAACGCAAAGCCTTGATATAAACCTTAATTTTCATTTTTAAAAAACTATTGAATATTATCTGCCTCAAATGTCGGCAATAGGCAATGTGGATGGTTTTATGTATCAACTCCCACGATACGCACATAAGAAATAAATGAAAAAGAAGAACATTTTGAGAATAAAAAAAATCTTGACAAAAGAAAACTTTAGATCCCTTCCAAAAGATATATCCATGTGAAAAAAAAAAAAAAAAACGTAAGGGCTGTTTACATGTTTATCTACCTAAAACTCATATCGAAATCAATAAGAACTCATAATACTAATTTACGACAAAATTCCTTGTTTATAAAAAATTATGTTTTTAGACATACGGATATTAAAAACACAGTTTGAAAATACGGCTTAGCCATGAAGCGTTATCCAAAAAAGAAAGAACGAAAGAATTTTTATATATATATATATATATATATATATATATATATATATATATATATATATATATATATATATATATATATATCAATTTATTGATATTTACAACTGTACAAATATATCAAGTAAGTGTGTTGATAAAGATTGCAATAACATATCAAAACTTATAAAGAACTACTCATCAGTAGAACTTCAATAAAGATTCTATACTAGAAGATGCCTAGACCGTATTATTTGAGAAACTAGTGGTTATGGAGCTTACTATGAAAGGATAGGTATCTGGTGTGGGCTAAATCAGCAACATATGGCACATTAAGGTCTTTATGGATAAGTTTAAAATGGTATTGGTGACAAAGTAAGGAGTATTGAGGATTTTACGAAGGATTTTGGATTGTAAGGATTGAATACGTTCGAGTCCGACAGCAGAAAGTTTATATTTTCCGTTTCAGCCGTGGGTCTAATTTGAGGTCGGGAGACCCTCCTGGGGAATACCCATCCTCCTAAAAAGTGGTTACCCTTAATTGGGGAAAAACCCGCCGGTTGAGCGTAAATTCTGGCCAAATCACCTCTTTTCACAACCGTTGGCTCAGAAACAGTACACCTTACTTAAGTACTAAACCCGAGACCCTTCATGGGTTGTAAGTTGTACAGGTTTATTTATAAGGATGTGTTATTAGCTCATTCCTTTTTAAAAAATTGTAACTAAATTTCTTAACGGGTAATATATGACGTTGTTTATTAAAGGTATATAATTGTATTTTATTCATTCCTTTATGGATAGGTTGCTAGTTTTTTCGAACAGATCAGGAACATTTGAACATGGAAAAACTATTCTTAATTGTAACTATGTGTACATGTGAAATGAGGATAATACCAGAAACGTAAAAACACTATTATATAATATTTAGATTTATAAATAAATAAAAATATATTAATATTAATAAGGAATATCGTGGAGAAGACCTGAACAAAGAATTAATTTCGTTTAATGTAACTACTTGTTCGTTTGCCTTTTCTAATTTAAATATAATTTCCTTTTTTCTTTTTTTTTTTTTTTTTTTTGTAATGGTTATGTTTTTTAATTAGTGATATTAAAATACCCTAACCTTTATCTTTTATTTAATATCTGAATTGGAATTGAACTTCAATTTCCATTCTAATTAAGGATCGGCTTTTGAGGATATTGCATATTTGAATAGGGGCAACATTCAATTAGAAACCGCCAAAGAACTTGAGACAACTTAATTTTGAGAAGAAGAAAGGGAGGGAAACAATAGTTGAGCCTGGGGGGGGGGGGGGGGGTAAATCCAATCACGAATAGGAAGCGATGGTCCTATTCAGTAGCTAGATGGTTGAAGGCGATATTGCCGACCAAGCAATCATCCTATCCTTTTCAGCTTTCCCTATGCAAGAGCCCGCCATCCTTTAATGTTTATAAGCGGCCGACCGTAGAGAGAAATATAGCGGGGCTTATTTCCCCGAAGAGATGGCATCTTATTGAGAGGAGAAATGAGGGGGATCCAGGCCCCCATCGGGTGCCCTTCTGAAAGATGACCCCATTAGCCCAACTCCATGCTTGACTCTTTTCCTTATTACTGCAGCCATTGCAGATATTTTTGGACCATCAACCTCCTAACAAGCTTTTTCATCCTTTCTAGCCTCGATTCGGCTTTTATCAATCCCGATGACGTTTTGTCGTCGGTCTAAGTAGGTCCAATTCAAGTGCTAACAATCCAATCCCTACCCCCCCCCCCCCCCCCCCCCAATAAAAAAAAAGTAATTTATTCGTAATACTGTATTCTTCATTCAAAATGAGTTATACGTAATGAAGGTCCTGCCTGCCACGTGCGATGCCTCAAAACAAATATTTTGAATATCTCCTGTCATAAAGTTTAAAATTGGGCAACAGTATTTTTTTTTTTAATTTTATTAATAATTACAGCCCTAAAATAATAAAGTAAATAAATTAGCGGAGAGGTAAATATGATTACAAATCAATAAAAGTATATAAGAGTGTCCGTTGGCTCTCTTTTATTTAGATCACTCAGAGAGTGATCAAAAATTGAATGAGAAGAAAGAACAGAGACTATTGGGTTCTTATTAGTATGGATGAATATAGGTATTTGGTTCTTTATAAACATGCGGTCATTATAAGGAAATTCCGATTAACAATGTATGAACGCCTAAGGTATTTATCCATATTTTTCCCCGACATTCCTTTAATTCTGTTAATTCGATCTTTAAATGAATTCTTCTAACATCTTTGAATAATATTTATTATCTTAGAGCCCATGATTTTATTTAAAACTTATTAAAAACTACTTTTAAACATTTATTATAACTCAATATTACGCCACAAGTTAAATATATGTTCGTGTTTAAGTTTTGTCGTAAGAATGGTGTCATAACAGGGTAGTTAACATTATTAAGGTAATCCCAGCAAATAAACTTTACCCTCCTTCGAAAACTTACCTCATCCTGTACTCCTGTATCCTTTAATGGTTTACCGTTAAATAATGTGGAACAAATACGATACCTTGGGTTTTATCTGGACCAGAGACTTAACTGGAACTACAGTGTCTGCTACAGCACTTACTTCGCGAACGTTCAAATCACCATATTCACAACAAAAAACTCATCTATATAACGATTATCAGACCTATTTGGACTTACGGTATAGAGTTATGAGAATCCAC
The DNA here is from genome assembly GCA_003667255.2 of Euschistus heros. NCBI lineage: Eukaryota > Metazoa > Arthropoda > Insecta > Hemiptera > Pentatomidae > Euschistus > Euschistus heros. The sequence continues at coordinate 1,988,686 of RCWM02000095.1, forward strand.
GAAACCATCGAATACTTCCCGCATCCAATCCAAAATCCTTCGAAAAATCCTTTACGCTCCTTTCTTTGTCACAAATGAAATGATCCGCAATGACCTTCATATCCCACATGTTGCTGATTCGGCACGAACCAGATACCTTTCCGTTTATAATAAACTCCTCATCCAAATCTACTTGTTGCACAACTTTCTTTCCATTCCATTACTGGCAATCTTCCGAGCCTTCTGAAAAGGAGATGGCCTCGGGATCTTCTTCTTTTGTATATATTTAATAAGAGTACTACCAATGGGTAGTTCCTCTACAAGTTTTATACATTTCATTATTTTTCATTGTAAACCGCTTATTTACTAGGTATATTTGTAACACAGTTGTAAATTTCTATTAAAAAAAGAAAATAAATATTTCGTCTTAGTGATAAAGCATTTTTTTTTTTTTTTTTTTTTTTTACAGACGTCAAGGTTCTGTTTCTGATAATGAATTTGTTTATGACTACTTCAAAATTTACTAGAAAAATATTCAAAGTTTTCAATGAACTAAAAAATACATTTAAAATGCAGTAATTAAAACTATTTGAACATACGCAGTATTTGACATTGACGCTTCACCAAACCTATTTATCTCGTATCGAATCCGAAATAATTCGAAAAATCCTCAATCCTAGTTATGTCAGAAATGACCTTAACGTTATTTTAAATAATAATTGTTTTGTTTACATTCGTTGATCATGCTAACAGGTGCCACATTTAAAGCATTTTTAAATTGTAAATTCTCCTACTGAATATAAATCCCTTTAATGATTGTAGGTTTACTGTGGTGAGGGGAGGGATAAGTTGTTAATATAGCCTGGCTAGGAAGGACTGAAGGGATAATGTAGTTAAGGGTGTAACCTTTATGCATAAAGGGCTTTTACAGGGCCAGCTCGGGACCTGGTTTAGTCAAAGCTTCAATTTAACTCCCTTGAAGATGCTAGCCCTCTGTGCAACACTTGACCCATTTACTTTTTTAAAAAATGTTAGAAAACGGTTTATGAAAATTTATGAGGTTAACGTTTTTTCACCATAAATCCGATTGACACATCTACAATTAAGGTTTCTTTTGCTATAACAATCAAAAAAGACTTACAAAACGTTGTAGTACATCTTCAGGCTCACTGTCTCTCTCTTAGTTAACAGTGTGTAGGATTTTTCTGAGCTGGAAGTCCTAACAATTGAATCATGCTCATGATATTGGGAGATTAAACACAAAACGTAGTTTATACGTTATATTCTTATGAGTATAAGGTATATACTTAAGAATTTATATTTTCCTTTTTGTATGCTTGTTAAAATACTAGAGTTTTAATGATAAACAAATAAATCTTCAAATATTAGCTAAATTAGATTGTTCATCAAAATACTCTCTTAAAGAAAAATGTTGTTTTATTATGTTTTAAATTGTGCTGAACACGAATCCGAACTCAAAAAATGTCAATCAGGTACTAATTTTTGTCAAATTTGTTTAGGGTCGTAAAATGCTGTATTAAAACAAAAAAAAAATTCGACATTTCAAGCATTTTTTTTTTTATCCTTGAAAGCTTTAACAAAAAATTAAAAAACCTATTTGATTTTGAAATTTTTATAATGAATTACAAGATAAAAACATTAGGAGAGCATAAGTATTAGGATTTGTTGCATAAATGACATTATTGAAAAATTGCCTTTATCATTAAAGGCCATGGGTTGCAACATGTCCTCAAAAATGCATTTTTTGCATTGCCATTTGAACTTCTTCCCTGATTTAGATGAACCCGGAGAACGATTTTATCAAGAGATAGCACAAATGGCAATAAGGTACAGCGGTAAATGCAATAAAAAGATGCTTGTCGACTACTGTTGGACAACGTGAAGACACGTGATTTAGAGAACAAAAGGAAAAAAATATTCACATAATTTATGGTCAGTATCAAATAATATCATTTATATATATTACTGTTTTCCACCAAAAAAAGTGTTATTTGTTGTGTGTGCTATTTCTTTTTTTTTTTTTTTTTTTTTTTTTTTTTATACAACCTCCAGTCTTTAAAAATGGTGCTTGGTAGATTTTTTTTTTATTATTGATTCGAATTCAGCACACTTGTAAATATAAAAGTTACAAATAATGTTCATGGGAGTGAAAAAATAAATAAATAAATTATACGCTATTACAGGTTTTTCAAAAATGATGCTATATAGAATTTTTTCTATTTTTCTTGTCTTCAAATTCAAGTTCAACATACTTAAAAATATAAAAATCAGAACCAATTACACAGTTTTTAAGTTTTTTTATATTTGCAGATCTTAGTTTCTAAGGAAGGCTAGTATATGTGAATATATATGTATGCATATATTATTTTATTTTATTTTCTTAGTTTGTTAATGCACTAAAAAAAAAAAAAAAAACTCGTCACACCGACAGAATTACAAATAAAAATCCTTGCTCTTAAGCTTTACAGCTCTCTTAACGGAAAATAAAAAGTCGTCATTGCAATGGAAAATATAAATTTTAATACTATGATATGACTAGGTTTTATCACCATCCACGTGGAAGGAAAAGTTATGATCTGTACTTTCTCATAACACTAAAACAGAACATAAATTTGTAACTGTTAACTTGACAACCTGCGATAACAGGCCCGTTACATTATTTGTGTTATCATTTCAACATTTTAAGAAAAAAAAAATTCATTTCAACTAATATAGGATCATACTTCGATAAACATTCATAAAGTCAGTTTTGCTCTCCGGTTTATTTAAACGATTACCTCTCAAAAGCGGTTTATTAATTCGTGGGATATTGAGTGCATCAAAGGCAGTGGTTTGATATACGAACCAAAAAGCCAATCAAATTCGCATTAGTATGTAAAACAAATATATATTGAGTGAGGGGGCTTTGTGGACTGGAATGAATGTCAAATATTTCGCTGTTAAGAGAAACAATTTTAATAGGAAATACCTTAATAAAAATGATTGGTTCTCGTATTGGCATTGTTTTATTGGATGGATCCCCAAATATTATTCCATACAATTCTCTCCGTTATTAAAATAGCTTTAATAAAGTATGACGAACATACAGGGTAACTTTGTTTAAATAGATTCTCATGCAGTTTATTCCTGAATTTCTCTAAAAAGTTTTTATATATTAATAATGTATGCATACCTACAATATTGTTATTTTAATTAAATTTTATTCAAAAAAAAAAAATTAAAAAGGGAGAAAAGGCTCATAGGTTTACCCTTTATTTTTACTTAATTTCTGGTGATCTTTTAACCCTGTAAGTTAACTTACCTTAGAAAATTATACTATTTATTATAGTATTTAATAAAAGAGAGCATTAGATAGGTAAAACACATAAAACTGAAGAAATTTCTTTGTTCCGAATAGTCTCATTTACTGATATTATAAGTTTTGTATGTTTTCAGAACTGCTGATGAGTTTTTAGCATTCGAAAATATTCATTAAATAAAAAATACCAATAGAAGTCCCAAATAATTCATCAAATAACTCAATGTTCTTTACATGTTTTTCTATTTTTTTTTTTTTTTTTTTTACATATTTTAAAAATTGTACTCACGTAATTGAACTTGAGATCTTGATGCATGTAGTCCACTCCTGAAAAAAAAAAAAATTATAATATAATATGCATAATATTTACGGAAAATTGACGAATTGCAAGGGATATAATTACGAAATTTACAAAATAAAAGTGAAAATATAAAATTTAACAAAACAATTGTTAATGTTGTCGACAGAATTTCAGGAATCCATTAAAAACTAATTAAAAGTTGATAAGAAATTATAGGTTATTTTTAAAAGTATTTTACGTTCCGTCAACAAGCCACTTCTTGATAAGATAATGTAATGGAAGATAAAATCAATTGCGTAAAAAAGTTACTCCTAAATCGATCAAAAGATCGGCGTAGAACTTATTCGTTCGCATGTTTGAGATTTTTTTAGCGTAAAACATTATAGTTGTCAACGCTCGTTTAACCTTTATTGCAATTAAAACATATATATATATATATATTTATATATATATATATATATATAAACAGAACCAAATCAAGTTTAAGATTTAGCTATATTTTAGGATAGAGTTCTTATTTGTACAGGAATTTTATAAGTTCATCTATTTTTTTTTCATCCTTTTTCAGCGCTACTAAAACGTTTGGAGGTATTGGCGATTCATTGAAGTGTTTTGGTATAGTAAGGGCATTCGTTAAAAATATGGGCTTCTGAAAAACTACAGCTATACATCTCAAAATTGGGAGGAACCCCCTTGGTTATTAGGCGAATGAAAATAAAAAATGAAAACCTAAAAAGGTGAAGGTGTGTTAGTCTTGTATCGCCAATCCTTAATAGTGCTAGGATTACTTCTTCTGTACGGTTGGTACGGCAGGAACTGCTCCATGGTCTTATGCCCTTCTTTATGAATTTAAGTTTACTTCTGAGCCTATGGTCCCACAATGTCTGTCTAGATGGTCTGAATACATGTTATTCATGGATATTAAGGCGCTAAGTGAATCTGACACCCCTATAACATTTTCAATAGGCGACATCAAGGTGTATCGTAGAGCCATGGCGATGGCATTAACCTCAGCTGTATGAACTCTGCAAAGTATAAATGCATAAATTTAGATTTATGAGTTGTTTCAGGAGTGACAAATGCCGAGGCTGCTGATGCATTCGACCTGGATCCGTCTGTGAATATTATGTCATGTCTCAGAATATTAGGCATTTCTGCCTATCGATGTGTGGTATCGTTGTTTTTTTTGGACTGCTGTCGAATTGTGTTGGAAAATCATAGTTTACCCAACAGATTGAATGGTGAGAATTACTAGGATTTGTTTCAGAATATCCTACTATATCTCCTGAATAACATGTATTCAGACCATCTAGGAATACATTGCATCCTAGGTTTTCTTAAGACGATTTATGAAGCCGGAACATCGGTGCACTTCATTTGGCTACCAGGTAATATTGGCATAAGCGAAAATGAAATGGCTGATAAAGCAACAAAAGAGGCTCTATCCATTTCAGAGTGTGATAAAACCTTTTTCACCTAGTTTCACCCAATTTCTTTTTTTTTTTTAACTAACAGGGACTCACCCTGTATGTATATATATATATATATATATATATATATATATATATATATATATATATATATATATATATATATATGTATATATAAAATAATTCTTGATTATTAAATATTTTTTAAATATATTTTTTATTTTTGAAGAGAAAAGATTTGACCCCGGTTGGGATTTGAACCCAAGTCTCCACCTCTCTAGCGTGGTGCCTTATCCACTAGGCCACCGAGCTCGTATCCGAACCAGGGAATCAGGGGAACCAGGGTATGGATCAGTGAAGAGAAAAGATTTCCCTGGTTCGGATACGAGCTCGGTGGCCTAGTGGATAAGGCACCACGCTAGAGAGGTGGAGACTTGGGTTCGAATCACAACCGGGGTCAAATCTTTTCTCTTCAAAAATAAAAAATATATTTAAAAAATATTTAATAATCAAGAATTATTTCATAATTTAATATATAGGACAGCTCGTCAATAGATCCATTTAAAGTAATGTTCAAATTGAACATTCATCCCCGAATTGTACGTCGCAATTGCGAGTTCCCGGGGGTATGGATCAGTGAAGAGAAAAGATTTCCCTGGTTCGGATACGAGCTCGGTGGCCTAGTGGATAAGGCACCACGCTAGAGAGGTGGAGACTTGGGTTCGAATCCCAACCGGGGTCAAATCTTTTCTCTTCAAAAATAAATATATATATATATATATATATATATATATATATATATATATATATATATATATATATATATAACCAATAAATTACGGCTGGCATTTTATTCCAAATCTCAATATAGTGTAGTTGAGAGGCTTTGTGTGCTGTATCAATTTCAAGCAATTGTTATAGGTTGTAGTTTCGTCTTGGCACGATCGGGCAAGATAGATACTAAGTTAGAAACTTTGAGCCACCGGTTCAGTGCGGCTTTAGCTGAGTTGCAGATAGGTTAATCTGTTCGCCAAACTTCGGAACCATTACTAAAATTTAGGGAACATGACAGCTAAAACTTAGGCTGCGTTTGGCCCATGACCTCTTGTATAAACATTTTGATACAGCGGGATATTTTTCGCTTTTAGAATTTACCTCTAATTCTCAGCCTAAAGCAAACAATTAACGAAAAATAAAATTGTATGCAATAAATACATTTCTTAAAGGACTTCGGAGGTTCTTTTTATGTTGAGCTTATAATCGGCGTTAATGTTTTATTTCAGAGAGCAATCGACACCATTGCTATATGTTCAAGAAAAAAAATAACCAAAATAATTCTGTAACTTAACTAAATAAAATTTACATTATATTAATGAACTGATTTAATATCAATATATTTAAATATAAATAAACACCGTCTTTACGGCGTATGCCGATGACATTCAATTCTCAAATACTCTTCTAGGCGTCTGAAAATAAGATGGCATAGATACCTCCTAACTCATTATAACAATAATTCACAGGTTTCAACCAAACCTTATAATCTTTGACGCTCTTATTTATCTTTAATTATCTACATCCTTTGATAATATTTGACTGATCCTTGTTGAACAGATTCGCTACCTAGAATTCTATCCGGGCCAACATTTTACTTCTCATACAAGAAAAAAAAACAGCTCTTCATTTTCGACTACTCCAACATTTACTAGACAAGCGTTTAATGATAATAATTCATAACAAAAGATTCATTTAAAGTAATTATGCCTTTGGGCATACGGATTTATGCTATGGGTTTTGTCCGTAAAATCCGAAAAACCTTATTGGACCACGAATAAAATGATCAAAAACGATCTAAACACTATGGGATATTGAAAGATGACCAAATGTAGATTTTACCAAAGTGCTACTAATGGGTAGTTTCATTACAAGTAATTGAAATGTTATTTTAATAATTTTGTACATATTAAGTTGATGCATATATTGTATATATTTGTAAATATCAATAAAGGGATGAAAGATAAAAGAAAAAGTTAAAATCAACAATTATCATTGAATTGTTATTCCTTTGATTTTATAAGATATAGAGGAAAAATCAGATATTAAGATACAGGAGACACAGAGAATTAAAAATCTTATTTTATGATTTAAACGGATTATTTATTTATTTTTTTAATATAACTCTGTTATAAAACTTATTATTTTAATTTAAAATGTAGGGTTTCAATAATTAGCCGAAGTGGCAATAGATGTTTACCCTATCTAATCTCTTTGTAATTCGCCTCTCAATACTGTTACGTCATTGCTATAGAAAAATGATTTGGCTATGATTGCACTATTCTATCATATATTATATAAATTTTAAGATTGTTTCTTTATAAAAAGGTTTTTTTCAATCAGTGTATTCTTAATGGTAATTAATATAATATAGTATAATATAATGCATAAATAATTATTGTTTGCAAATGAAAAATAATCTTTATTCAAACTATTCACTGACAAATAAGAATAATGCACAGTAAATGATATTCTTGCCTGGATGTAATCATTTACAAAACGGTGGATATCGCATCTAGAATATAAAAAAATATTTATACATAAGCTTTATTTATACCAACCGAGCTAGTGTCAAATGTTTGCGGGTTAAAAAATGTTGCAGAAAAAAACTATCGACACCCAGCCAAAAGACACATCCTCGTCAAAATTCATCCTTTACAAAGTAATAATAAAAAATGTACTTACAAGATTAATAGAAAGCGAATTTTTTTTTTTAAATTGCATGTTATATGACGAAATTTTTATGATTTTCTAATTACTAAAATATATGTATAATAATAATTACATCTGTGTTATCTAATGACTATTAGTTCGGTGAACTAGGAATAAGAGGAGAATATTATTTTAAAATATAATTATTTATTTTTCTATTTTTAATGTAATAACTGTTACAAAATTAATTATTACATATATTAATTAATAATTAAGTGAAATTTTGCTCTTTGAATAGTATATTCCGCATTGTACATTGTTGGATGTATTTGCTATAGGAATATTCATACGAGCAACACAATGTTTACATTTGTTTGTTAACTTTAGCCTGTTTATGTAACAAATTCAAACAATGCCCACATTATAATCTCAACTAATGTACGGTTTACCTTCTATTGTTTGAATATTCATGGGCCTATCTTATTCAATCATACTCCAAGTATGGAACAATAGTTTTGTGGTAACCGAAATATGTTATTAAATAATTCACATTCAAATTTATTTTAATATTTAAAAAAATCTTCAAGCGCTATTCCGTATCGAATAGTTCTCTCATTGGGATTATTTGAACTAATTAAATTGAAACGAGACCGTTCACTGTTTTTATTAAACAAAAACAAATATGAAAAAATATACTATATAACATATTCATATTTATTTTAAATATGATTAATTATATATTAATATTTATCGTTCCGAGTACTCTTGAACTCACTCAACTTCCAATATGTAAGGGATAAAAAGTGGAATATTTAAATATAAAATCTTTCTTAACTTTGTATTGGAAATTCTAGGAACGGAAACCATGAAAATAAAACTCCTAATGATTTCGAAGAACGATGGTGAATGAGTTGACAAAAAAATCTGTTATTTGCTTTTTTTAATTTTTCTATATAATCTCTTACTTTTCCTCAAAGGAAACTTTTTTATTGATTGTAGAAATTTCTTAAGGAGTTATGCTTGTCATTACTTATAACGTTATACATATATTACTTGTAAATTATACTTGGTAACTGAACCGACATTATCATGATTTAATTTTAATGCAGTATTTTATATAATTTGTAATTTATGTAAATAAATTAAGTAGAGTTTAAATAATCAGATGCAAATATTATATATTTAGTTTATTTTAGGATGATTTAAATATAAAATGCTTGAGTCTCTTAAACCGCAAATAAAAATCGTCATCGTTCTATTAAGAGCAACATTATCATTATTATGTAATTTTATAAATAACTACATAATAACGCATAAATTTACTTTTCCTTTTTTCCAACTGATTTATTAGCTTTGTTTTCCAGAATTCAGAAATATTTGGATGATATCAGTGTCTGGGCATGCCTGCACAAATTAACGTTAAACGCAGCAAAAACTAAAGCCGTAGCCACAGGATCTCATTCCCTCCTCCAATCAAATGCCAACTTTCTTATTTCATTCTTAAATGGCTATCCAATAGCTTTCCATCCTTCAGTTGAAAATTTTGGCCTAACTATTAATCAAATACTTTCTAGGAAATTCCATATTGCAGAAATCTCCCGTCACCTCCTTCCCCTACTCATATCTAAACACCTATTCTCCTTTATCTTACCCTAATTTGACTATGGTCGAGTGATATATGGCTCTCGAGGGCAGATTAAAACGGATCAAAAAATCGCTTTGTAATGTTTGTCTTTGGAACTTCAAAATATCCCCACATTTTCCAACTTTTGACTGAGTTAGGTTTGCTGTCCCTATAGTTCCATGGAGAATACTTCCTTAGTGCATACCTCTTGCAAGGAATGAACACCGACATTATCATCTTTGAATTTTACTATGAACAATGTTCTGCAATTCAAGTACTCAACCTAAGAACTTTGTTTTTTTAAATTTAATTCTACAAATTCGCGCACGAGTCCTGATTTCCTCAAAGAACAAGCCTTCCATCAGCCACGCAGTCCGTCAATCGCAGTCTGAGCCTTCCAATTCTTCTCTTTCCGTGTATTTGTATGGCTAGTACACTCTTGGAAATGTCTCCTTCAGACATACGTGCCTCGTGTCCAATCCACCAGAGTCTTCCGACCTTAATGACCGAGACCACATCAAGATCATCATAGAGTGTGTACACCTCTGTATTTGTGCCCCGTCTACATTCATTCCCGAAACATAACGTTCCAAGGATTCATCGAAGAACTTTCCTTTAAAAAATTCTTAATGTCTTATCATCATCAGACTTTGTTGTTGTCCATGTTTTAGATGCATGTGTGAGGACAGGTCTGATCAAGGTCTTATATAGTGTGAACTTCGTTTTCCGGACACTAACCTACTGGTCAGCTGCTTTCTGAGGGCAAAGTAGCACTTATTAGCTGCTAAGATCCTCATCTTAACTTCAGCACCTATGTGGTTTTTTACGTTGACCTGCGAGCCGAGGCAGGTAAATTCAGACACCTGCTCGAATTCGTAAGGCCCGAATGGTATCTTTGTTCCATTCAACAGTACGGCATGGCTGGTATCCATATCCTTTTTTTTCTTTATTAATTTTTAGACCAAAGCGGTAAATAGCTGTCTCAAGGGCAAGGAATGCCTCGGTCACTGTTCTGCGAGAGCCAATCTAAGAACGACTCCAATGATTCTTTTTTGTTCTTCCAACCTCTGAAATTATCTCCCTCATTGTATTCGCAAAGCTTGTTCCCTCGGAACGATACATTCCTCTCCCACCTCCTATTCCTACGGACTTACGTTCTCTAGTTTTATAGATTCCCCATGGCATATGCCAGACATAAAATAATAGCCTAAATTTAGGTTTTTATTATGATGATGCTTTCAATTTTGTATAGATAATTTTTAATTTTCTATTTTTCTTTTTCTTCTTATCATTTTTTCTGTTCCCTCTCTATAATTTTATTTATAGTATTTATATTGACTATTTGTTTGTTCGTTTAACGCCACTTTACGCTGCTATGGCTAATCGGACGATGCTACGGTGAGAGTCCTAAATTTTGCCTATCCAGGCTATTCTATTAGAATAGGGATCTTTAACGAGTACCTGACATCGCACAGGCTCGGGACCCCCATTTTACGTCCCTTCCGAAGGACGGCATAGCTAAGGATTTTTTACTCCCTTTAAAAAATCCTAAGGTCATCTGCCGTGCTGCGAACCCGCGATATTGGGTTAAGTAGGTTGCTATTATTGACTATTTTTCTTATTTCTTATTTTTATTTTGCATCTAGTTTTTTTTTTTTATATTATAACGTAAATCTGTATTTAACTTTATTTATCTTATTATATTTTAAAAATTTGTATGCCAAATATGAATTTACTTTCTGTTATGTTATAATGAAGAGACATTCAAATTGAAATTTTCTTTCTATTACATCTATTTGAAGTTACCTAAACATATGTCAATTTTCAAACTATTCGCAAAAGAAGATTCTGATAAGACCGATGAACGTCTCTTAAATAATTTAAGAAACATAAACCTCATGTAAATTGTAATTAAATACCAAATTTGGTAGGAACGGTTTGTTAACGTACTCAAATTGTCAAACGCAAATAATTATACATATCTAAATCCAGCCTAGTGCAAACTCGATCCACTTCCTAACCGATAAACCGATACTCAATATCTCATTCCCCTTGGCAAACATCAATTACACCAAATAACTTTCTCAATTAAGGATCGGATTCGAAATGAAAACCAACTCATTAGTGGCTCCGAAACCTGTCAAGTGAGCCAACATCGGATCGGGATTCCCATTTGAATGATAAATAAACCAAAACGAAAAACGAGAGCGCTCATTTCACCAATATATGTTAATTATGTGTTATTTAAATCTTGCTAAGTTTGTAACCAACTGATGATAAAAAATATTAATAACTAAAATATTAAAAAATGTATCTTATATTATTATTTTTTTTTTTTTACTAAAAGTTTCGTAAAATTTAAGATGAGTCGAAAGATAAAACATTACATCTTCAAAAAATTATTGAATCCTTCCACTTCAAATCTACAAGACGCAGAATTCGTAATTGCGGCAGATTTTAGTATTTATCAAAATATAAGAATTGTTACAGAAAAAAACAACAAAAAAGAAACTAGGTTATTTTAACTTAATATTCCTTGAATTATAGTTAGTAATCTTAGGCAATAAGAAGAACCTAACAGTCCATTTCCTTTTCAGATGATTCTGAGGGTTATCGGCGTTCTTGATAAAAGAGGAGTTAGATACTAGAGAATAAAATTGATATTAGTTTTTTTTTTTTTTTTTTTTTTTTTTTTTTTTTTTTTTTTTTTTTTTTTTTTTTTTTTTTTTTTTTTTTTCACGAAAAGGCCATAGAGACCACGCGAATATTATGAAGATGGATTTTTAATTCTGTTCCTTCTCATCATCCATATCTCCTTCATTCTTTCTGATTGCCTCTGTCTCCTCTCCTCCGTCCAGGCCATACCCTCCTTCGGCTCCTTCCTGTCCACAAGAACCGCTATTGCTTGTAGTTTCTTCCTATATTCTTCTCTATCAAGGCAGTCACGTTCCTCAATCCTTAGTTTGCTAGTCTCCTCTTTTAGCTGTTTTATGTATCCCTGTGCACACTATTAAGTCTTTCCTCAGGCATTCTTACCATATGTCCATAGAACTTCAGTCTCTTAATTCTTATATCCGTCTCTATGTTCGTTGTTTCTTTGTAGATCTCCTCGTTTGATCTTAACCTGTATCCTTCCTGGGTTTTCCAAGGGCCGTAAATTCTCCTTAGGATCTTTCTTTCTACTTTCAGCATTCTTTCCAGGTTAGGGAGGTTCATGGTCTCTGTCCCATATAGTATAACTGGCTTTACTACAGTATTGTATTACCTGATCTTTGCATTTATGGACAGGCTCTTTTTATTGTAAATGCTACTGGTTGCAAAGGTCAATCTCTCCAGTCTAGCGATCTTTTCCTTCATGCTCTCCCTTTCCAATCCTCTGCTGCAGATGATCTCCCCTAGGTATTTAAATTTCTGTGTTATTTTGATTGGCCCGTATTTAGTTTCCACTATTTTCTTTCTGAAGTTTGTATCTGTGGTCATCAGTTCTGTTTTTCGAATATTACAGTTTATTATGTTAGTTTATACATTTTTTTTATACTATATTATAGTCATATTTTTTCAAAATTAATTATCGATATATACAACTGTATAAAACATATACAACATGCAAATATGTGAAGTATGATAACAATTACATGCCAATAACATGTAAAGAACTACTCACTAGTAGCACTTTACATCAGAAGGTCTCTTGAACATCTTCTTTTCAGACGCCTCTGAGGATTATCGGGAATTGAGTGTGAGGCTCGGTAAAAGTACAAGAAAATGAACTGTATTCTGGGACAACTTGTACTCTAAGAATAACATATGATTACACTACATAGGACAATCATCTGGCTATGATAATTATTAATAGTACATAATAATAAAAATTGATTAATAGTTAAATTATGAGTTACAAAGTAAATGAGAAATCTTGTAAAAGGATACATCTTATGTATATAATTATAATGTATATTATATAAATATTCATGTTTTACATCTGCTCGGAAGATTGAAGATTCAGGAGGTAAAAAAATAGATAATCTTTAAAGGAATGGAGAGTGGAGCTTTTTCGAATAAAGATGGGCAATGAATTCCATAAAGATGAAGCACGGATAATAAAGAGTTTTTCGAAGGATGCAGTGCGATACGCAGGAGTGTACAAGATGATGGGTTGGGTTATAGTATTCAAGAGGTGGATGGAGGAGCGCAGGGTAAGGAGGTCATGGATATAGGTGGATTTTACGGTTTACTCGTTACTAGGTACCTAAGGAAAGATATCTATATGGTTTGGGCTAGGATTTTACGAAGGATTTTGGATTGTTAGGATTGGATACGAGATGAATTGGAAAAAAGATTTAGTGGAGCCCTAAGGCTAACTCCCTATGTCCAAATGGGTCTGTCATTTAATAACTGTCATGTAAATAACTCTTTTGTAATCTATTGAGAACTTTGAATGCTTCTCTAGTAAATGTTGGAGTAATCGGAACCGATAAATGTATGCAAAATATATATATGTATATACATTCAAATAATTCCACCCAATTGATTTTTTTCATTTTCACGGCTTATAGTTTCATCCTTTTTTAGTCGTTTTTGTAAACTTTCTAGAAAAAGTAAGAGGAAATTTTAGTATGTTTTATTTTTTATTTATTAAATGTAATGTATGCTTTATTAAAAAAAGGCGTTTCTTTCTAGGCGTATACTTTAGCCAGGGCATATGATAATACGTGATAATATTATTAAAAACATTAATTAAATAAAATTTTATTTACTATTGACCGTATTTACAGGTCTTATGTTCTTCGTATATAAATAGCTTTGTATGAAATTATATAAGCCAGACAATCGTAATACCTTATTATATATTTTTGTTATTCTTAGGGGACAATACGTCACAGAATAAAGATTATTTTTTTCATTTCATTTCATATTTTAATGTCAGGGGTTGGAAAAGGCCGTTCACCTTACATTGTTCTACATAGGTCACGTAATACGAAAACCCTTTGCATGCATATTAATTTTGTTCGGTTTCTCTACACAGCTTAAAAAAAAATACAAAAAAAAAATAATAATAATAAAAAATGTAGTATGAATAAACATTTGTCGTGCCCAACATTCATTATTCATATGATCGTTTTCTATTTAATTTTTTTGTTTAATTATTATTTTTTTATTTTTGCATTCATTTTTTTTTTACGATTCGATCTCTGAGGATCGCTGTAATATTTTTTTTTCTTTTATCTTCTCTAGAGTTTCCAATACTCCTTCATGCGTTCGCTAGTCGGCTTCCTTTGATCTTCTACCCAAGTTTGTTCACTTCTCATAGGTTTTCACTCCGTTTGAAACCCTTCCAAATAGTTCTCTTCACAACTCGATTACTTAACTACAGAAGTAATCTAATATACGTTTTATTGTTCTTCTCCTTATTGTATCTAAGATTGTTATTGCTCAATGGTCCCTTCTGTCTTCAGTCTTAACAACACCGATGGATTTCTAATTATTTTCAATGGCTTCTCGAGGTTATAGTTGATCTATAGGCAGCATATACTGATGTGAAGCCGTTCTGATTTGTAAACGGTGTTGTAACTTGAGATTTTTTCTTTGTTTTTAATTTAATTTTCACATACCATACTTAAAATACAAGACACAATGCCTATTTACTTGCCAGTTATTAGACCTATTTGGACAGAGTTGAGCTTGGGGGATCCACTAAACCTTCCAATTCTTCTCGTATCTAATCAATACAATCCAAAATGCTTCATAAAGTTCAAGAAGGAGTGAGTAATATTGAAGTATCTCCATACCACGAATTCTATTTACGGCTGAAACAACAGTAATTAAATTGTTTGCCTTAAGCCTGACTCGAACTCGGGCCCAGTAGCTATGAGTTTAGTACCTTACTGTAATACAGTGGATTACACTCCTCCTTCGGAATCAACTTGAATAATTATCTAATAGATATTTGAAATAAAATCTTTGCAGTAAAATATCTATTCATTATAGCAATGTACGTAATCAATTAGAGAGAGGTAATGGTAGACACTAATAGATGATTGTACAAGCCTTTTGCAGCAGAGAAGCATGGTGATTAAACTAAAGTAGTAGTAAGGTTTAATTGAGACTGCTCAACCACCTGAGCTTCCACCTGCGGTGTTACATTTTAGGATAGCATTCATCCAAGTGTTTCACATTAACCTGTAAGGAAAACCTGTCAGGAAAATGAGCGCAAAATGTTGGTAAACGTGTTCATATTGTATATATTTAGATTTTCTTTGGAAGGAAAATGAATAATTTCCTGATATAGAGTTTTCCTGATATTTATGGAAAAGACAATATTGGATGATCACTTGCAGGAAAAATTTCAATCAGGTCAATAAGGAAAGTCGTATTTTTATATTTAGAATGTTAAATATATGAAATAATTTTTTTACATAAGACTCAAGAAATATATTTCCAACTCAATTGTTTTTTTAAATTTAAGATTACTTGCCTATTTTGGTATAATAATTATACTAACATATCAGTGGCAGGTATTTTACTTCATTAAAAGTCCAGCATTAGAAGGTACAGAATCCATCTTCATTCGTACAAATATTATTTCTTTAAGAAGATTCAGACAAGAATTCCGTGAGAAGTTTGTTGAGGAAATATGGATATGGGGTTATTTTGTAATTATACTCATCTCATTTGGGTTAAGTCAACAACGCTTGGCCATTATGGTGACTATGGATGTTTATTTGAAACTAAGTAAGGAGTGTTGGATTTAGGAATGAATTTAGCTTCTTAAGATTTGTTGCGAAATGAATTGAATGTTCAATGAAGCCCTAAAGCGTAACTTCGTATGTTATAATGGGTCTAAATATAGTCACATAGATGCATCATTCGGTGTCGATTGGAAGCTTAGATGATTGGCAAGTAAATGCAACAGTCGGGACTGAAGTGTTTTTTTTTTTTTGTCGTTAACATAATTCTTGTATCTGGATGCAATATAAGAGGTTTGACAGTCAGTCCTCTTAGTATTAATTCCTAGTCAGTGGGTAAAGTCAAGATGTGGAATATAATTAAAGACCCACAGGGAAAAGATGAAAGTTTTGCACAAAGGTTGAAATGATTTGATAAGATTTATTTAAATCCTTTAACCGATTCTTAAATATTATCTTAAATTATTAATACATATTAAGAAAAAAAAAAATAGGATGAAAAATGAGGAGCGTTTCCAAGACTTAAAACCTGGCATTGGTATAATCTTTTTGTTATTTCTTTGACGATCCACACAAGAGCCATTCCCCATTACAATATCATTTTTTTAAAAATCATAAGCAAAATATTATAGATGAATTTATAATACAAAACATGAGATAATGAGGGATGCAGTGAGGAGAAAGAAAAGAAAAAAAAAAAAACATGTAAAAATGAAAAACAACCAGCCTAGGAGGTCTTCTTATAACAATAAGCTGGATTCAACGATATGATAATGTCCGAATCAGTTGGTAGAGGATATCTTTGACTCATCATTTGATTGGGTCATCCCTGCATTATTTTTTTCTTATGATATTTTAAGATATTGAACTGGCATTCCGACTCATCTCAGCACCGCCCTCACCTAGTACCCTGTTGACACACGTGTGTTATGAGAAAATAATGATCCCTTCATTGCGTCCCAATCACTACAATCTCATATTACAAACCTGCAAGAATGTTTCTGAAATTGGAAGATCGAACTAAATCCAAATAATTCTTATCAAATTGTTTACCCTTCGTCGTAAGCCTAAGACTACCTGTCCTACAGTATCCTATATAATGTTTTATATTCCCTGTTCAACAGATCTAGGACAAAAGTCTTACTTGAAACCCACAAACAACACGAACACGACAAGAAATTTCTCGTCGTTTTAGACTACTTATACATTTATTAGAAAAAATGCTGTATGATTCTGATTAATCACAAAAAACCTATTTACATGATAGTAATTAGACCTATTTGGACATGCGAAGTTGACCATTTTTTAAAAACTTTTTTTTTCGAATTTTGCTTTCGACAAGGAACTGTTCCTCGTTTTTAACTACTTTAACATCCATTATGCAAAATCCTCAAAGCTTTCAATAAATTACAAAATACCCATTTACATGCTAGTTATTAAAACTATTTGGACATGAGGAGTTGAGAGAGGGATTCACTAAACCTTCCAATTCTAATCTATAAATCCAAAATCCTTTGTAAATTTCTCCTGTTTCCTGATGATGTCACAAACAAACTTATTTATAAAGATCTTAATGCACTCAAATCCAATAGCTTCACTCTTCACTCTTCACACTCGATTTTTACTGAAGTGTCTGAAAAGAAGATGGCCAAGAGACGTTTTGAAATGCTACTGATAAGTAGTTCTCACAAGTTATTAACATGTCATTGTAATAAACTTTCCTCAACATTACTTGTTGTATATATTGTATTGTAATACAAAAAAAAAAAAAATAATTTCCAGTGACATAAGCGAGTTGAAAAATTGAGAATTTTGGACGAAAATCTAATATATTAATACAAGGTTGACGCTCCAAATACAAGAGTTGATATGTCCCTAAAGAATTCTCAGGGAACTGACCTATTCTCAACCTCATAAAGCATTTTAGCAAGTTTTCATAAATTAATTCAAATCACGTTAAGTGGTGGAAAAGGAAGAACCAAGCTGTTGAAAAATTCATATATTCAAATTTAAACTACCCCTGGTAAGTAGAAAAAGATCACTATTGGACCCTGAATTTTTCATCAAATTCTTCTAATGTTTGTATTTATTATTAGTTTAAAAATTGTACATGCATTTATAATTTGCTGAATGATATTAATTTTTTATATTTATTTAATATAATGCATTTAGTTATAGTATATATCGCTTTTTTATTAACAAATTAATTTTAAATCAGCTAATTTTATTATTGCTAAAGCTTTCTTGGACTAGATGATGTGGTTAAAATTTGATATAAATTGGTTCCGTAGTTCAATGAAAAAATAATAGTATAGATTAGAAATTGTTTAGTTATTACGAATATGATTGTCATTTTTTTTTCAATTAATCATTTATCGATATTTATAACATATACATGTAAATGTGTTGAATATGATAAAAATGACATTTCAATACCTTGTAATGAACTTTTCATTAGTAGCTTTTCAATATAAGCTCTACATTAGACGGCCTCTTGGCCAACTTCTTTTAAGATGCTTCAAATGGCTTACAAGAAAAGATTGTGAAGCAAGTTGGGAGTCTATTAGATTTGAGTGGGAGTTTACTATAAATGGGTACATAAAGTACATCCATCTACAAATGGATCATAAAGATCTTTATGGATAAGTTTGATTGTGACATAATGGTTTTGCGGAGCCCCAATTCTTAATTCCGTATGTCCAAATAGGCCTATTTGGTCTATTACTGCCATGTATATGAGTATTTTTTATTTAATTGGAAACTTTAGAGGTTTATATAGTAAATGTTGAGGTAGTCCATAACTACGAGCCCTAGTCATAATGGATTAAAGTTACGCAACATAATAAATTATTATATGTATTGTTTTTTTATTATTTAAAAAAAAATCAATGAAGTACTTTATCTATTAACTTATTTGCTAAAATAAATTAAAGCTTTTAGGGTTCAAAATTAAAATAATGAATCATAACATTTAATTACACTAAAAAAACATATTTTTTTATTCGTTTATTGAAATTTGCAACTGTAAAAAATATATACATCTAGTAAATGGGTTGATTATGATTACAATAACATGTCAAAACTTAAAAAGAACTACTCATCAGTAGCATTTATTAAAAAATTCTACATTAGAAGGTCTCTAGGCCATCTTCGTTTCAGACGCCTCGGAGGATTATCAGGAATCGAGTTGAGAAACTAACGGATTTGAGTGATTATGAAGCTTACTATGAAAGGATAGGTATCTGGTGTGGGCTAAATCAGCGACATATGGAACATTAAGATCTTTATGGATAAGTTTATTGGTAAAACAGTAAGGAAAATTGAAGATTTTTCGAAGGATTTTGGATTGTAAGGATTGGATACGAGTTAAATTGGATAGTTTAGTGGAGCCCCAAAGCTCAACTACGAACGTCCAAATAGGTCTAATCACAGTCATGTATATGAGTCTTTTTTAATTAATTGGGAGCATTGAACGTTTGTCTAGTAAATGTTGAAGTAGTCTGTAACGACGGGCAGTTTCTTGTCATTTTAGACTTTTACGGAACTTAATTAAATTTAATCAGATTTCAAATGAAAAAAGAGAAAGTTTGGATCGGACATATAGTTTTGGAGTTATACCCAAAAGCGTATGTTTTCAAGGAGAAGTGTGACTTACAAGTTAAAGACGTTTCGAGAGTTAAACAATTAAAATAATGAAACATAACATTCAATTACGCTAAAAATACATATTTAATTTTTTTTTTATTCATTTATTAGAATTTGCAACTGTACAAAGTATATACATCTAGTAAATGGGTTCATTATGATTACAATAACATGGCAAAAGTTGAAAAGAACTACTCATCAGTAGCACTTAAAAAAAAAAAAAAAAAAAATATTTACACTAGAAGGTCTCCAGGCCATTTAATTTTCAGGCACCTCGGAGTGTTATCGGGAATAGAATGGGAAGGAAGTTGAAGGACTAGTGGATCTGTGTGGTTATGGAGTTTACTATGAAAGGATAGGTTTGGGCTAAATCAGCAACATATGGAACATTAAGATCTTTATGGATAAGTTTATTTGCAACAAAGTAAGAAGCACTAACGATTTTAGGATGGATTTGGGATTGTAAGGATTGGATACGGGAAGAGTTGAAAGGTTTAGTTGAGCCCTAAAGCTCAACTCCATATGTCCAAATAGATCTGATAACTGTCATGTAAATGAGCCTTTTATAATAAATCGGAAGGTTTGAACGTTTGTCTAGTAAATGTTGACGAAGCCGAAAACGACAAGCAGTATCCTGTCGTTTTAATCTCGTATGTGGATTCCAAGATTAACGTTTGTCCAGTTGGAGTCCAAGATTGCGAATCTGTTCAACAGGGGTCAGTGGGATATTATTAAAGGATACTGTAGGACGAGCATATTTAATTTATGTTTATATTAAGCTAATCTAAAAAACTAATTCATTATTTTCATGAGCCACTGCTCCATTTTCTCTCCACTGAAGAGAAAATGAATTATTGCGATTCTAAATTAAAATAAATGAAAAAGCTTTGGGCTTCTCTTTGAGAAAGAATTAGTCACATTTTATTTTTAGCAAAAGAAGATAAAAATGACTGAAGATTTAATATTACAGAAAATTAAATACACTGACATCTATCCCTGATTACATTTTAATAAAAAATAAAAAAGTCAAATGAGAGAATTACATTCCTCCAAAGTTTATTTATATAAGAAAATCCAATTTATTCTGAAATATACTGTTGAAAATGATATAGAGTTCGACTACCCAGAAAGAAATACTGTTTGTCTTCGTGTTGATATTGGATACAGAAATCCTTCACAAGAAATCCAATCTTCTAACTTATTAAAGATCTCCAGTATACCGATGAATGTAACACAACTTCCATCAGCAGTAACTTATGATCAAGGAAAAAGAGGAATACGATTCAGAAATTTTCAGATATCTGACGTAGCAACTGATATGAAGAAAAATATTTGTAAATTAAATGAAGTTACTAACGATTATTATAAGAAAAATTTCATGTTACTCGTCTTGGATATAGTAAATACAGTATAAATACTTAGTTTAATGTATGATAAAATATCATTTTCTTTCAATAAAAATAACAAATAATAGACAGGTTATTTTCAATCGATCTTTATTTTCCAAAAATATATTTTTGAATTATATATTTTATCGATTTTTACATTTGTATATAATATATATACTAAGTAAATGTGAGATAAAATCATTAAAAAGACTAATAAAGTCATTAACTGGTGAAGAACTGCCTATTAGTAGCACTTCAATAAATGTACTATATTAAAAAGTTCCTAGGACATTTTTGTACCAAGCTGGTTTTTCTCTAGTACCTACCTAAATTTCCTTTAGTAAATATCTTTGTAAAAGAAGAAATACAAAGAAAATAGTTTTCTAGTAGTTGGAGTCAGAGTAAATTATTACCCAGAATTTATTAATTAAGAAAATAAACAAACTGCAATTATTAACCCGACACGTAGTATACATATGGATAACCTCCCCATATGTTAATCAAATTATTATATGTCCTTACAGAAGGTTATAAAATTTTAAGTGAACAAATTAAGTAATTAACAATATTATGAATAAAAAAAAATGTGTCGGGTTACAATAAAATAAGAAAAAAATTTCAATAATCAAAAAATAAAATAAAAAAGTCACTTATGACGGCCACAAAAGTACTTATTTAAACATGATAAAATCCATGCTTGATAATATGGCAAGTGGAAAAATCATCCAAATTGGCAAGTTCTGGTAAATAATCAGGTAACTAATTTTTTTTCAATAAATTTGAATGAGGCCACTATTTTGGTTTTCATCCCCAAAAAAGTAATTTTTCAAACACTACATTTACAGTAAAAGTTCTATTGTTTTTTTGTTTTTTTTTTTATTATTATGTTTTGTTTTAACACTTTCGGCGCTGGTGAAGACGGCAGGTTAGCTTCGTTTAGTCAGTACCTGGTAGGGATTCGCTTTTTTGACCCCAGGCAGTAACTAAATCCTTCAGCACTCTTTTCATTTTGAGAACCTTGAAAACCGTTTTTAAATCGGACAATTTCAAGAACCACCGAAAGTGTTAATACTTCATTGATATTTAAAATTTTATGCAATATATGCAATAAATAAATATGCTATCAAATGATTACAATGGCATGTCAATAACTTGTATAGGAATAACTCTTTGTAACACTAGATCGTTGTGGACAAGTTTATTTGCGGTATAATAAAAAGCATTGCGGGATTTTACGAAGGGTTTTGGAAGGATCGGATAGGAGAAGAACTAAAAGGTTTCGTGGAACTCAAAAACTCAATTCCGTAAGTCCAAATGGGTCTAGTTACTGTCATGTAAATAAGTCCTCTGTGATATATTGAAGCTTTGATTACTCGTCTGATAAATGTTGGATTATCCGAAAAAAATTTACTTATTTTAAACCACTAGTACTGTTAGATTTTAAACCACTTATAAACTAAAAAAAAATATATTGCGTGTTACAGATCTAAATACCTAATTTAGGGTTTAAGTTAACCTCAAATGACCAAGTAAACATTATTAAGGCTTGTTTTTCCGCTTCTAACACAGTCGGATCCAAAAGAGCTCTACTAAATATATAATTTTTATAAAACACGAAAAGGCTACAATGAAATATATTTTTAAAACAGTTTATTTTTTTTATTTATCTCAGTAGATCCTACAGTGAAGCGAGTAATCCTACAATAGGGCTAAAAATAAATAATAAGAAGACCAAGATAATGGTCCTCAGAAAGAAGAAAGAAGCCCACCCCAAAAAGTATTACATAATAGGAAACCACTGGCTTGAATTGAAGTAAACAGCTTCCAGTAAATTGGATCGACAATAAATGATCTTCTGGATGAGGAGGAAGAAGTAAAGAAAAGTTGACAAAATTGCTCGTTTTTAAAGGAAACTCTCTTCCCGTTTAATCCTTTTAAGTGGACATAATGATTAAAACATTGAATGAATGGATTCATTGTCATCCATATGACACGTAGCCCTGGAGCAACAGCTTGATATATTTATTCAATAGAAAATATATATTGTTATTATTTGCAAGATTTAATAATCCTGGACCTGGACAAAGCAGGACCAGGACCTCTTCAATAAGTCTTCTCTATCCATCTCGGTCCACGGCCTTGTGACGCCATCATCTCACTCCCGCCTGACGGAGGTCTAGTCACACGTCATCCAGCTATTTCAATCTGACCGCCCTCAAATTCTGGATCCTTCTGTTTTTTTCTTTCAATAATTTAGTGGAGGCAATCTTCCTGCAGACATCTACTTCACGAGTTCCAAGCATCTTAATCTTTCCATATCTGCTTCTCCAAACAATGTCATAAGCTCTTAATTTTTTTTTACCTTCCAGTTGTCATTCATCCAATTTAGCAAAAATATTTTTCTGAATATTGTTCTCTTCCTAACCCTAAGGAATTTTTTTATTTCTTTTTGTAAGCAACTATGTTTCACTTGCGTACGTAACGTCGGGTCTAACAATGGTTTTGTAGTCTGTTATTTTAGCCTTACCCGATACATCCTCAAACTGACAAATTCATCCCTTGGTTTCCGTGGTATTATTATTAATTTTTTGTTACAATCGGTAGTATTTAAATTATTTGCGTGCTGGTATTACAGTAAGGATTGAGTAAAAATAAAATTACAAGACCTGCTACTCAAGGAATGGTGAATTCATTGACTTTAATACCCTTATTTATATTTGTTTTTACTTGAAGTTCACTAATCATTAGAGATGAGTCAACAGTGACTTTAATCGACTAGCTAGCTGGCAAAAAGGGCGATCAGTCGGCCAAGCCGCTCATTGCTTGGGTTAGAATTAGAAAGCTCTAGGCACTTTTTTTATAGCTATATAATCAAAAGTACTTGCAGCTACATATTTTTGTTTATCTCATGATTTTTGCTAACGGTCCGGTATATAGTGGAGTGTTTTTAGGGAAAATAAAGCAAAAGTCAGCAATTTAGTTTAGATAGTTCATTGTAAAATTTAGAATTGAATCATGCCGAAGAAGATGTCTTGTATATCGCGTGGACTTATGAACTCAATACAAAATGTATCTTACATGTAATTGTAAGTATAAAGTATGTAAATTGCTAAAATAAATAGTTTTATTTTTGATTTCCAGCCTTTATATTATATTCCAATTTTGAATTACTGATTTTAATTAAGACACAAAACCAAAACTGTTATTAAAACAAAATATTAGGTTACGTAAGTTCTTTATTCAGTATTGTAGAAGTTATTTTCTGTTAATCTCGTGATATTTTCTAAAGTGTGGGTTGTCCGGAAATTAATGCAGAATTTCATGTTTAAAACAAAACCTGATATTACTATTAAAGAGATTTTTTATCAGGTTTTGGTTGTGGTAAGGATATAGCATACAAAACTACAATTTTACGTAGAAAAAATTATTTCTCTATCTTGACTCAGAGCTGAGAAAAAAAATAAAACATGATTTTCATATATGATTTTTTTTTCTCGGCTCCCAATGCTCATTGGCGGCTATTACTCTAGTTTTGCACAATTATAGGTCCCTACTTCCCATACAAAAATCGGCATTTAAATCTGTGAGTTACAAGTTAAAACGTCTCCTTGTAAGATGAAAATGGGTAATGGGATCTTATTTAATAGGACTTTTGGGCCGAAACTACTACGTAGAGTCAAAGCAATGTATCAGGTATTGGTTGTGGTAAAGAGATAAATAATCTCTTTAATAATAATATCAGGTTTTGTTTTAAACATTAAATCATTCATTAATTTCCGGATAACCCTATAATTACAAAAAAAAAAAAAAAATCTTATTCTTAAAATATGTAACAATCTGTAAAGATGATTCTAAAATAAAAATTGTATTAAATTACGGCATTATTTTTATTTCAATTATCCAACTTTTAATTGCAAAAATATAAAGTAATAAAATGGCCAACCTGTCAGTGCTTTTTGCTGACTAATTACTAATTAGTCACCGACTACAAAAGCAGCAAACTAGTCGGCTTTACCGAAGAGTCGCCAACAAGTCGATCAATCTGTAATAATTATTCAAAACAAAATATAAGAATAATGTTAATAGCCGAATATTCGATACGGTTCTTCTAGACTCCAGGAGGAGTGATGTAACTCTGGAAGAAGAAAAAACTTATTTAGCATACCATAAAAGACAATCATACCTACTGAATATCAAGCCTGAAGTATCCTAGCTCCCCCTCTACTGTTAATAGATCCTGGCCCATGAATAAAAGAAAGAAAAAATTTCCATAACAGGAGATTCAGTGGCCCTATCGTCTGCCTTTATCGCATAACCTTTATCCAATATACTTCGCTGTGAATGTAAATTAAAAAAAAAAAAAATGTAGTATTCCCCTTAAGAACTTTTCATACATTCTACACACAATAATTGAGCGCTTGAGTTGACATTCTAGTACTTTAATATTAAAGTATATTACTGCGACGCCTGGGTTATAATATTAATATAATATACTACCAACAATTCTTACTTCAAAAAAGAAATCATAAAAACGTTTAGTTAGGTATAAATATAAAGTAAATGAAAAGTGTATTACTAAAACGAAAAGAAACTCGTCGTCGTTTTAGAAAACTTTAACATTTACTAGAAAAACTTTCAAAGCTTGCGATTTATTTAAAAAACACATTTATATGACAGTTTAGACCTATTTGGACATACGGAGTTGAGCTTTGGGACCCCACTAAACCATCCAATCTCGGGTCCATTGCCGTATTAATCTGCAAGGTGGGTTATAAGGGTGTGTGGAACTGGATAATGAATGTGCCAGAGGGTTGGAAAGGTTTTGATGGAATTTGGAGAATTAAAGAGGTATTAGATCAAGGACAAAAGGTATATTGAGGTCATTGTGTAGGGTTTTGTTGGGCACATAATCTGGAGCATTTACGATAGTACGAAGGATTGAATGCGTTTGATATTCGATTGTTTCGTCCATAGGTCCAAATAGGTTTAATGATGGTTTTGTATATGAGGAGTTTGTTTTCAGTGGAGAGCTGGGATATCCTATTTAGTAGTCTGTTCAATTGGCTAAAGCGTCTGTTAAGTTCTCGCCTTTTATGTATAGTATCAGAGTTCCAAGTAATGATTACGAAAATAAAGAACATTTTGGATCAACTTATTATTGCGAAGAAATAAACCGTAGCAGATTAATGCAACTTGTTTATATAATTCTTATTTCATTGCCTTTGTCAATATATATATATATATATATATATATATATATATATATATATATATATATATATATATATATATATATAAGAAATAATAAATCTTACTTTGTTTTTGTATAAGTGTGATTCGAACTTAAAACATGATATAAATCGTAACAGAATTTTTTTTTTTGTAAAATAAACTACTATTAGGCAGCAAGAGAGTCAAAAGTATAAAGTACCTAGGGAATGGTTTTAAGAGGACCTAAGCGAAACAATGGCTCTTGAACAGAGGAGACTCAAACTAAATAATGCTACCATGCCTGTAGAAAACTGTATGCTTCAAAAAAGTTGTCGATGAATGTCAAACTAAGACACTACAATGCAGTAGACCCTCAGTCCTCTATGCAACAGAGTGCCTATATCTAAATAAGAAGACCCCACTAAGAGCCCTCGAGGTACAAGAAAGAAAGTTCCAGAGAAAGGATAGTAGGACCAAGAATTCTACCTGATGGAAGCCGATGGTATCAACCAAATCGTGAGCTCTATAAACACCAAGAAAATCTCATTGATGCCATCAGAAGAAGGCGACTGGCTTTCTACGGACATCTGTCCAGAATGGACTCAATGAGGCTATCCCATAGGATCTTCAAGGCTGCTAGCAAGGGCAAGGCTACTAGATTCTTGTGGATTAAGCAAGTGTAGAAGGATCTTTCGGAACTCCATATAAATCAAAATGATATAACAGACCGGAGTAACTATCATAAAACTCTTAAAAATAAATCCTTCATAACATCCCTCAAAGAAGTTACCCATTGACCGAAAGACAAAACCAGGAAATGGTCTGAGGAACGTAAGATTGAATTTAGCCGGAAAATGAAGGACTACTGGGCCATCAAAAAAGCTTTAGTTACCAACAAGAAAGCAGCTGCCGAGCCCACCACTAAGAACACCAATCGTGACAAGCAACGACGATAACATCAAGAAACATCTAAAACACGAGCACCGTGGTCCATAGATGGCCCTAACGGAAAAAGCAAAAAAAAACAAAAAAAAAAACTATATAACAGATTTATCAATACCTTTGTTTAGCAACAGGGTTTTGGGGGTGAAGGAGTTATGTCACATTGTTTTAAAAGGCAATCTAGTTCAGTGGATGAAGGATTTATGTGCAGAATTGAGAGGTAGCAAAATCTGAATATTTCAAACCAACTAGAAATAGAAATATATGGAGGGAATATGAAACATTTTCCTGCTAAAGGGAAAAGTTGATAAAAAAAAAAATTAAATATAAATTATTCAAAATTTTTTTTTTTTTTTTTTTTTTTTTTTTTTTTTTTTTTTTTTTTTTTTTTTTTACATAACCCGTTTATTCACTAAACCCTTCATAAATATCTCAATATAGGGAAATGTGGGTTGGGAGAGAGAAACATTGCACTGAATATAGCATATTGCATTATATACATGTGCTATGAATATATTATACAGCACTATAACCCTCAATTTAACTAATTAGGTATACAAGTAATTCGCTTTAGGCGGTAAGAAGGGTCACCTAATGAACTTAATCCTGTTTGTTTGTCAAAGAATATATGCTGGAGTCTACCTCTGGGCAGTTAGCAACGTTATTCTCAAAGGATATTACAGGAAAATACGTAAGGTCTTTAAGGGCATGAAAAGGCTTGTGGGATGAAGAAAGAGGGCACGTATTTCAGGATTATTCAGGACACTCTTGGTTTTTCCCTCCGGCTCACTATGTCTTAACCCCGTTGTATTTAATTTGTTAATATTATCTACAATTGTACTAAATGTTTAAACATTTTATATCTCTTGGTCAGTCTTCAAAGATATTTACTTAGCTTTTTTAAAAAGAAATTACTGAATGATCACGTTTTCAGCAAAGACTGTGTAGACTTAATAGTTAAATAAAAAAATTCCCCTTGTGATTTTTGTTTATCATGCATGGTACATGCATTGTCTTTTGACTTCTGAGAGACCACTTCCCTAGACAGATAGACAGATTATCTCAGTTTAGTTCAAGAATCAAAGCAACAAATCATGGTATGTGTTGTTCGAATAGGTATATATTCACATTAGTATGTACAATCATTTAATAATAATAAGATATAATTATTAACAATAATAATTAATAATTTTTCATTATTCT
Organism: Euschistus heros; assembly: GCA_003667255.2. Classification (NCBI taxonomy): domain Eukaryota; kingdom Metazoa; phylum Arthropoda; class Insecta; order Hemiptera; family Pentatomidae; genus Euschistus; species Euschistus heros. Next base: position 2,017,120 of record RCWM02000095.1, read on the forward strand.
TTAAAGCAGGGATGAAATATTAAAAATATTTGTTTTTATTAATGAGTAACAACAAAATAATTGTTACGAGAATTAACGGACGGACAGTTACACTCTTGAAACCGATTTAGTTCCCATAAAAACATGTAATGGTAAAATACATAAAATATAAAATATTATACTAAGAAAAAATTATATTTAAAAAAAAAATTAATATTTTAAGTATGTACAAATATCATTTATTTTAATCAGATTGCTTTAGCCTATATCACTGAATCGATTCTACTCTACATTAATTCAAATACATTTTTTAAGGATTTATGGTTTTTTTCCAGCCCATTAGATCATCAATCCAAAAACAATATATCTGAGGATTTATTTACGATAGTTATTATTGTAAATTATTTACAATAATAACGATATTTTAGCCCAGAGAATAAAACAAAATCTGATTTCCATAACCACGAACAGCATTATCAAAAAGTATATAAAATAAAATGTACTGGGTTTGGTACTTCAGGTATGTAAGTATTATTTGAGACAAATGGTTCAATTAGTGCGATAATCGTACTGAAATTTAATTAATATTAAAACTTCTATTTTCCATTTAAATATAATATTTAATAAGTATTCAACAATCAATCACCAATATATATAGTAGGAATGTAATTTACATATCGAGTCAATACTGAAAAATTCTATAGTGGAAAAAAAGGATTTTATGAAGATATTAAACAACCCACGGTCCTGAAGCAGTTACAGTGATGAAGGAACTCCAGAAAGCCAACAGGAAATTAGCAAGCTTGAAGAACACTAGGACATTCCTACTAAGATGCAGGGCATGATTATGAGAACAATATAGTCTTGAAACGTCGCCAAAATAGTTGTTTTTTTATTTTATGACTGAACCTCAAGAACCTTACTAAACATATATATAGTTATGGAAACCCAATGGTATTAGGGATAATAAACTAATGTACGATATCCCCTCTCCTAGATAACTGTATAAAAGGCCACCTCCACCTGGCCTCGGTGACACTCTGCTACAGTCACTCGTAGGACTCACAGATGTTCAACACGTAGTTTTGTATTAAGTTTTAAATTGTGTTTTTTCTTGATATAATGTATGTACTTATCAATAAAATCTCTTTTTAAAACCTCAGTCCCGCGAACCTTTTATTTAGCTGGCGCCCGAACGGAGGGACTTTTGGAAGCGTTAACGTAACTTCGCGGCAGTTCTATCTTATTTCAGGTACAGAACAGCGAGACCTCTTTCCACTGGCATGAGAAGATTGCGAGCTGAGTATTAGTACATCAGCAGATCTTCAAGTCTTTGGGAGCGCTTTGGTATTCCAATAACTTGACCAAAAGGACCTACAACCTCTTACTAAAGAATCGACGGGAAGGAGCTAAAAGGGAGCGTCATCGAGAAGACGTCGAAGACATCATCGAAGACATCGCTGTATCAAGAAAAAGTATAATTATTTTTATTTTCATTTTTATTTTTAAGTAATTTTGTAATTTAGATATAATTAGTATAATAAGTGTAATAATTTAGAATATTAATTTAGCATTTTTATGAATATATTGGAAGAAAAATTAAGCAACTTAAAAATAAATGGTTCTACGTTAGTTAAAAAAGAAAATAATATGGCTCTTGAAATTAAAAATCACGATTTAGCATTAATCCCGGAATATGACGGAAATCCGTTACAACTAGTTGATTTTATCAGAAATAGCGAATTCTTATATAATTTATATTGTAAAGATGATAATACCCATAAAAATACAAATCAAGCCAAATTAGTTTTAACTATTCTAAATAAACTAACTGGAAAAGCTAAAGTCGCCGTATATGACAAGGAATTTAATACAGTAAAAGAAATAATAAAATTCTTAAAGAAAAAGTACCAGGACACGAGAACTAGGGAACAATTAATTTCAGAAATTTTAAATACGCGGACTTACCATAATGAAAACTCACTCGATTTCTTAGAACGACTGGGCCAAAAAAGATGCGATTTATACGCACGTATTTATTCAGACAATGAAATATTAGACAAACAGGACGAAATGTATAGGTATGACAAACAAATATCCCACCACGCAGTACATAGTTTACACCCAGCACTAACTGACTTTATTTACCATATCAAATTCGATTCATTAGAAGACCTAGAAGAAATACTAGGAAACAGCGCGGCTCACATCGTACATAGAATTCATGGCGATAAAAAACACCAACAAAATCCAGTTCAAAATAATTACAAAAAGAAAAATTTTGAAACTAATTATAAAAATCGGGAATACAGACCAAATTTTAATAATCACAACGACTACCAAAATTACCGATCCCATCAATATCACCGCGAGCAATATGCGTCGTATAATAATCCTCTACACTACCGACCACAACAGTATCAGCATGAACAAGGTCCAACCTTTAATTCTTTTAACAATAACAATCAGCATAACTTCCGGCCACAACAGCGAGCTATTGAATATCAAACACCGATTTATAATCAACCGTGGGACCCCCAGTTGCAACATAAATTTTTTAATAAACCACCCTCCAGAAATTTCAGGCAAAATTATCAACAACCGCAGGTAGATTCAAACACAGTTTCGATGAGAACCGTTTCTAATAGAGTACACACAATTGAGGAAGAGAAAGATGAAAAAATAAAATTATTATTAGAACGTATAGAATCTTTGGAAAAAAGACAGGATCATTTTTTAGAATTAGGCCCAAGCACGAGCAGACCTCCGGACCAGATATAAATAATTTAAATCCTAAACAGAACGGTGAACATAAACAAATTGAAATACATGACCTAAATTTAAATAATGACTTACCAAATTTAATTGACAGTATGGGAAATAAATAGCTAATTGATACGGGTGCCATAAAAAATTATATACACCCCGATCACATTCCACGTTTCTCGGAAATTTCTAAAAAAAAGATTTTGCGATACGAACACCTACGGGAAGGGCGGAAGGATCACAAAGCGTGATAATTGACCTAATGCCCCTGATAGGAATTAATCAAAAAGTCAAATTTTTAATATTTCCGTTTAGCGAAAGATTTAACATCTTACTAGGCTACGAGACTATGAAAACACTAAAATTATAAATAAATTTAGAAAAAAATGAATTAAAATTTAAAAAGAAAAAATTCAAATTAGAGAATGATTTATTTTTTATTAATGATAAAAACGAAATTAAAAACTTAATCCACGACGAACATATAAAATCGGAAATAAAAGAAACTGTAGAAAATTCTGTAAACAATATTAAGAGTGTGGAAGAAGCGTATAATTTAAAACCTGAAATAAAAGAAAGTGTAGAAAATTCTAGAAACAAATTTAAGAATATGGAAGACGACGAAAATTTAAGATACCAAAAACTTGAAGAACTTAAATAAAAATAAAGAAACAGTCCGAAATGAATATCGTAATTTAAATAAAACAATAAAAACCGTTAATAAGTCACGGGAAGGAAAAGAAAACAATATAGTTAGTAAAATCAAAAAAACGGAAGATTTAAATTCAAATTTAGTGAAAGAAACAAACAATTTAAAAGCTTCGAAAAATAGTTTAAAAGTAACTGTTGAAAAATTAAATAATAATGTAACAAAATTGAATAAATTGAACCAAAAGACATTAAAAGTAATAATGGCTTCTATTTCCATAAAAAGTAGGCTGGGTCACTGCCACAATAAGTTGAAAAATTTTAAAGCTCAACTAAATGTTGCTTTAGGCGAGAAAGCAGTAGACAACTTGTTTAAAAATGGAATGGTTAAAATCAGACAAAGTAAATCAAAAAATAATTTTCCACTTTGGATTGTACCAAAAAAGATGTATAAATATAGGAAAAAACTAACAAGGGGACGTTTGCAGTTGTAACTCACAGATTTGAATGCTGATTTGTGTGTGGGTAGTAGGGACCTATAATAGTGCAAAACTAGAGTTATAGCCGCCAATGGCCATTAGGAGCCGATAAAAAAAATAAAATATGAAAATCACGTTTTATTTTTTTTTCTCAGTTCTAAGTCACGATACAGAAATGATTCTTTCACGTTTAATTGTAGTTATGTATGCTATTTTAAATAAAAATATTTCCGTTATGCTCAAAACACTACCTGGCTTCAGGGTGCTCAAAAACTTGAAAAAAATGACAAAATTCCAATAAAATACGCTGTAAATCAGTGGAAAATTTTTTTCATAAACAACTGACCTCAAATCTCGAGTTAACGCACCATAAAATCCTTATGTGTGAAATTTCATTAAAATCAAAAAATATTGATTTTTAACCCCTTTTGATGAGGTTAACATTTTGATGTTGAAATTTCATCAACGATTACTAACGGCCATAACAACTGGTGCGTTCAACCGATTACAATAATAATAGCATCACTAGAATCAGCATACATTCTGCCTTTTATCCATGCATATAACATTCGGATTACTTTAGATTTTAGTGGACAAAAACTGATGTGAATGAAAAAATCCGAGGTCAGCTATAACTTGAGATATCTCAATAAGGAAAACTCCTGCGACCTCCAGGTTTGGACTAAACTATGCAGTTTTACGGCTTTTAGATGACCTTAAAATTTTGTCTTAATCGGTTGCGAAATATGTGAGATAGTCTTTTGTCTCTCGTTTTTGTTAAAGAAAAGCTTTCCTTACTTATACGTATTCATTATTTCTGAATACCTGAAGATTTTGCTGTGGATATGGAGTCTTTTGTGCTATTTGCTGACCCTCTATTGAAAAAAGACTTTGCAGATGCTATGTTCTTATTTCAAGGTAAATTGCAACTCCTCTATCAAACTTTGGCAGATTAATTCCGCCCGGGAGGAAATTTGAAATCTTTCTTTACCAGAAACCAACCCCTGGTTTTTCAATTTTTCTATAATAAACAAAACAGTTGTAAGTTATCAAGTCATACATTCGTCACAATCTCAAAATTTCGAATCTGAAAAAGCCGTCTTTACTGAATCGAAAGTTTAAAATATTATCGACGAAAAAAATATTTTAAAAATTAAACTGTAGGAGGTCAATACGAATTTTTAAATAAGAAGAAATTTACCTTGAAATAAGAACATAGCATCTGCAAAGTCTTTTTTCAATAGAGGGTCAGCAAATAGCACAAAAGACTCCATATCCACAGCAAAATCTTCAGGTATCCAGAAATAATGAATACGTATAAGTAAGGAAAGCTTTTCTTTAACAAAAACCTGATATCATTTTTAGATTATTCATCTGAAGGTATATGTAGATAGCAAATTAGGCCAAAATAAAAATTAAAGGTTTTTACTCCTGAAATTTTGAAGAAATTTCAAAAAATATATGTGAGAAAAATTTTTAAACTAAAAACTGATATCATTTTCAGATTCCTCATCCCAAAAAACAAGTAGAAACTAAATTTGGTCTAAATCAAAAATTAAAAATTTTTTACCCCCAAGATTTTAGGAGGCAAGGGGCTGTCAATTTCTGAAAAAATGTAAATAATTTGCGCTATCTCACATATTTCGCAACCGATTAAGACAAAATTTTAAGGTCATCTAGAAGCCGTAAAACTGCATAGTTTAGTCCAAACCTGGAGGTCGCAGGAGTTTTCCTTATTGAGATATCTCAAGTTATAGCTGACCTCGGATTTTTTCATTCACATCAGTTTTTTGTCCACTAAAATCTAAAGTAATCCGAATGTTATATGCATGGATAAAAAGCAGAATGTATGCTGATTCTAGTGATGCTATTATTATTGTAATCGGTTGAACGCACCAGTTGTTATGGCCGTTAGTAATCGGTAGTAACCTCATTAGAGGTTAGTAACCTCATCAAAAGGGGTTAAAAATTAATATTTTTTGATTTTGATGAAATTTAACACATAAGGGTTTTATGGTGCGTTAATTCGAGATTTGAGGTCAGTTGTTTATGAAAAAAATTTTCCACTGATTTACAGCGTATTTTATTGGAATTTTGTCATTTTTTTCAAGTTTTTGAGCACCCTGAAGCCAGGTAGTGTTTTGAGCATAACGGAAATATTTTTATTTAAAATAGCATACATAACTACAATTAAACGTGAAAGAATCATTTCTGTATCGTGACTTAGAACTGAGAAAAAAAATAAAACGTGATTTTCATATTTTATTTTTTTTATCGGCTCCTAATGCTCATTGGCGGCTATAACTCTATTTTTGCACTATTATAGGTCCCTACTACCCACACACAAATCGGCATTCAAATCTGTGAGTTACAACTGCAAACGTCCCCTTGTAAGTAAAAATATTTAAATCGGATAATTTGTGATTCTGGTAACTTCGAATTCAACATCAATACCATTTTTATTAATATTCATAATCATACCAATTATTAGTTTTCAAGTTTATGTTTTAGAAGCATAGAGATTTAAACAATAGAATTAAAACGATTGTTTTTCAATCTGATAACTCTCTTAACTATTATAATTTATATTCATACAAGTTTTTGCCCATAATAAAATTTATTAATATTATCATTAATTATTTATACGTTTTAGCTATTTCTGTAAAATTAGAAATATCTTATATTCAATTAGATTGCAAAATTTAGTTTTATGTTGCTTCTTATTACAATATTTCGTTTATAATTAATGTTTATAGGTAATTTTAAAAATAGTAATGAATTTTGAAAAATAAAAAGGCACTATTTAATTTTAATTAATAATTTAATAAAAATAATTAATTAATAATTTAATAATAATACTAAATAAATAATATAATAATAATTTGATTGATAATAATTAATTGTATGTTAATGATGATTAGTCATTTGAAAAATATATTTATTTGATTACTACTCGGATAATAATCTTAACTTTCAGATATGTTTATCATACTAAATAAGTTTAAGGATTAAATTGTTGTATTCGTTCTTTTAATTTTTAAGCTTCTATTATGCTTGCAATTTAAACAATTACATTGTATCAACGAACTAAAGAACCTGTAAATTAAAACTAATTATTTTATTTTATTTTTGTAACAATTCAATTCACACAAAACAAGGTATGATCATTTTATTTAATGTCCTGTTAATCACTAGAATCGAAATATTAAATATAAAACTAAAGGGATAAACGATTTCACAGATTTAAGTTTAAATTTAAATACAATATGCATAGCAATTCCATTCATCTACGTGATTAAGTATTGTCATTTTTGGTTAAAAATCTAATAAGTTTACAGTATACCATGATATTGATTTCTTGCTTATTTTTGTTTTTGAAAAGTTGAATATAATTGTTATAAACATTTTTTGTGCATTTATAAAATGAAGCTAGCGTTACAGATTTGATATGATTTGAATGGTTTACACTTCAAAAATTTAAAATAGACTTATCAGAGTAATTAGTTTAATATTCATTCAAACCTTAGAAAAGGAATATCAGTTTTATAGTCAGATAGAATTTAAATTAATGATAGATATTTTTAACTTTAGTAATGCACTGACTAACTATATGATCTATTTTCCCACACCTCTACAAATATCATTAGATCAAGGGACGGAAATGAAAAATAATTTGGTAAAACAGTTTTGTGAAGAAAATAATATTATTTTACTCTATACTTCAGCTAGCCACTCAAACTCTTTGGGATTATTGAACAGAGTCCACTTTACCCTAAACGAATTATTAAGAATAATAGGAAAAGAAAAAGATAAATGTTCGATGCAGCAGAAATTGAGATTAGCAATAATAGCATACAATAACACATTAAACAATAAACTGAAATTAACGCCCAATGAAATTACTTTCGGAACCTCTAGATTAGAATCAGACGAAAATATCGACCTGACAGAACAATACGTATTAAAATATCATAAGGACCAACAACTATTACATAAACTAATTAGATCTAAAATAAATAACGAAAAAGAAACAAGGACTGAAAAATTAAATAAAAATAGAGAGGACCCTGTAGATATCCAGAAACAATTAGGAGATATAGAATATTTGAAAAATACCCAAGCAAAAATAAAAAGTAGGGACAAATTTAAAAAAAGTAAATGTATTAGTAAAAGACAAAAGACCAATTAAAACTCATATTGACAATATTAAAAGGCCCACTAGGAAAAAAAGAAAAAAGAAACAATCTATTTCGGACGACGACAATGAATCCATTCTCGTGAATATTTCGGATGTCTCGGATGATTATGACTCAAATGATTCGGATAATGGTTATGACTAAAAAATATTTAATTTTATTTAAACAATATTAAAATGTTTTAAAAATCTTTTATTTTAATAAAATGTAATAAATATAATGATATTAGGGAAAGATGTTTATGTTATATTGAAAGAATTATCTGTATTAAATTGACAATGCTGTAGTTATTTTAATAAAGTCGGACTTTTGTATTTTGTTGTAAAATATTATATTCAATGTTAATAATGTAAAAGATCATTCAAATTATTATTTTATTTCACAGTAATATTCTGTCCGATTTATTTTGTAATTAATATTTTGAAGTCACTATCATATATATTAGGATACTATTATTTTGTCTTGAAATATTATTTTGATTGATCATTGAAAAAGTATGTATTTTATTTTGAAATTATTATTAATTGTAATTATTGTAATTATTGTAAAAGAGTGTTTGAATTATTATTTTGATTTAAAATATTATTATTTTAATTGAGTAATTTTGAATCTAAAAGTATTATTTGTAATGGAGGAAACTAATTCAAAGGCTCTTATTTTATTTTTCCTTTTGTTTAAATAATGTATTGTTTAGTATTAAGAAATATCATTTTATCTTTTGTACTTTAGCATGTAAGGAATTCTGTAATGTGTAAACATTTTATAGTTTAAGCTTATTGTTAATATTAAGAAAAGGACAAGGTCTAATCCTTTTGTTTTTGGGAAATTGACAATCTATAAATCCTATTTTAGTGTTAGAGCAGAAGGTTTAATCTTTTTATTTTTCAAGTGAACAAATCCTGACTTAGTAAACAGGAAGTTCAAAGTCTAATCCTTTTGTTTATAGGAAGTTGATAATTGTATTTCAGTACACAGTTTAATCTTTTTGTTTTCAAATGTTCAAATTCTAATTTATTAAACAAGGTCTAATCCTTCTATGCTTGTATAAACTTAGAGAATAAGGTCCAATCCCCTTTGTTCATAGAATGTTATGACTTAGTGTAAAAGGTATTGAGAAATGTATAAGGTTCAAACCTTTTATTTTTATTGTATAGAATCTAACCTATTTACACTAAGATATTTGTTCCATCGGAGACCTCGGAACTTGGGGGGGGAGAAGTTATGGAAACCCAATGGTATTAGGGATAATAAACAAATGTACGATATCCCCTCTCCTAGATAACTGTATAAAAGGCCACCTCCACCTGGCCTCGGTGACACTCTGCTACAGTCACTCGTAGGACTCACAGATATTCAACACGAAGTTTTGTATTAAGTTTTAAATTGTGTTTTTTCTTGATATAATGTATGTACTTCTCAATAAAATCTCTTTTTAAAAACTCAGTCCCGCGAACCTTTTATTTAGCTATATATATGTTTAGTAAGGTTATACATACACATATATGTGTGTGTGTGTGTGTGTGTGTGTGTGTGTGTGTGTGTGTGTGTGTGTGTGTGTGTGTATGTGTTTAGTAAGGTTCTTGAGGTTCAGTCAATAAATAAAACCAACTGTTTTGGCGACGTTTCGAGACTACATTGTTCTCATAATCATGCCAATGTTACTGGTGGATATGGTCTCGACTAACTAAATTCTAACAATCTAGGACACAACTGGCCTGGAGAAATTTCAAAAAACAGTTACAAAGGTTATGGGGGATTCCCTAGGTAAAATTAAGTTAAAAGGGCTGGTGGTATTCCCACAATGCTGGTACAAAATATATAGTCTCGAGACGTCGCCTAAATAGTTGTTTTTATTTATTGACTGAACCTCAAGAACCTTACAAAACATTTAATAGTAACAGTCAAGAAATTTATCCTATATATATATATATATATATATATATATATATATATATATATATATATATATATATATATATATATATACACTGCCGGTCAAAAGTTTGAGACCATCCTGAAACGATACCAGTAAATTTAAAAGTTTGATGTTAGGTGAAAAATAAATGGATTTAAATAAAATTAAACGCATTTATATAGTTTATACCAAGATCTTTAAAGTTCATCTACCTTTAAGAGAAGGAATTAAAATTAAGTTTTTAATACATAATTTAAAACAAACTGTATTTTCCATATTAATTCCAACAATTTCGATTGCCGACAGAATAACCTTGGATTAAAAAATTTGAAATTTGAATTAAAAATTGAGAAACGAAAATCTCCCATTCATATTAAATGAAGGCAGCGGGAATTTTTGTTGAGCCATTTCAAATTTAATTAGATATTTATGAACTAAGTTCCTTTTTTTCCTGAGTGGAATAGCTCGTAATTGATTTATTACGGAGAAAATCTCAAAAGTGAAACAAAGTGTTTTTACTTATAAATAAAAACATCAACATAAAATTAGATAGAAAAAGAGAGGCGGAACGATATTAAAGATATTAAACTTTTAAATTTACATACTTTAGCTCAGGGTGGTCTCAAACTTTTGACCGGCAGTGTATATATATATATATATATATATATATAATAAGCAAGGGAATGGTTAAGTAGAGGTTTTGATAATGAAAGAATATCATGTAGAAAGAAATAAAGATCCCAAGGCGGTCTTATCTCTAAAGCCATAAACCATGGATCATAACCTATTTACCTTAAACTGCTCTTGAAACAGTTTGAGTGTTCGTCATACTATCTTATAAAACCTATACAAATCGATAAAGACTTATTGAATTCTAGTTTATGTTCGGAAATTGTTTGTATATATACATAAATGTGACCGTTACCAAAAATTTGATTTTCGATTCTCAATACTGAAATCCCGATTGTTTTCAAAAAGATATAATTGCGTTTCAGACAATTTAAAAATAATAGTTCATTTTACGAAGGATATACTTTCCAAAGATTTTGGTCCTTATTTATAACTGGAGGAACGAAAAAAGTTACTGAACGTAGAAGATAGGTGAATGCACTGATATTTCTCTGGATCCTGTTTTACTTGTGCATTAGGGTTCGAAGACTGTATATCAGTGTAGTGAAATAAAAAATAACCACTATTCTAAGATAGCTGCAAATCTCAAAGAATAACAAAATGAAGCTGCATTTATTCCGTTAGTGGTTCAGATGAAGATTGTGACCCTATTTCTTTTCCGTCGACAATATCTGCCGTAATCACTGAATTATCTAATTTGTTAGTAATTCGGTCAGACAATTGTACCATTAATTGTGCATTATAATTATTACTAGGGCACCGTAAGTCTCAGAATAAATTTTATTTTTCATTTCATTTCATAACTTCGATACCATTGGCATCAATAGCAATGTTATATGCCTCGATGAATACCATTAAACAGTATTTTCTTGTCGATCGATCACTGTATGCTACCAACTAGATAAGCCTCCTTTCATCCCCTCTAGTTTTGTGTTCCACACGGATCCTCTTTATCTCCAACTCTGTTTTCCATCTACATTAACGACCTTCCGTCTTCATCCATCACTCACGATATCAGATCCCCAAATATAACCTATACCTGCCATATTCGATCAATCGTAATACAAGGTAATATTCATGTTCTCAAACGATATTTTTGCGTTCAAATCGTAAACCATAAAAATTGCAACTATTTTCTTAAAACATGTCGATAAAATTTCAGTAGATGAAAATTAATTTCCTGCCGCACTCAAATGCCCATGACTTCTCTTGGAACTCGCAGACTCTTTCCTTCTTAATTTCCTATCAATTGAACAATCACTACTCTCTGAATAGAGATGTAATTGAGAAGATTGCGGCCAGATGGTTGATCAACCGCAATGATTCGATTCTTCAGGATCCTTCATTCGCTATCGTGCAGGGTTGAACACGACCCTTCACTAATATATTTTTGCTTCCATCATCTCACTACTTATATCAAAAATATAGCTCTAAAATTCTTTTGTAAAATTTTTCCGTTGCGATCACATCAGTGCCTCTCAGCAGGTCAATCCTTATCCAATTTTCGAACTTCTGTAATTATATATATATATATCCTTTCATATAGTCAAGAGATATCAGTCAAAGGAACAAAAAAAAATTGTTAAAATAAACAATTAATTATTTATGCTTATGCAGTTCCTACTCGTTTATGAAAATACTACTAAACTTACATGATATTTTCTATTGATTTTTTTTTATTTATTTCTTCTTAATTTATTATATATATTTTTAGTACATTTTTAATTCTGTATTTGACTCTTTTCCTAGTATTACGTAATGTTTATTTAAAGTTGTTTTTTTTTGTCCAAACACCACTTAAATTACCTAATGCTTTTATTATTTCTAAATTTTATTATTACTAAAACTTACACTATCATCTCACACTTTTCAGATTCGTGGATTCTCAACTCAAAATAATAGGACCCGGAACACAATACGGGCTAAAGTTAAAACAACCAATACCTAGAGAAGTATAAGGTAAAGTGGTTCAGACCTTAGGATGGATCATAAAAGAAATATTAGAAATACCAACTAGAATAGTGTATTTGAGAAGTTCAATCGGAAAACCACACATCACAATTGGGAACAGTATCCAAGAGGCGTTCGAGAAAAAAAATATGGAGTGGAGAAGAATAAGAGAGTTGGCCCAAGAACGTGACATCTGGTCAGGTCTCTGCCGGATGCAATCCCATACTGTTTAGAGGGATTTAGAGTATGATGATCGCCATCCATCTATGATTGATGATAATCTTTTCTAATCGAGATATATATTCTAAAAAAGAAAATTAATATCACAAGCGAAGAACAGAACAGAGATATATTGATGCCGAAATCCGTGAAAGAAAGTGGAAAGCACACATTACGCCACACTAGGGACAACATTGCAAGGGGAGCTCTCTAATGGAACCCTCAGGGATGCTGTAGAGTTGGTCGACCCAGGGTAACTTGGAGGATGTCCATAGAGGCTTAGGCATAAAGTGCTGGAGTACGATTGGCAGAAACAGGAGAACTGTCCGCTGATAGAGACAGAGAGAGACAGATGGCGAATATTCATAACGGACCTACGTCCCACCCGTGTTATCAGGAATTAATCCTAACCAGTTAAATATCACACACAAAGGACCTAAGATAATCATTTCTAAATGCTATGGTTACTACGAAGAAGTGCTTTTAATTTTTAGTATTTTTAATTTTTATGTATACTTAATTTCTATTGATAAGGTACAGTTGACTGTTGAGTATTTAGAGAAGTAGATTGTTGGGGTATGCAATCATAAAGATACACAGGCATTTTAATTTGTAATGCCAACGTTTCAACCTGCATTGCAAGCCTTCATCAGGGCTAGAAGAAGAAAACAAACAAAAGGTATGACTAAATTGTAGAGAGTATAAAAAACAAAGGTATGCTAAACACTCTCTACAATTTAGTCATACCTTTTGTTTGTTTTCTTCTTCTAGCCCTGATGAAGGCTTGCAATGCAGGTTGAAACGTTGGCATTACAAATTAAAAAACTTATTTTTTAATTGCTGTGAATCTTTATGACTGCATACCCCAACAATCTACTTCTCTATATACTTACTTTCTTTTATATATATATATATATATATATATATATATATATATATATATATATATATATATTGTATGGATAAAGGTTTTATTTTCATTTATTTATTATTTTATTGTACATATTTTATTAGTGGATTCTCAACCATTTACATTACTTATCATAAGTGAGGCAGATTGTAATATTTGCGCAATAAAAGGTTTCTAAAAGAAAAAAAAGAAACAGATATATAAAGACACAAGTTAAAAAATGACCATCACGGTTATTATAACAGAAAAATTAGTAAAGACAACACACAAACACCTATCATCAATATTGCCTACACCATCATCAACACTGCACTGAAAATCCTTACCTCCAATACATCTTAACAAAAATTTATTCATTTTTTTCAAAAAGCAACACAGCAGTAGCAATTTAAACTCACATTTTTTTTACCATTTGTTCATTTTTCTACTAACGCTGTTAAATATATTTATAAGACAATCGTCACCGAAAATGTGAGGTGTGCTTCTTTTGCTTAAAAATGAGAAATTACTTGGTAAACATTTTTTTTTTTACTTACTAAAATCCTTAAAAAATATTTGCAAACTATGAACAAATACTTTATTTTGTTCTCTTCTACTAATAAATACTTAGGTATAAAATTATTCATAAAGTGTTAGGTTACATTTCTCTAATTAAGTTATTAGGTTTTATTTGTTCTGTAACTGAACAGCATTGTTGTTTTGGGCCAGATTACCAGCGGGGTTGACTGGGAGACTAGGCGTTTCATGGAAGTGTCATAGTACAAATATTTACCTTCCATCCTTCCAAAAAATCTTCTAGAATATACGCCCCTAAACTTGCAAGGCCTCCCAAATAATATATTCCATGAAAAAAACATATTTCATTTGGAATAAAATATAAAAATTTCAGATCAAACTATCTGAATTTTAACTCTTTTATATGGCATTTTCTTTATAGATAACAAATAATTTCAGGATTTTATTTTAGCATAAATATTGCATAAAATTACTCTATCAACCACCAAGAATATATATTGCCTCGGATTTATTTTCAAGTTGAGGTGCAGGCTATAAAAATGAAGATAATTCAAACACTATCATCATATTTCCTATAAATTCAAGAAATTTTACAGCTTCTTGCGTAAATATGTCATACCAGCACCTCGATTTCCAGCTATAAAAATATTAAAGATATAAAGGATTTTATAGTTTAAATAAAACTCTTGAGGCCTATAGACAGCCTTAAAGATGTATTTGGATCCTTTGATATTGCTACAATACAGTTTAAAAGTAGATTTAAGAAAGAAATTTGACTAAGCTAGCAAATTTTATTGATCATGAATAGTTGGGGATTCAAGTTCAAATCCGTCTTTTTAAATATAATAAAAGAAAAAAAAGTTTATTCATTTCGGTCAGAGTGATTTACGCTATGTTAAATATTCTGTTTAACCCTTGAAGATTGAATTTCTTTTATAAATTTGAGATTTCGTTCAATACAATGATGACCTGTATATTTATACAGGACGTTTCTATTTCAAATTTACACCCATTAAATGAGTCAAAACTCAATAATTTAAAAACTCAATTTTTTTTTTCCATCTACTCATTTTCTCGTACTTCCTTTCTGTGTTTCTGATAGATTTAAAAAAATCCAAAAAAAGTACCCACTCATATCCCGTTTCCTTGTCTGCCATTGTTCCTAAAGTCAAAAGCAATCAATAATCATTGATTTTTTCTTTTTCAAACAATGGAATTTTTTTTTCGATTTGAGGTGGCTCCAATTTGTTTTTGATTCATGATCCTTCGTATAATCTTTAATGTTTCTTGATATGTCTAGATCTAAGATTTGATCTAAGTGTTCTGTATGTTGCTGATTTGGCCCATATATATCCTTCTATAATAAGCACCATACCCTCTCGAATGTACTATTATCCATACTTGCTTCCCACTTGATTCCTTATAACTCTACGAGGCGTCTGAAAAGAAACTGGCCTAGGTCTTATGGCAGTTTTATTTCATAATAAGTTTCGAATCAAAGATCATGCATAACCTCAGTTATTTTACTTACGTTTGAAGAGCTGACATATTCTGAAAACATTATAGTGTTTTTTAACAAATTTGTATTTAGAAAACTTTATTTAAATTTCTATGCGTTTGGGAAAACAATATTATTAAAACATATATATATGTGGGATTTGGATCCAGGAACTTCCATACATAGAGCTGAGGCCCTCAACCCAATGCGCGGGTCTCGAAATCTCGATTTGTTACTTCATAAACAACAGTTTCTTACGAGTCTTAAAAATAAATATTTGTAAAAAAAAAAAAAAAAATATATATATATTTTAAAACAAAAAAATTGAATAATATGTGTTCCCATACAGAGCTCTCGCGCTACCAGAGAGGGGTAAGACGATCTTAACTTCATTAGACAAAACTTCATTACAACTTCATTACAGAACCCCTTGAAAAATAAATTACAGATGGATGGCAGTCTATTTTGGATGAGAGCCTACCGAGTAAACTTAAGATAGTAATAGAAAGAAATGTCAAACCCTAAGGTACATCCAGCCGCCAATGCCCTATAGAGGAAATTGTACTGACAAGACTCAGAATAGGCCTAACGAGACTGACACACTCCTACGTTTTCACAAAAGAAAATAAAGGCCATATTCTTAACGTTTGCAGTAGGCCATATTTTCCAGGAATGCACATTTTTTACTTCACACCTCAATAGTTTAGGATTAACCTACCGATAGGCGCGCGTATCTATCAAATACGAAGCCGAAACGTGTGTTTGATGTTTTTTTATCCTCTTCCTTTGACCCAACCCTAGCATGGTCTTAACTGAGGATTCCTACGGCAATGATTATTGTAGAAAAGCGTATTTTATTTCTTTGGATTTGAAGCACCCATCCACGTAAGTTTTTCAAGTATTATATTTTATATTTTTCTTTGTAAAATTTGTAATTTATTGGTTATTTAAAGTAGCATAAAAATTGTATTGACACTTGATTCAAACAAACACTGAATTTAAACGGAGTTATATGTGTCAGATGCCCGCGACCTGTAATGATTGTATCATTTTATCCATATACTTTTTTATGTCTTATAAACACACACACATATATATATTTTGATATATATAGTCAATAAAAATGAGAATCGACCGTTTCGATTGTAAAATATATAGACAGTTTATTTGTTTGTAGCATTAAAAAAATGTTTGCAATAATTGTATTTTATTTCAGAAGTAATTTTGTGATTTTCAAAGAACTAGGTATCAAGTATAATTTTTTATAGCTTATCGTTTATTTAATGTAATTTTTTCTGAGCTCCTTAAGATGCTGTAAAAAAAACCCGGTGTAATAAAACAAAACGTGTTTATTTTAAAATACATTTTTATAATTATTTATTATTTTATTTTTGTAAACCCATAAGATATACCAAGTAAACTATACTAATTATTTTTTCTACCTCTTCTAACGTGTGTATAATATAGAAATGGCGATTAAAAAGGCAGATGTACGCGCGTCCGTATATGTTGGTTTAGGAGCCACGCCTATTAGAAGATTAAATACTGATCTTCCGACACTTTAGGAGATAATAATGCGACTATAGAATTAGTATTCAAATTTCTATAATAAAATAATTTGTTCATAGAAATATGACATATAATTAGGTACTAAAACAGAAGTTTGTAAGTTCGTACAAAAATAAAAATAAAAACGAATAATTGGTGTTTATAACCAAAGTAGTAACTAACTTTACCAAATGAGGATGGTAATACTAGACATAGCTGGATACTGGTAAACATCTTATGTGAAACAAGAACCATAACTAGAACAGCAGTAATGATCTGGTTCCAGTTACTAATGACGAATTCGATAATTAGCCTATAGACTACGAAACGAGGATGTATTGTCGCGGATATTGCTGGGGCGTGACGTGTGTGCAACAGGTGGAAGGTGGGTGTAGCTTACGCAAGCACTACTATCTTCGGTGGCGTGTTCCGTACCCGGCTTATTTGCAGTCTCGGTGCCCTTTCTATTCATTTTTAAATAAATCTAATCGAAAACCATTATGAAACATGAATAATATAGCTGTAAATCGTATAAGTTGGCTAGTTGAAAAATGGCCAAGAGTTAAATTACCTATGATGCTTCCCATAGCCTCCAGAACCCTTTAGATAAGTAAATAACTCTCAGGTATACTTATTTCCGATTTTTTTTTTTTTTTTTTTTTTTTTTTTTTTTTAAGGCAAGAAATCAAAGGTTTTGATACTCGATGAAGGAGGCGAAATGAATTTAAGACCAAGAGAAGACTGAATGTAAAGAGGCAAAAGGGTCAGATAGATCCTTAGATTTGTTTCTACTGGAAACTAATTTTAAAATGGAATATCGGAAATATTTATCTGGTTATTTTTTAAATCTGGACTGATTTTGAACGACCCCATCATTTCTAATAAAAAACTTCTAGAAAAAACTATTTTCTACTTAATGTATATTTGTCTGATCCCAAATTTCATTTTTCCATCTTAAAGCTGGTTAAATTTATTATTAGATTCGTATAAATTTGTGATTAAATCTTGTAGAATATCCACGCCAGCATGTTTATGTGTATGTTTAAAAAAAAATATGACAGTTTTGACATGTCCAATGAGCTGAATTGGTTTTACGGAATTCAATTTAAATTACATATATTAAATTTAATCAGCTTTAAGATGGAAGAATGAAAATGCGGATCAAAAAAATATATGCGGAGTTATAGCGAAAAATATTTTTTTTTAAATTTGGATTTCACAACAGTACGGGGTTTAAGCCTGCTAGCATGTGTCATGATTAGAACATCATACACAGAGTCTAATAGTAAATTTAACTATCTTTAAGATGAAAAAAGTAATAAAACCTAAAAATATAATTCATTAAAGCTTCATGCATCTTTCAGAGCATAAATACTAACATAATAAAAAATTTGTTGTAATAAAACACTCAATAGGGTTCTTGTGGGTACCAAGCAGGTGAGGGGGAGGAGAGTCTGGAGCGAGGAAGAAAGAAGAATGCAGTCTGAGAGAATGAAGAAGAGGTCGGAGGAGAAGAGGGAGGGATGTGTGAGGAAATGATATTCCCGTGGTCTATAAGGCCGTTTCGTGTATTAAAAAAAAAAAAAATTTACTTATTGTATTACTTTTATTTTATGGAATAATTATATTGTTAAATAATAATTATTTACCATTGCAATAAAAGCATTTTTTGTACCTAGCTGTTTTTTCTCTATTGCTTGCCTAAAATTTCTTTAGAACTACGTTTAAAAGATCTCTGTAATATAAGAAATACAAAGGAAAGGGTACTTGCTTGAACATGATAAAAACCATGGTTTATAATATGGTAATTGGGGTAAAGTTAGCTAAATTGGCAAGTTCTGATGAGTAATCAGATAACTAAATAAGAATTCTGAATGACATTGAATTATCCTACGCTATTTTGGTGGCATTGAACTCATTAAAATTTTAATTTTTTCAGATTCAATATTTTTTTTGTTTGTTCATGCTTTATTGACATTTAGAACTGTGTACAATATACAAAATAATAAAAAAGTACAATTTGTGTGGTTGAATTGTTAAATGACTTGTCAGTAACTTGTAAAGAACTACCCATTAGTGGCACCTCAAAAAATATTCTACATCAGAAAGTCTACGGGCCATATTCTTTTCAGACGCCTCGGAGAAATATCGGGGATTTAGTGAGAAGCAAGTTGAAAGACTAGTGATTTATGGAGCTAGTTATTGAAGCACAGTAAAAATTTAAAGTTCTACCCTGAAACTTTGTGATTTAACATATACTTACTTATTCCCTCTAACCACCGATATTTAAGAGCATAAATACAACATAGTACTAAGTGGGAACTACTTAGTACTTTTTTTTAAAATAGATTCTGATCAAGTAATCATATTTGTTATTCTACGAAGTTCACATTGTATTAATTTTTTTGTAGATATATTGACCTCTATGACTTTTTGATCCTAATAAGATTATTATTTTTAGAAAATAACTGTTCTCGTATCATTAGTATTTCATTAAAAATAGATGCTCCAACCGGATGTAAAAACAGGCAGGCCTGAAGGTATACGTGATTATCTAAATGAAATCTTGTATGATAAATGTGGTCGTGAAGTTTTGACTGTATGTAAATGATGGGCAACCTGGCCGAATAAACATTTTGCTTGTTCAACAAAACTCATTTACAAACTTTTACTATCTAACTGAAACTTAACCATAGACAGATGAAGGTGAACTGGACAACTGTGCTGGATACAATTAAATCTTTTACTTACAAAGGGACCTCTTGTAATGCCTTGCGCTAAAAATATAGGTAGCGGTTTACTTTAACTGGGTTAGTTCTATTTTTTTATTATTTTTTTTTTTAGAACTGTAGATATCAACATACTACACTAACATTTGTTTTCAATCACATTTTTTCACTGAATTCTTTAAGTAACGAATGAGAAGAGGAAGATATCCTTTTTCCATCCACTCAACAATAAATAAAAGACTAAATAAATTAACAACAAGGTCCTAAACTTCAAAATTAAATCCTATAAAAAAAACTGTTTGCGATAGCAACCAATCCTTTTTTTTTTTTTCTTTTTTTTTTTTGTACTCAATCAAAATCCTATTTTGATAATAATTTCTAGTTGTCTCAATGATTTGAACATTGTTAATAACTTGTCGACCAGAGAGATTTGAGACACTTCGTGTCTGAGAGTGACGAGTCACTACATTTAGAACAGCTGAAAATGAAAAAAATGAAAGCCGAATCTAGGGGAAAAAATGGCGGATAAGTTCTGTGTCGGAACAGCCAAGATTTTCGACATGTTAACTAAACTTTGTTGTCACATAAATATATTTTTAAAAACAGCCATATTTTTAATTATTCCTTAAAATACATAGCTAAAACATCACATATGCCTGTAATTTTTATTTCAATACCCTAATTCAGTAGTAAATCTGAGTATCCGTATTGTTGGGTATATGGATCAATTTCGGCCCCAATTAATACGGATAATCGGAGTTTGACTTGTAAGTTGTACTTCAAACAGCATCAATTTATTAGCTATAGTAATTTCCTTTAAAAATCAAGCATTTTTAATAGAATTCAAACGTCAAATTAATGAATATATGTATTCGCTATTGGAAAGTGAAGTAAGGGGAATACAATTTAAAATATGAAGCACTAAAAAAAGTAAATGTCTCCAGACAATAGTGCCGTTTAATTACACCTTGTAATCCTCACAATATTTTTATCATTCCTACAACAAATAATTTTTTTTTTTTTTTTTTTTTTTTTTTTTTTACATTTATGCCGCTTTTCAAATCTTTATACACTATTAAAAACGCATCCAGAAAAATATGAATGCATTCCTCTATCTAGGACATACTTAAGTGAAGTTTTTTTTTTTTTTTTTTTTTTTTTTTTTTTTTTTTTTTTTTTTTTTTTTTTTTTTTTTTTTTTTTTTGGGATCTCTTACGTTATAAATGAAATCCAGAAACATAGGAATCTTCTTGAACCAGGATTTGTAAAATTAATTCTTTGTACACAGGATTTTAATTAACTGATACATTATAAGTTGCGGATGATAAATGATATTTTCGGTTTATTAATGTATTGCTAAAATAATTACTTTTTCTTAAAAATAAATTTAATTTGCTTTTTTAGCTTTCATATAGCTTAATTTTTGTAATAAAAATTTATTACTTAACCAGTGATATCGGTATCTTGGATTGATTTTTAGGTACCAATACTTTAAACAATATTCCAGTAAATGATGTGGTAGTCTTAGCCTTGTACGTGGATTACATGTGAAGATCTTTTCTGATGGAAACCTAGATAGCGTATCTGTTAAATGGGATTAATAAAATGTTACAAGAATATTATACCTAATCTGTTTTTTTTATTCTTAGCATTGTATTATAATTAACGGGTTAGTACATTTGTTTAAAAAACTGTAACAAAATATATATATATTCCACCCACATGATATAATGTTAGTACTTTACCGACCATTTGTCTTCATTTTTCATTCCAGTATAGAACAAAGGGGGGGGGGGGAACATTTTAAATATAATCCCTACATTATCCCTGGAATTCATTATTTACTGGGACGTTATCCCATTATTTTTACACGAGGTGACCTTTTGTTCATTAAGATACATTATTTATGCTGGATTTACCTTAATAATGCTGATCGATATCGTTCTTTTCATAGAACATAAATTTCAGCCACGTGAATATTAGTTTTTTTCTTTAAACATGATGTAAGAGGAAGTTAATTTAAACGATATTCTGCGGTGGACATACAACCTACGTGTTTTAATGGAATAAGATTATATATATTTTTCAAATATTTATAAATATACTTTATTCGTATATATATAACATAGACGTTATTTCAAAACATATTTTTAGCTACAATATAAATATATAAAAACATACGTTAGAATAATTAACTACATATAGTTACAAAATATGGAGGAGTAGAAAACTTACAATGTTACTGTTGGATATGCTATTGGCATATACTACTAAATTATAACAATTCTAGTTCACGACTGACCTGAGGAATTATTGAAAAAAAGGTAAAGTTGTTTTTTTCAAAATTGGTGGTATTCCCAGAAACAGGTTCAAAAAGAATGTCCATATTTCTGTGTAATTTATAAATGGATAACTGATATTATGTATATTAATGTAAATGTATATTATTTCTGAATGTATTAAATTTGAATAACATGTGTCGAGATTTAGGATAGCTGATTTTTTTGTTTACAGCGCGTTTTTTGAATTTTTCTATGGTTATCATTTATTTTATATTTCGTTTAAACTTTTATATATATATATATATATATATATATAGAGAGAGAGAGAGAGAGAGAGAGAGAGAGAGAGAGAGAGAGAGAGAGAGAGAGAGAGAGAGAGAGAGAGAGAGAGAGAGAGAGAGAGAGAGAGAGAGAGAGAGAGAGAGAGAGAGAGAGAGAGAGAGAGAGAGAGAGAGAGAGAGAGAGAGAGAGAGAGAGAGAGAGAGAGAGAGAGAGAGAGAGAGAGAGAGAGAGAGAGAGAGAGAGAGAGAGAGAGAGAGAGAGAGAGTGAGAGAGAGAGAGAGAGAGATGAATTGATATTTATTCGGCCATTAAAAAAAATCTCTCTCTCTCACGCTTCCTCCTCTCTCTCTCTCTCTCTCTCTCTCTCTCTCTCTCTCTCTCTCTCTCTCTCTCTCTCTCTCTCTCTCTCTCTCTCTCTCTCACTCTCCTTCCCTCTCACTCTCTCTCTCTATCCATCTATCTATCTGTATCTCTCTCTCACACTCTCTCCCTTTCTCGTCAATTCAAAACTCCGCGTGAAATACTAAAATATTCAGTTGAAATTAATTCAGCACTCCACATAGTCTACAAGCTAGACCGAAAGTAGCTTAATTGAAGTAACTGAGGTCGGGTTTAAAGTAAAACCACAACTGGCTTAGCCTGGTCTACCACCAGATCGTTCAACGGTAAACCTCTTCCTGATTCAATTGTTTCGATCATTAATTAATTTAATTATTATTTACTCAGTAATTATTTGATTATCTAAACCTATGAACTTATTTAATTATCGCAAATAATCAAAGCAAGTTATATTAATTATTAATTTGAAAAATTTTTAGAGAAAATTATCGAAAAAAATAAACTTCTTGTTCACATTGTATTGATAGATTTCTTGTATTATTATTGTCAAAATTTATTTTATTTCAATCAAGTAGAGTTTAAATATTTGTAATAATAGATTGAAGAATATGAAAATATTATTAACTTACTATTTACACTTTCTTACTGTTGCTACAATTACATCATATGAAGGGTCTGAGGAAGAAACCAGGTAAGTCAATGTTTTTTTAAAAATAAGTTATAGGTTTTAATCGATCCAGAATAAAAAGCTGTATTCTCCTAGCGAGTCAAAAGGTGGAAAAACCAACAGAAAAATATATACCATTAAAGTTTTACTGCATGGGAAAGAACTAGGCAGGGGTTCCAAGTTTCATAGTATCAGATTTTTTTCGGAACTTTATAAGCTCTAATTTCTCTTTTTAATATACAAAACTTTACTTCTAAAATATTTTTTTTTAAAATAATAGAAATGGTTTTACAAAGTTAGAAACTTTAAATTGCGTTTTTCTCAATTCCGATAAAACTTGAGTTACCTGTTTTCCCACACACCTTCATATCCAACTTTTTTTTTTAAATTAACTGATCTAAATTAATGAAAAAAAAAATTTAAAAAGGTTTAAGCAACATTTTTTTTTTTTTTTTTTTAAATATTTTTTTTTTTATTCTTTTTCATTTTCATTTATTGATATTGACAACTGTACAAACTAATATAAATGTGTTGATAGTGAATACAATGACATGTAAATAACGTTAAGAACTACTCATTAGTAGCACTTAGCACCTCTCTAGGCCATCTTCTTTTCAGACACCTCTGAGGATTGTCGAGAAAAGAGTGTGAAGCCAGTTAGGAGATAAGGGAATCGGAGTGGTTATGGAGCTTACTATGGAAAGATAGGTACCTGGTTTGGAGTAAATCAGCAATATATGGAACATTAAGATCTTTATAGATAAGTTTATTGGTCAAAAGGTAAGGAGCATTGTAAGGATTATATGCGAGATGAATTGGATGGTTTAGTGGAGCCCCAAAGCTAAACACCGTACATCCAAATAGGTCTAATCATTTAAATGAGTCTTTTGTAATTAACTGGGAGCTTTGAACGTTTGACAAGTGAATGTTGAAGTAGTTTGTAACGACAAGCAGTTTCTTGTCGTTTTAGTCTTGTATGTGAATTCCAAGTAAGACGTTCGTCCAAGTGGAGTCCTAGGTAGCGGATCTGTCCAACGAATTAGTGGAATATCATTAAAGGATTCTGTAGGAAAGGAAGTCGTAGGTTTACGACTAAGGGTAAAGGTTATTTTATGGGAATTTTTTTTTTTTTTTGATAAAAAACTCCATTACAAGTTAATGTTGGTTAGTACAATTTTGAATATTCTATACATATTATGTTTTATCAATGGGTTCAACTGTACGACGTTACGCAAATAACTTTACGGTGACATTTCATGGGAACTAGGAGATAAAAAGCTTCGGGATTAGTGACTAAAATGTTTAAGCATAGATCACTAATCTAAATATCTTGTCTAGGCTCGCTATCACGGACAATTTCTCAGACTCACAGAATGAAAATGTGAATTAAAATTCATGAATAAATTAATTAAACCTCCCTTGTGAACAGCAACGTCAACTTACCCAGATTAAAAAGGCCGTGATTTGAAAGTAAAATGATTCATCACGAGAGAAATCAAAATTCACGATGTCTCATTGTTAGGGATCGTGGCGATCGAGAAAAGCGTTTGAGCATGAACTTGGAGCTTAATATTAAGTAAACTTAATTAAACTTGAGTAAGCGAGTTATGTTTCATGTTGTTTCAGGCTGGAAGTGCAGACTCGGCTCTGAAGAGGCCTGGGACTTGGTAATTCCCATAAGCAATTTAATTGTCAATGTTAGAACTGGCTGGAGAACTCCAGTTGTCATGATAGTCGGATCCTGTTTCCAGAGCATACTAATTAATTTGGAGGGGCATAATCGAGTTATAGCAACTCCCGGATAATCATTTAATTGGAGATCAATTTCGTTATATATAATATTTATTATTAAAACTATGTTCAGTTTAATTGATTAAATATATTCCAGTCTATGAAATGTTATAATAACTCACTCTTAACAAGTTATGCAATAGTTTAAATTAAACATAAAATGGTATATATTAATCAAAAAGACTATATATGATTTTTTTTTTTTTTTTTTTTTTTTTTTTTAAATAATGGTCAAAACCAAACATTTATGCCTTATAACTTCGTTGTTTACAAATATATCAACGCCATTTTTATTTTTTTATTTCTTTATTTATTTATTTTTTTTTTTTGCTGTGATTACTAATACATTGTCCATGTAAAATCAAAAAGATTTGATGCAAAAAACAAATACAAAAAAAAAACGGGAGATCATTATATCTTGTTTAAGAAAAAAAGCAAAAAAAAGTAAATGCAACAGCCAAATCTAAATTGTTTAAAAAAATTCTCTAGTTAATTGAAGTTCTTATTTTTTTTTTATTTTTTTTTTTTTTTTTTGTCTTTAACAGGATTTAACGAACTTCTAGTTGTTTTTATGCATAAAATCTTTTTAATTTTATTTGAACAATGTATTAGTAATTATAGCAAAAAAAAAAAAATGGCGTTGATATATTAGTAAACAACAAAGTTATATGTTTTGGCCATTTAAAAAAAATTAAAAATAAAATTAAAAAAAAAAAACGTAAGACTTTGTATATAGGTGGGTGACCTTAAATAGGTTCAAAATGATAATGAAAGATACCTATTTGGCCATATATATATATGTATATAATTTTTTTTTTTTTTTATTGGTATAAGAAATATTAAACGGATGTTTCTGCGAACTCATTACATAGTATATTGATCAAACATATATGCAAAGTATAAAAAATATTTCAAAATTATTTTATTATTCAAATGAAATTAAACATTAAAAAGAAAATATTTATTTATTTATTTGAGATTTTTTAGCGTAAAACATATGGGTCATCAACGCTCGTCTGTTCTTAATATAGTCTGTATTTTACAATATAGTTTTTCTCTGTATAGGAGGAATATTAATTTTTTTTCATCGTTTTCCAGTGCCTTTGAGATGTCTCGAGGTATTCCCGATTCAGTCCACCTTTTGGTGTAGTAAGGGCACTCGGTAAACATATGGGATATTATTAAAGCCACACATTTCACATTTTGCAGGAGCCTCGCTTGTTATAAGATGAGGGTGTGTAGTTCTTGAATGGCCAATTCTTAATCGTGTTAGGATCACTTCTTCTCTGCGATTAGTACGGAAGGAACTGCTCCATGGTTTTTCGTCCTTATTAATTATCACAGTGGGCTGCGATGTCTGCCCATCTTGGGATATCGTCTCTCTAAGTGGGCGTGCAAGTTCTTATGCCGTAAAAAAGGTTTTGCCAGGTCCTGGGAGTGCTAGAACTTCTTTTGCTGCTTTATCAGCCATTTCGTTACCTCTTATACAGATATGAATTGGCGACCAAATGAAATACACCGATTTTCCTCCTTAATAAAGTTTCTTGACCAGATCTACAATGCAATGTATTCTTAAGTGATCTGAATGCATGTTCTTCATGGAGCTTAAAGAGCTGAGTCTAACACCAGGGCAACATATTCAATGGCCGTGCTTAAGGAGTATCCTAAAGCCATGACGATTGCATCAATTTCAGCCGTACAAATACTGCAAAAATTTGTGTCATTTACACTTATGTGGTAAAAAATATAATATAAATGCGTAAAAATTTAACATATTATAAGAATTAAATAATTTTGTTATCACAACAAACATTTAATGCTAACATTAAACATTCATTTAACAGTTAGAAGTTTCCGTAGGCCGATTTTCCAATTTTCTTCAACTTTATTAGTTTATGAACTAAAAAAAAAAATGTATTGTATAACCGTCTATTTTTTTATAAGCAAGAAATTTCAATGTTTTTATTTCCCAATCACATTTTTTACACGGAACTTCGGATGAGAACGAATGAAAAGAAAATGATATCTGTTTTCCAACTATTCATGAAATATCTAAGTCGGATAAACTGAAGATACAGAGTTGAAACAGTGTAGCAAAAAATTACCATCGATTGTAATTTAAACATAAAGTTTTATTCATTGAATCAAAATACGCCATTATTTTATGTCTTTTAAAAATTGGTTTAAAAAAACAAAACAATGTTTTTATATCTGTACCTCGGAGGTACAGAGCAGTATGTCCTTTTTTTACCAAAATACATTATTACTTATTCTTATTCAACTTTTCCCCCTTTATACAGAGGTATAGAATTCCTAGACAAATTAATTGTAAGGTAAGTTACATAAAAATGTTTTTATTTATTTATTTTTTAGGGGGGAAGGGCATAACGTCCTTATGTACTCCAATTAGGGCAGGAAGGACGGGTTACCAACCTATTCTAGCCTGGATGGGAAAGTCAAGATTTATTTCGTACACATGAGTTTAATAAACAGTTCTGGAAATGATTTTTTTTTTTTTTTAATTTCTCTCTTCTAAAGCAACGGAAATGTGACATAGTGTACTGTACCACCGAGGTACAGATTTATATATATTATTTCATGTTAATATTTGTCACTTGGTCTAAAAAATAAAAATGTTTTGGTGAATGAACCCTCTAGATATTATTATTATTCAAACATGAGATATAAAATAAATTATAAAACAGGATTTCATTTCGTAGTGAAAAAATAAAGAATACTTTATCATGGTTATAAAATCGCCAAAAATAGTTTGAAAAATTATTATGCTCATATTAAATTTAAAAAATCTGATTTGATTCTGTGATGTCAAAAAATGTTCATAGCCTGCCTAGATAAGATATTTACATCTGTAATCTAGTCTAAACTCTCCCACTCACCACTCCCCAAACCACGTTATCACCTAGTTCGCATGAAGTGTCACAGTGACGTTATCTGCTGTAATGCTAAACGTGTGACGTCCTACATTTAAAGCCAGTGATAAAACGTAACATTTTTTTTTTAAATATAATCAAAAGAGCTTAATTCAGTCCGGAACTTATATAAAATTTGTTGTAAACCTTTCCTATTTACCAATCGTCCCACCTATTGACATATGTATGTGCTTAACCGGAGTTGAAATTGGCACGTCTCCTCTATGACAGTTCATGTCATCTCTATTCCGTCTGTCACTGCCCATTTACATATTTAACCAATGATACTAATATACATTATAATTTATGGCATTAGTATACGGATCACATGTGCTCGAGATTAGCGATATAATTTTATATACTATCACATAAATAAAATTACTTGTTTCTTTGGCAATATTTTCCTTATTGTTTATTATTGAATCCTTTATTCAATGTGTTTCGGGAACTATTCCCATTATTAGGAATATAACATCAGTTTGCCATAATTAATATATTGACATTTTTAAAAAATTTATTTTATTTTATTAAAACGTTGACTATCATGGAATCTATGTATTGTGTGGAAAACTCAAAAGTGAAAGAAAGTTTTTTCACTTGTAAATAAAAAAAAACAAATAATATATATAGAAAGATCATAAAAGAGGGAGATATATCAACGATACTAAGCATTTTAATTTACCTATTTATGCTCAGTGTGTTCTCAAACTTTTGACCGGCAGTGTACATTTAGGTTTGATGAATAATTTGTCGCTTCTATAGGATTTTTTGTTTATATTAGAATAATTGTTTATTGGAATTGTTAGGACTATTTACGCCAGTTGTGACAAAGAATTTATTAATACTTATTGAATTGATCTTTCTAAACCATTAGGGGTACCTTAAGTGATTACGTAAATTCGTTAAAATACTTACTTATACATCGGTGATACACAGTACGAATTAAATCGTGTTTTATTTCTAAATAATTTCAGGAATATAAATAAAAATAAATTATTTCTCTGGAAGGTATTTTGAAAAAAAAAAAAAAAATCAAAAATTAACGAGTTTGTCATTAACTCGTCCCCACAAAGGAAGGGACATTTCGCTCCCACAGAAAGTTACTTCGATTGATCTCAGATATCAAAATCAATTTTCCATTTAATAAACTCATGCACTCAGTTTGACGGTTTTTTTTTTTTTTTTTTCTCTTTAGAAGTATACAACTCTTTGAAGTTGTTTTTTTCAGTGTAGCAACTCTGACCGGAAAATGCTTCTTTGAGCTAACATTAAAGGCGGAAAAAGCACTGTGTAAATACCGGCTTGGACCACTGTACAAATTTTTATTGATTCTTTTTTTTTTTTTCCACAAAGCTCCCTAAGTTAGGGTACCGTTTGAATAATTTCCGTTCGTTTGGTATTGAGTTTGATTCATGAGTAAACGAAACAGTTGTATAAAAGCGGCCTTTGAAAGTTTTTCTCTCTGAAACGTACTTTTGCAGCGTGTTTACATTCCTTTTTTTTTTTTTTTTTTTTTAATTTATCCAAATACGTAAATACTTGCTGGGGGAGTTTTGTTTATCTTGTCTGACAGACGTACACTTGTTTTGCCATCAAATACGTGAAATACGTGTTTTATGAAAAATTATTCAAAAACGTTTTTACTACCTTTATTTATACGACGGCCATACTTGAATAACTTATACTAACAGTTAATTATTAAGATGCTGTAATAGATCTATTATGATTAATAAAAAAAAACACAAAATAAAAAATAGAGTATCTAAAAAAAAATATTATTGTTTATTTAGAGGATGAAATATTTGAGAGATGTTCCTCGATCTAATTACAGGCATAAATGAATAAATGAAAAAATAAATTTTATTCGGGGTTTACAGTCCCCTAAGAATAATAATAATGCACAGCTACAAGTACAATTTGTTTGGCCGTTTTACATTTACAAATTAAATGCTTCAGTAATAACGGCATATATTTGTGTAAGGAAAAAAAAAACTTAAATTTAAAAAAAATATGAAATAATAATAATAACATAAAATACAATCATATCTATATATGTATATATAAAAGAAAGAAAGATAAAAAGAAAAAGTAATTCTGAGAATTTATTTAATTATTCACATATTCGCGCAAAATTTATTGTGTAAAAAGTACAAAAATAAATTATTTTTAAAGAAAGTTAGGGAAGCTGCTTTACGAATAGTAGTGGGTAGGGAATTCCAGAAGGAGGTACTACGAATGATGAAGGGTTTGTTAAAGGAAGCAGTTTTATGTGAGGGGATATACAGGTTAAAAGGTTGGGATCTAGTGTTTAGGAGGTGGATAGAAGAGCGCAGAGTTAATAGATCAAGAATATAGGAAGGTTTTTTGGTATTTAGAGATTGGAATAGGAAAGTACCCAGAAAGTACTGCCGTCGGAATTTTAAAAAAAAAGCCACCCAGGCTCAGAATATCGACAAGTAACGTGTGACCGCCTGGGTATCCCAAAGATAAATCTAATGAAATAGTTCATCAGTCTCCCAAACTTCATATCGAGAACCCCAGACAGCCCCCCATAAACCAAGCAACCGTAATCAAAGCAAGTAATAATTAAACTATTTTAATTTAAATAATAAATTTAAAAAATAAAAATGTGTTTGCGGTGCGTTAAATAAAAAAATAAAAAAAATAAAATTCTTTTCTAGTTTATAAATGGATCTGAAACATTAAAAAATATATATCTATTTGAGCATAAAATCAATATACTGTAAAACCTAAATAAAATTATTGATACAACAAATTTTTGTAACTACCATTAATATATATTGAAAGATTACATACAATTTTGGTAAATAATTTTTTGGTACAACAAAATTTACCATCTGCTTTAAATTCAGTTTAAATTTATAAGTTAATGAACTAGAAACCAACTAAATTTTAAAACCTTATACTTTCTCCTTGGTAACAATCAGCTATTCGTCACTCAGCCAACCATTGTAATTCTCTGTATTAATAACTTGAATGTTCTTTATTTAAATCATTATTTCTTAATTTTGACATGGGCTCAAGAGATCTGCAACCTTAACTATTTTCTATACTCCAAGTACACCATAAACAAATTCCTTCTGATTTTGCTGCTGCTATCTTGATCACCACCATCCCTTTTGTCAATTTATCATTTGCCTTTAATAAAGAAACGAGAGCAAACCTGTACCATTTCAACCCATAAAGGGTATTAGGTTCAGTACTTTGGTAAAGTTGTACTGTTAATGGGCCAACGGTTGTAAAATGATGATATTTGGCCGAAATCACACTCAATAGTCAGGTTTTTCCCCAATAAAGGGTACCCAATTTATAGAGTCTGGGTGTGCCCCAGTAGATTCACAGCTGAAGTAACAGACATGGCACTCACTTATAAGTTATTTATGAAACTTTTTTTTTTATTATTTATTAAGAATTTGTATTGTTATTCAGCTAGTTTATTTATTACTAGTCTGAAATACTTTAAAAATACCACTGTCTGCTCAAGTATTTTTTAATTAATGAAATTATGAACTTCAAAATTTAATGTAATTTTTCTTTTCTTAAATAAAATAAGATATATCAAAACATTTCACACTTTTAAGCAAAATTAATTATTGAAATGATAAACTATTAAGTTTAAGAAATAAATAAACTTTCAACTGTTTTGGTAAGCTTCATATCCTTTCCAGTTGAATAATACATATATATATTTTTTTTTTATTATGTACTATTAATAAAATATTATATTAATAAAAATTAATATAAAAAAAATCTTTTTATATCATTAAAAGCACATCTTGAGTATCCCATTTGGTAAATGAACAAATAGCACTCCAATCATATACAATAGAGACACATATCCTTGGCTCCCAATTAAATTCATTTAATTGGCTTCTTGTTTAGACGGTGAAGAAGGGAAGAGGAAAGTGGGCAGAAGGAAAGGGCTAAGAGCTCTTGGTAATTAAATAAATGAACAAAAGAAAAAGAGAGAGAGAGAAATGAAGACGGATCACTATGGCTGCCATTCAATATAAAAACCAAATCATTAGAGGAATATATTTTTCACAATATTAAGTGTCATTTTCACATAATTTATTACATTTATCTAGAAAG
Source organism: Euschistus heros (assembly GCA_003667255.2). Lineage (NCBI taxonomy): Eukaryota > Metazoa > Arthropoda > Insecta > Hemiptera > Pentatomidae > Euschistus > Euschistus heros. The sequence goes on from RCWM02000095.1 coordinate 2,049,507, forward strand.
AACTATTTGTTTGAAATTTTTCATTGATCTTTACAACTGTATGCATTATATACAACAAGTAAATTTTAGAAAAATGATAAAACTGACGTGTCAATAACACGTGAAGAGCTACACACTAGTAGCACTTCAGTAAAAGTTCTACATTACAAGGTCTCTTGGCCATCTCCTTTTCAGACGCCTCACATGATTATTGGGAAATGAGTGTGAGGTTAGTGGATTCGATTGGGAATGGAGTTTACTATGAAAGGATAGGTATATGGTGAAATAATGAGGAGCATTGAGGATTTGACAAAGGATTTTGGATTGTAAGGATTGGATACGAAAATATTTGGGGAGTTTAGTGGAGCCTCTAAGCTCAACTACGTTTGTTCAAATGGGTATGACTACTGTTATATAAATAAATATTTTGTAATTTATTGGGATCTTTGAACGCTTGTCCAATTATGTTGGAGTAGTCTGCATTGTTTCGCCTTTTGAAAACTGCAGCAGAGTATGGAGGGTATTGTACTATTATTTGGCAATATTAGTTTCGCTTTACAAAACTAACACATAAAGTCTTATATGCTTGTCAATATGCTTGATTTGGAAGTTGCATGAATGAGTTGATAATTCATTGAAAGATAGTAATAATCAAATACTGATGGTTTCATTAGCTTGTTATTAGTGCACTATTTTAGTTTGTATTTTGAGAACAAGGTTTTCACTGAATATTTTTCTTGCAATCCAATATCAATTCGAAAAATAAGAGTTTAAGTCAAATGCTATAACGTTTAATATTTATTGAAATTTTATTTGTAAAAATCACTCTTTAATTTTTTAGTGATAATTGTTAATAATACAACCATTTTAGACATGTAAATAATTCAATTTAACTGTAATAATGTAAATAAAAATTTAACTATTTTTTTATCTGTTTTTTTAAAAATTATTTTTAGTCATAAAAATAATGTTATTTACATTTAAAAGATTATTCAACTAGGAGACATACTTTACATGTATTCGTTTCTAAATATTGAATGATCAAAATGTCTGATGTTTTAATTTAATATAAAATATTAAAAAAAAGTGGTTGAAAAACATCGTGTTGTGCCTTGTACAAAGTGCGACTGCTCGTACAACGGTTATTGGTGCGACCGGTGGAAAGTTAAAAAAAATGTATTTATTTTTTAGTTTAGCATTATAAGATTTTAAAACCGGTATCATTTAAAATAGGTTTCATTTTATTTTATTTCATTTTGGATTTAAAATAGGTAGCATTTATTACCCGCTAATGCCATGAATTAATCAGTTAAAGGAAAAAGTATGCCATACGACACGTATGGTATACGTGTATGGACACGTACACGAGTCTTCTGGAACAACTTATGTACCTACCATTTATAGCGTATAAAGGAAGATTTTCAAAATGTGTTTTGCATACAGTTGTAAATTTCTAAACTTACTTTATGGGAATGGTATCGTTTATCATTTAGCTATGACTGTTTGAGAATTTAGGTTTTTTGATCATTTTTATGTTTAATTGCGGTTCAAACCCTAACTAGTTAGTACACGTTTGGCGCTGTGAGCTAATTGGATAGTAGAAAACTGATAAAGTTTTCAACTACATGGAGACTACAATTATTGTGTAAAATATTTAAATTAAGAATATAATATATATATATATATATATATATATATATATATATATATATATATATATATATTTAAATTAGGAGATAAATGGAGGAGGTATCATCGATGAAACCACTGTCGCTGTAAATGAAAAATGTCTTTGTAAGAATCTTTTTACCAAGGGAGTACCATCTGAAAAGGCTGCTTTAAGATTTATAAGATCAATGAAACCATTTCCTAACTGCAATAACATTCCTAAAGGAAGAAATGTTAGTCACTCATGAAATGCCTATTCAGGTTCATTGGTCTTTAAAAAAAAAAACATATGTACCATTTGTAGCATATGAGAGCTGATTTTCAAAATTTATTATGTAAACTGTTATAAATTTCAAGTATATTATTTATATTTTCGTTAATTAAAAAAAATAGCAATCATTGAAGAATTGCTTTATAAGTCAAGTTCAGGTAAGGTTCTTCAAAGATATATTGGATTAAGTTCATTCATAATTACTCATTTGCCTAGTCAAGATGTATGGAGTGAAAGATATTGCGTCGCCATCTACACGCCATGAGTAAAGTCAAAAGAAGTAGTAGACTGATCCAGTGTATAAACCTATACATTTAAATTTTTTTCAGTAATTTTATTATGAAGCATTTTAATGCAAGACTTTTCAGTTAAGTGAATATTTATTTGAGGATGTGAATAATTATTTTTTTTATGAAAGTGTCTTTTGAATGATAAGTCAAAAGATGTCAAAGAATGAATACTATAAGACACGACCAATGAATCGTGCTGGTTTTAAGCTAGGCGCATATACTCGTATATACATAGTTATTTTTTAGCTAATAACTTCATATGATTTGATAAAAAATAAGACTATTATCAGAAATCGTAATAGTTCGAAAATAAATAGTTTTCTTGATTGGTGGGTTATATTTTAGGTTTGATATTTAAAATCATAACCTTTTAAAGATAATTTAAGTTAATAATCTGCAGTAGTATAATTAAAGGAAATTTTTCTCAGCCAAGGGTCTCATTGATAATTCAAAACTTTTTTATGCATCATGTTCGTATACTATTTTTCTTTGAATCTTCAATTTTAGATGAATTGCATTTTTCCTTAAACACTTTTTCCTGGTAGCGAAGACTTGGAAACTAATGAAATACATTATATTGTATAATAATTCAATTTTCTTTAACATTACTGATCCTCTGAAATCGTTATACTCGTTACCTTCCACTTTACCCTTTTCCTGGCAAATACCGTAAAAATGTTATTTACCTGGTAACCTGCTATGAGGAACTAAGGTTCCATTTTCAGTTTCTTCGATTATAAAATACTGATGGAAGTTCCACCCATTTTTCAGTTGTTTCATTTAAAACGACTCAATCTATACGAATCAAAATATCAAAGTTCTGAGATTCGTCAAATAACTAAAAAATAGTTTCTGTATACATAGCTGATTCATTAAACTAACCATGTTCTCACCGAGAATCGACAGCCATCCCTGTCTATCTTCCGCTTTTAATTTTCAACCTCTCACTCCTAATCTTTCAAGTTTCTCTCAATTTCTTTCTTTCCGGCCTGCGGCGCATCATCATTTTTGGTAGTCTATCTTATAGCATCCATTGCACGTAGCTAACAGCAATCTTCTTAGTCCAGTAAAATAAGTCTCCAAAAAGCCGTTTTCAAGAAAAAACTGCGGAACTTTTATTCTCAACGGATCTTTATGTTTTTGGGGTGCTGACGAAGCTTTTTTCGAAGAAAGTCTTCAATTATTAATTGTAGCTGGAACTATTGCCTACATAATAAAAAAAAGAAATCTGAAATCGGACCATTTTTCACGAAGTTACGTTATTGGGAAAAAATGGAGAAATTGACCAACTTGCCGTAAGTCCCACATCTCCGCAAAAACACGTTTGTCGTACTCTTTTGACTATAACTCTGAAACTATTTGTCCGTTACAACATTACTTTTTTTCATCTTAAAGCTGATTAAATTTACTATAATAATCTATAAATGAAATTTTAATCAAACCCCGTAAAATGTACATGGCAGCCCGCTAATAAAAACGTACTGTTGTAAAATCCAAGTGTTTTTTGGCACATTTGTCGCTCTAACTCCTCAAATATTTGTTCGATCCCAAATTTCTTTTTTCTATCTCAAAGCTGATTAAATACGCTATCAGATGCTATATATGTAAATTATATTACATCCTGTAAACCACGCAAGCTAGCACGCTAAATGTGTATGTTTTGGCAAATGTAAATTCTGTCATGTTTACCATACATTAGCAAATAATGTAAATTATGACATTTTTATTAGACTGGTGTGGGTATTTCACGGTGTTAATTATAAGTTACATATATAGGATCTAATAGTATATTTAACCAGCCTTTAGATAAAAATAATTAATTTTGGATCGGACAAATGATTTTGGAGTTATAGCGAATAATGAGCCAAAAAAAAAACATGTATTTTACAAAAGTAAGTGATTTTCAGCGTGATAGCTTGTCTATTTCAAGAATTTTTATAAAAAATTCATATATAAGTTTTAATTGTAAATTTAACAACCTTTCAAATTGAAAAAAAAAACATTTTGAATCGGAGTTATAATGATAAATGTGCCGAAAGCCATGCATTTAATAACAGTACGGGTTTTTAGGCGTCTGGGATATTATATTATATGGGATATTATAACTTCGAAAGTATTTGTCCAATTCAAAATGTTTTTTTTTTGAAACATTGAAACAAAGCTTCGTTATCGTGTTATAGATAAAATAACGGTTTTTTGCGATTTTGAATATGAAGCCGATAGTTTCCGTGGTAGTAAACTTCAGATTCGGATTCAGCACCCCAAAAAACATAAAGATCCGTTGAGAATAAAAGTTCCGCAGTTTTTTCTTCGGCAAACCCTTATTTTACTGGACTATCTCTCTTTGATTGTAGAAACAATATTCGGCTCACAAAACTGCTAGTTCAATATTTGATCTTGTTCACCAATTTCTGTGGTTATTTACCGGACCGAAGATTATTCTTTTAGGACCATTCTCTCCCGAATTCTCAGAATCCTCTCGAATCAGAACCCAAATTCAATCTCATTTGTCAACGGTCTTATTGCTGTTTTCTGCACAGTGATCTTCACAGATTGAAAACTCAGGATTTTTGAATTATATTGAGAGCGAAAAGGCAGGTTCTGCTAGTCGCTATTTAGGCTTTCTAATTTCATATATTTTTTTTAACTTTAAAGAGACCCTTGTTATTACAAACTTTTGCAGCGACTGAATGAATGTTTATTTCTTTATCTCTACTTACTTGTAGACATCCTAACTTCAAGTGTTATATTTTATTACTATTGATTTGCAACGCCTTGTTCTGTATCTAGTTGTTATTTAATAATGATAACTAGACTATTCTTTTATAATTTAAATTTTACCTTGTAATAATTTAATCCTACAAATAATCTCTACAGGATTAGTGGTAACTACCGTTACTTTTACCTCGGCAACTTATAATAATAATAATAATAAGCTTTATTGGCATCTACATATATAAAATTCTCTCCCATAGAAGGAACTTAGAAGTCGGCTACAGCCAACAGAAACAAAAAAATATATATCAAATTCAAATACAAAAGACATAATTAAATAAACGAAAACCTTATAAAACAGAACGAGAAACTAAATGTTGCTGATAACTTTCTTCCACCTGATTCTGTCCCTCGCTACACGCCACCAGTTGTCGCCTATATATTGTGTCATTTCGTCCCTCCACCTAAGATGCGGGCGACTCCTTTTCCTGCTGTCTTCTCTCGGGATTCGCGCGGTGCTTGGACCATCTTCTTCCTTGCCAAATGTCCCTCTCAAATCCATTTCAGCCAATAAGTTTCGACCCTGAAGCATTTAACATTAACCTTATGAAGAATATATTCATTTTTAATTTCCTTTTTCTTCGTAATTGCCATTAGGCTCCTTAAAAGTTTCATCTGCTTGACATTAAATCTACATTCATGTTTTTTGGTTAATATCCGAGCTTTATTCTTTTATCTATTTCTTTATTCATTTTTTCCTTGAATATAATTGGTTGTCCTAAATATATGTACTCTTGTACATATTCTATCTGATTATTATTGGAATAGTTTGGAATTTCAATGGAATTGGCCATTATCTTTGTTTTTGCTATATTATATATTTTTGTTCGGTAACTTAAAAAGTGAAAAATAAATTTGCAGTTGAAAATTAAAATTAAAGATATAAAGTAGGGTATTCATTAATACCAGAACATTAAAAGCACATGTTCACGAAGAGTCCTGAGCAATTAACGAGAACAGCCGGTGCGGATGATCTTTATGTAGGGCAGTTACAAGGGTTGCGTTCTCGGCCCAAACGGGTTCAATGAGCCAAATTATTAAGTTTGTAGAACTTAATACGGAATCATTTTCACAAAACCCATGAAAATGATGGGCCCACTTATTATTTGGCCCACTCAGGTTGAGTTTGGACAGAACACTTTCAAAAAGCTTATAAACAATAATACGAACCAAGCTAAAAAAATATACTGTTTCCCTATTTCAACAAAAATCCGAATTCCCACATCCAAAATCCCAATACTAACATTACACAAAGCGGTTATTCAAGCTTAAATTACGTATGCCTCACCTGTTAGGTGCTCAATTTTTGCATCCAACTATACTTTACTCAAAAGGATACAAAATTTGTGTCTGAGGATCATTGTAACCCTTGATATACAAAAATATGAACTTAGAAGGCCTTTATATTCCTTTTTTTTTTTTTTTTTTTTTTTTTTTTTTAACATTGCATCTATCAACAAACTAAAACATACTTCCCTATTGTATGGCGATCTAATATTGAGGTATTGTATCTTTTATTCGTGTTAATTTCATTTGGAAGTTACATATTAAAAAAAAAAAAATGTTTATGGAGGCAGAGTTGTTCTCGTTTGAACAATGTTCTGTCGTTGATGCTTCAATTAATGCAAAGCATAGTGGCAAACTTTTACTCATCTGGGCGATCGAAATTATTCCAGAAGGGTAATAGCTTAAAAAACATACTAAAAGTAAATAAAAATAAGAAATTACAGATGGAATATAGTTTTTTGAAGAATAATACGTAAAGAGATATATTTTAAATAAATATAGAAGAATTTACAAAGAACCTGCAAAAAGTACTACTACCTACAAAAAACATTTATTATAAAGAGAAACGCACTAATATAAACAAAACTAAAAACTGAATACAAATAAGATTTTCCAAAATTACAGAAGCGAAAAAATAAAGGAAAATTAAAATTTTCATAGTGTGATATTCCCTAAGTGGTATTCAGTAAATAACTTTCCTTCATTTAACAATGTCCCTGCAGCTAGGGAATAGTTTCATTGGTCTCCCAGATCCTAATGCAGTCTCATTAGATGGTAGTCCCTTAGTAAAAAGTTTCTCACAAAGCCATTTTTCATTTACAGAGATAAAAAGTTTTTTTTTAGATGAAACCTCTTCCATTTATTTAAACTTTTAACTGTAAAATTGTGTTTTCCATGTCACTTCTCCCACTGCAAATATCTAAATGATTTATTGCCTAATCCATCTCACAAATGTATTAAAGACCATCTTACTTTCTTTTTTTTTCTCTCTCTCATTTATTGATATTTACAACTGTACAAAAACATATACCTCAAGTAAATGTGTTGATAGTGAATACAATGGCATGTAAATAACTTGTGAAGAACTACTCAGTAGTAGCACTTGAATAAAAATCTACACTAAAAGGTCTCTAGGCCATCTTTTTTTCAGACGCCTCGGAGGATTATCGGGAATGGAGTGGGAAGCAAGATGGGAGACTAGTGGATTGGAGTGGTTATTGAGCTTACAATGGAAGGATAGGTATCTGGTTTGGGCTAAATCAGCAACATAAGGAATATTAAGGTCTTTATGGATAAGTTTATTGGTCACAAAGTAAGGAGCATTAAGGATTTTTCGAAGGATTTTGGATTGCAAGGATTGGATACGAAATGAATTGGATGGTTTAGTGGAGCCCCAAAGCTCAACTCCGTACGTCCAAATAGGTCTAATCACAGTCATGTAAATGAGTCTTTTTAATTAATTGGGAGCTTTGATCGTTTGTCTAGTAAACCATCTTACTTAAAATTAGAATTGCATACTGTTTTGCTCGAATAATAATTTCAGTAATAATATTTAGGCATATTACTGCTCGGAATTTTATTAAAAGAGGATTCTGATATGGTTCTGTATTAATAATTACTTTGAGCTCCAACCATTTGAAAAATGGTATTAATTATATTAATCACATGTGTGAACAAAAACTCACCCGACTGATAACACATGTGTATTTTAAGTAAATCATGGCCCTTTATAGCATATCAAACACTGCAATATCGTATCTTAAACATTCAAGAATGATGTAAAAATTGGAAAGTAAAATAAATCTCATCAGATAAACTTTTACCCTTCGTCGTAAACCTACGTCTTCCAGACTTCAGAATCCTTTAATAGCATTCCATTTATCCCTGTTGAACAGATCCTCTATCTAGGACAGCAACTAGACGAACGTTTAACTTGGAATCCACATACAAGATTAAAACGAAAGGAAACTGCTCGTCGTTTTCGAATTCTTCAAAATTTACTAGAAAGACGCTCATACCTACCGATTGATAAAAAAAAGGCTCATTTACATGACAGTTATCAGACCTATTTGGACATATGGACCAAACATCTAATTCATCACGCATCCAATCCTTGCAATCCAAAATCCTTTGAAAAATCCTTAATGCTCCTTATTTTGTCAGAAATAATCTTATCCATAAAGACTTTAATGTTCTATACGTTACTGATTCAGCCCAAACCAGATATCCTTTTATAGTAAACTCCATAACCATTCTAATCCACTAGTCTCTTAACTTGATTCCCATTCTATTCCCGATAATCAACCGAGGGGTACGAAAAAATGGCTAAGAGACCTTCTTATATAGAATTTATTTTTTTTATTGAAGTGCTACTAGTGAGTAGCTCCACTTGTTATTGACAGGTCATTGTAATAATTTCCTCAAATTTACTTATTGTACATATATGTACACAGTTGTAAATATCAATAAATAATTTTAAAAAGATATATATGTTTACATTTCATTTTAAATATAAAAATGAAGAAATTACAAAATATCAAAATATGTTTACCGAAAAACATCTTTAGTTCCAAAAATATTTTTTTCAATAAAAGAATAATACATCAAATATTAAGATCTAACTTACCGTCATCCATTATGGCCGTAGTAACGTTCTTCCCGGTGACTCCTTGTGCCCAGGCAGCTTCCACGTTGAGATCTAATTTCGCCTTTCCGCCATTCTGTCCTGTGTTCTTGAGGTACCATTGGAACTGGAAGAAGGGGTCAGTGGGGTCCCTTTCGGGCTTCATGTCAGGAACGAGATTCTCAACTCTTAACGGCTTGTAGCCACGCTTCACTCTCTTGAAGCCTGTCATCTGTACGGCAATGTGGACCTGAAACATAAGGATGAAAAACATTTGTCAATTATAAGTGAAAAACTTTATAAAACGTGATTTATTTTATTAACATAGAGAGAGAGAGAAATTCCAGTTGAGTTCTTATTTTGTAAATATTAGAAAGTTGGATCGTCTATATTAAGATTTCAAAATGAAACCACATTATGCACATTATGTTTGTATGCTAGAAAAATAAAGATGCACGAAGATGCGACAGTGGATGAGGATTCTGGTAAACTCGCAATTATACTTGATAACAATTCCATAAAAACAGGAGTTGATGTTGTAGATCAGTTATGCAGCTATAGTACTGTGTCACATATATCACGAAGACGGACCTTATCATTGTTATTTAACGTGATTGTCCAATGTCATTTTAAGTTTCTATTAGTATACTAAGAATAATATACGGACTAAAAAAGGATAGGAGAGGAATACCAATTAAGAAATAATAGTGAGCTAAATAAACATAAAGAAAACCTTTGAACCTTGATGAGAAAAGGAGACTGGAATTCTTTGGACATTTGAAGAAAACGAATCAGAATCCGTTGAACAAACTAATATTTTTATAAATTAATGAGACTGAAGAACGTAATGAGATAACCGGAACACATAAAGAATGATAATGAGAATAAAAGAGGAGGACTGCCAAGATAGAAGGAAAAATCCGAAAAATTTTGAAAGAGATAAAGGTTCTTGCGGTAGAGCGGAAGAGGCAGGAAGGTAAGAGATGGAGGGTAAATAAAGGAGGGGATGGAAGAGAAGATGAGAAGGATACGGGTGAAAAATAGAAAAAAAGGTCAAAACCAAGAACTGATACACGTTCAATTGAAAACTTAAGTTATTTTAGATATATTAAAAAGATACAGGATGACAGAAATGAATCCGTCATAGATTGAAGATTTAAGTACTCTATGAGCTGTGAAGCCTTCATTTTATGAATATTGTAGCGTCTGGAAAATTGACCTGATAATCGTACAATCTTAAATTAAAAAACCTCTTTAGAGGTTCTTGACAGAGACAAAATTCATATTTAATTTTTTAAGGTTCTTCATTATTACTCTTCAGTTACTAAAATAATGTAACGTAATAAGGAGAACTACCCCCGTTGCTAAAGATTATTTACTGGTTGCCATGTGACAGAGTAATAACAGATGGGAATGATATTAGTTGGTTATGTTTTGATGTTCTGTTTGTAAGTACAGTGTGAAACTTCGTGAAAAAAGTCGTGTTGCGTGTGTTGTAATGAAATAGTGTAGCATGTGTTCTAGTTAGTTCCAGTGTTAGTTATTCTATTCTGTGTGTACATAATTGTTTTCTGTCATTTTACTTTGTAAATAAATCTTGTGTTCAGAAAACCCCTGTGTATTACAATAAGCAAGAACAAAAAAATTGAAATTCTTATTTATTAAAAACAAGGGGACAAAGAAAATACAGCTGGACGAAGAAGAAATAAAGGGAAACATTTTACTGATTCGAAAACCAAATTGATCCATACAGTTGGAAAAACCCCATCTAAAATATTGCGAGAAAAATGGCTCGGCATAAAGGTAGGCTTTAGGATGTGAAAATCAATGCCTTGGAAATTTATACGGTTATTTATATTATTTATATATATAGATACTTAGAGAGTTAAAATGAATACCTACAAATCCTAACACACAACCTGTAAAAGACAAGAAGACGCACTTCAAGTTCCACTACTCCAACAATTTCTTGATAAAAGTTTTTTTTTTATCTCACTTCAGTACAAAAGACTATGATCAGGATTACATGATCATTATCATGACTATTTACGGCATAGAGATATGAACTTCCAAAAACCACCGAGTTCTTCTCATATCATCTCTCTCCAATCCATCATCTTTAATGCTCCTTACTATTTTACATTTAAATTTATCCATAATAACTTTCATGCCACGTTTGTTGCTTGATTGGCACGGACCAGATTCATATCCTAGATCTTCTAAACAATGCAAATAAAAAATTAAAATACAATCATAGTATTTATAATACATACAAACTATCAGCCTCAAGAAATGTGAACTAATTGTAAGTTTCAGTTAAAAAGTTATTAAATTCCTTGAATAATGTAATTCTATCATTATTCATAAAATCATTTAAACAAACGGGTATTGGCTTTTAAATTTAATATGGATTACTTGTATAACTACTGAAACAAACCAGATATTTTTTCCTTGTACTGACAAAAAAAAACACAAAAAAAAAACACGAACTAGTTATAAAAACTTCACTCCATCAATAATAGAACTCATGAACAGTTTCCAAAATATCAGAACTGAACCGAAAGTTCCGTTATTACGGATTCAGTAAATCCTAAAACACATTCGAGATGAGTTACTATTGGACGCCAACTTCTGCTGACTCAGCTGGAAAATTGAAACTCTTTGACAAAGGGCAGGGCAGTCTGGGGTTCCAGACGACCTAAATTCTCGCTAAACTTCTCCGAAACATGAACAAACGGTTATTTATAAGCGTAACGAATCTTTTGAAAGTTCAATGTACTGTAAATATTTAAAAAAGAAAAGTTTATTAGAATAATTTAAATGAACGGTGGTTGAATAATTCTTTCTATTTTTTATTTTTTTTTTTTTTTTTTTTTTTTTTTTTTTTTTTTTTTTTTTTTTTTTTTTTTATCAAATCAGTGCGCCTTCATGGATGACGCAGCAAAACAAATAATATATTTAGAAAAGCACCTTCATATGTTAGCAACACAACTTCACATACTGACTTACGTATAACAACGATTAGTGAATGAAATGAAATAAAAAATACATTTTATTCTGGGGCCATTGCCCCTTAAGAATAATTATAATGTACAATTATTGGCGGCCTAGCTGCCGTATGTATAATTTAGAAATATAATAAAGGCAAAAAAATACAATTAAAATTAAATTAAGGAATTGAAAAGAAATTTAAATCACAACATAAAATAATAAAATTAATAATACATGTTTTAAAATATCACATGAAAAACAAATTACATCTTAAGGTTAGAAATTTAAAATTAGCTACAAAAACAAATTAGGAAAAAGCAAAAAAATATTCAATGAAAAAATACGGTAGACAAAGCTAAGAAATATAAATTATACGGAAAATAATGTATCTTGTCTGATAAAATAATATAATTATGCTGAAACCAATTATACAAATTTAGTGTAATAGTATTAAAATAATTCTGCACTTTGAATATTCATATTTCATTTTAAAAAATATTTTCTTTATTGATATGACTATTAGATTGAGTTTCTAATAAGTAAACGAAAAGACGGGCTTTGAAGATATTATGAGTGGAGGAATGGCGAATGATGGAAGGGAGGGAGTTCCAGAAGTTCGAAGCTCTAGAAATAAAGGAACGTTTGAAGGATGTTGTGTTAAAGGAAGTTAGGTAGAGGTCTGAGGAACGGGATTTGGTTTTGCGGGAACTCACAGATGATTTTAATGTTAATGCTTTCAGGATATAGGGAGGTGACTGAGAGGAAAGTGATTTGTAAAGGAACGAACCAAGGAAGTATTGTCTTCGGAAGGAGGGAAATTACCATTTTAATCTTGTGTAGTGGTGAGATACATGGTCATAACATGATATTCCTAGAACGAATCTCAGGCAACAGTTCATGAGCTTCTTCAATCTTGCGTCCTGAGATGCAGAGAGGCCTCCATACACCACACTACCAAAATCAAAATGGGGGAATATGAGGGATGAAATTAATAGTTGACGAGTTGATTGAGGGACGAATTTACGGGAGCGGTTTAGGAGTCGAAGAGTGGAAATTGTTCGGCGGATAATAAGGGAAACATGATCTTTCCAGGAAAGGGTTTGGTCAAAGACAATGCCGAGGTTCGTACCAGAATTGTGGAAGTTTATGGGATTGGAGTCTATGGAGAAATTAGGGATTCCAGGTAGGGAGTTGAGAAGGAGCCTAGAGCCCAACACAATAGCCTTGGATTTGCTAGCATTCAGTTTCAATTTATTAGCAAAGGCCCAAGAGGATATTGTGTCAAGATCAGCTTGCAACTTTGCGGTAGCTTCCTGCAGTTCAATAGGGAAAAAGGAAAGGTAAATTTGTGAGTCGTCCACGTAAAAATGAGAGGAACAATGTTTTATGAGGAGATAAACGTCATTAATGTAGGAACTAAATAGAGAAAGTGATATTGAGGAGCCCTGAACCACACCAGAAGTGATTGGGAGCCATAGCTAGGTGGATGTCTGAGGTGATTTTTGCAAGAGCTGATTGTGTGGAAAAGCCAGTTCTAAAGCCTGACTGAAAATGATTAAGATGCTGTTCAAGGAAAGAGGATATCTGGGCATGAGCTATTCGCTCTAGAGGTTTAGAAAGATTGGAAAGTTGTGAGGTGGGTCGGTAGTCATTTTCAGATGCTGGATTAGGAACTTTATTTAGGGGCAGGACAGTAGCTTTTTTCCAGGCGGATGGAAAGATTGAGTTCTGGAGAGAAAAGTTATAAATATGGAGTAGAGGTGCTAGGATTAATAGGAGGCAAAGTTTAATAAATCGTGCTGGAATCCCATCTGGTCCAAATGAATTGGAACGTGATTTCATCACAGCCTATATTAGCTGGGAGGGTTCGATATAAGAAAAGAAGAATTTATCGGGATCAAAATCTGTATTATTCGGGTTGTAAACTGGGATTGAGGAAGATGAACCGGATGGGGTAAAATACTTATTGAGTTCATCTGGGGTGGTATGGTACGAGGGACAAAATTTAAATTGTAAGGAGGGGATTTGACGGAGGAGTTTCCATTTTTGGCGGGAATCGGAATGCGTGGATAATGCTTTATGGTAATATTGGAATTTGGATCGACGGAAGGCTGATTGGGTTCGGTTACGGAGGTTTTTAAAGGTGATTAAATCTTCAGGGTGATTTGTCCGGATATATTTTCTTCTGGCTGCGTCTCTGGTTCTTATCATCTCTTTGATATCTTGAGTTATCCAAGGTGCTGGAGGACGGTGCATTCTCACTTTTTTTTTGAGGAGCATGATTATTTAGAATGGATAAAACGTTGGAAGTCAGGAATTCGATCTTAGAATCTAAGGATGGTGAGGAGTAAAAGGGGTTCCAATCTATGGATTCTAGGTTGGCTTGAACCATTGGGAAAGTTAAAGAATCAATATTACGGTATGTAACAATTCGAGGAGTGAAGGAAGGAACAGGAAAGTCATAAGAAATCGATATTAAATCATGTGCAGACAGAGAGGGTATGGGATGTTGGGAGTGGGATACCAAAGTGGGAGAGTCAATGTAAATCAAGCCAAGTATCCGATTGGGAAACGTGATGGGTAGGAATAAAAGGTTTTAGCCATGTTTCGGAAACTGCTATTACATGGTAAAAGTTCTACTGGAAGTGGAATAGGAATTCATCATAGTGGGCTGGGATAGAATGAGCATCAACATGGCAAGCAGTGAGTATATTACTCATGGTACAGGTTAAGAGAGGATAGAATTGATGAAGGATTAGCGGTGGGGGTGATTATAAGATTAGGTTCACATAAAACTATAATAATTAAATATGAGACTTGATAGTAATATAGAGAATTACTATAATGGATATAATACAGTAAATTAATATAAAGACAATGGTGACGAAAATGAGGAATATGTGAAATATAACAAATATAATAGAAATTATCATGTGAAGAAATGATATCAGGAACAGAAACAGTAAGAGTTCTATAATGAATATGAATATTCTTGTAACGAAAATAATAGAAAAAAATGATGGAACTAAACCATGAAAGATACATTAATAAAATAAATATTGCTAAATAAAACTTGTATGAAGTGTTTAGTGGGGGGATGCTAAGGTAACAGAGTTTCCTCTCTCAGTGAGAAAATAGTGAATGCATCTGTTCCCACTATAAACGATTTCGCAATAGACTACAGGGGCGCTACAACCCGCGAACACAACAGAGTTACACGTTAGAATATCCTTCCGCCATATTAAAAACCGTTAAATGTTGGAATATTTCAAAATAATATTTTTAAGGACGAAAACTAAAAGGACAACAATAGTGGAATATCCTCTGGATAACTTAAAAACCGTTAAATCCTGGAATACTTTAAAATAATGTCTTTAAGGACAAAAACTGAAAAGACAACAACAGCGGAATATCCTCTGGATAACTTAAAACCCGTTAAATCCTTGACCATTTCATCATATTATCCTCAAAGACGAAAAATGATATATATTTGGCCCAAAGATATCCTTTCGAAATCGTTAAATCTTGAAAAAAAAAAAAAAAAAAAAAAAGGTCGAAAACTAATTCTAAGTGGGGATGGAGTGTGTGTGGTCAAGGATGTCCTTCGTTCTCCAAAAATCAGCAGATACTTTTGTATCCTTTTGGGAGTTGCTCTGCGTTAGAAAATAATCGCTCTATTGGTACTGAAGTAGAAACAGTAGCTACATATTTAGAACGACAACTTAGAAAAAAATGGAAAAAAGGCATTAAACAAATTGAATATAAAAACCTTCCCATATGTAAACCACTTATATAAATTTATGTTACTTTTTTTTTAAATATATGTAGTTATATTTTTATAGATATATCGTAAGGTAGGTATCGATATATCGATACAGCGTAAGGAAAAATATCGGATAACCGAAAGAAAATTATCGATATATCGTGTATCGTTACCCACAACCATTCCTGCTTGCAGAAAACATCTCCAAAGACTAAAAAGACCTTATTATTGTCTTGAGGTTCATTTTCATAGATGATTATTTTTCATCATGTTGCTTATTGAATTAACTTACAGTGTATTCTAAGGAAATGCATTGAGTTATATTAAGATAAAAGGAACCTACGTGAAGGAGATATTGTATACAACCCTGGAAATGTTTGACCAAATATCTGTCCTTTTATCCAGTCATGCAACCCGGGACATAAACCGGTTAGGGTCCGAGTAAAGGTCTTGTCTTTGTCAGCAAAATTGAGACCGTCGACTAACCCATTTCATGAACCCAGCTCATCACTGGCCAACCCATTAAAACCCCTCGAGTTCTAATCCCCGGGATAAATAGAAGCAATAATCGAAAATGGGATTCCATAGATAGTCCATCTATGTTTAACTTTATTTCATTCAATTTGAGAAATTATTTTACTGTTAATTTTTTTTTTATATCTTTTATTGCGAAAGTATTACAATCTGCCTCAGTGAGAGCAATAAGTAATATGGATTGCTTTATGGATCTATTTACACAATATGTACAATAAGAGATAATGGAAAATAAAATTTTTAAAAAATAAAGAAAGGACCTCATAATACATAATACAATAAATAAAGGAAAAATGGCACCTGATTCAAGATTTTGCCATTTTCTTTTTCTCTTTTCTTGTTAGGGACATTAATTTTAAATCACATTTATTATCTCTTCAACCGACTTTGCTGTTGCTGGAGTAATATTTTATGAGTAAAAATCTAATCTTAAATATATATAAGAAACATAAGTAGTCCCAATAGAAATAACAAATTTGACGTCATGTGGTACCCTGAAATGTAGAAAAGAAAATTTGATTCTCCCTGAGTGGGAAAACAATAGATGATGGATATTTCTCGTTATAATCTACTGATTTTACATATTTACATTTTAGAATTAAAAGGAATCAAATTACTTAAATTATTAGTTAAATTTCAAATAAACAAAATAGAGAGAAAATTGGGGTTTCAAACATGATTTTTTTATTCATACCTTTATTGTTCCTAAACGGTAGATCCTAGCGACTAATGTACAAGAAAAAATATTTTCCATTAAAAGAAAGAGAAAACTGTTGGAAAATTTTTAATTCGAGCAACACCAAAATAGCTAAAGTGGGTGAAAATATTTCAATTTTGAGGGTGAAAAAAAAAAAAAAGAAAAAAGTTTATATCCATGTCGAAATAAATGTCAGATTCCTGAACTATAGAAATAATTCCATAGCTGAATTTTTCATTGATTCTAGAAGAAATTAGTTGGGTGAGTATAGTTGTTTAGATTTTCAATATTTGGGTAATTTATATTCCAACGACATTGGATGACAAACTATATTAGAAAAAAACAACAGATTTTTTCGTCTCCCGCGCAAAACATTGAATGCTCGTATCAATCTCGTATATACCCTACTTTTAAATTCAGATCCCATATCATATTTAATTTAAGAATTTATTTTTTTAAAACTGTTTTTGTTATATATTTTTAAACTTAAATAGCAACGTTTAACTTGGAATCCACATACAAGACTAAAACGACAGAAAACTGCTCGTCGTTTTCGACTTTTTCCACATCTACTAGACAAACGTTCAAAGCTTTCGACTTACTACAAAAGACTCATTTACAAGACAGTTATCAAACCTATTTGGACCTATGGAGTTAAGCTTTGGGGATCTACTAAATCATCTAATTCATCCCGTATCCAATCCTTGCAATCCAAAATCCTACGAAAAATCCTAAATGCTCCTTACTTTGTTACAAATAAACTTATGCATAAACTCATCTTTATGTTCCGCATTTTGCAGATTTAGCCCAAACCAGATACCTATCCTTTCAAAGTAAGTTCCATAACCACTCAAATCTACTTGTCTCTCAACTTGCCTCACACTTCATTCCTGATAATCCTTTTATAATTATATAATCCTTCATTCCTGACGTTTGAAAAGAAGATGGCCCAAGGACCTTCTGATATAAAATTTTTATTGAAGTGTTACTAGTCAGTAGTTGTTCACAGGTTATTTACGTCATTGCTATTATGATCACATTTACTTGTTGTCAGTTTTAAATATCAATAAACAGTTTTAAAAAAAAGTTACACTTAATTAGATGATCTTTATAGATTTTTATAAGCTGAATCCAAATCAAACATTAGTGGTTCTTTTTTGTTTATTGTATCGTTCGCGTGTTTGAGCAATCTGCATTCTATTATATAGTATTATACCCCTATAGAGCACTTAGGCAAATTAATGAAAAGTTATCTTACAACATAAGTATGTTCCCTATTAACAAAGTTATACATGTGTTTTTATGCTGGTTTTAATCGTCAGCAGGAATCGCATTATTGATTGTTTTTCTTTGGAGGTTCTTGTGTAGCTTTTTCTACGATAAGTTGCTTGCTGAATTTCTCGGTGATGTGACCAGAAGAATTTAAATCATTCAGTGTTTCCAGAACAGGCTTCCCTAAACCGAGCCCTACTGGTCGGATGGCGGACGGAAGGCTATGGTAGCTCATCAACTTCTTGTTTTTTGAGTTATGGCCAGTTATATCAAATCTGCAAGAGTAGAGTATTACAATGATTTGTTGGCTCTCTCCGTATCATGGGAACAGAAAATCGAAAGATTTTTTTTTTTATTTGACCATTTCCCATGATCTACATATAGGTAGCATAACTGATTCGGTGCCCACGGTTTATCCCAATCGCTAAGTTCAGTTCCAAAGTATGACGGACTTATTTCACAAAGTCTGTAATGTTTCGTTGGTGCTTTTTAATCACAAACTCACAAGAAATGTAACGGTGATGTTAGGTTGACAAAAAACAGAAAAACACAATCACCATTTCAGGAGAGCTACCAACCTCAGCTACTTATTTAAAATATATGAACAATAAAAGAGCAGTTAAATTCTTTGAAAAACGCTAAATTTATGAAACTGAACTGTAGAATGTAAAGAAATGGTAGTTGATTTAATTATTATATCTAGATTCAGCCCCCTAATATACATAAAAATAAGGTATTTTCAGTAGAACTTTTTTTTTAACCGTTGGCCTGTATAATAAATCAAACATTTTTCAACATTTCCTAATTTTTTTTTTGTTTTTGAACAAATTGGAACCTAATTGGAAAAAATTTCAAGAAGAATTTCAAGTGTTTTTACATAAGACTTGAAAAATATATAAATGATAACAAGTTTTTTTTTTTTTCATTATTCAAAAACTAATTTATTAAAAGCTGATTCAATAGATTTTAACGAGCTACTCAGCTGAACACCCAATTATTTCAGAACAAAAGGCAATTCAGTTATGTTAAACAAGACTGGTATAATTGAATGGAGCACTTGAACAAATACTAACCCCCCCCCCTCTCTCCTACTTCCATTCAGTTGTATATAAAATGAAACTAATCTAATTGCAAATTTAGTCAAATGAAAGCTAATATTAATATTTCAGATCCTCATCTCTGATAGACTGTTTGCCTTCTCGTATTCATATTGCCTGGCATTCGGGAATGGAGCCATTGTTTGAATCCTTTTGTATTGAAATTAATTCGTGTATTTTCAGTGCGGCAGCCCATAAACTTAATATGTGGGTTTGTTTGAAAACTAATTTGCAAAGAGAGTAAACAAAATGGTCCTACGTTATTGTTACTATCTCGTATATATATATATATATATATATATATATATATATATATATATATATATATATATATATATATATATATATATATATATATATTAGAACTCCTCCCAATACCGTCCTCTCCTCCTACCTTGATGACGCATGTGTGTTATCAGTAAATAATCCTTTCATTGCATCTCTCACTCCAATATTAGATCAAAAACCTTCGAGAAAGGTTTCAAAATCTGTAAATTAAAATAAATCCAAACAAATCTCATCAAATAATCTTTACCCTTCCTTGTACACCTACGACTTCCTGTTTAACAGCATCCTTAAATAATATTCCACAGATCCCTGTTTAAGAGATACCTAAGACTTAAACGACGAGAATATGCTCGTTGTTTAAGACTGCTCCAACATTTAATAGACAAGTGTTCAAAGATTCAAATTAATAATATAAAACTAATTTACATGGGCAAGTAAACTAATTTAGTAATTAGTTGCGCAATGGGGCTCCACTAAACCTTCCAATGCTTCTCGCATTCAATCCTTACAGTCTAAAATCTTTCATAAAATCCTCAACACTCATTACTTTGTCACAAACAAACTTATCCATGAAGATTTTAATGTTCAACATATCGGCCCATACAAGATACCTATCCTTCCCTGACAAGCTACGTACCCACTCAAATATATTACTTACCTCCCACTCAATTCTCAATAACTCTCAAAGACTTCGGAAAAGAAGATGGCCTAGAGACGTCCTAACTCATTATGACATAAATGTATAGGGTTCAGCTAAACAATATAATACTTGATGCCTTTTATTATGTCACAAATGAACTAATCCACAAAATACCATCCACAGTCAACTACCCACTCATTTCCATTATTATCTGAACATTACAGTCTCGATAATTATAAAGAACTTCATTGAAATGCTATCAATGGGTAATTTTCGTAAATGTTTCAGTAATATCATATGGATTTGATTTAGTATACAAATTTTAATTTTAAAATAATATATAAATAATTATAATTGTACATTTTATCTTGTCGTATCCAGACCCTTATTAACCTTTATTAACTATTATTAATTCCTTATTACATCGCATTATCCTAGTCACGCCATCCTTATTTACGCAGCTCTTCTCCGAATTTCTAATCTTGTTTACTAGCTCCTGTACTGCAGCTGCATCCTTATCCTTCATAGTCAGCGCTAGCCCGGCGTCTCACGCCTCCTTATCATGTTTACCAGCCTCCTATTCAAAGAATACCTTCCTTGCATTGCATCAGCCACCGCCCTACGCCTTTACTCCCTTTAAATACCCGAAGCCCGAGGCCTCCCTCTCTCACTCTTTCTCTGTCTCCTTTAGCTGCTCTGCTCCTTCACCTCCAGTCAGACTCTATTAGCTTTTCCCCCTTTTTGTCATCTTTTAAGGGTTAACTTACCTTGTGTGCTGGGTTACTCTTATTATTGCTTTGTAATAATTAGAGACTCTGTACTTTTGTACATTTCAATAAAGGTTCGGAATAGACCTTATCTATTGCCCTGGTGTCAGAAATTAATCATTTGATCCCAGTTGTGCCTACACTTTGTAGACACGTCATTAAAACTGGTGTCAGAAGTGGGATAGGTTTCTGCCGTAAGTCTGGTAGATTCCCTTCTTGGGACAGTCTCGATATCAGCTGGTTCCCTGAGTTCCATAAGTCTGGTAGACTTGTCGCAACTTTGAAGAGAGTCTCGACATCAGCTGGTTGTGATCACACTTCAAGAAGCAAGGACTCCTGCATCCTGCGTCAACCCACCGAGTAAGTACCCGACCTTTTTTTTTTTCTTTTTCATCAAGATGACTTCCTCTCTAAACCATCCTTTAAATACTGAATCCCCATCTTCCAACGAATTCCTCGCTAATAGTCCTCCTCCAACCTTTCAATGTAATTCTAACTCTACTCTTAACTCTAACCATGTTCCTCTATCTCTCCTTTTTAAATTCATTAAGCCCTATAATGGGAACAGAACAGACCTAAGCACATTCATTGCAAACTGTAATAGCGCATTCTTATTAGCCCAACAAAATCAAATAGATCAACTCTTCCTATATGTCGTAAGTCAATTATCTAGTAACGTTATAAATGAATTAAATATCAATGAAATTTCTAGTTGGGAAGAACTTAAATCAAATCTTAAACGATATTACGGGCAAATCAAAGATCTAACTCAATTACATGAAGAATTAGAAACTGTAAGGCAATACCCTAGTGAAACTATTTTAGACTTTTATAAAAGATTAGAAAAAATAAAAAATGACTGCATCAGCGCAGAAACTAATGCTAGTAATGATAATAACGAACTCATCGGTATAAAATCTTCTATTCAAAGAACCGCTCTTCGTAGGTTTATTTTACATTGCCGTCCCGAAATATCTCAAATGTTAAGAGCGCGCGAAATTAATACTTTAAATGAGGCCTTTTCTATAGCATTAAACGAAGAGAAAGTACTAAACTACATGAATAAAGATAAAAAATCATTAAAATATTGCTCAAATTGTAAAATGAATAATCACAATACAAAAGAATGTAGGAAAAATTTATCACATCATCAAAATAAACCGAATCAAAACACCTACAAACAATATCCAAACACATACCAAACTAATCAAAATAGGTATAGTAATAATTATAATCACCAAAGCAAATATAATGATAGAAATTTTAATGATAAATACTATAATAAATTTTGTAACTACTGCAAAAGAAATGGACATGTAATTTCAGAATGTCGGAAAAAAAAAATGTACAATGATTCACAACGGGAAAATCCTAAAATCAACCATTTAAACCCCCACGATCTGACGAACACCGATGCCCGTCCGTCAGAGAGATCCCAGATAACAGAGGCATCTTCACAATAGATGATAACCAATACATCGCATTAGAATTTCGTTCCAGTTACTCAATCCGTCCAGAACAAAAACTTAAACTCTTAATTGACTCCGGTTCAACAATTTCGGTCCTAAAAAGTCACGTTTTAAAGAAAATTTATGTAAAAATCGATCCGACAAAAGCAATTTTCATAAACGGTATAGCAAAAATTCCCCGCGCAACCCAAGGTGAAACAAAAATAGATCTAAAAATCGGAAATATGACTTTAAACGCGAATTTTCAGGTAACTGACCCAGAGAATTTAGGCTCCCCTTACGATGGCATTATCGGTAACGACATCATGACTACAGAAAATTTTTCCATCCGGTATCAATCAAAGATTATTCAAATTCATAATGAATCATTTCCTTTTCATTTTTCACAACCGTTAAACACGCGCACTTTCGGTACTCAAATGGAACAAGAACCAATAAATCACATTAGAAATCCTCCGAGAATTGAAATTTTACACGAAAACATAAGAACCACACATCTATCTCAAGACAAAACTGACTTACTACTTGACATATGTCATAAATTTAACGACGTATTTTATCTCCCCAATGACACACTAACTCATACCAACACTCTTAAACATCAAATACCGACAACGAATGAAACACCCATTACGTCTAAACTTTATCGTTATCCCAAAATTCACGCAGAAGAGGTAAAAAACCAAATTAATAAATTATTGGAAAACGGTATTATTCAAAATTCGACCTCTCCGTGGTCATCTCCCGTCTGGATAGTCCCAAAAAAATTAGATGCTTCGGGAAAGCAAAAATGGAGATTAGTCGTTGACTATAGAAATCTAAATTCCGTAACAACTTCAGATCGGTATCCCATTCCAAACATTGACGACATTTTTGATAAATTAAGCGATGCAAAATATTTTACTACTTTGGATCTCGCCTCCGGTTTCCACCAAATTTTAGTTGATTCAAAAGACATTCCCAAAACAGCATTCACAACACCTCACGGACATTACGAATTCATTAGAATGCCTTTCGGTTTAAAAAACGCTCCCGCAACATTTCAACGGTTAATGAACACGGTACTTCGCGGAACAAATTCATTCGTTTACCTCGACGATATAATCGTATTCGGAAAAAATTTAAAGGACCACAACAAAAATCTAACCGAAGTATTTGAAAAATTACGCGTACACAATCTAAAACTCCAACCGGACAAATGTGAATTTATAAAAACTGAAACACAATATCTAGGTCACATTATTTCAGACAAAGGCATTACTCCAAATCCTGATAAAATCGAAGCAATTGTCAATATTAAAACTCCTAAAAATACTAAAGATATCAAATCATTTCTTGGACTCGTTGGCTACTATCGTAAATTTGTTCCCCAATTTTCGGAAACAGCTAAACCATTGACTGAATTACTAAAAAAGGACACTATCTTTAATTGGACAGCAAAATGCGAAACTTCTTTTCAGAAATTAAAATATTCACTAACGTCACAGCCAATTTTACAATTTCCAAACTTTGAAAAACCTTTTATTTTAACGACAGACGCTTCAAACACAGCAATCGGTTCTGTACTATCTCAAGGACAAATCGGAAAAGACTTACCAATCGCGTATTACTCTAAAACATTAAACAACGCAGAAAAAAATTACTCTACAACTGAAAAAGAATTATTAGCCATCGTTGAATCAATAAAACACTTTAGACCCTATCTATTCGGTAACAAATTTCTCATCGTAACAGACCATAAACCTCTAACTTGGCTAATGAATTGTAAAGACCCCTCTAGCAGACTCGTCCGTTGGGCGTTTAAAATTATTAGAATATGACTACGAAATTCAATATAAAAAAGGAACTTTAAATAAAAACGCGGACGCGCTTTCAAGACCCATTTTACAAATTGAAAAATTATCATTCGAAAACTATAAAAATTCCCAAAATAACGAAATACCTGATATTCCGAAAGATTCAACTATAACAGCATCAAATTTTGTCATTCCACTATCATGCGATCTTCTACCTTCTTCACCAAATTATCACTTCGCGAAAGATCATCTAAATTCATTACAAGATCCTCATCTTAAAAACATATTCCAAATAAAAAATAACAAACAAAATCTATTTTTCATTTTCATAAAAGAGTACGAACAAGACACACCAGACGAAGAAACTGTATTTGATATTCTCCTCACATTAAAAGTATTATTAGAAAATCATAAAACGCGGTCTTTTAAAACGTTTACTATCTGTCCCATTGATATTCCAAATTTCGATCAAATGCTACATTATTTATTTAATAATTACAATTATAAAATCTATAATAATATGATCCAGCAAATTACAGACGAAAATGAAATTCAAAACATTATTCAAAATTATCATAATTCAATTCTAGCAGGCCACCAAGGCGTAGAAAGAACCCATCAGGCTATAAAAACAAAATATTATTTCCCCAACATGAAACAAAAAATAAATGATTATATAAATAGATGCGAAACTTGCCAAATTAACAAAACTAACTATTCACCAAATAAAAGTCCCATGGTTATAAACAGTCCCTCTAAACATTTTTGTGAACAAATAGCTCTGGATATTGTCGGTCCTTTACCCGAAACAGTAAATCAAAATAGGTTCATTTTATCTCTTCAAGATGATTTAACTAAATTCGTACAATTCTATGCACTCCCAGAACACAACGCGGAACTTGTTGCTATTCATTTTCTAAAATTTTGTACACAATTCGGTTTCCCTCAAAATATTTTAACGGATCAAGGATCAGAATTTACTTCAAACACAATAAAAGAAATAAATAAAATGCTCTCCATAAAACACAAAATAACTAGTCCCTATCACCCTCAAACGAACGGCTCATTAGAAAAAGTTCATTTAAATTTAAAAGATTATTTAAAATGTTATATCAACAATGATACAAACGATTGGGACGAATTTATAAATTTTGCCGCATTTTCCTATAACACACATATTCAAAAATCCACACAACTAACACCGTACGAACTGGTTTTCGGACAGGAAGCTCGAATTCCTGATAAATTTTATAATCCACAAATTCGGAAAACATACGGAGAACTAAATACAGAAATATCAACCAAATTACAAAAACTTCGCCAAACTGCTAGGGATAACCAATTAAAATCCAAACAAAGGAATAAAAATCAATACGATAAAAAACATAATAAAGAATATAACTTTAAAGTCGGAGAAAAAGTCTTGGTTTTAAATATGCTAAGTAAAAGACAACATAAAAAATTAGATAAAAATTATAAAGGACCGTACAAAGTTATTCAAATCCATTCAAATAAAACTGCAACCTTAGAAATTTCAAAAAACAAACTAAAAACATACCATTTTAACCTATTAAAACCTTTTGTTTCAGAAAAAGAAGAAAGAAAATAACCATGTTTTCCAAATTATTAATTTTCCTTATCTTCCTCATTTACATAAATTCTACTAAATCCCAAGACATTACACCAATAAATAAAGCAGCAGGCATATTCTACGAAAATATAAACGCGGCCAAAATTTCAAACAAACATTTTAATCTTGTTAATTATTTAAACGTTAGCCATATTGAATATCAACTAAAACTTATAAAACAATACAAAGACAAGACAAACGGCATGTGCATGAAAATTATAATCGAAAAAACGATCGACAAATTGCTGGAAACAATTAAATTATCTTGAAACCAAAATAATCAACATAGAACGTGACCTCCAAATTATTCAACATCGCCGAGAAAAACGCGGACTAATTAACGGAATCGGTGACATAATGAAATATTTATTTGGCACTCCGGACGCCGACGACGCGGAATTCTACTCAGACTCAATAAATTCAATAATATCAGACCAGAAACAAACTGAGACACTATTACAAGCCCAAATTAAAGTCGTTTCATCCACTCTATTACACTTTAACATGTCATTAAACACTTTAAATCAAAACACTTTAACCCTAAATCAAAATATACAAAAATTCAACACATACATGAAAACAAACAACAATAAACGAAAAACTCTTACACGACAAACTCATAATAGACGAAAACATGATTATACTCATAGGGATGACTAACGAACTAGAAACTATTTTAAAAGACCAATTATACAGTATCTCTTTGCTCGCACATAACATTATAACATTCCAAACCATACGTCCCGAAATTTTATTTAAAGAACTAAATTCAATTAAACAAAAATATCTCATACCTCTTGAACCAACATTTGAAAATACATATCATTATTACAAAATTATAAATTGCAAAACTTTCATTAAAAATAATTTATTAATTACTGTGTTCGAAATTCCTATTATTGACTCAATGACATTTGAAATTTACCATATGCTTCCGTTACCAATACCTCATAAAAACAACATTTTATTACACTCCTACATCCAACCTTCTCGACCTTATCTCCTCATATCAATCTCCCGCACCCAATATGCCCTTCTTGATGACTTAGAAAAATGTTCGGAAATGACTTCACAAGAAAGAATTTGTAAAGAAATTAACGTCCTGCAACTATCAACTCAGTCCTCCTGCGAAGCTCTACTTTTTATTGAAAATTCTAAAATACCTAAAAATTGCGACATAAAAAATATTTTGGCTCATACAGAAATCTGGCACCCTTTAAAAAATAATAGATGGTTATTTATAACAAACGAAGACGCCCCAATCACTATAAATTGTAATTCTCATTCCCCAGTACAGAAGAAATTACCAAGACTCGGAATTTTAAAACTAAACAACACTTGTAAAGCTTATACCTTTTTCGCGACTATAGAACCCTCTACAATCATAGAACAGAAGAATTTTACTGATAAAATACCAAGTACAGAAATCACCGAAGACGACTGCTGTTTCCAAAATCATGACAACATCACATTTCATAATGAAGAACTTCAACCACTCACACTTACTAAAGTCAACCTCAATGATCTACAGATTGCAAAACACCAACTGGACCAACTAGACGAAATTCTGCAACAACAACTCAACAAACCTTTCATCATCAAACATTCAAATTGGCTCTTAACAACTTTCAGCATCATCGGAAGTCTAATTCTTTTATTATTATTATATAAATGTTGTAAATTCTTTGGACTCTTACCACTATTACAAAGTCTTTTTTGTTTCAGTAAATGCAAATCATGTTCAAAATGTATTCCTTGTATCAAAATTTATAACCAGCACCAGGTACACGCAGCCGAAGACACATACGTACGATACTCACCTCAAGAAATTGAAATGCCTACGAGACCTGCACTGCCCCACGCGTTATCAACCATTCCGGAAGAAAAAGAAGAAAAATCTCCCATCGTCAGAAATCTTCGAGGAAGAAAAATTGTAATCAACGACCAATAATTTAAACTTATGTAAAACATAATACTAGGTAAACTCAATCTTGCACCCTCATTTATTTTTTTTTTATATTTCAATGTAGTTCAGTAAATGACATTTTTTTTTTCAAAACCTGTACAAATGTATAATATGTTTCATTCAATATTTTTATATTATGTAACTCATTTATTTAGCCTATTCAATTATTCCAATCTATCTATAATGTTTATTTTATCTTTTATATTGTATTCATTTCATTATTTTCAATTCATATTATTATATTTTGTATATCCTTTTATTCATATTAATCATATTTATGTCTTTATTATATTACTATTATTCATTATATTATTCAAATTTAATTCAACTTCGATACTATAATATTGTATTCAGTTTAACCTTAATTGCATTGTATTCTTTCATTTATACCTACTATTGTATTTTATCTCTTTTTTAAATTATAGTTAACATTTTTGTTCAAATATTTAAATTTTAATTCATATCAAATCACTTATTGTAAAAGAGTAACCTAACTTCTAAAAATTTCTCTTTAATTTAAAATCAGCGAAATTTTAAAATACCCTGGGAGGTGTGTCGTATCCAGACCCTTATTAACCTTTATTAACTATTATTAATTCCTTATTACATCGCATTATCCTAGTCACGCCATCCTTATTTACGCAGCTCTTCTCCGAATTTCTAATCTTGTTTACTAGCTCCTGTACTGCAGCTGCATCCTTATCCTTCATAGTCAGCGCTAGCCCGGCGTCTCACGCCTCCTTATCATGTTTACCAGCCTCCTATTCAAAGAATACCTTCCTTGCATTGCATCAGCCACCGCCCTACGCCTTTACTCCCTTTAAATACCCGAAGCCCGAGGCCTCCCTCTCTCACTCTTTCTCTGTCTCCTTTAGCTGCTCTGCTCCTTCACCTCCAGTCAGACTCTATTAGCTTTTCCCCCTTTTTGTCATCTTTTAAGGGTTAACTTACCTTGTGTGCTGGGTTACTCTTATTATTGCTTTGTAATAATTAGAGACTCTGTACTTTTGTACATTTCAATAAAGGTTCGGAATAGACCTTATCTATTGCCCTGGTGTCAGAAATTAATCATTTGATCCCAGTTGTGCCTACACTTTGTAGACACGTCAATCTATTTATTGAAATTTACAACTGTACATAAAAAAAACAACCAGTAAATGTGATAATAAGATAAAATAATAAAATTACAATGGCTTGTGAAGCAAGTACCCACTGGTAGCACTTCAATAAAAGTTCTATTTGAGAAGGTCCCGAGGCCATCTTCTGTTCAGACACCTCGGATGGTTGTCAGGAATAGAATGGTAAGCGAGTTAAAGACTAGTTGATTTGAATGGTTATGGAGTTTACTATAAAAGGATAGGTGTCTAGTTTGGGCTAAATCAGCTATATATGGAACATTGGGGTCTTTATGGATAAGTTTATTTGTGACAAATAAACTTAAGTAAGGAGCGTTAAGTGTTTTGGATTGCAAGGATTGTATACGAGATGATTTAGATGGTTTAGTAGAGCCCCAAAGCTCAATTCCATACTTCCAAATTGTTGTACATTTTAAAATACATTTTTCGAAATAGATCCATATATGACGGCTGCGAATTAGACTAGCAATATATGGGAATAAACAAGAAATCTGCACAAGAAACTTTTTTTTCTATTAATTTTAATTTAGAAATTATTTATTATTTTACTAAAATTCTTAGTGATTGCTGACAGAAGTTTAACTAAACCTTTGACTGTACGTTATAGAACATTGGGGAACATATATTCCTATATTTTTCATGCTGGTTTATTTTCTTTATTTTTTTAATTGTAAAAACAAATTATATAAGAAATAATGAAATAATATTCAAAAAAATATATTTTATATATGGGAAATATATAAGTTTTTTTTTAACAGTTATACAAATATTGTATAATCATTGACAGTTTATAATAAAAACGATTTATTTATTACTCCTAATTCTCTTCAACCATTAATTTTTAATGTTACTCTTAAAATTCGAATTTTATGAGGCTAAATTATATTTACGCCATATAAAAAATATTTTCTACAAAATATATTTAAAATTCTTTGTTCAAGTCTTAAACAAATCTTCAGTATTAAACTTGACGAATGGAATCGAATAAAGAAAATATGCTGAGGTAGAGGTTTTTTTTTAATTCACTAGTTATAGTCAATGTAAAGGACTTGTGTCCATTTTATTGATTTTTTTATCTACATAGTCGTTAATTTTAATGAATATATTAATAATTATGTTAGTACATTTTAAAAAGCTGGTTCGACTTTGATAGCAAATATGCAACGGCCACGAAATAACTTTGCAACATAGTGGGAATAAACAAATATTTGGACAAGAATGTTATTTATTTGAATTTACAAATAATGATTTTACTCAAATTTGGTGATCACTTACATCAGTTTGACTGAAATTGTGTATATTTTTCATCCTTTGGAAAAAATATTTTTTTATGTTACAGAACATATAGAAAGATGGGATGGGGATGTTAATGAATTTTTATTTATTTATTTTTTTAAAGTTGTAAATCATTAAACTTTGTTACTGTATAATTATCAATTATAATTACTATATAATCATTAAACAGTTGCATAACAAATTTATCGATTGCTTCTTTTTATCTTCACCCATTCTTTATACATATTACTCCTAATTTTATGCGACAAAATTAGATACACGCTGAGACAAAAACATTTCCACAAAATATATTCAAAATTCATCATGCATTATTTCTTCTACGTTAAATTTTACGGATATGATTGAATACAAATATAAGGCTAAAATCTATTTTTTTTGTAAGTTAAAGTCAATGGTATAGACTTGCGTCTATTTTATTTCGTTTTTTTTTTTGTTTTTTTGTTTGTTTTTTTAATAAATTATATTCGCCCATGACATTTATAAAAAAATAAAAAATAATACGATTCGCTGAGCCAGCTTGCAGAACCCCTAAAGGAAGGGATAAGGAAATGACTGCGTTAAATCGGAAAGCTGTACTAACATCGATCAACTGATGCCATGAGGTCAGCAAGTTGCGCTTATATAACCTCTTTGTTTAGAGCAGCACGGATCGGATTATCCAGTCGGTCTTCTTTGAGCCCGAATAAGCCCTACTGAAAATATAAAATATATCTAATTATATAATTATTATATATAAGTTTTAGAATACAAAGTCTCAAGCGTATTCCCTCTCAAATAACTGTTAAAAAATAAAAGGCTCATGTCTTTCAACTCAATCTACAAGACTGAGAATTACATAACCAAGAATCACATGAAAAAATAAATAGGGACTTGGTCTCATTAGTTAGGTTATAGTGCACTTCTAAGGAAATAAGGAAATTTGACAAAATCACGCTCAACAACTAGATTTCCACCATTTAAAGTTACCCACTTCCAAGTCCATCCATGGCTTATAAATAACAAAATATAAATTTTCCGCAGGACTCGAAATTGGTCCCAAGAGCCAGGAAGCACCTTCTTCATAACCAGATAAATTTAGTCAAACAAAAGTAAATCTAGACCATGAAAATGAAAAACCAAATGGAGGATTTTCCATCAACAACACTTCGTACAAAAATGAGTGATTTATAAATGTAGTTTTACCTGCTTAGTTCCAAAAGATTGGCTATTCCAATTTATTTAATTTAAGGAAAACGATAATTATCTGGATGATTTATCCGATTTTCAAATTATTTGTAGTCGTCGTAGAACAAGATAAATTACACAGTTTTGCAAAAAAAATAATAAAATAAAATAAAATTCGCTCCCTTGAGAAATTGTTCCTGATTTTTATATTTCTATGTGTGCTGAAAAAATATACGTTATTTAAAAAACAAAAAAAAACTGAAATAGTGTATTTCTAAAATTTCATTTATTTTTTTTACACTTCCATGAATATTTTTTGTAAATTTTACGTTTACAAGTGTGCTGAATTCGAATCAATAGCAAAAACAAATCTATCAAGCACCACATTTAGAGATTGGAGGTTGTTAAGAAAACAAAAAAAACAACTGGAATAGCACTTTTTTTCATATGTTTTTATAACACTTTTTTTTTGTAAAAACAGTAATATAGAAAATCATAATATTAAATACTGAACATAATTGTTTCCTTTTTTACTCAGCATTACGTGTCTCCCGTTGTAGTGTCCAACAGTAGTCGGCAAGTAATTTACCGCTATACCTTTTTTTTCATTTGAGCTATCTCTAGATGAAATCGTCCTCCGTGTTCATCTAACACTGCTCCCACGTTGGGAGGATTCAAATTGGAATGCAAAAAATGAATTTTTGAGGACATGCTGCAATCCATGTCCTTATGTAATAAAAGCAATTCTTCAACAATGTTATTTATGCAACAAATCCTTATACTTATGCTCTCCAAGTTTTTTTTCATTTTGTTATACATTATAAAGGTTTCAAAATCAAATAGGTTTTTAATTTGTTGTTAAATCTTTCAATGATCAAAAAATGCTCGAAATGTCGATAAACACCTCTTTCGTCGACCTAAAACACAAATTTGACAAAAAATGGTGCCTGATCGAGATTTTCTGACTTCGGATTCGTGTTCAGAACACTTCAAAACATGATAAAACAACGTCTCTGTTGAAGGGAGTATTTTGATGCAGAACAGTGTTATGAGCTATGCAGTTAGTTAATATGTTTTATTCCTTTTTTTACTATAATAATTGTCTTTTTTTTTTTTTTTTTATTCCATTGGTGTAAGTGACGTGGATCTTAATATTTATTCAATAATAGGAGATTTTCTAAAAAAAAATAAAATTATTACATTCAGCAAAATTGCTACAAAAAGCAAGTGTGCTTCCAATGAAATGAGCAGATATAGATGGTAATATTTTTCTATGAAGATCATTTTTTTTTTTTTTTTTTTTTTTTTTTCATTTTCGCGATATACTTCATCATGATAACGTCTTATAATTTTTTTTTTTTTTTTTTTTTTTTTTTTCAAAAGAACCTTCTCCGATGATCTATAGATCATCTGTATTTTCTTTTCAAAGTAAATATCCTTTTGTGTTAGCTAGATTAAATTATATATTCTACTAAGTTGCGTTCAAAAGGATAAAAAAGTGATTACTTCATCTCATTTCCTACCACCACCATAGGCTTGTCCCTCCCTTTGTCGAATTTAATACTTTTAGCTGCCTTTATTTCACCCAAGGTATTTTCCAACTATGATTTTTTTTTACCCCCCCCCCCTTTATAACAGACTCTGCGATTCCCTTTGTTCTCTGAGTTCCCCTTTCTGTTTGATTTCACTGGCCTCCCTAATTTTCGGTGGGGATAAAAAAAAAAATTGTGTCGGAAAAGGCCCAAAACCAACAAAAAGACCGGGCCTAAATCTAATTTTTAGATTTAAAACCTTATCCTGTTTTTTTTTTTTTTAATCTTGTTAATATAATAACTCCATAAATGAAGATTCTCTAATATCTATACTACTATAAAATAATGCATATACTTGTCAGAATCGCATTGTAACGATAGGCGAAATTTAAAATTACAAATAAAGATTTTATATCATAAAAAATCAGAAATAATTCTTGGTTGTTAAATATTTTTTAAATGTATTTTTTATTTTTGAAGAGAAAAGATTTCCCTGGTTCGGATACGAGCTCGGTGGCCTAGTGGATAAGGTACCACGCTAGAAAAGTGGAGACTTGGGTTCGAATCCCAACCGGGGTCAAATCTTTTCTCTTCAAAAATAAAAAATACATACAAAATAAGTATTATATTTAATTTATAAATAAATTTTAGATTGTATAGTACAAGTACACTCACTTAATATTGGTATAGCATAACAATCAGTTTATAAAAGAATGTTAAAACAACCTTGAGGACTCCTAACCAAGTCGGTTACTCGCTGTATGGAGGGACAACCCAGATCCAAAAAAATCGCAGCACAGCTCTCTCAGCAACGTCACTGTTTTCTAACCCTAGCAGAGGCTGAGTAGGAGCGCTATTGATCTGTCGCTCGAGGCTTGATTGGAAAAATTAATTATTGATTACTTTAATCTGCAGGGAGTTTATAAAGATGCGCGAAACTGGATAATAATTCAATACCAGTTATGGGATTTTTGAAAAGATTTTGATGGGATTTTGCCAATATCATTATTATTATTAAGGTGAATTATATGTATTAGTGAATTAGATACATATTATATATCATTATTATGAAGGTGAAAAGATTAATGAACTCCTTTATAAGATTCATTTTTGGGAT
This sequence comes from Euschistus heros, assembly GCA_003667255.2. Lineage (NCBI taxonomy): Eukaryota > Metazoa > Arthropoda > Insecta > Hemiptera > Pentatomidae > Euschistus > Euschistus heros. The sequence goes on from RCWM02000095.1 coordinate 2,083,555, forward strand.
CCCCAGGCGTTCTCACATCACTTGCTGGTATTCGGAGTTAAGGTGGCTTTATCCATGTTTTCGGCGACAATACTTCCTTGATTCCTTTCAATTCCAATCCTTAAAGTACAAAAAACCTTCGTACATTTACGACATCCTTGCCCTACGTACCAGATCTCAGCCTATAGATTTGTATATCCCTTCTAATCGAACTGCTTCCTTTGAAAAATCGTTTATTAATCGTGCAGCTTAATTACGGAATTCCATACCCATTTCGATCAGCAATGCTCCTTCTCTCACTTCCTTTAAACATAATTTATTCACTTACCTCCTCAGTTATCAATCTTCCGAAATTATGTAATAATATACTAGAGTTAAAATATTTCTTTTTATTTTATTTTATTTTTTATTTCCGTTTTATTTTATTTTGATTTGTTATTTACTTATGTTGATTTTCTAATGTAAACCCAAAGACTTGTTTTGAAATTTAAAATTTCACCTTATAATACATATATGTATATAATTTACATTCTATATAAGTTGCTGCCAGACAATTATACATTTTTTTTTGTTCTTTTGTATTATTATTATTATTATAGGGTTTTGTATTAGATACATTCCAACTAATATACCAGGATTATTTAAACCAGGACGCTGGTTGTAAAACCCAAGATAATTACTTCAAACGTTCCATTAGTCACTTAATTGCCTATTTCATAAGCAATTAGAACGGAATTAAAATCGACCAAATCGAACTCAAATTAATTTATTTAAGTAACATTTAAAATGGTGATCAATTTATACAATTATATACTAGAAATAATATATAGTAATTAACAAACCTTTTAATTATTTTATAAAAATTTCACGTTAAGGCTGCCAGTTCTCAGCTCTCAGTCAAGATAAAGAAATATTTTTTTCACGTAAAATTGTAGTTTTGTATGCTATCTCCACAACTAAAACCCGTTGTCCGGAAATTAATGCAGGATTTCATGTTCAAACCAAAACCTGGTATTATTAAAGAGATTATTTATTAGGTTTTGGTTGTGGTAAATAGTTAGCCTACATAACTTCAATTTTATGTGAAAAAGTTATTTCTCTATCTTCACTGAGAGCTGAGAAAAAAAAATAAAACGTGATTTGCATATTTTTTTTTTTTTCGTCTCCCAATGCTCATAAAAATCGGAACTCAAATCTGTGTGTTTCAGATTAAAGGCCCAAAATTCGTTCTTAAATTCACAAATCAACTCTTTAAACTAATTCCACTGATCACTTCGAATCAATATCCGAACTAAAATAATTGTTCGTATTTAACATAAGTCTGAATTTCAACTACACCTTCAACGAGGTTCAAGTGATGATGATACAGCATTAACAGTGATTGCTGGAGTCTTAAGGTTGAGAAATTCTCCAGTCGACTAATTCTGGAAAATTAATGACACCAGCGCCGACTTAATAGGCTCGGCAAGTTTAGCAATTCGATTTAATCTGGCTCTGAAATCGCTTACCAAGGCAAAATTTGTGCTGGGCCTAGATTATAAGCCACCATTGGTCCTTCAGCGATTCACTAAATCAATACCCTCACTAGCCGAGTTTCACAGAAAGTAACCCGTGGTAGTCTTGGTAGGAGGGGGGATCATGCAGAATTATTCTAGACACGTTTAGGTCAATTTTTAAACTTAATTGGTAACACATCATGTCATACTAAATATTAATAGTTTTTTTAATGACAATTTAATTGAAAATAAGTAAATCTTATTTTCAATGTCAAGTTCTATAAAATATCACACCATTGTGACCTTTCATGTAGAGTGTGATCGCCATCTATAGGTCAATATTCAAACTTCATTTTTAATCACTTATTATTTTTAATAAAAATTAACGGAAAATTACTAAATTTTATTATTGCTTAACCATCCTGGAACTATAAAGATGATGAAGTCAAAATTTGGTACAGACTGGTTCAGTATTTTTCGCCGTTAGTGATCACAAACGAAAAATGACTTGTCTTTTTATATAACAGTATAGAGTAAAACACCACTCATCAAAAACACCATTTTACTCTTCTGTTGGTCAAACAATCCACTTGGTAATTTCTTCAATCTTAAGATTCTTAAGTAATGAAACAATATTAAAATAAATAAACCTTAGCAAATACTGTAAAAAGTAGAGACTACAGACGTTTTTATATATATATATATATATATATATATATATATATATATATATATATATATATATATATAATTTTATATTCAAAGTTAAATGACAATAAAAAAAAAAAATAAAGAAACTTTATAATGTGAATTGTCTTTTGTTTATAGTCGGGGGTATAGGATCTAGTTTACATTAGGTTTACATAACATCGGTCTCGCTCAGAGTGATTCTAGTGGGTGGTTGTTCTGTTTTTCACTGTTCCCCCCATTTTCATCGCAACAGACCTACAGTTCAGTGGACAGCGACGGTATAATCAACATGAATAAAATTTCGTAGTCAACTCTACAGTAATATTTTACATTTTAACTTTAAGGTGTGAATCTAGTGGAATATCGTATGTTAAATCTGCCATGAATCATGGAATTTATACAGGTAATCGGTATGTTGGAGTATGTAGGACTCACAATAGTAATGATTTTGAATTATTGAAGTTGACTTGAAAGTTCAAATTATTGTGATTTTGGTCACACAATAATTTAAACTTTCAATTTGATTTATTATTTTTTTTTTTTAATTTATCGAGTGATTCATATGAAAAGCATAGTTATTAATGCATTCAATTCTAAGTTAAATCATTGGTATTATGATTCTTTGGACACTTGATAATAACTGAATACTTGATGCTTGATAGTGAAGCTAACCTACTGAAATTTCACTGACTCGACTTCAAACGGAATTCGCATGTATTCCATGCATGTGTGGTCTTCAGAATTCCAGCTCAAGTAACACACAGAGAACTCGAACATCAAACGCATACAATCCTTCCATTCCTAATTCCAAAGATTTATATTCAATGCTACCTTCACATTTTATGCTTCAATAATCAGTATGTATTCTCCAACTCTTTATACTTTCAGATTTCATCCTCTCATTCTTCTTCTGAATTTTCAATAAAGGAGTAACTATATAAAATATTATAATTAATAGTGAAAAAAACTATTGCTATTTACTATTCATAATTTGTTAATATAATGAACTTTGTTGTTGTTATTAATTTATTTTTATTACTCTAATCAATCACCATTTTGATATCCAAATAAAATTATTCTTATAGGGAACATAAAAGAAAAAAAAATTATTATCATTTCAAGTTATGTTGAAAGCAATACCCTTACTCAATATACCTTGCGCCCTTGACCTCATAACCTACAAATTTTCAAAACGGTCTTTAACTTTCTTATTATACTTGGGAATTTTCCAGCGAAGATTTCCTCGACCTAAATATTTTCCACCGACTTTCTTTACTTCGCTCCTCCGAAACATTTTCCTTATCTGATGCCGTGTGTTGCTTTCTTCAATACTATCTTCCCTTCTTAATCTCGTTTCTTCCTTCCACTTCTCATGATCACTTTCGATAGCAATCCATCGATCTATCTAATGACATGGACGAAACGATTAAACCTTTTTCTATTTAATGGCGATTAGGATATAAATGTTGACCACTTGCGTTTTTATTATCATTTTTTTTTACTATCGTGCAGAAGATTGAAAAGCCATCTTTCATAGTGTAATTTGTGACCGTATCAGTTACCTCATTCCGAAGTTTACAGTCACATATATTTATTTTATATGTTAAACTATTTAAAATAAAGTCAGGAAAAGTCTATTCTTGATAAATATTAATACTTCAAAGGCTGATTACAGAAATGTGTAGTTCCTTTTTAATTTTTTTGAAATAAGAATTTTTACAGTTACAATCCGCTGCCTGACCATCAGTAACAAGCTCAAAACAAAACGCCTTGAAGTTTCTCCAAAGATAAAGCATCAATTTTTTTCCTGACCGAACCAAAGTTCTGCAGGATTACGGTCTTATTTCTTATTACTTACACTTATTTCTCCGGTGGCTTCCATTACGCTTAAAATGTTTGTCTTCCGACTTTTTACGTCTACAGAAAAATTACTCCATAAAGCCTAATCAAGTCACATGGAATTATAGGCTTTTCCAAAATAAAAATTGACATAAATAGTAAACAAAAACATTCTTTGAGAGTTGGAATCAAGGGATATGATCATACACAAGGACTTTTGTGACAACCTCGGAAATATTAACTATTCAAGGATTCCTGTTAGTATTTAATTTTTTATAATAATTATTATTTATTACTTTTATTTGTGAAAGTATTAAAATAACATAATTTATAGAAATATTGGGATGAAAAGGAATGGTTCTGATAGCACGCAGTTCTAGTATAATACGAAATGTCTACCCCTTCTACCTTCCACTCTCCTCCCCTTTGTGTTGGTTTCATTTCGATTGTGGCAGTTCGGAGTTTCTACGAACTATGCACTTCAAGTTATCTATCGAAGTGTCGTTTCCAGTTCCACCGCTATCTGCTTGTCCCATTGTATGTCCCATGCTTTTGTCATTTATTCGATCCTCTCGAAACTTACTCCTGAATCGATTCTTAGTATTCCATTAACCACATACTTACAGCGTTCATTTAAAATTTATTATATATAAAAAATATTATAAAATATGTGGGACCTATTTTTTATTATTATTTATACAGTTCTTATTATTGGTAGAACTATAAACCTTATCTTGAATCTAAATGAAGATTGAGAGAGAAAAAATGATTTGAATAAGTGTTCCGTAAGACCCTCCGGAACTTGTTAAAGTTTAACAAAGTTAAAAAAAAAACTGGAATTAAAAAAGACCCATTTCCGATCAGCTATATATAGTGATAATTTTAATAAGCCTGAAACATAGCACTCAATAAAATATTGTTATCATCTCTGTATTTATTTATTTGTTAAATTTATTTTTAAATCGCACACCCAAACTTTCCATGGATTAAAAAAGAGATACTGTATCTACATTGACATATACTATAATTTAAATTATCATGTTTTGAATGTCAATAAATAAATTTTTCTCTCCTCATTATTAACACAGATGAAAGGTTTATAAAGCTGTTTATTTGTTTTTAGTAATATTACCATTTTTAATATTTCTGTTGAAATGACAGATATTGTTTAAAACGATCGAATGTCGAAAGGGGTGGTGAGAAAAATAAGACAAAAAAGTTTATATTTACTTTTTATTTATTTATTTTTTATGACAAAAATTACAATCTGCTGCAATTAACAGAAATCAGTAAGTGTGCTATAAATTACACATTCTTCCCTCGTTTACAAATAAATTATATAACAAAAACAAATATATTACAATAAACAATAAAAGAAAAACATATGACACACACAATGGGTACTGGTCATGCGATTCTACTATTCATCAGGGGAGTTATTCTTCCATCTGAAGATTCTACTTAATATTGAGAACATCATCAGGGGATGTTCTTCATCGTTTTTCAGATTTTTAGAAAATAGATGCAAACTATGTAAATTCGCGAATTAGAAGTTTCAACCTTTTTTACACCAGTGACGCAGCTGAAAGAGAGGCACTGAAATTTCTTTGGATCTAGCAAGTCCCTTCATAAGTCAATGTACTAGTGTGGTTGGGAGATGCATATTCTGAGTGTATATCGTATTTCAAGTACGTTTGTATTTTAATTTTTAAACTTTTAATTTCAAGACTAAAAAGACAAGAAACTGCTCGATGGTACAGACTACTTCAATATTTACTAGACAAATGATCAAAGCTCCCATGACTGTGATTAGACTTACATTATTTGGACGTACGGAGATTAGCTTTGTGCTCTACTAAAGCATCCAATTTATCTCGTATTCAATCCTTACTATCCAAAATCCTTCGAAAAATCCTAAATGCCCTTTACTTTGTCACCAATAAACTTATCCATAAAGATCTTAATGTTCTATATGCTGCTTATTTAGCCCAAACCAGATACCAATCCTTTCACAGTAAGCTCCATAACCACTCAAATCCACTAGTTCCACAACTTGCCTTTCACTTAATTCCTTATAATCCTCCTTGGCGTCTGAAAAGAAGATGACCTAGAGATCTTCTTGTGTAGATTTTTATTGAAGTGTGATGAGTAGTTCTTTCAAGTTTTGGCATGTTATTGTAAACGTTTTTAACACATTTACTTGATGTATATTTGTACAGTTGTAAATTTCAATAAATTGATAAAATAAAAACTGTAACTATTATTTTGTTTTTTAATTTATTTATGTCACCTTACATATTGTATAGTTTATCTTTAACTGTTGTATGGTTCTTTATAATATTTATACATTGTTTAGTCTTTTTTTCCTTCTTTTTCATTCATTTCTTAATGTTCATGCTGTGTGATTGGGTCCATATAGTCATCCATATTACTTATTGCCCACATTGAAGGCAGATTGTAGTGCTCGATAAAAGTAAAAAAAAAAAAAGTTTCTACTATTTAATTTTGCTCTTATTTTCTACGACTTTTAAGTATTATAGATCTCTTTGGCCCAACTTAATTAATCATTTCTACATATAGATAATTATGTATTTGATTTATCAAAAAACAATGTTTGGAAAGTATGTAAATAATTTTTTACGTAATTATTTTGAAATCTCATTTTTCATCACTATAAACTATTTAAATGGATTGACTATAGGACAAAATAATTTCCAATAGGAGAAGAAACTTATTTTGATTAAAGTTTTGTGACCATTTATTACGAAACTGTTGCAAAGCATAGGGTCCATTACTTTCTAAATCCATGATAAATGGAAAAAGTTACAAGAAAACACTGTCAAACCATTTTATGAACAAAACCGCTTTCGAGAGAGGGATAAAATATTTTATTAATGACCTCGCGATGTATATTATTTTTCGCTTGTCAAAAGCCAAAGACCCATTCTTGGCTGAGACAATAAACTCGATTTTGTAGAGGGGCCAACTCTAATGAAGGAAGACACTGGATGTCAAAGACTGGATGGAAAGATAACACGACTTGTAAAGGGGTTATTTTTACCAAAAGACAATTTAAGTAATCTGTTTTGAATTTCCATCTAAAATAGACTTCTTAGAACACCCTCGCGCTTCGGACTACTAAAGAACCTCTTTATGAAAAATATTTTTCACAAGACAAAGCTCAATTTAAAATATTGAGATAAAAAAGGGACTATAATCATAATTTGTTTCTATTGAACTCACACCCGGGCCATCTTTTCCACTATTCATGGACGGCCAACCGAACTACATCATTATAAATATTTTTAGTTCAAATCGATATTGTTTAGTTCTATCAATCATGAAAAAAAAAAAAAAAAAATTAATCAGGGTGACAGCAAAATTTATATTTCATTTCTCTTGTATCAATCATAAATTTTATTTTTTATATGCCAATGTATTACATACTTGATGAATGTCAAAGAATAAATAGCATGTAATGTTTTTATAGGAGAAAAAAAAACTCCATTCCTTCCTGACTGGAAAAAACAATATTTCATGGATATACTTATCGATAATCTGCTGCTTTTATATATTCTGCTTCTGATAAAGAAACTGTCTTCAAATTTTCGCAGCAACTAGTCCAGTCAATGAATGCTAAAATGAGGGGTGTAGGGTGCCTGTAATATGCAGGGCTTTTTTTTATTTTTTTACATCAGGGCTTTGTTTGGATTATTTAAAGGATAAACATAATAAAAGTCCCCCCTCCTGGTGAGCTAACGGTGGGGGTAGGGGAGAAGGTCATATATTTGGGTTTTTCGATTATTTTTCAAAAACGGTGGAATCTAGAAAAAAAGTTTCAAATAAAAAGTACACAAAATTAAATTTCCTATAAAATTAGTTCTATACATGTTTGTCGATTTTCCAATGGTTTCCGAGATATACGTTATTAAAATAAATAATAATCAAATATCTAATAAATAATTTTCGCAAAAACATGATCTTTACCTCACTTTTTGTCAAACATTTGCTTCTAGTGCCTTCCACGATCGTTTCTCAGGAAAAATGTCAGAATTAAAGTTGTAGAGCATTAAATTTATTTTTAATTCATAAATATGTTTTTGGCGCTTGAAGCAAATGTTTGACAAAAAGTGAGGTAAGCTATTTTTTTTTCTTCGAAAATTAACGATTTTTAATAACGTATATCTCGAAAACTATTGTAATTTCGACAAATATGTATAGAAACAATTTTACAGGAGCTTTAATTCTAATATGTTTCATATCTTCTAGAGTCCACCGTTTTTGAGATACACCCCCACCGTAAGCTCACTCCCTAGGGGGCGGGGACTTTTAGAATGCTTATCTTCTAACTACTTCGGAGAGTAGAAAGGATAAGCAAGTTGAGAAAAAAGTGGATTTGGATGAGTATTTAGCTAATTGTGAAAGGAAAGGTATCTAGGCCGTGCCAAATCAACGACGTATGAGATATCAAAGTCATTGTGGATCATTTCTGGCAAAGTAAGGAGCACTAAGAATTTATCAAAGGATTTCGGACTTCCATCCAATAGTTTGGTGGAATCCCAAAAGTCTGTACCATAACTCCGACACAGGTCTGATAATGTTCATATAAGTGTGTTTTTGTAGAAATCAGGAGATTAAAGTTACCAAAATATGTATGAATTTTTTTTTTCTCATTTATTGATATTTACAACTGTAGAAAATAATTTAGATTTAGTAAATGTGTTGATAGTGAATACAATGGCATGTAAATAACTTGTGAAGAACTACTCACTAGTAGCACTTCAATAAAATCTACACTAAAAGGTCTCTAGGCTATCTTCTTTTCAGACGCCTCGGAGGATTATCGGGAATGGAGAGGGAAGCAAGTTGGGAGACTAGTGGATTAGAGAGGTTATGGAGCTTACTATGGAAGGATGCATATCTCGTTTGGGCTAAATCAGCAACATATGGAACATTAAGATCTTTATGGATAAGTTTATTGGTCATAAAATAAGGAGTATTGAGGATTTTTCGAAGGATTTTGGATTGTAAAGATTGGATACGAGATGAATTGGATGGTTTATTAGAGCCCCAAAGCTCAAATCCGTCCGTCCAAATAATTCTTATCACAGTCATACAGATGAGTCTTTTGTAATTTATAAGAAGCTTTGAACGTTTGTCTAGTAAATGTTGAAGTAGTCTGTAACGACGAGCAGTTTCTAGTCGTTTTAGTCTTGTATGTGGATTCCAAGTAAGACGTTTGTCCAAGTGGAGTCTTAGGTAGCGGATCTGTTCAACAGGGATTAGTGGAATAGAAAAAAAAATTAAAAAACAAAACAATAAATATTGCCTAATCCCTCAAGACTGGAAATCGGCGTTGATCTATCCACTGCACAAAAAGGGGGACAAGACCGATGTGAACAACTACAGGGGGATTTTCCTGTTACCGGTAACCTACAAAATTTTCTCCAAAGCTCTACTAAATAGGCTGTACCCACAGGTGGATCCCAAGATCGGGGAGTACCAAGGAGGTTTCAGGAAAAGAAGATCCTGTCAAGAACAAATCCTGAGTTTGAAACTCTCAGAAATAGCGAGGAAAACTGGTCTGCAGATATCCTTCGAAAAGACGGAGCTGATGACCACAGACTCGGGCTTCACCAAGAATAGGGTCGAGACCAAGTATGGATCTATAAAGGTAACCAAAAGTTTTAAATACCTCGGGGAAATCATAAATAGCAGTGCATCCAAAAACTAATGCTTCAGGGAATGAGTCACAAAACTGGAAAGACTGAGTTTCGCCACCAGCAACCTTTACAACAAGAAAAACCTGTCAACCAAGGCCAAAGTAAGACACTACAACACAGTCGTCAAACCGGTGATTCTCTACGGGACGGAGACCTCGTGCCTCCCCAGTTTAGAAAAGCTCCTGAAAATTGAGAGAAGACTCCTGAGAAGAATACATGGGTCCAGAAGAACACCAGAGGGTTACAGGTTAAAATCAAACGAAGAAATTTACAAGGATACAACAGACCTGGATTCGAACATCAAAATAAGGAGGTTAAGGTTTTATGGGCACATGGTGAGGATGAACCCCGAAAGGTTGAACCACCAGATCTTCGAGAAGATCCGTGGTTATAAAGTCTCGACTGGGTATCTTAAGCAACTGAGACGTGATCTGAACTATATAGGTCTGGGAGACCAGGACTGCCTCGATAGGGACGAGTACAAGAAGACATTGGCAGGGGCGAGGGTTCTTGTGGAGAGGAAACATCCCGGGAGGGGTCACGCATGGACTGAGGAGAGAAAGCTCAAACATTCAGAGTTCATGAAAAACATGTGGAAGAGGAAGAAGCAGGCGAAGAGCAAAGAACAAGTGCTGCTCTCATGATATTCGCGTGGTCCCAAGGGCCGGTTCGTGAAGAAGAAGAAAGATTGGTTGGATTTTACTATTTTTCAAAAGCATTAATGGATATTTACATTTTTAAACAGTATAGAAATCAAGAAAATGTCCGAAAAATGATTACAGTAACATGTGAATATCTTAAACAGAACTACTCATTAGTAGCACTTTAATGAAAGTTTTACATGAAGAGGTCTCTAGGTCATCATCTTTTCAGATGAGAATCAAGTGAGAAGCATGTAAGAGGATTGGATTGGCTATGGAGCTTATCATGGAGGGATAGGTATCTGGATTAAGCCAACTTAGCAACATAAGAGATCAATATGGATAAGTTGGATTGTGACGTAGTGAGGATCGTTTAAGAACTGCAGGAGTTTGGATTTGAAAACTTGAAAAGAACTACCCATTAGTAGACTTCAATAAAAATTCTACACTAGAAGGTCTCTAGGCCATCTTCTTTTCAGACGCCTCGGAGTATTATCGGGAATGGAGTAGGAAGCAAGATGAGAAACTTGTGTATTTGAGCGGAGCATACGATGAAAGAATAGGTTTCTAGTATGGGCTAAATCAGCAGCATATAGAACATTAAGATCTTTATGGATAAGTTTATTGGTGACAAAGTCAGAAGCATTGAGGAATTTTTCGAAGGATTTTGGATTGTAAGGATTGGATACGAGATGAATAAGATGGTTTAGTGGGCCCCAAAGCTCAATAATTGTAATATAAAGTTTTTTATGCGTTAAATATCCAATTTTGTTTTTCAATATTATAAAGTTTAAACAATGATGTATGTAATTGTTTAATAATTCTTATGCAAATAGAATTAACGAATTCACATAGTTAGATAATGTTCCTTTTAAAAAATTACTACAGTAAAGAGACGGATGAGAAAGCACACGGAACTGAGGGAGGTTTATTTTTCTTTTATTTGATGGAAACGGAAAAAAAAAAGAAAAAAAAGGAGATCAGTCAATGGTAGAGCTTATCGGAAACAAAACAAAAATTGAAACATTCAACATTGGATTAAAGAGACGAAGAAGGGTCAGGGAGAGAGAAAAAAATATTTGTCTGTTATTCCATTCAATTGATATTTTTCCCATTTTTTCATCCGATATATTTTCATATATAATAAAAAAAAAAGAGTGTCGTATCGAAATTCTAATTAAAGAGTTTTGTTGCCATATTTTAAATACATTAATGCTTAATAACTTAACATAATATTGGGAAAAAAAATTAAAACATTAGCATATCCATTTAAATAATTTCAAGAGTAACCAATTAAAACCTTTTTTCTATTAACCAAAAACATTACCTGTTCAGATGCACACAAATAATGGGTGATATCAACACTGTTAACCTTAACTTCTGTTGCAAGAAATAAAATAAAAAAAACAACTTTTATTCTCGGACATTTGTCCCTTCAGAATAATATTACATCCATAAAGATCTTAATGCTCGATGTGTAGCACTCACATTCGAATCCACTAGTCTCCCAACTTGCTTCACACCCTTCTGGTAACCTTTCAAGGCTTCTGAAAAGATGGGCAAGAGACCTTCTCATCTAGAAATTGTATTAAAGTTCGACTAGTGAGTAGCTCTTCGCTACTAGTTACTTTACAATAAGTTATTTTCATGTAATTGTAATAATGTTCCTTAAATTTAATTCCATATTTATACAGTTTTAAATATCAATAAATATTAATATATATATATATATATATATATATATATATATATATATATATATATATATATATACCAAGTTAAAAATTATGGTACTATTGTCTGGCTTTGAAAATTTAAAATTATAATTTTCAATAGCTTATACAAATACAAACATACATACACTCACAAATACATATAATAATAAATGAATCAGAATAAAATCTTTATCTTATCTCACATTTTTACAATTCACAAAATTATTATTGAGGATATTTATATATAAATGATATTTAAAAGAGTTTATAGAAGACTATTCCCGATGGCAAATGGCGAAGAATCCCAAACCGAGGATGCACGGATGATAAAAGATTTTTTAAAGTTAGTCGTTTTGTCAGAAATGGTAATCAAGAGGTAGATAGGGTAATGCGAGGTAAGTAGATCATGTGTGTGAATTTTTTGGTTTTGAACATAAAAGCTATTTAGAAGTAATCATTATAAAGCCACCCGATTTTTGTAAACCACTACGATATATAGAGACCTCTGAACGTCCTAAAAAATAATTCTTATTTTATTTATTTATATTTGCTACCATCTTTTATATTATTTTATTTATTATATCTAAAATTATCGCAAACCTTATTAATGGTAAACTAATAGCCAGCTCCATTATATTTTTGTTGTAATGGAATCTATGTATTTTTAAAAAGAAAATAATATTTGGGAAAAAAATTAGTTTTGAGTTCTCCTCTAAAACTAAGAACAAAATATTGTATTGTACGATTTATCTTAATTTTTTATTTTAACAGTACAATTACATTTCTTTACATACATTGATTGGCTTTTTATTTTTATTTTTTTTATTTACCTACTTGTTGAAAGTTGGAACTATGTACAAAAAACAAACATCTAGTAAATATGAAGATAACGTTCATAATAACGTGAAGCAACTACCTATTGGTATTACTTCAATAAAAGTTCTCTATCAAAAGATCCCGAACCCATCTCTTCAGACGCCTCGAAGGGCTATAGGGAATAGAATGTAAAGGAAGATAAAAGGTAAGTGAATTTGAATGGTTGTGGAGTTCATATATAAGTTAAAGGTTCAGGTGATTTGGGCTAAATCAGCATGTTTAATGTCAAGGTCTTTTTGGACAAGTTTATTTATGACAAGGTAAAGATACGATTATTGAAATGATTGGATACGAGATGAATTGTACGGTTAAGTGGAGCCTAAGATCTCAACTCTGTAGGTCCAAATACGTATAAGAGTCTTTTGTCTTAAATCGGCATCTTATCTATTATCTAGCAAATATCGTCTTATATGTGGATTCCTTGTTAAATCTTTGTCCAGTTTGAGTCTTAGTAGTCCAGTTTGAGATAGAAGATCTATTGGACATGGATCAGTGGGATATTGTGGAAGTATGGTGTTGGATAGGAAAACGTAGATTTACGACGAAGTGTGGAGGATGTATTGATTGGCTTAAGAATTACTTTTTGTTTACTTTTGTCTGTAAATATGGTTTGAATGAATACATTTACCTCTATTTCACTAGTGGTGATGTTGATATTGGTGTGGATGGGAGATGGTAACTTTTGCCTACCTCTGACGATTAACTTGAGGTTGCCACCCTTAAGACTTATTAAACGGGACTGCTAAGGAATAAAAATTAACCAACACAAGCAGGAATCAAACCCCCTGGATGTTCTGAACGTAGCGATCTGGGAACCTAGCTCTAAATTAATCGGTCATTCTGGCCTTCCTTAGTATCCGTAGTAAATTATAATGTATGACAACAAACCCCATCTTAGAAAAAAAAAAAAAAAAAAAAAAAAAAGGCATTTTTTTTAATTGCTGATTTTTTTAAAATTTACAAATATTGATTTTTTTCCTTGTAATTATTATGAATTGTCCGACACAATTACGTTTATTTCAGGATAAATGATAGCGATGACCTTATAGAGGTTAACTAAACTGACAATTACGCTAATTATTTAGACAGCTTAATCATCAAGTTGAAAACACTTTATTCATCGTGTTCTTATTTAGCTCAAATAATTGGCGTTAAAAATTTTCCACACCGGCTATATTTAGCTACCAAGGCAGTTGTAGTATCTGACCTCGTTATGGAAATAGAAGATAAGATTAATAATAAGAATCCAATTGGAGGGAGGCAAATACCCCCGACCTTTAGAACACTTTAAAGAAAAAATAAAACATGTGGAAGAAAATTGGCGTCATATCAATTTACATTAAATAAAAAAAAAATAACAAAAAAATTGTGTTGAGTAAATATTACAATTTGCCTCAATTAAGCCAGCAACAAATAAAATGTTAGAGAAAAGAATAATAAAGAAAGAATCTAAAACTATTTATATTTATAATATTTACTTTATATATATAAATATATACGAGATCAATACATCAAAAAAAGGAGGATATATAACAATATGAGAGTACATGTTTCCTACCTGTAAAGAATTTAAGTATCTGGGAGGCATAGTAACAGAGAATAATGATGTAGGTGCTGACATTAAAGCCAGAATAGCAGCGGGAACAAGGTGTTTTTATGCGATGGAGAAAGTTCTACGGTTTAAAAGCCTTTCCAGACGGGCAAAAGTAACCATATACGAAACTGTATTAAGACCAGTAGTGACATATGGTAGTGAAACATGGACTCTAAAAAAAGAATATCAGAAGTCTCTACTAGTAAGGGAAAGAAGGGTTCTGCCAAAGATATATGGCCCAGTCAAAGAGCAACAAAGGTAGCGCATCAGAAGCAATGCAGAGCTCAGGGAGCTCTGTGATGAGACGGATGTTAACTCTGTTGTGAAAAAGCGAGGTTGCGATGGCTGGGTCATTTGGAGAGAATGGGACCTCAAAGGCTGCCAAGACAAATGTGGACGGGAACGCCAGGAGGAGCAAGGAGAAGAGGCAGGTCCAGGCAAAGATGGGTGGATGATTTGGAGGAGGACAGGCGGCTGAATATCCGGAATTGGAGGAACGTAGCAGCGGACAGAGAGGAGTGGAGAAAGCTTTGTGCAGAGGCCCAGGTCCTTCATGGACTGTAGCGCCCGATATAGAAATAGAATTTACTTTATACAATGTATAAAGTAAAATATTAAACAATAATAAATGTAAACATTACTAAATTAAAAGTTAAAAATACAATCATACCCTATTTAAAAATATAAACAGCATAGAAATCTCTAAACCAGTCCCCCTAATTATGGTCGGAAAAGCTTAAGTCCAGAGAGATCCCAGCGCTGCTCTCTCAGCTGCGTTACTCGTGTAAGGCTGAGAAAGAGTTCTATAGTTCAGTTACTAAGGGCATGAGTGGAGAAGCTGGTCATACAATTTTACTGTATGCCTCTGGACTTCTGTCTTCTCAACCAACGAGAAGGATTATACAGATGTATGGAAATGCATAAAGATCGTGCAAGAGGATTCCGATAATTATAAAGATTTCGATCAAACTTTGGAAACAGCCTGAAAATAAAAGCTTTTGCAAGCTGAGAGACACACTTCGGATGCTCAACACAAGGAAGATATGCTTCTGTTGAGGCTTTAACTTTTTTTAGGCATAGTTGAGGCATCGACACACAACTCTGATGGTGTATCCATATCTCATGATAGTTCATCCGGTGGTAAAATGGGAAATTCATAAAATCGGTATGTGATACTTGATGCAAAAATTACAACCTGCTGTCAAGGGTCTTGAAAGGAAATGAAATGGTGGAAGGGATGAGAGTCACTTGTAAGAGTTTCTATAAAAAAATAAGTTTTGAATGAGTTGCTATCATGCATCCAAAGAAGCATGGTTTGAATTAACGCATAAGTAAAATGAATCATTGGACAAAAAAAGGCAAAAAAAAAACAGCAGAACCTTTTTTCGGGTCGATTATAAAGTATTCGATAGTGTATTGCACTGTTAGATGCTTGAGTATCTATAATGCTGAACATAACATAAGTAGTTAACTAGTTACAAAAACAAAGCTCTGCCAGGAATATATCAAGGTATTCCGTTTCCTGTTTGTACAGCGTTGTATAGATTAAGATGAATATTGTAGGCAACGTACTCATACTAAAAATTATATACCTAAAGCATTTTAAATTGTACAACATAGCTAAAAACCTATTTTGCTAGCGAAATAGCTTTACTTATAGTAGATCATTAGGTCTACATATAAGCTCCTTGCTCCATGTAAACAAGGGATAGCGGCTAACATATATGCCAAGGAACTTGGAGCCAACTAGTTATATAAATATTTGGTTATATATAGTTATATAAATTGGTGCAAAAACAAACATGTAACAAAGTCCATAAATACATTTAAAAGAATACTCAAGATTTAATGTAATACTAATGTAATACTTGGACTATACCAACATTGAGCAAGTTAATTACTTAACTATTCAAAACTACTAAGCTATCGGTGTGAAATTCCTGAAAGCTAAACTATAGAGGTTGAATTAAATTAATTACACCATTTAGGGAGCATTGTTTAAGTCGATCATGGATCCCACAAACGAGCTAATTCAGGAATTAAACAGTTGAGAACGGACGAATTGCCTCAAACGAGCTGTTAATTGCTGTAGTTGTATCTTCTACAAGCCGTGGAAATAAAATTCGAAAAATGTCGCGTTTCTCAAAAATCAATTAGATCAGAATCAATCAAAATTTTTGAGCCAGAAATAAAATAATTATAACTTTATTTCCACAGAACTTAAGCTCCTCGGTTTTAGGGTGGTAATGGTTCGGATAATTTTAAAACAATTGTTCAAAACAGTTACATTTTTTAAATTTTTAAATAAATAAATTTAATAACGTCAGGAATAATAAAAAGTTATTTAAGCCTTCATTAAAATTTGTTTACTTGAAATTTCATCAAATGATTATTTAAGAAGAATGTCGTAATTTTTAATAAAATATTTAATATAACAGTAATTTCATGCATGTTTTACAAGTTATAAATGTTTTGCTCAAATATATATTTCGTAAAACATTTGTTTAGAAACGGCAAATTTAGAAACATTTTTTTTTTAAATTGTTATTTATTTACGTATTTTGATCGTAAAATTATCCCTCAGAATTTTCATATACCAACTAAACAATAATAATTAGGATTGACAAATTAGTTGTCTTTTCTATTAGAATTATTTTTACTAGAAAACTAGTTTTGAATGTTAAACATTTATCTGTTCTAAAAATACGCAATAATTTCAAAAGTTCAGCACTTTGTTACATAAATTATATTTAATAAACTTTTTTTAAAAATGTAAGGCAAGAAGTCGAATACGCTGGTAATCACTTACGAAGTCCTTTTCATCTTGCCTCCTTAGGTATCAAAGATATTTTCTTGTCATACATTTTTCAAAAAGTTTCATACACATAATCTTTGTTTAATAGATGATGTTTTGAAATTTTTGTATGTTTTAGAAGTGGTAATTAACATTCGAAACTAGATTTCAAGTAAATATATTAAAAGTTGCAATTAATTCATTAATCCTAACTGTATTGGTTCTTCTGTACCATTATGCTTACGTAAAGTAACATTAATATTTTTTTTTTAATGCTTTATCTTTTATTTTTGATCCTGTTTTTGAAAACGATCGATTGCGAGTTTAAAAATATATGTTGCATAAATTAAAATGTATTTAATTTATATTAAATTAATTTAAAAAATATAGGGGAGTTCAAGAAAACAATATGAATCTTTTATAAAAATATAATAAAAGAAAAACGTTTCAACTGTTTTATGTTACAAACGAGTTTTTAGTTTCATTACTTTAGGCAACAAAGAAATGCCTCTGCCTCCATGATATTTGAGTAATCACCCACTCTTTGAATTATTTCATCTCGCCATCTTGAGATGACCAGATGAAGAAACCTGACGCTAAATCCAATTATGTTTAGTAAAATATAAAACTCTTAAAAAACATTATTTAAAAGAAGTGGTAAACATATTTTACAACAACTGGAAAAATTAATATTTTTTATTGTTATTCGGATTTCTTCAATCATTGCACGCAGATACTCGGGCCTATTCCTAGTTCTATTAATTTACCAGGAAAACAAATTATTAAAGTTATGATTGATTAAAGCTCTTAAAACTTTAGTAAGATGAAAGCAACGGAACTTCAAATGAGTTTGACTAGAACAAAAGTAAAATTTTGGTAAAGTCTTTGCCATTAATCACGATCGCCTTCAAGACGTATTTTCGACATCGATGTATTGGCTCCGGTAATCTTCTATAGACTAGTTGATTAATGTTTCATCTAGAACTGTAATTAACTGTTGATCAGTATTATTTAGTTGGAGTTGGAACGCGAAGCCAATAAAAGGGGTCTTCAAATTAACGAGAGGAAGACGGAATATATGAGGAGTACTCAGGGGATCCCACATATGCCACCAAACACTCCTAAAATAAATATTTACGATTTCCTAATTTTTAAGGCATTTAAATATCTGGGAGCACTGGTCACCAAGGTAAGTAAACTCTGGAAGGAATGTTGAGACAAGGATAGCTTCAGAAAATCGTTGAATTGTTGGAATTATATAGTTTGAAATCCAAGGATATTTCTTTGATCGCGAGTTTGATCATTTATTAGACTATTATACGCCCAGTTGTCACCCATGGAAGTGAGACCTGGCTCCTGACAAAAATAATGAAAAGAGGGCTTCGTACATGAGAAAGGTAAGTTCTGTGGAAAATACATGGAATATCTACCCTGAAGGAGAGTAGAGAATGAAGACAAACGATGAGCTAAGAACATCGTATGACCATCCAGAATGTAATAAAGCCATTGTGAGTGTTATAAAAAAGGGAAGGTTGAGGTGGCTCAATCATGTGGAACGAACGGGAAGCGGCCGTCCCCCAAGGAAACTACTGAAAAGCCGGGAGGTGCTTGAAGACGATGACGTTCAAGAATGAGATGGGTAGGTAGATATAAGTCAGAAGGTGGAATGTTGCGAGTGTTTGAAAAAAAAAAGTATTCTTTATCTGTGTAAAATCGATATTAACTACTGCAGTTGCAGAAAGTCGTAAGTAGTAAGGTTTATAAGTTTCCCTATATTGAAGCAGACAAAGATCTGACCAGGCTTATGCGTCTATACCTGCTCCCACCATATCCATCACCTGAATTTACTTCTATCAGTCTTGAAGGAAGCATTGTATCATCTCGATGTTCAATACCGAATACCAAGCTGTTATAAAATACTTTTGTAAAGAGGGCCCCTTACTTCTGCGCAAATCACTTGGACGGTTTGTACCAGCAATCCTTCCCATCATGTTCCACTGTAAAGGAAGAGGCATCATTATATAAGTTAAGGAAAGCTAAATGCCGGCCATAAAGCAGAATTGCTTCCTGATCGGCGACTAAAGAACAAAGAAATACCCACTGAGTTAGTAAAAATAAAAAAGATACGATCACAAGATGTACATAAAGTATAGAGATAGGAGAATCCCAAAACAAGCATACCCCACACTTATGGGTTACAAGCCGGATTCAGATAGATCCCAATGCTGCACTCTCTGGCGCGTCGCTAGTAAACCAAACATATTTTTCTAGAGTCAACCGTTTTCGAGTTATCATCAAAAAAACAAAAAAATTGAACTTCTCCCCTTCCCCCCACCGTTAGCTCACCCCCCAGGGGCGGGGACTTTTAGTATGTTTACCTTCTAACTATTCCTAACGAAACTATGAAGTAAAACATTATCGCATATTCCATGCACTCAACAATGTGTTTATTGACTGGACTAATTAGACTATTTGTTAATTATGATAAAATTTATAATATTTAATTTAATTCAAAAGTAATTTATGCTTAAAGTATTTTGTACATTTTCCTTTAGCAGGAAAAGTTACATATCTTCTTCATTTATCTTTTTATAGTTGTTTTGAAATATTCAGATTTTACTACCTAACACTTCTGCCCATAGATCCTTCAAACAATGAACCAGATAGACAATACAATTGGTATTTTTTTTTTTTTTTTTAAAGTGACATAACACCTTCATCCACCAATAACACCAAACTCTCCAGTTAAAAATGAGTCCCTATGAATAAGTCGAATTTTGAACAAAATGAATTAAGTGAAAAAAAAAAAAAAAATCATGAAGGATTTTCTTCTTGGTTAAAAGCTGTTACACAAATAATTCCTTTTATTTTTTGTCATTTCGTAATTGTTTATTTTTGTATTTTGCATCATTTTTACGGGTGATTAGCCCCCCGTAAGTAAAAAATATAAGTAAGATGTTCATTTAAAACATGGTTATTTAAAATTAACATCTTGCTAATACATTTATCCGCCCTGAAGAAAAACCTCCACGATACTTTTTAGTCACTTAACTCACGGTCAAAATTCGACTTATCCACTTATTCACTGGGATGACAGACATATACTGGCGAGTTCTTACAGCAAGAGTCGGTGGGCTTACTGGCCTAGATTTTGGAGTGCCAATCATATTCTGAAGAGGATCCAATTTGAGTGAGGGATCGAAACAAACGTTACAAAAATGAATATTCAAAAAAGCAAACAAATAATACAATATACAAATAATAATACACAAACTTATACTGTATTCAAGTATAATTTACAGTTTTATCCTCCCTTTATTTACAGTAACCTGAAATTCAAGTCCCACAGAAGTACTGCATTCCAACGTTCCTTCCTTGTCCGATCCTCTACTCTTTGGAATTCCCTCCCCCCAAGTATCCGCAATGCTTCTTCCCTTGGAACATTCAAAACACTACTCTTTCACCATCTTCTTTCCCTCCAACCAGACGCTCTCCAATTATAAGGATGTATGTACTATTTATGTAATTGTCTAATTTAATTACTAAGACCTTCAGACATGAAACATTAGCAAAAATTATAGTTTGACTATGATAATTTTTTGATTTCTTGTAATGGTAATTTTTGATTTTCTATCTTTTATTTTTCTTTAAGTTTCTGTTTGTTTGTTTTCTCTTCTTCAATTTTGTTTACAATATTAACCTCTATTTTGTATATATATTTTTTCACTCTCTTTTTAATAATAGTTTTTTCTTTTTCTAGTTTTTCTCTGTATTTTTTTTCCATACATATTTGTATTTAAATTTACCTATGTTATTTTATTTTTAACAGCCTCTCGGCCAGTTATGAGCTTACTTTGTATTATTTAATGTTATTCTTAAGGGACTTTGTCCCAGAATAAAGTTTTCTTTCTATTCTATTCTATTCTATTCTATAAGTTTACTAGGACTCCATTTTTTTTTTTTATGAAATATTAAATCCAAAAACGTAGTGTGGTAATATAGCATCTAAAATCTTTATACAAAGATTTATTTCACTGAACCTTTTTATTAGTTTTATAAAACTAGTTTTTATAAGAAAAAAAAATCAATTATATAGAGCATTTCCAAGCCTTTTTATTTTTTTATCCTTTCAATATATTTTTTATTTTTATTCATCATATTAAAAGGGTATCGATTAAGTTCGATTGTTTTACAATTTAAATAGGAACAAAATTATTTAAATTTTTTACAATTTAAAAATAGTTAATTATAAATTAAACAGTGGGTTTTTATTTTATTTTATTTTTACTTCTGGTTATGTTTAGATTTATTAGTAATTTAGTATAACAAAACATTCTCTATAAATATTGATTTCCTAATACACATTAGATAATTATTCCACCACAAATAAATTATTTCGCCAAGCTAATGTTTTTCATGGTTGAATAAAGTCAGGTCCATACAGGCCATACATAATTACTTTGGTTCAATTAAGTTCAATTAAGCATTCAACACATGTCAAGCCATTGCACAAACTGTTCGAGGGGTATATGGAGCTTGGACAAGCTAATGCTCCCTTGTTCTAGGCACTGTTCCATTTTCCAATATCGCGTCGTGGGCATTGATTTGGAAGATTACAATCGTTTTTAACTAAACATAAATCACAAGACTTTATTTTTAATGCTGTTAATTTTTATAAAACAGTTTGTATAATATACTTTAAATTAAAAAAAATCAAAAATAGAGGTAAAAACATTTTTATTATATATAATGATTATGAGCAATCTTCCAAACTAGTTTTAATAATAAAAAATATTTACAATCATACGGGCGACGTTTCATGGCTTTGCCACATTTTTAAGCCCTAAGAACATAGATAATGATATAATAAAATATAAACTGTATTATGGCAATATCAACAATTTTTTCTCATTTATACATAATACATAGAATTAAATATTATTATACTGTATTACCTTAAATATATTTTTTAGTCAATACAATTTTTTAAATAAAACGTTTTGTCAATCCTTATAAAATTATGTATGCAAAACAATATATAAAGGAACTTATTATACATACTATTATTATCATTATATTTTTTTTATTATTGTTAGACTAAATGTTTTTAGGTGTTACTAAATATTTTGTCTTATAAACATTCAAATAGTTCTAAAAAAATTTTACTTTATATATATATATATATATATATGTTTAGTAAGTTTCTTAAGGTTCAGTCATAAAATAAAAAATCAACTATTTTGGCGACGTTTCGAGACTATATTGTTCTCATAATCATGCCCTACAGTGAAAAAACAGGTTACAATAAAATTATATATGTTATACAAGTTATTTCAAAACATAAAGTTAGCTACAGTACAGGTAGGTATATAACAACATGTGTAGGGTAATAAAAATATATATAATTACAGAATATAGAGGAGTATGAAGCTACTTACAATGTTACTGGTGGATATGAATAGACTAACAATTCTAGTACACAACTAACCTAGGGGAGTGAGTTTAAACAGACAGTTAACAAGGGTTAGTGGGGAAAAACCCTATTTCTTAAAAATTAAGTTAAAAGGACTGTGTGGGTATTCCCAAAGATGCAGGTACAAAAATATTTCAGTGTAATATACTAATAAATAGAAGAATGGTTTGTATGATGTATATAAATGTAAATGTATATTATTGGTCTGAATGTATTAAGTTGGAATAACAGGTGTTAAAATTTAAAACGTCTGATTTTTTGTTTATTGCGCGGTTTTTAAATTTTTCAATGGTTATCATTTCTTTAATATTTCTTTTAAAATTCTTTTGTTCATGGTGAATAATTTTGGGGAAATCAAATTTAAAATATGTTTAAATGTTTCAGATTTTTTATTTTATGACTGAACCTCAAGAACCTTACTAAACATTTAATAGTAACAGTCAAGAAATTTATCCATATATATATATATATATATATATATATATATATATATATATATATATATATATATATATATATCTTTTCCTTTCTATTCACTATATTTATTTTATTTTATTGATTTATTTTTTATATTTCTTTCTTTTCCCTAAACCCATTGTAATTATTATAATGGCATATGGTTATTATATCATCATATTGTTATTTTTTCTTATTTTGTTTTCTCTTCTTTTCTTATGTATATATTTATCGCAAAGTTCTATTTTCAATTGTACATACATATACCATCTGCTACACATATTTTTATCTTTTAAGATAGCCAGACTATGATACAAACTTATTATTCTTGAGGGACTACATGTCTTAGAATAAAGATTATTTTTTCATTCCATTGTATATGTATATTTATTTAATTTGTTTTTATATATATTTACCCTTTTTATCAGAAGATTTGAAGTTCTATTCATTATAAAGTGCTATCATATATAATAACATAACATCTCACCCATATTGTGACTGATTTATATATTTGTATATTTTATATATCGGTCGCAAAGGTTGGTTAGGATCATATTATGTTTAGTTTATCTATATTTTTTTATTCATTTACTTATTAGTAGTATTCTGTTGTATAGGGGAAATAAATGCAAGATCAAAACCTGAAAATGATTGTTATTTCTCTGTCGCAAAACTACTCAGATCACGCTTAATCTCCAGATTTCTTTTTAATACATGCTTTATCGATATTTACAATATATAAAATTAGTAAGTGTGTGGTGAAATGATTACAATCACATGGCATTAACATATTAATAATAATATGGCGTGAAACGTGCCCGCTTACGTAATGGAAAAAATAATGCCTTAAAGTTTTCAAAAATGAATATTGCGTAGAATATTTGGTCCAGAAATGGGTGGCAGAATTTAGAAAACTTTGCAGTGTTTGAATTGTGAGAGATTTATCAAGTAAATTCAGGTAATAACAGAGTAGCAGCTAGAAAGGAAATGTAAAGTAGTTAAATTTAATAATGACCAAATTCGAAAAAAAAGCAATTGGTTTTAAGACGTTGGGCGAATTTCCGAGGGGTAGGCCAAGATTTTAATGGGAGGCTTTTGTCAGGGTTGATCTGGTTTAGGAGGAGGTATGTGGTGAGAGATTGGTTGTGGTCGGCGTCGAACCATCGGGTTCACTAGGCCTTTTAATTATTTATTGACATTTAAAAATGTTTTCAATAGTATTATTGATAAAAAAACGTTTCATGTATAGGTGGCTTGAAACAACTCTCTCTCTCTCTCTCTCTCTCTCTCTCTCTCTCTCTCTCTCTCTCTCTCTCTCTCTCTCTCTCTCTCTCTCTCTCTCTCTCTCTCTCTCTCTCTCTCTCTCTCTCTCTCTCTCTCTCTCTCTCTCTCTCTCTCTCTCTCTCTCTCTCTCTCTCACTCTCTCTCTCTCTCTCTCTAGTTCAAGCATATTAGATCGATATAAATAATAAATTAATTTCCAATAGATAAAGTTTACAGATGAAAACATAAAAAAAAAGAAATTACTTAATTACTTTAGTTTATCAGATGATGTTCAATATATCTAAACTGAGCATTAATTAAAATTGTTTAATTAATTATTAAAGTTAATAACAGAAGGAAACTAATTATTAATTGATATTAAATAAATCAAACGACTACTGGTTCAATGTCACTACGCAGTGATTGATTGGCGTGACTAAACCCTAACCTTGGATACCAGGGATCGATAGTCGTTACATGATATTTTTTTCGAACGGCCCAGACAAGAACTAAAGTTTTACATGAAACAAAATTATAATACATTTAAAATTCGATTATAAACATCAAAATTCAAGAATATGTTGTATTTATTATTTATCAATATTTCCCTAACTATGCGAATTAGCTGGAAAGAGGATGCCACATTATTTATTTAAAAAAAAAAAAGTTTTAGAAATAAATTTGAGGTACCTTTGATAGATATAAATATTTTTCAAAATCAACCGTCTGTTTTAAAAAGACTTGAAACTAGTATCTATATTTGGTTTAAAAATTTTTTATATTGTTTTAATTATATCGTTTGATTTTTAAAAAAACGAATTTCTTTTGTGACGATTTCTTGAATGATGACGCACAAGTAAAGAAAGTTATTATTTTTAAAAAAATAAGAAATACAAATATCTAAATTAAGATTCAACGGTTTTAGGACCTCTACAATGATTATTTAATTTTATAAATCACTATTGAGATTGGTATATTTTGGATTAAAATTTGGTTAATAAATAATAAAAAAATAGTTATTAACTTTTGCTGTTTGGAACTTCAATAAATGATGAAAAAAATGAGAAAAAATGTTACGTAATCAGGTAAAATCCTTATTTATGTAAGAATTTGTTGCATCGAAGTCTCGATTAAGTCTAGGAGGTGATCCATTGACAAACCTAAATTAAACCAAAAGAGACAGCGTTGATCAAGTTGGCCGAGATTTATTTACTTTATTGATTAAAGGAATCCAATAAAGTTGGTTCCTCTTCATCAACCCTGAGAAATCCCAACAGACGACATTTTCTAGTTGGCATTGACCCTGAGACTCAATTGTGGATCATTCCGAGAATGAGCGGGCTTAAAAAAAAAAAAAAAAAAAAAAAAATTTTTTTGTATAAGTTAATAAAAGGTTTAGGAACCCTATTTTATTATTAGACAGTAAATTTTCATAGTGATAGGGAACGTTCTAGTTGAATAATAAAACCATATTACGGATAGGAATTGGATCAAATCGTTCTCAGAAATACTTTTCTTCAGAAAAAGAATATTCAATTTTGACATTTCATACCTAGGCTAAAAACTTTTTTTTTTTTTTTTTCTTTTTGGTTTTGATGACGTTTAAAGACTTCTCATCAAGACTAGAAAAATTGATATAATCTTTAAGAATACATTTGATTATGATAAAGAAAAAAAAAAACCAAGCGAAAGATAAACATATTCTATAGCTAAGTTACTATCAGGACGGAGTACGTCACTAAACGTCAAAGATGAAGGTATTATTCAAAGCGTGCTAAAGCTATTTGAGATTGCTTCACTTTGACGCCATCGCTCCTTCTGGTCATTAAATTTAGTTTGACGTGAATTTGCAATCTACTTCGTCCTATGCACATTAAGATAATTCTGCTATTACTATTAAACTCTTTAAAAAAAATCAATATTCCCTACACTTTTATTCGAATAATTAATGAGTCAGGCGTAATTTCTCATCAATTTTTCAAAGGAAATTCAAGTCGCTTTTATTTGAGTGGTCTGTTCAGTTCAACTTGAATCTCGGATAATTTCGTTATAGTATATCTCAGGTGAGAAAAGCTTTGTCAAGTTATACGTACAACATATATCTAAAATCCGACGACAGAATGATTTTAGTTTTGATGAGAACTTTCTCAAATACCCAACAGGTGTAACTGGTACACCTTGTTGCTCAACTTTTAATTTATGCCACTTTTATTTTCTTTTGTTATATATATTTTTTAAAGTCTGTATAAGACCACGACCTCCTTAAATAGATAAAGGAATTAATAGAGAAATTAATAGATTCCTCCATTGATGTAGGAAATCGTTTCTAGTGGGGTACCCGTGAAAATTTCAGGTCAGCCTCATAATCATCCAGCGATTGTAGTCGAGTCCTTCTGCTGTTTCGTCTACCACTTGGCAACTTGTAGAACAGAGGAGGATTCTACTGACATCCAAGGCCAAACATTTATACTGATCTACCCGGATATAAGAAACCATATCTCCTACTCCAAAAATCTTATGTAGTACCTTTTAAGATGGGCACATGAGCAACTAGAAAGAAACAGCAGCACATCGAGATATTAAAAAAAATTAAAAAATAAATGAATCCTATTATAACATGCAGGTAAGTCTTCCAGAAGGTTCTAGCAAGTGCAACACAAGTGTCTACCATTACATTTTTCCTTGACTCCGCAAATTAGCGATATAGCTGAAACCGTATTGACCCGTTGCTGCTTGCTAGTTTTAAATAGCAATATACTGTAGTTAACAAGTCAAGCTGTTTTATAGCTTTGGATAAGTTGTATTGTCAAAATCTGTATTCACTTCCACAAATTTGTAACATTACGGTAATATGAAGACAATTTTTGCAACGATTGATAAGGTATTTTTTGACTAAGGCAATAACGAAGATGCAGGTAATCACGTTGTACAGTCTTATAATAGAAATATAAAGCTCAATTTTTAAGTTTTCATTAGGGCAAAATATGTGAATAATGTGAATATTAAAAAAGAAATAAAAAGAAAAAGAGTAAGAAAATAAAGATTACTAAGCTTGTAAAAAAAATAAATAAATAATAAAATTAAAAATATAATTGAAATAAATTAATTAAATATTTTGTTTTTTTAAAGATATTGCAATAAAAGATAAGTGGAATACCGCAATATCTTTTTTATATTTCATTTATTTACTTCAATTTTTTCACAAATTACTATTTTTAATTTTTCTACTATTCTTTTTTTTTTTTTTTTTTTTTTAATTTTTATTCTCTTTCTTATCATATATATTTTTTTCTTCTAGCTCTGATAAAGGCTTTCTATGCTGTCCGAAACGTCGGCAGAATAAATTAAAATTTATATTTTAATAGTGTAAAATTCTATGACTGCACACTCTAACTACCTCTACACCTTCATTTTCTATAATGTATCTGGAATGACGATAAGTGGAAAATTTTAAAATTGATTTACTTTCTTAATGTTAATATCTATAATCAAGAAGACCAATAATTAATAACTGGTACCAATAACTTTATTGAAGCTGTTTTTAATTTTTTTTATTTATTTTTTTTTTATGTCTTTTAAAACGATATGGAGACGAATATATAGTGAATTCCTTGTCGGAGGAAATATTTAAATCAAACAATCCAGATCCAGTGGTTTTGCTCCCCTACCGATTTTGTACCTATTTGAACTCTACCAACCGGATGGACTTTACCCACGCAGAAGTCATCACATGTGGTCACAAAGTTACTATTCGAAGTTAATGACTATAAAAAAAATGATGTTAATTATTGGAACTTTAATAAAGGAACGTATCCTTTATGCCCTAGGAGTATTAGTTTACAGAAGAGAATTAATGCCCTTTGATAGATCCTTCTATAAGAGCCACTAAAGGACCTAATATTAAATCCTACCTTGACGATAACAATGTGACTTCAGCATAGTTGGGATATTGGATAAGTATTTATAGACTTATCAGAGGGGAACATAAAGAAAATTACAGAAGCTGCTTAGGACAGAATATCAATTACTCCTACACTCTCTTGTTAGTTGCAATAATTAGTAACATATTGTGTAATTATTAACATTGCAAAATACAAAATAAACTAATAATAGTCGGAATAAACTAAAATAGAGGGGAAAAAATACACTAAAAAATACTACTGATCCTAGCTAAACAGATTCGACATTTTGCAGCCACGTCACCCGTCAGGATTGCCTTATAACATTCTCATGGGAACTCCTTACTCTGGCATCCGTTCAACGTAACTGAACCACATTACTCTGGCTTTTTTGGCGAATGTGACTATGTCTTCGTAGAGTCTCTCTATTTGAGCGGATTCTCAATATTCCTTCTTGAGAAATCGGACCAAAAATCTTCCTTAACACCTTTCTCTCCCACACCAAAAGGACTATTTCCGTTTTCTTGTTAAGAGTCCATGTCTCACAAGCATACAATAGATCGGATCACCGTCTTACAAATAATTATCTTGGCTTTTCATGACAGGTTCCGAAATTTTATCAATTTCAGTTGGGAAACATATATCTGATTCTCGCTGCTATCCTTAGAACATTTATTGAAGTGTTTATTCATTTATTTATTAAAGAAAAAATACAGAAATTTGTTTTAAAACAAATGTGAAAATTTAAAATATCATTATAAATAATCGGTGGAATAAAGTTAGCGAATAAGAAAAATTTAAGTAGTTGGGATGAGATTAAATGAAGGAAAAAATGGTTGAGAAAATTTCTCAACAGGGTTATGGTATTAAACATTCTTTAATTACTAAACTGACAGTTCCTTAAAAAAAAAAATCAGAAGTGTTTTAAACAGAGGCGAGCATGCTTTAGGGATTAAATTCTTCTTAAAAGCGCTTTATCAACTGGTCAGAATCCTTCAAGGTTTAGCTAACTTTCTTGCCGGATTTTTTCAACTGTCATTTTTTAAGGATTGGGTATGAGAAAATACGATTTTATAACTCATTATTTTGATTTTGATTGGGAAACCATCCAGAATCAACTAACTACTCATCCACCATCATTGGGAGCTTATTAAATACATAAATACAGTCTCTGTAACTACATTTAATATAATATCTGAATTCGTAGTTGTTATTTTGTATGCCGTTTATATTTTCGAATCTGAATATGATTTCTGATTAAATCACAAATCAAATCTTGTCAATAAACTTAATATCAGTAAATTAATAGGAATTTCGAAACCTCCAAAATGCAAAACCAGAAACCCAAAAATATCCACCCATTTATATCTCGACATACATTAGTAAGTTGAGTAAATTTAAATGTTAATTAAATAAAATACAGCAGCATTTAACAATATCACAAAGCAGTTTTATAATTCCGAAATTTCAATTTAATGAGTTTTATAACCACCGCGTTCATTACATCGTTAGAGCATAGGTTTAATGCGATTTTGAACAAATTATTGAAAGATACAAAACTGTAATAAACCGTATTAATTTGAAATTTCATATCTGTTTTTTTTTTTTTTTTTTTTTTTTTTTTTTATACTGCTTGCTTTTGCTAATTTAATGCTTTGACGGTGACGCAAATACTCCAAAAATGAATGAAAGTTTTAGTCAAAAAAATAATTAAATCAATAGGGTGGAATTTTTTGACTATCAGTGTTAATATAAGGATTTTGGAAACAGTTTAGTATAGAATATGCATACTTTCAAAATCTTCGTTAACATTGATAATCAAACGTAATATTTCAAAAACATCAAATATTGATTCTCATGTTCTAATAAAAACATGATATAAATTAGACTTCGTTATTCTCTTATAATATACATAGAAATATGATATGTATTTCAGAATTAAAATTAAGTTCATTTATGTTCTCAAGATTTAGATCAAATAGAACTATTGTATAATATTTTTGAGGCTTAATCAAATAAACTCCCCGTCAAAGTATCACATTTTGAAATATTTAAATTTTATAAAAAAATATTTTTTTTATAGTAAAGAAAGGTTCTGAAGTCTTTAATAAATATTCATAAACTAGATGTAAACAATTTTTATTAAAAATAAATTACAATATTTCTTTTAATAAACAAAAAAAGTTAGAAACTTACTTTTTTAAATTTTCATTTTTTACAATTTTAAATTTTAAATTTATATTTAATCAGACACATTGCTCTCTCGGGCTTGAGTGACTGCTTCCACTAATCTTGGCATACTTGTAAATAACGGAACGAATGATAAACATGGACTGAAGGAAATTTTAAAAGAATAATTTAAAATTCCATCGTTTGTTATTAACAGGGAAAAACATCATTGTGCCTAATCCTTAATGTCTCCAGTTTAATAAATAATATTAATATGAAAATAAACCAAGTATGGATTAAGGTAAAAACCAGGAAAATCTATAGAATTATGGGAGTTGCAATACTTTTAACGGGAAGTTTATTTTAAGTATCATAGAAATCGATAAAAATGTTATTTTTTCAATGGCGTCCAAATATTTTAAACGTTTTTGAAGTTCTAGTTAGAGCACTTGTAGTTACCCATCAGTTTTCTTTTCTCTTACTTTTCTTCTCATTTGTCCGGGTAGCAATACGCATTTTCCATTATATATGACTCCCTTAACGGGAAAATGCCATACTCAGATCCCCTATCAGATTCTAGAATCACCACGACCCAACGTCTAAAAAACTTATCTCCGAGCGAAGGCCTTTCCGATCAGTTATTGTCATTTATTCATGTTCTGGTGCCACTGCCATCTGAATTTACACCCGGAAATGGGTAACCACATCACGCCCTCACCTCCCACCGCAGCTCCTTTATCTTCCTTTCCTTCTCACATAATGGATCCTCTTTGGTATGATCTTTATTAGGGATGTGGTGATTCTCCACTGGTAGGAAGAGAATTGGTACCGAGAATCGATGATACAAAGTCAGTTCCTAAGAAAAGATCGATACCATTGGTGTTGATGATAGTTTTTCGATACCTAATTAGTTAATTATTAAACTTCCTTTCATCTCCCTAATGATAAAAAAAAAAAATGTTACGAAACATTTTAATTTATCTTTAATAGCATGATAATTTTCGTGTAATTATTCTCTCCTGACTTGTACAGAATTTATAAATTAAAAAAAAAAGTATTGCTGTTACAACTAGAGTGATAAATTGTTGAAGATATATAATCGCTTTTGGAATATGAAGAAATAGGATTATAATTTCGAACTGCCTAAATCAAGCACAAAAAGAATAAATGCATGCCAAACAATGGCATTGTATTAATTTTTTCGGATTCTAAAAAGATTTTGTTATTTTTAAATAATAATTATTTTTAATTCCATTACATGTTCATAATTTTTTCGGAGCACCAATACAATATTAAAACTGTATCGAAACGAATATCAATGGATTCCCCCATATACAGAGTATTTGTTCCATTTGCTATCCCCTAAATAATAAACGAAACCCATTTTTTTTTTTTTTTTTTTTTTTTTGTACAACTCTGAAGTACTACCAAGGTTCACGGGCAAGCAGTGAAAAATGTACCGATCTAGTTCAAATTAAACAAACTAAAAACAGTAACTAATTCCAGCAATATCGTACCAAAGGTGAAATAATGTCAATTTAAATTATAATAAATCCTCAAAGCTCTTTACTTTATTTACAAATAAACATATCCATAAGGATCTTAATGTTCCATATGTTGCTTATTTAGCCCAATCCAGTTACTTATCCTTTCATACTTAACTCCTTAATCACAAATCCACTAGTCTCTCAATTTGCCTCACATTCCATTTCCGATAACCCTCCGAGGTGTCTGAAAAGAATATGGCCTCGAGACCTTCTAATATAGAGTTTTATTAAAGTGGCACCCACCCATTTATTTACAAGTTATTGCCATGTTACTGTATTATCGTCATTTTTCTCAAACATTTACTGGATATCAATAAAAATATCAATAAAAAGATTTTTTTAAAATATATGAATTTTAACTATATATGATATTTTAAATCCCGATTTATTCTGTAGAAATTCTCTAGTGCAGTGGTTTAAAAAAAAAAGTGTAGGTACTACACTAAGAAAAAAAAAGTATGTATGAATTTAATGTCACATTTGAATATTCCCGTTTTGTTAAATTACCTATTTGAATGAATTTATTAATGTTACATGATTTTCTGCATGCAAGGGAGAACGAAATGAATAAGTGAAGTAAATAATTACAGGGAGACATATTGCGTTTTAAAAAATACATCTGAAAATAACTATCAGGTGGCTACAATCATTACGTCAATCCACAGAACTGCTTAACTATAATGCTGCTAGAAAAGCTTATTTCCCTAAATGCATATTCGTGCTTTGCGTGTCATTTATGTTAAAAATAGATGGATGCCAATGATGAGATAAGAAAAAAAAAAATGTCCTTGAAATGGAATATGGAGAGATAAATTTTCATGTTTTTATTACACCGGATAACAATTTTACACCAGTACCTCTTAATACTTAATAACTCTTAATACAATTTTTTTTTTAATGAATCATTATTGCTAACAAGTGCAAGGTTGTATCCACTTAGTGAGAGTCATTTTCCTATTTAAATTCTATAGCTATTATAGTTTTCACTTTTTAATTTTCAAGTATAAAATGAAAAAATAATGGAAGCAATCTATAATGATAAACAATGAATAATGATATTAAACTATAAAAAAAGTTAAATTTGAATCTAGACATAACACAAGCAATAGTTATGACATGAAACACACTGATAGGACGTTATTCTATTTATATGGAACATAAAAATTTTAAAATATTTTTACAAGAGAAAGAAAGTAAATAAGTTAATTTAAATTAATAATGATTGAAAAATTAATGTATAAATAAAATTTATAATAATAATAGAATAATATATAAGAATACAATTTATTTTCATTTCATTATACAGAGTGAGTACTTCTTAGTGTAAAAAAAATAAATAAATAAATAAAAGGGTGAAACTAGAAAAAAAATAAAGAAAAACGCCGCAGATCTTACCTATCTATTCCAATCCGTTGCAGATATAAGAAGCTGTAATCACCATAAAAGCTGTAATATCTCCATTTTGTTTAAATACTTTTCAAATTTAGACCACATTTTCGGATTTATCATTAAACTTCCTATAAGAGCAGAGTACGTGTAATCTTAAATTTTACAAACTTGGGATCTAAAGAACAGCTTGATCTTTACCTTATTTAGGGAAGCTACAATGTCTTATAATACTTCAACGCTCATCGTTTTTCGAAAAAACTATCCACAAAATTGCAGATCTCTCAAAAACTTAATGCAAATTTAATGTGAAATATCGTGATTAAATTGTGGTAGAATGTTTTGTAACATTAGTAATTCTCATCATTCAATATATTGGGCAAACTATGATTTTTCAACACTATTCGACAGCAATACGAAGATGAATAAACCAACAATACCACTCATGGAAAGGTAGCGTTGAAGTAATACAAGACATTGTAACTTTCAATTAAGGTAAAGATCAAGCAGTTCTTTAGGTAACAAGTTTGTAAAATTCAAGGTTACATGTACTCTGCTCTTATAGAAAATTTAATGCAACATCCGAAATTGAGGTCAAAGTTTGAAAAATATTCTTAGAAAATGGAGATATTACAGTCTTTTACTTATCGTAGATCTGCAACGGATTGGAATAGAAAGATGAGGTCTGCGGCATTTTTCTACATTTTTGATCTGGTTTCACCCGATTTTCTTTTTTACACTATGAGGTACTCGCCCTGTATATATGGATTGCAAATTGTTGAGTAATAATATATTTACTGAAGGATATTTATATAATAATCCGGGTACTACAAGAGACCTACGAACTGTTTTCAATCTGCAGAAACAACCAGTAAACAAGCGGTTACAGGCATTAATTAATGACACTTGAATTTTATGTCTATAAACCTCAACAAACAACGCCGGAGCGGCTTAATGAGGTAATTAAAATGAGTGGATATCCAACTAAATATTGTTTACAACACTGTTATTTATTCATTATTTCTAATCTAAATTATTATATTAAAGGACAAGCCATTATTCGTTTGTGATCACTAATCACGAAAATTGCTTAGCCAATCTGTACTAAATTTTAACCTCATCATCTTTAATGTTCCAGGGAGATTGGGCAATAATGAAGTCTGATTTTTAATTTATTTTTTTATTATATAAGCGATGATATTTGGACAACAATGAAGTTTGAAATCTAACCGATATGCTGCGGGCACCATTTTACATGAGATGTTACAATAGTAAGGTGCTATATAGAGCTTGAAATTGATTAAAAAATGTACTTATTTTCAATTGAATTATTAAACAATATTTGAATATGTGATAGGATGGATCCCAACCTTTCCACTATAGTTTATAATGGTAAAACTACTGAACCCATCTTTACCAAATTTTAACTATATCATCTTCATAGTTCTACGATGGTTTAGCAATAATAAATATTTAAATCGAACTAGATGAAATCAATAATATTATTTATGCTGTAAAACTATTATAAACAAATCAAAATGTAGATTCTCCGCTTTTTTAAAGTGTGTGTAAAAACAGTATTTATGGCCCTGCAGTTTTAAGCACAGGTAATGCGGTTAATTATTGGCAAGGGTTTCTCAATAGTCTCTGTCCAAAGGTCTATTAAAATAAAAAATTAGATGTCTAATTATAGATTCGCAAAATCTTCAAGCACCTAATCAGTAACATTTTAAACAGCATAAAAATTACTGCTATGCGTGAAAATGTTAAGAAATAATACTTAAATGCATACTTCAATACACGATTATTATCGTTAAACAAATAAAACTTCAACCATCAGTTAAAATTATCTAAGTTATTTACTTATGAGAGCGGGCGAAGCCCAGCAAACTAGGGGGTTGCTAGTAAAATATATGAATATAAATTATTTGTTATTTATTTGAATTTTTTTTCCACAATCATTTAATTATTAGTACATTATCCATTCATTCCTGATCACCTGTATAATTTGCTGTTTCCAATAGTAGAAGAAAAGTCCCTTCGCTCATTAGTGGGTAAAAATTTCAATTTTGCTTCCTTGATATATGGAATCCAAAAACACATTTCAACTATTCACTCCCTCCATAGTACTTCGTCCAGATCAAATTCAAATTTAACATTAAAATCTTTAAAGCATCCATAACCAATGCCAATAATTGAAACGAAAAATGAATATTTAATAAATAATTAATTTATTATACGGCGTGGCAACAACAAATACCTTAACCCTTGAAAAGCTCCAAAAGTTAGAACGGCGAATTATTAGAAGAATTTATAGCCCCAAAATAATCAGATGACAGATGAAAGAAGAACTGAAAAGACTTGGAACCACTGACGGGGACTGCCTGGATAAACAGATTCAGGAATCGTCTTAAAAACATCAGGGTTCTTGGGTAGGAAAGATAAAAGCAAGGGCGTTGGGGATGGTCAGAAGAGTGAAGACTAAGGCAGACAGAGCGAATGAGGGGTCATAAGAAGCTATATCTGTATGGTCCTTTGTTGGCTGATTTGCAGACAAAACAAATTAAAAAATAAACCCAAATAAATCAATGAAATGTTAACACAGAGTTTTTAATTATTCTAGTTTTGAAAAATAGTTCTAGCAAAGCTAAAAAATAGATAAGAATATTAGTAAGATAACTCGTTCCGATATGAGGTTTCTTCGCAGAGTTGTTGGTAAAACCAGACGAGAAAAACTGCGGAATGAGACCATTCGGGAAACGTTAAAAGTGAGACCTGCCCAATACATTCTTTAGGAAAGGCAGCTTAAGTGGTTCGGTCACGTCTGCAGAATGGGCAATAAACGGAGAGCCAGGTGGGTATTATAAGCACGACCACGGGGGCTGTGAACAGTTGGTAGACCGAGGCTTACCTACCATTGTTATGTAGAGAGGCTTGGAGGCGAAAGGGGCTGCTCTCTGGCAAAAATAAAGAAAATGGCACAGAATCGAGAAGAATACAGGAGATGTTGTAAGACCCACGCCTTACGGAACAAAGAAGATAAAAAAAGAAAAAAAATAGTACAGATACTGTTAAGATACTAATGGTTGTAAAAAAAAAAAAAAAAAAAAAAAAAAAAAGATTATTTAACTAAAGAATAAAGTATTTTACTCACACTTGGTAATAGGTAGTCATCACTTCGTTTCTCCTTGTTGGTCTAATAAATAACTATTTATTAGATGGGGAGTGTTTTCCCTCATTTATAATTGAACTACAGATTTCAATGTGAGAAAACATACCAGACTGAAAAGTCAAGAAACTGCTCGTCGTTTTCGACTACTCTAACATTTACTAGACTAGCGTTCAATGCTCCCAACACAGAAGACTTATTTGCATGACAGTAATTAGAACTACTTGGACATAGGGAGTTGAACTTTGGGGCTCTACTAAACCTTCAAATTCTCCTCGTGTCCAACCCTTACAATCCAAAATTCTTTGGAAAATCCTCAATGCTCCTTATTATGTCACAAACAAACTTTTATATTAAGATCTTTATGTTCCATATGTTGCTAATTTGGCCTTAATCAGATACCTATCCTTTAATTGTAAACGTTATACCCACTCGAATCCACTAATCTCCCAACATGCCTCACACTCCATTCCCGATGATCTTCCAAGGCGTCTTAAAAGAAAATGTCCAAGTGTCCTTATAGTATAAATGTATGTAAGAAAACAAATATGTTATCCCATAAAGTATAAATATGACTACAGATAATTTAAATATTTTTTTAACTAACGAAGCAAAGTATGATCTTTTTTAGAAAATTCTTGAATTACCATAGCTATCATGGATCTTTGAAAGATTAGTATCCGCTGATAGGGGTGTTATTAATGACGTAATTTCAGGTTTAAGCCGGCTTTAGACCAGCACCTGGCTCTAATCCTTTAATTGAGGTCCAGGGACGAGTTGATTTTGTTTTGTGATAGGTTGTTCTTCTAAACACCATTGTCAGATTGATATAAGAGCTTAAGAGGATTTAGGTGGAAGATTTTTTTCTGTTATTTTTAGCCCTTAAAATATAAATTTTTTTTCTTTTTTAAAGAGGAAGATATCTGAGTTTTTTTTGGGGGGGGGGGATTAAAATTCGTTTTTTATATTTACAACTGTATACAATATATACATCATGTAAATGTGTAAATATAATTACAGCATTACAATAACTTGTAAGAAAACTACTCGTTAGTATCAATAAAATCAATAAAACCATCTTTTCAGACGGAGGTAATCAAGTACGAAGCAACCTGGGAACCTGGGTACGAAGCTATGGAAGCTATGCTATGGAAGTATAAGTATCTGATTTGAACCAAATCAGCGACATATAGGACGATTAGATCTTTGTGGATAAGTTCATTTGTGACGTATTAAGGATGATTGAGGATTTTACGAAGAATTTCGGATTATAAAGATTGAATAAAGAAGAGTTTACGTTGGGTTTAGAGCCCCAAAGCTGAGCTCCATATGTCCATATAGGTCTAATTATTGTCTTGCAAATGATTCATTTGTAATTAAATGGGAATTTTTTTATCTGTTTTATATTGAAAACTAATGGCATACATAAGGGAAGGTTATTTAAAACCACTATAAGGATCTTTACGTATTTAACGGACCAACCAATATAACAAAATTTTGTTAAATATTTAACCCATTTCAGGTCAAGCATACATATTTAAAGAGATTTAAATTTACTGGGTTTTTTCTTTTTTATTAGTCTGGAAATAGAATAAATCTGTTTAAAAAAAAATTATTTTCATTTATTTCATTTTATTTTTTTTTTGTTTTTAATATTATTTAACGTTTTTTAATGATGTTGCCCCTCCAAACAATCTATCGAATTATGGTGTACTTTAGTACATTGTGCCCTGCAAAGGGTTAATACTTAAACATAATATTGCTTATGACACAAGAATAGAAAAGAAATATTTTATTAACAATATCCTACAAGACCAAACTTACAGGTTTTACAACACTAAATTATATATATTCAAATGTTAAAGAATATTACCTTTTGTATGATGCCTTGTCAGTTTGAATTTTGTTATTAACGTTTTAACCAAATCTTGTTTTCAAAAAGTAGGAAAATTGAAGAAAAAAAAAAAAAAAAAAAAAAAAGAAGAAAAATGTGAACAATAGAAAGAGAAAAAAATTAATAGGGAAGGAAAGAAAATAAATTTAAATATACAATAAGTACACTCAGATTAAACATTTTCCACTAATCCTTGTAAGCAGTCCATCTGGACTGACATCATACCAGGAATCAACATAACTGCTGGACTATTTCAACATTTTCTAAACTTAAATAAAAATTAACTATAAATGACTCATTTAGTTCAATTATTATTTGAGTTAAAGACCAACTATAGTAAAGTTTAGCTCCATAAATAGGTTAGAGTTGGCGCCGAAATGGTAGGTGGAATAAATAAAAATATTTGAAAAGACAAAGTGTTTAAATTATTAATGGACTATATATTTTTTTTTTTTTTTGGAACCTTATGGTAGCCCATATCATTAAATTACATTTCATCCGATTTCATTCATTTATAACCAATGCTGTTTTTGTTAATTATTCGACGATTATTTTGTATTAATTTATATTTACATTTATTAAACATTAGTTGAAAATTTAAAAATGTATTTAATCGATAAAGTTTTATCTTTGAGAGGGTCTGAAAATATTAAAGAGCCGTGAAAATTTAAACGGTCCCAGAACAACAGGAAGGAAAATCCTTTTCCGTAGCTTATCGTGATGTAAACTACATTATATGTAGTTTCCGCCGTGAGGTGAGCCGTGTATCTGCCGGAAACGAGGGAGTCAAGCCAATGGCCCATATTGCTTTGATGGAAGACCGAAGTAATATTTCTTTGTCGGGGGATTGAGCCATCCTTTGAGCTTGATATAGTGGCGGAGGGTGGCGAACTGAAAAATCCATTAGGAAAAACCGTGGGTTCTCCCAGCGACAGGGTTATGCTTTAGGTCCCCATTGTCAACATCGCGTAATCTCTTTAACGTCTCCCAGAAATATTATTTTCTTACGCTTGAGGCACCGTATAAATAGAAATGAGGTATATGGACGTCATGAAGAATAAAAAAAAATAAATAAATTTTTCTATCGAACGTAGGACTTGAAATAGAATATAAAAGCGTTATTCTAAACTTCTAATAATAACTAGGTATCGTATATAAATTAATAACCTTATATAAAAGTGATCTTAGAAATTATTGTCATTATAATCAATATTAATTATTATAACTTGTAAAAATGAATGTATTTATTCCTTCAATAAAGGAGTATTTAATGTTAATATATCTTATACACTTAATTTTAGCAAAAACTCCGGGATGGAATATCCCGAAACATGTTATTGTGTGAACATATAAAAACTCTTAATTGTTTTAAGAGGAGTTTTTGCTAAAATAAAGTGTTTTAGATGAATTAATTTTTTTTTTTAGTATATATAAATAATTATAACTATGTAGAAATTCTCTTTCGTTAGTGTTATTATATAACGTGTAAAAGTGTTCTTATTTTTGTATTTATTGTTTATTTATTAATATGTATTTAGTTTATTTTTATTATTTTATAGTATAATAAATATTTTTAGCTCACCCTATTTCCATAAAGATTATACTTTAAAAGAATTAAAAAAATTAAAAAATAATAAATAAATAAATAAAGTTACGTCCAGTCAAACGACAAAATAAAATAAACAGAAATAAAAAAAAAAATTAAAAAACACTATACTCATAAATACAATCTTATTTTATTTTATTAAAAACAAAAATTATTAGTATTACGATCTTCCTCAATTGATGGCAATAAGTAATATGGGTGGCTTTATGTATTCACACAACACGTAAAATAAGAAATAAATGAAAAATAAGAGTAAACTATTTGTCTCCTGAACTGGGAAAAACAATACAATTCAATAAAAAATATATAATAATTGAATAAACAATATTTTTCAATATAAACTTTTTAACTAACGTTTTATCGAGACAGTCCATTGTTCATAAATAAGCTTAGGTTTGTGCTATAAAAAGAAAATACATTGTTGGTAAACAATAAATAAATCGAAGAAAACAATAAATAAAATAAACAATAAATCGAATAAACCTCTTTATAGTCTTAGGTATTTTGCATTTGATGAAATAGTTTTTTTGTTTTTTTTTACACCCGAATAAACTGTGTATTAAGAGTAATTGTTAAAATTCTAGAAATGCAGGAATTAATTGCGATCGGCGATAGCTACTGAGTGTCTATTTTAGAGTTATAGAATTAAAATGAACCGAAATTTATCAAAAATCTTTTGATCATTTCAACGAGTAGATTTTTTTCTTACTGTTTTAAATTCCAAATTAATAGATTAACATTACTATGTATTGTTCAGTTTATAGTTATACATCCACAACATACTGATTCGTTTACAATTTGCCGTGCTAAGAAATATAGATTGCCCTAGATCCGGCCAAATTACATTTTCCATTAAAACTTAGTTAGTCCTCGCCGACCTCTGCAAGTGAGGGAATAATTTTGTTTTGAGAAAAATGTGTTCTCCTCGCAATAACAAGCCTGTTACAAAAACCATTTATCTTCTCTCATAAGGGAATACATCTCCCATAACCCTCGGAACGTAATACAATTTACAAGAACAAATTGATTAACGCCAGCGGAACATTTTGATAAAGCATCAGCTTATAAGGGCCGTCAAATTATTATTTTATGTAAAAAGAAGAAGAAGAAGAAAATGAACTTCATTCTGGGACAACTTGTCCCATAAGAATAACATAACTGTACATAGGACAATTATCTGGCTATGATAATTTTTAATAATAAATAATAATAACAAATAATGATAAAAATTGATTAATAATTAAACTATGAGTTACAAAATAAATGAGAGATCTTGTAAAAGGATACATCTTGTGTATACTAGTATTATGTATATTACATAAATATTTATGTTTTACATTTGCTCGGAAGATTGTAAAATCAAGAGGTAAAGAAATATTATGTTTGAAGGAAGATAGAGTGGAGCTTTTCTGAATTGAGGTAGGCAATGAATTCCACAAAGAGGAAGTACGGATAATACAGGATTTTTAGAAGGATACAGTTCGATGCGCAGGAGTGTACAGGTTGATGGGTTGGGTTCTAGTATTTAAAAGTTGGAAGGAGGGGCGCAGGGTAAGGATGTCATGAATTTAGGTGGGTTTTTGATTTTCAAGGATTGAAATTTGAGGATAGAAACACTATATTGGAAATATCTTAAATCTCACATAAGTCTATTTGAGCGTTTTAAGGAAAAAAAGAAACTTGAAAAAGAACAAAAAGTTTAATGCATTATCCTGTTTCATTTAAAGAAAACAATATATACAACGTGTTCAGCATAAGACTGCAGTAACTTCGGATGTCGATTCATGGCAGCATTTGCAACAAAAAATCCTATTTAAACTAGCTGGATTCTCAACCGTTTTATACATATTTTTAATTTTATGTTGTTTTTTTGTTTTTTTAAGACATACCAGACTTAAGAAGACGAGTAACTGCTCGTCGCTTCCGAATATTCAAATATATACTAGACAAGCGTTCAAAGCTCCCTATAAATCTCAAAAAACTACTTATATAC
The DNA here is from genome assembly GCA_003667255.2 of Euschistus heros. NCBI lineage: Eukaryota > Metazoa > Arthropoda > Insecta > Hemiptera > Pentatomidae > Euschistus > Euschistus heros. The sequence goes on from RCWM02000095.1 coordinate 2,125,757, forward strand.
GCAAAAAAATTATTTACATACGGAATTCATTTGGATATTTTCTTGCATCCAATTCTTCTTGTATCCAATCCTTACATTCCAAACTCTTGGTAAATCCTCAATGCTCCAGATTATGTCACAAAAAAACGTATCCAAAAAGATCTGAATATTCCATATGTTGCTGATTTGGCCCAAACCAAACCTGTTATTTCATAGTAAACTCTATAAACACTAGAATCTACTAGTTTCCCAACTTCAAACTCAATTCCTGATAATCCTCCGAAGCGTCTGATGACAAGATGGCAAGAGACTTTGTAAGAACTTTTCTTGAAGTGCTACTGGTTAGTTGTTCTTTATATGTTATTGACATTTCATTTTTATCATTTTCCGCAAATTTATTTTTTCTACATAATTTATAAAGTTTAAAATATCAATAAATAGTTCATAATTTATTGTTATCAAGAACTTGCTACTTTTCAACTAAAAAATATGTTCATTAGAAATGAGATCAAATTTCTTGGAAAATAAGCTTACTAAAAATTTAAAATAGTATCACCTAACAATATTTTAATTTGTGGTCCAAACATAAGAAATTGCAAGTTGCTAATTTCGTAAAACACAACAAAGAATGTTTAATTGAATGTGGGCTTTAAAAACAAAAATATATATTCTCTTTTGGGTCTACTTTATTTAGTCTGAAGTTCCATCCTTTTTTTCATCAATATAAATTTTCATATTCTTCTTCTTATAATCCAAGGATGCGTCCATAAATCATGCTCAGCGTCTCATGACTCAGAAGAATCCATTATTTTTTCAGGTTTTCCTTCTGCCCTCATTCCATAAATGAAGCCGAACCACTCTAGTAAATTTTTCGGGGTGCACGTACTCCATGTACTCAGTAAATATATTTTTGGGGAAATGATTTATTTACTTGCAAAAGCTTATATGTAATAATTATATGAGTTGTCAGGTCTTTAATCCAGTACTACCTTCCATATTAGTAATATTTTTACAACTTAAGTAAACTTTGTTTTCTTCAAAATCAAAATATAGTACAGATTGAGTTTAAATATACAGAATCGGACATATCGGGTACTGAAAAAATAAAAAAATGGTGAAGAAGTTCAAGAGATATTAATAAAATGGCATTTAAAAAAATATTCTAAAATGAAACTTGAACATTATACAAAAGTAGCCTAATAGACCAAGTCATGTACAATACATATTTAAAGTTAAGCACTGCCGAGTGTGGTCAGCACTTGGATGGGTGACTACCCTCAAGGTAAGAACACAGACTCCAGAAAATCAGGCTGTTACGGCGTGGGTTCGATGCCCACATAGAAGAATATTTTTGGTGAATGTTTTTGACATATCTCCTGGCCCTCCAGGGCAAATAACCCTAATATGTTAAATCCTCACTCTTATAAAACCTTTAATCAGCCTTGGAAAATCTGACTTAAAACGATGACGACACTTTGTATAACAAGGATATAAGAGAACTACATGTAACAAAGTGGAAGCAAGAGCCCAAGGTAAGCAGATGTGGACCAGGCTGCCAAAGATCTACAAGGTCTGTAAAGCCACCCGAAAAAAATAATTCTTATAAATTGTTTTATAGAGTAAAGATAAATTACTAGTTTTTAATGCATACTACATACGATTCTAATTATTTAAGTCCAATGCACACCAGCGACTAAATGTTTGGTTTGAAAAAAAAAAAGAAAAAACTTTTAAGAAATTAAATGTATTTTTTTCTGTATTTTTTTTTAAATTTCAATATACACTTTTCATGTAGAAACAAAATACAGTAAAAATCGCATATGCTAAAAAATGTTATTAATAATTAATTTTTTCGAGGTGTTAAAGTCAAAATTTACTTTTACTTTAACAAGGAATAGCGTCCGAATAGTTGTTGGACAAAAATTTCATAAAATACAAAAAATGTAAACTTAAAAATTTTTTTTTCGCACTTTCCAGTTTTTTGAGGTGGCGAAATTTAATTCGAATTCTGCATTTAATCAAAAGTAAAAATCAATTACGAAATCCTTTTTTCTCTTGTATTCACTAATTTTAACCGCTAATGACTGAAATATCGAAAGGATAGAATTTATTTTTTCCTTCTAATTCTGGATATAATAAATAATTTTCTTTAAAAATAACTCGCACTATTTGCCCATGTTAAAGTAATAAAATAAAGAGGGTGATTATATAAAAAAAAAAATCATCACCTGCATTGGCCAATAATTTGTGTACATCTTTCACAGAAATTAATAAAATGTTATAAAAAAAAATGGTTAACTGATAAAAGGTTGTTAGACTATCTCCATAAACAAAAGTAGAGTACACCGCATACTCCAAGGATTTTTGAATAGCTTTAGTACAGAGGGCCAGTGAAATAGAAGTTTTAAGTAACTTGCAACTTTAAAGTTGTTTCTAACCTCTGAGGGTAAAACTTTCCAGGGCAGGATTCTTCTGTATTGTGCTTGGTTCTTCTTTGAAACTCTGGGACTACAGCGATGTTCCAACTATCTCGAACAATCCCCCCAAGAGCATTCAAAACTTCATATCAAGTCGTTTAATTATTTATTCTGGGGGTGATTTACATAGGAGTTCCCTGGTTAGTTGGTTAGCGGTCGTATTTAGAACTTAATTATTTAATACATGGAGTGCTTAACAGCTTGGAAATTTAACTTCAGTGTTTCTATTTATTATTATTTATTTTTTTTTATATGCTTTAAAATATTTTAAATTTATTATCATTTTTATAAAAATATAAAATTAATTCAGAAAAAGGTCAGTTTGAATATCTAGGTGCTTTTCTGACTTTATAGGTTAACATGGAATCGACATAACTATATTACCTGAGACACTATCTTGAAAAAAAAAAATTTATAAATAGGTTGTATGTTAAGGCTTAACGTTCTTATAAACTCTATCATCAAGGACGGATTATTCTACAGGTTACCAACCTATTCTAGCCACGGTAAGAAGTCCAAGATTCATTTCCTGGGTCTACCACGAAATAATTTTCAAGGCCCCCAGGAGGGATTCGAAACCACAACTTTTTGTACGTAGTGGTCTGAGACCTTGGCCCATGAATTATCCATGTATTTTTTTCCCAAGAGGAAAGCAATTCTACTTTTCAAGAGAAATTAGTGACTTTGATATGCATTGATTCTAAAAACAGTTTTTAGATTTTCATCCACATAGATGCATTTCCGAAGTTTAAAAAAAATTGCATTTGCCTCTATTTAAAAAACTTTATCCAAGCCAACAACTATTCATTTACTCTATCTTTCTTAATTGTATCATTGAATTAATTTAAGTATTATTTGAATTGTTTTAATATAATTTCTGATAGCATACGCAGAAACGTCTTGGCTAACTTAAAGGCGGAACGATACACTTCAAGATGACTGTAGAGTCTTGAAGGTTTGCCGCTCCACTGCCGTAGTCTTGGAAGCATCTTAAGAAATCTTACTTAAGATTTATTTCTTATTTTTATTAATTTTTTTTTTGCTGAAATTCTCATTCAAGTATTTATATATAGTTTTGAAATCTTGAAGGAAGTGGAAAAAAAAAATAATAAATGTAAATTGTTACGGATAAAATTTTTATTGATAATATATATTTATTTTTTTAATTCATTTTTTTCAGGAAAGAAGACATTAATTAAATATAACATTTAATTTTTTAGCAGCCAATTCCATTAGCGACGTTGTACAAGGGGGCCTTACGGACTTCTCGTCACCGATTTTTATCAGCAAAAGAAATAACACACGATTCTTTAAAAAACAAACCTTTTTTTAGTATATCAACAGATTTTGGAATATAACAAGGAAAATATATACACATTAAAAAATCGTTACTTTTTGGTAAAATAAATTGGTATTTTTTTTAATCCATTCAAAAATAATAGTACAATTGTAATTTTGTAATGTTTCAACGCCGATGAGTAGTAAGATTTATATGTTAATTTCAGCCAAAAAAGGGTTGCTAAGAATAATGTGCGTGCGATCCAATGTTAAATTACATCCAGACTGCTTTAAAGCATACCACAAATAGAAAATTAAAATTGTGATTTGTTTGTGAAAATAGTGTGAACATTTTTTATTTCTTTGAGCGATTTTATGATTCAAACAACGGCAACAAATGAACATGAAAAAGTATTATTGTTGCATTTAAAAATATATCACCTCACTTATTTCGCGAAAATAAATATCTATATTCTTCAGGCCAATGTTGCGTCAGCGCAACATTTTCCGCCGCCATTATGACAGAACATTTTTTTTTTTTTTTTTTTTTTTTTTTTTAATTTTTCATTTTTAAATTAAACTGGCCTATAAATATTTTTTTGGGGAAAAATAAAAAATTTCAACTAATTATAGCCTTGGCCCTAAATGGGTGGAATATTAATAAATAATCAAATATGATTTTATCATATGCTGGTATATAAATTTTTGTCTTCGTCTCGTCAATATCATGTTATCAGAAAATACTGTTATAATAAAACAATTATAATCAATATACAATATTCATTTTTTTTAAATTCATTTAATTATACTGTAAATTTTATTTAATTAACAGGAGCGGAAATAAAACGGTACACAATGCAGCGAATATCCTTTTTTTTTCTTTTTTTTTTTTCTTTTAATGGAAATACCTTTCCAGGGAGCAATTAGTCAGGTCGGTTCTCAGGAAATAATTACGAACCGGTGAAAGCGAAGGAAAAGAAACGAGGAAGTTGAGGAAGAGCAGTTAATCGAGAGAAGTCATTAGTTAAATAAAAAGCAAAATTTTTGAGAGACAATGGAGTATAACCTTTAAACAGAATAAAGAGGTACATTTTTTTTTTATATATATTTTTATAATTTTTAAAACCTTAATCGTGTGTTGCTTATTATATATCGGAGGTTTTTTTTGTTTTTTTCTCAGTACAAAACCATAATTATCGATTCTGGGTATCGAGTTTATGTTCTAAAATAAATTTTAATAACAAAAAAATAATATCAAACATAATATTTTTTTTTAATTAAAATTAATTCGTAGTATAAAATTTAATTAAAAAGATGAAACGTAAGTTTTTTTAAAATGCTAATTCTATAAACATAATAAATGAATGAGTTATTAAAAATATTCTTGTATTTTTATTACTAATTAAAAAACTTAATTTAAACCAAGAATCGTTAATATTTTTTAAATTAATATGCTACGTTTGTTTAGTCGGAGTCCTAGTAACGGAACTCTTCAACAGCGATCTGAGGAAAATTTAGTGGAGGTTAATAATCTTTAGTAGTTTCATAGATATTTATAAAAAAACTATATTATTTATTCTAGATATGATTATTTCCTAAAAATAAAAGGAATAAAAAATCGACACTTCCCTGCGATCCTAAAAAAAAATAAAATAATAATAATCTTTTCTCTGTGGTTGAATTTTTTTTTTTTCGTCAGAAAAAAAAATATTTTAAAAATTAAATTTTTAAGGTACCTTATAGCTACAAATAGAATAGGAGAGAAAAAAAATATTCTGGGACAAAGTCCCTTAAGAATAACAACAAATAAATGGTAATAAATCAAATCTGGCCGAAATTATTCATATAATATATGATATAATTCATCTTAAATTCAGAAATTTTAAACTTGGACGTATAATGTTAATATTTTGAATCTGGAAGGGATGCATCGATTGCAAAAGTCGCATTTCTTCGATTCTCGAGAAGAGTGGGTCATTCACGGCTGACTCATCTAATTACAAAAGACCCAGAACCTATAAGCAATAGATGCCAAACACCCACCACAATAAAACAGATTATAGAAGAATGCTCGGACTATGATAAGCTTATGTTGAAATACAACCTCAAAAGATCTCTTAAAGAAACGCTAAATGACTGCGAAGATACAATAAGTAGACTACTCAAGTTCCTGAAGGAATCCAATCTACTGAAAACATTATAACAATATCTCTACAACATAACCAAAGAAAATTTTGACTTCAGATCACCAAATTCAAATTTATTAGTTGTAATTAATGTAAATAATTTAAGTTTGTATTTTACTTTATGAAGGCTATCTCGCTGTATATATTTATAACTAATTAGGAGGAAATATTCATTTTACTGTAAATATATAAATAGATATAATATATAAATAAAAAAAATAAAAAATAAAAATTAAAAAAAAAAATTAATAGGGGAAACAATAAAGAGAGAGAGAGAGAGAGGGAGAGAGAGAGAGAGAGAGAGAGAGAGAGAGAGAGAAAAATAATATATAAAAAAAAAAATGAAATAATAAAATTAAAAAAAAAAAAAATTAAGCTAAATAATTGTTATGTACAAATCTATAGATCATTGCATCCAAGATATACCAATAAATAGACAAATACTACAGGAACAAAATACAGTGAACAAAAACTATCTGAATAACAAACAATAACGAAATGGCGTAAAAAACCATGCAGTTAAACGCCTTAACACAAACCCTAACCTAACCTCGAGAAGAGTGGATAGATATAAGTTGCCTGGCCTTATTGAACCGTAAAAGAATTCAATTTATTTGATTATACTATTTATTCTACATTAGGTTACATCATCCTTAAATAGCAAAAATTTGTTTGTTTATTGGGGTTTATAGTCATAAAACCATAGGATCATTTGTATCGTACAAAAGGCAATAGTGATTATCTAAGTACGACATTATAATGCCATTAGGCATAGAAAATTTTAACGTTCAATCAAAAATTGTAATTTTTGTACCACCAGACCAATGATTCTATACCACACAAGTTCCAGGAGAATTGTGTTAATAAGATATTACCATGGCCGCACAGACCTTTTCATAATTTAATGATCATTTCTCGTATAAAATACATTGATTTTATTTTTATTAATTGATTATAAAATAAATTCAACTTAGTATTACGTGCTTATGCAATCAATTACCCTACAGCATTTATATTAACAATTACATTATTTATAAACTGTGAGATGCTGGACTCTTAATTACATGTTAAAATGTATTTTTAAAGAAAATTAATATTAAATCAAATTATTTATTTAATAATAAAATTGATTTAATCGTGATTCACAAATATAAAATATAGGTAATTTATTTGTTATTCGAAATTAAACTATATTGGTAGCGTATTTGGTAAACAATACCAGATATTGATATGAGGGGACATTAGTCCACCAAACACAGATCGGGAGATATGTATCAGATTACAATACAGGTCGGATGTCAATTAGAGCTAAATCGTATCAATTACAATTGAATTCAACTCCAAATATGTTTATTGTTTAATTTACGATTCTAATATACGGGTATATTCCTTATTTTATTTTATTGTTTTTCTTGTTTGTTGATCATTAAATCATTGTTTGTTAAATTATTCAATTACTTTTCTGGATTATTTTACTTTTTTTTAATTTTATTCTATTTTTACTAGAGTGAGCATAATTTCTAATATACGTAGAGAGATGTAGAGAGATATACAGATATTAAGATAATACAATATAGAGAGTGAGAGAATGTGTGTAAGAGAGAGAGAGAGAGTGAGAAAGAGGTGGAGGGAGAGGGAGAGAGGGAGAGGGAGAGAGGGAGAGGGAGAGGGAGAGAGAGAGAGAGAGGGTGTGAGAGAGTGAGAGAGGGAGAGAGGGAGAGAGAGAGAGAGAGAGAGAGAGAGAGTGGAATAAGTAAAGCAATTATACTACACAGATGTTGAAACCTTTGGACCCATAAGACATTGCAAATTATGGTTAAACATATTTTAAATGTGTCTATATTCTGAATAGAATGAGTGTAATAGAAAAAAATCATTTTAAATTTTATAGCAATGTTGAAAAACAGGAAAATTGGTAAATTGAATTATTTTAAGATTCTCACCTGAAGATGGGAAAGAAGGTTTCCCGAAACATACAGTAAAGTGTAATAAGTTAATAAAGGAGTGAAATGCTGGACTTTGAAGGGAAAAAATATAGTAATAATAATAAATAAAAATAAAAATAATAAAAAAAAAAATACAATAATAAAATAAGGACGCATTCATACTACATATATAATACAGATACTAAACCTGTCCTTAACTCATAGTGGGCCATGGCGAGAGCAGAGTTAATTGTTGGAAAAGTCTTTTCATCAAGGAACATGTTCCAGCTATCTTCAGAACTGTTTTGTTCCATAAATTCAAGAAGAAATTATTCAGAAGGTTACACTCGAAGGAGAGGGGAGCAGCTGGTTAAGTACACTTAATCATTAATCAAGGCAGACACCATCAACTTTTCAGGTCAACAACATTCAGTCCTTCAACAGTGGCTCTTCTCAAAGCAACAGCCTTCGATATCAAGTCAGGACAAAGATATATCTTGGGTTCAGTTATATGGAATGTAATTCCAACAGATTTTTTTTTCTTTCTTTGAAATATTATTTACAGAATTTAAATAAAAAATGAGAGTGGAACTAATTATAGACAATTGTGCTTAGTTTGTACTAACTGAATAAATATTTTATTTAAGTTCCTATTTGTACTGGTATTCGGTCTTAAACTGATGCCTGAATGATTACTAAAAATTGCCTGAAAGGTTACTAAAAAATTACTAACGAAAAAAGGAAAGCCAACGTAGATTTTGTACAGTTATACAATGATAGAAAATACAAAAAGAAAATTAAGAAAAATCTCTCAGTTAAGTTAATGATATTCAGGACGAATGTCATACCAGTATCCATCAAAAACAAGGACAGTAACGAACCCCATTAGGAAAAACATATATACATATACTTCAAACATAAACATGCTTCAAATATTTATTTTTATCTTTTACTATATGATATATCAGAAATTATTCATTCTTTTAATTTTGTATGCAATATGTATTCCTATTATGACTTTTTTTTTTTCTACTTATCTTTCTTTCTTATTTAACCGATATTCTTATATGTGTCATATAGTGCACAGGTATAGGGAGAAAGTAATGGAATTTGTTCTCAAAAAAAACTTTTAAAATTCCACTGAACTCACCAGACTATGTTCTCTATTTAGGATAAAATCTCTTCCTGATTTTTATATATACTCTTCAAATGCACCATGATTAATTGCTATTTTTTTTTTAATGTTCCCAATCACCGTTACCCTACGCTAACTCCTATAGAGACAGTTAGGAAAAATATTAATGAAATGACGAAGAATTATAATGTGGTAGATACTTTTTCTATAGGAAATGTTCCATATTAGGGCATTGTTTTTGATAAAATAAGAAAGGTTTTAAGGCTGAAGTTCAAGTCAGAAAAAGTCTTGAAGGCGACTACGTCCACTTTCTCCGTTTTATATAGAAACTTGAATCTTAACCTTATCTGCAATATTTATATAAATAGTGCCCTACAATTTAGATATTTTTTGGATTATGAGAACCAGGGGTACTTATAAATTTTAACAACAAGAGGTATGGCACATGTATAGGAATATGTTCATGATGTAATAGATCCGAGAGAAAGGATGTGTATCATTTCCTAGCGGTATGACTTATCTTGAGGGAATTCAGAGTACAATTTCCAGTAAAATCGTACCTTGATGAAGCTGAGGCACTAAATATTTTAGATGGTAAAAGTTGTATATTAATCGAACCAGCATGAAAGTATCGTTTAAATTTAGTTCAAGAATTTAATTATAGTTAAATATCGAAAATGTTAATAAGTAAAATGTTATTTTGCAATTTTTGTTTTGTTTTAATAGTTTTATATTTTATTAATCTTACAAAAATTACGCTTAATTCGTTTTTAATAATTTATATTGTATATAAGTTTTGTCTATTCATTATATCGAATATTTAAAAATAAAGCCATAAATGTCGAACAACTCTGATGGCAAACGCCAAGAGTAGTCTTTATTGCACTATCATCACACGTATGAGTACATTAATGTATATATTATTTTGTGAAATAAAGGCATTATTATTATTATTATTTTATTGAAATACACAGAGTGGTGATGTAAACGTTTGAGGGTTTGGTACCAACCAAAAGTTTATATATTCAATGTTTTTTCTTATTATTGATGTCGTGTCAAGTAAGACTGCCATCTGTGCATCTTCTAATTTTTTCAATGAAATTCCTCCATCTTTGAACGATTGCACTGTCGTTTGATGTATAAGGCCATCACATGGTATTACTACTGGCAGGATTGAAATATATTGAAGGTTGTACGTAGTCTTTAACTTACCAGCTAATTCTTGGTAACAGCATATTTTCGTGGAGATGCTATTTTGTATGTTGTCATTTACTGGCATTGCAACCTCAAATATTTTTGCTTCCTTTTTTTCCAGATCCATTACTAGGATATCAGGTCTTTTTGTCCCAATATAATTTATACCTCCCTGACGTCATTATTCTGATGGGCCTATATTTATAAAAAGGAACCACTTCTTTAGCATTCCAAACATCTTTTCAAGTTCTTGATGTAGGATTCCTGCTTCATGATTATGTCTGCGGAGGTACTCTGTATGAGCAAGACCAGTACATCCTGATGGTAGGGTGTTGTATTGGCTCCGGACTTAGTTTAAGTAGGCGGCATTTTTCTGAGATATTTTCTCCGCAAATTCGTCTCCTGTAAACATTAGTAGGAATCGATTGGTCTTGCATCGCCATTACGAACCCTTCAGTCTCAGGGAACAGTTTTCCATTTGGTAGATGAGTACACAATTATGGTTTCTTCCATAAGTGAAAAATAATACCGACCATGAAGCGGTTTTGATTTCCACTCATCTATTACTGCTTGGATTGTTGGTTCTTCTTTATCGTGATCCCTTGCCAAGCTCTGAGCTGTATGTTATGGTTCGATCCATAACACTAATTGCTCTGAATTTAGGTGGGTGATGCGTGCTAAAGTAATTTCTAAGGTCATTCTCAATACGCATAAACATCCCATGAGCATTCAAGAGTCCCCTTCCACCTTGCTTCCTAGGAATGTAAAGTCAGTCAGCAGACTTTACATTCCCAGGATTTTGGGTGTCGTTTTCTTATATGGACCATTTCCGATCTTACATACATGTAAATGGTCTGCAGTTTTATTTAAATTTAAGGTTTAAATTTATTATTATTATTATTCTATTGTTATATTCTTATATAATTTGATTTTAAATGTTATTTTTATAACCTTCTATGACGATTATGATATTATAATTATAATGATTTGTTTTATTTACTTTTACAACCAAAATTTATAAAGCTATTATTTATAGAAAGTTTATTGGTTATTTATAATCATAACGTTAATAGAATTATCATAGACTTCTACTGTACAAGACAAAGTTATAAGTCCCGTGTTCAACAAAGCATAAAGGGTTACATTTGCATATGTAGAGGAAGGGTGTGGGATCGTTCTGCATGACGCTCCAACTCATAAATCTTGTTTTTAACACCTTTAAAACTCTCTTATGATTATAAACTGTTGATTGATAAATTATTTAAAAAAAACAAAACAATATTTATGAAAAAAAAAATGCTGAAAATGTTTTATCTTATATATTCTTCCAAGAATCCGCGATAAGTTTACTTTACAAACAGCGCGATAAACCTTGGACGAGGTGAAATAAAAACCTTCTTTCAAAGGCTCAATTTAAGTACCCTACAAAAGCGAGGTCTCGCCTTTTTTAAAGATATTCTTATCGAAAATCCGATTTAACTAGAATTCTCTCCATTTATGTAAGGGTTGTTTGCTCCACTTAATATCATAAAATATTAGCACCTTTTATTTTATCCTCAGAGATAAAATTATTAATAAGAGTAAAATCTTATAAAATAGTTTAAATTACTAAGAATTTATTTCTGTACTAATAAATCCTGATAGCATTATTTAATGTTTAATGGTTCATTTATTTTTTATTTTTTTTTTATTTATCAAGCCTTTTCAAATAAACTACACTAATCGTTCGCAGTTAGGTTTCATAATAGATGTAAAAGCTATTTTTAAGTAGATTAAAGACAACAGAAAATGCTCGTAAAGCTTATTCGACTAAAAGAAATACCCTCGAATTATCGCACTAAACAAATTATTTAAACGAGGAAGAATGATTTCTAGATTTTTTGAATTAATGCCACGTGCGATGTTTTTTTTTTTTTAAAATAAAAGAATCTTACTCTCAAATACGTATTTCGAAAAAAAAAAGAAAAAAGAAATGTTGAATTAGGAAGTTAATATCTTATGTTACTAAAATTTAGATTGGCAAGAAATAGAAATAAAAAATGGTAAAAGGGTACACTATCGTCCACATGTCCCAATGGTCAATTGGCATCCTAGAATTATTCAACCGCTCCAGTCACATCTTTCCCCAATCCACTCTTAAACTCCTGGTTTCCTCCCTTATCTTCCCCAATTGTCTATGGTGCTGTAATATATGTTGTACTATGGTTGCTTCTTGAGGATAGATCAAAACGTATCATAAATTGCCTTAAAATATTTTTTCTTGGAATCTCAAAACGTTCCCGTGTTTCTTTTCTTTACACCGAGTTAAATTGGCTATCTTCCTTTTTCCAAAGAGAATACTTCCTTGGTACCTCTTCTAAGTTATCAACAAACATTACTCTCCATTTATTTACAGTATCCAACATTTCAAATCCTCAATCCAATCACTACATCGAGATCCTGTCTTTCCGATCTCTATGCTCCATTCAACAGAAATTCTACATTCCATTATTCCTTTCTTGCTCGCTCCTCTACTCTCTGGAATTCTCTCTCTCCTAACATTCGCAATGCCTCATACTTCGGAATATTCAAACTGTCCACAACTTTCTCGCTAAACTGACACTCTCTAATAAACTGGATGCTTCAAATGAATTTCATTCTAGTATATCAGAATTTCATTTTTGGTGCAGATACTTTTCAATTTTTTATTCTTTTTCATTTACCATTTTTCTGTTCCGCCTTCTTATATAATATGTATTCCTGTAATGACTATTTTTCTGTCTTTATTTTTTTTCTAGTTTGTTTTTTTTTTTCTTTTTTTTTTTTTTTTTTTTTTTGGGTCTTCCATTGAAGTTCTATACTGGCCAGGGTGGGAAGGTCAAGATTCTTTTCGTGGGTCCGCCACGAAATAAATTTTAACCCACCCAGGTGGGATTCGAACCCACGGCCTTCTGGTTACGAGCGCGCTGAGACCCTCGCCCTAGCTCACTCGGCCATTGAGTCCCCTATTTTTTCTGTTGCCTTATTATGTAAATTTGTTTTACATCAGTTTATTTATCTTGGCTTATTTTGAAAATCCCTAGGCAAGATATAATATTACTTTCTGTTATGTAATTCTTTTCTTTCGAATCCATTTTATCTTTAGTTCGACTTAACGCAAAGAGAAACCCCTGACATTAACATGTTTTAAAATGAATATTAGGCAATAATTAAAATGTCATTATTGGGATTAAAGCTAGAATATAAGTCACATTTTCAGGCAATATACAAGAAAAAAAAAATGTATGAAACCATTCAGAGAACTAAATAGATGAGGAAATCTTTTGTTTTTTATGGCTAACAGTTTTTCATTTCATTAATTTATGTTTTATTCAAATATAAACAATCTGAAATGTGGACTATTAAAATGTGCATGATAAACTGCTAGAAGTAATATTATAAATTCATTTTAATTACAAGGACAGTTCTACAAGTACAATATAGTAAAGTCCTCAATCATTTAAATCCACTAATATCCCAACTTGCTTCCAGTATATACAGTCGTTAATTTCGTGATATTAATTTTTAAAAAATACTATTTAGATAACTTATAAAATATATATGACGTTTAGAACCAAATTTGCATTATTTTTAATTTTACCACGCCATAGGAGAAGGTCGCTTCAAGAACTTTATTATTAATGTCTCGTTTCTCTATAAGGTCATCGCCATTTGTTCTCATTCAAGCTATTCATCTGTATCAGGGCAGGAACACCATTTTCAGTTCTTATCCCTGAATTTATCGTTTTGGAGATGAATAGAAATTTATTACCTCATTGGTCATTTTATCTGGGGCAGTGACGGATCCTTATCGTTCTGGAGTCCAATGATGGATAAGTTTGATCTTTTTTGTTTTCGGATTCTTGTAACAGATATCGGAATGAATTTAAAGTAATAATTGAAACTACTTCAAACCTTTAAAACTATTATTACACGTTATGTGACTACTACATCACATAACCTGTAATTATAAAAAAAAGTTTCATAATAACTTACCTCTAAGGGAAAGCACGTAAGATATTCCCGCAACAAAGGCCTGAAATCCTCCGACCCTACATAATGCACTTCTTGAATCATTAAAAACGAAACCAGGCACACTTCCAAACTTTCTTCTCTAAGATTTAAAAAAGCCAATTCCAGGGGATTGGAAAGACGGGCTTATTTCCTAAGTAGTTTTCACTGTTAATTGCACTTAATGGAGAGGATACTTTTTTACCGAATTTCTTTTTCTTTTCTTTTTTTTTTTATCTTATTTCAGTTAAGAAAGACACCTTATTAGGTTGGCCTTACCCCAATCTAATACAATATTTGACTAATTTATCAATAGAGAACAATAATTTAATTTAGTACTTTTATTGATTTTTTACTGCATTATTTACAATTGATATTGTATAAAACTGTTATACGACGAATATTAACACATTCTTCCCCTGTCTGAAGCTATAACTGCAATTCTAATTATAGAAAATTAGAAGTTAACATAGAAAATTATCAATTGTAAATAATGCAGTGAAAAATCAATAAAAGTACTAGATTAAATTATTGTTCTCTATTGATAAATTAGTCAAATATTGTATTAGATTGGGGTAAGGCCAACCTAATAAGGTGTCTTTCTTAATTGAAATAAGATAAATAGGTTAACACTAACTGGTGAAAACCATTAATCTATCAGAGCTATAATTTCTTCTATTATCATGATGTTACTATCATTAATAATGTAGTATTTGGATAAGCAATATATATATGGGGTATACCAGACAGTTATTCGCACCCTGTCTTAAAAATTAGAAAAAAAAATATTTTGCCAAAACAAAATATCGTAAAATTCCTTTTAATTCCTACAAATAAACTGCGTAGAAGTACTTTCAATTCTGTCCGTATTATGAAAGTTATCCAAAGGGTGTAAATAACTTATAAATTATTTATAGTCACTATCTTGTAAAATATATTCCAAGATTAATGTTTGGTGTGAACCTTCTTGGTTAGCTTAAAGTATAGTAATTACGTAATTATGACTAAGAATTTTAACTTTATTTGACTATTCTTTCCATAATTTTGTGATAAATATTTTCGAATATTTCCTTAAGGGTGTCAATAACTGTCTGGTTTACTCTCTCTCTCTCTCTCTCTCTCTCTCTCTCTCTCTCTCTCTCTCTCTCTCTCTCTCTCTCTCTCTCTCTCTCTCTCTCTCTCTCTCTCTCTCTCTCTCTCTCTCTCTCTCTCTCTAGGGGGGACTATTAATCCCACTACTACACCAAAGAGCACAGTTTTCTCAGTGTTTATTGCAGTCCTGTTCTTGTAATTACTTGGCCGTTCTTTGAACAGAAACCATACTTGATTATTTAAATTTCATGTGAAATAGATACCACAGAGACAAGTAAGTATTGTAACGTAACATGGCAACACTGAGAGTATCTTAAAAAGATAACCATGAAACATGGCAACACTGTGTACTTAAAAAGATAACCATGACTAACCTTCCAGTGTGTGTAAAAAAAAAGTGAACGAGTGTTGTTGTGTGTTATGCTAGTGCTTCTAAAAACTTTATAAGTATCATTTTTGACAGTAAAGAATCACTGTAAGTTATCATTTTGTTTATTTTTGTCCAAACTTTATTAAAATAAAAAGTAAATAAGAACACGCATTGTTAAGTTACCTTTTAGTCTTAAATACTTAAACAATTGGTGACCTCCGACGAGATTTAAATATTTTTTCAATTTCGATTCATTAAATAATTTTTTTGGCTAATTTCACAATGGTAGATAAAATTAATGACACATCGAGCGGGTTTGAACAGCCTGCCAGTCCCCCGCAAATAGATGGATACCAAGGCCCTACTTCTTTCCCCCTACTTCTCGCCTTCCACGATTTTTGGAAAAGTAATCCGGCGTTATGGTTTGCCACATGTAAAGCGGTATTCGGTACATCAAAAATTACATCAAGCAATATCAAATTTCAGTTATTAATTCCTAATATAGATCTTGACGTCCTTATTCAAGTCCAAGACCTCGTGACTAACCCGAAAAAAACAACTTTACGAAAACCTGAAGGCACGACTGCTGCAGATATATGGTGAGTCGGACATTACAAGATATATGGTGACAAACATTACTCTCCATTTATTTACAGTATCCAACATTTCAAATCCTCAATCCAATCACTACATCGAGATCCTGTCTTTCCGATCTCTATGCTCCATTCAACAGAAATTCTACATTCCATTATTCCTTTCTTGCTCGCTCCTCTACTCTCTGGAATTCTCTCTCTCCTAACATTCGCAATGCCTCATACTTCGGAATATTCAAACTGTCCACAACTTTCTCGCTAAACTGACACTCTCTAATAAACTGGATGCTTCAAATGAATTTCATTCTAGTATATCAGAATTTCATTTTTGGTGCAGATACTTTTCAATTTTTTATTCTTTTTCATTTACCATTTTTCTGTTCCGCCTTCTTATATAATATGTATTCCTGTAATGACTATTTTTCTGTCTTTATTTTTTTTCTAGTTTGTTATTTTTTCTGTTTTTTTTTTTTTTTTTTTTTGGGTCTTCCATTGAAGTTCTATACTGGCCAGGGTGGGAAGGTCAAGATTCTTTTCGTGGGTCCGCCACGAAATAAATTTTAACCCACCCAGGTGGGATTCGAACCCACGGCCTTCTGGTTACGAGCGCGCTGAGACCCTCGCCCTAGCTCACTCGGCCATTGAGTCCCCTATTTTTCTGTTGCCTTATTATGTAAATTTGTTTTACATCAGTTTATTTATCTTGGCTTATTTTGAAAATCCCTAGGCAAGATATAATATTACTTTCTGTTATGTAATTCTTTTCTTTCGAATCCATTTTATCTTTAGTTCGACTTAACGCAAAGAGAAACCCCCTGACATTAACATGTTTTAAAATGAATATTAGGCAATAATTAAAATGTCATTATTGGGATTAAAGCTAGAATATAAGTCACATTTTCAGGCAATATACAAGAAAAAAAAATGTATGAAACCATTCAGAGAACTAAATAGATGAGGAAATCTTTTGTTTTTTATGGCTAACAGTTTTTCATTTCATTAATTTATGTTTTATTCAAATATAAACAATCTGAAATGTGGACTATTAAAATGTGCATGATAAACTGCTAGAAGTAATATTATAAATTCATTTTAATTACAAGGACAGTTCTACAAGTACAATATAGTAAAGTCCTCAATCATTTAAATCCACTAATATCCCAACTTGCTTCCAGTATATACAGTCGTTAATTTCGTGATATTAATTTTTAAAAAATACTATTTAGATAACTTATAAAATATATAAGTTATGACGTTTAGAACCAAATTTGCATTATTTTTAATTTTACCACGCCATAGGAGAAGGTCGCTTCAAGAACTTTATTATTAATGTCTCGTTTCTCTATAAGGTCATCGCCATTTGTTCTCATTCAAGCTATTCATCTGTATCAGGGCAGGAACACCATTTTCAGTTCTTATCCCTGAATTTATCGTTTTGGAGATGAATAGAAATTTATTACCTCATTGGTCATTTTATCTGGGGCAGTGACGGATCCTTATCGTTCTGGAGTCCAATGATGGATAAGTTTGATCTTTTTTGTTTTCGGATTCTTGTAACAGATATCGGAATGAATTTAAAGTAATAATTGAAACTACTTCAAAACTTTTAAAACTATTATTACACGTTATGTGACTACTACATCACATAACCTGTAATTATAAAAAAAAGTTTCATAATAACTTACCTCTAAGGGAAAGCACGTAAGATATTCCCGCAACAAAGGCCTGAAATCCTCCGACCCTACATAATGCACTTCTTGAATCATTAAAAACGAAACCAGGCACACTTCCAAACTTTCTTCTCTAAGATTTAAAAAAGCCAATTCCAGGGGATTGGAAAGACGGGCTTATTTCCTAAGTAGTTTTCACTGTTAATTGCACTTAATGGAGAGGATACTTTTTTACCGAATTTCTTTTTCTTTTCTTTTTTTTTTTATCTTATTTCAGTTAAGAAAGACACCTTATTAGGTTGGCCTTACCCCAATCTAATACAATATTTGACTAATTTATCAATAGAGAACAATAATTTAATTTAGTACTTTTATTGATTTTTTACTGCATTATTTACAATTGATATTGTATAAAACTGTTATACGACGAATATTAACACATTCTTCCCCTGTCTGAAGCTATAACTGCAATTCTAATTATAGAAAATTAGAAGTTAACATAGAAAATTATCAATTGTAAATAATGCAGTGAAAAATCAATAAAAAAGTACTAGATTAAATTATTGTTCTCTATTGATAAATTAGTCAAATATTGTATTAGATTGGGGTAAGGCCAACCTAATAAGGTGTCTTTCTTAATTGAAATAAGATAAATAGGTTAACACTAACTGGTGAAAACCATTAATCTATCAGAGCTATAATTTCTTCTATTATCATGATGTTACTATCATTAATAATGTAGTATTTGGATAAGCAATATATATATGGGGTATACCAGACAGTTATTCGCACCCTGTCTTAAAAATTAGAAAAAAAAATATTTTGCCAAAACAAAATATCGTAAAATTCCTTTTAATTCCTACAAAATAAACTGCGTAGAAGTACTTTCAATTCTGTCCGTATTATGAAAGTTATCCAAAGGGTGTAAATAACTTATAAATTATTATTGTCACTATCTTGTAAAATATATTCCAAGATTAATGTTTGGTGTGAACCTTCTTGGTTAGCTTAAAGTATAGTAATTACGTAATTATGACTAAGAATTTTAACTTTATTTGACTATTCTTTCCATAATTTTGTGATAAATATTTTCGAATATTTCCTTAAGGGTGTCAATAACTGTCTGGTTTACTCTCTCTCTCTCTCTCTCTCCTCTCTCTCTCTCTCTCTCTCTCTCTCTCTCTCTCCTTCTCTCTCTCTCTCTCTCTCTCTCTCTCTCTCTCTCTCTTCTCTCGCTTCTCTCTCTCTCTCTCTCTCTCTCTCTCTCTCTCTCTCTCTCTCTCTCTCTCTCTCCTCTCTCTCTCTCTATCTCTCTCTCTCTCCTCTATCTCTCTCTCTATCTCTCTCTCTCTCTCTCTCTCTCTCTCTCTCTCTCTCTCTCTCTCTCTCTCTCTCTCTCTCTTCTCTCTCTCCTCTCTCTCTCTCTCTCTCCTCTCTCTCTCTTCTCTCTCTCTCTCTCTCTCTTCTCTCTCTCTCTCTCTCTCTCTCTCTCTCTCTCTCTCTCTCTCTCTCTCTCTCTCTCTCTCTCTCTCTCTCTCTCTCTCTCTCTCTCTCTCTCTCTCTCTCTCTCTCTCTCTCTCTCTCTCTCTCTCTCTCTCTCTCTCTCTCTCTCTCTCTCTCCTCTCTCTCTCTCTCTCTCTCTCTCTCTCTCTCTCTCTCTCTCTCTCTCTCTCTCTCTCTCTCTCTCTCTCTCTCTCTCTCTCTCTCTCTCTCTCTCTCTCTCTCTCTCTCTCTCTCTCTCTCTCTCTCTCTCTCTCTCTCTCTCTCTCTCTCTCTCTCTCTCTCGCTCTCTCTCTCTCTCTCTCTCTCTCTCTCTCTCTCTCTCTCTCTCTCTCTCTCTCTCTCTCTCTCTCTCTCTCTCTCTCTCTCTCTCTCTCTCTCTCTCTCTCTCTCACTCTCTCTCTCTCTATGTGTATATATATATGTATATATATGTATATATATATATATATATATGTATTTTATTATATATATTTTAACATTTATTAAAGATTTTTCTTACAAATGTTGCCAAAAAACCGTTATAAACAGATATTTACATGTGAAAGGTGACCCTTATTCATGTAATAGAATCTTTACACATTTTCTTTGTTTTTTTGTGTTTTATTTTTACCCATGAAGATATTATAGCAGAAAAAATTGAAAAAAAAAACTATACAATAAAAGAAGAAAACTTATATAAAAAATGTGCATACAAATTGAAATACATAATATGGATATTTACTTTGAATTTTATAATGCTATTATATAATTATATTGCAATAGAAAACAGGCTGTGCTGAACCTTACTATCCACATCAACTTTACTAGCTCCTAGATATAGTGAACGAGTATTACTACTTGGAAACTATTATAAATATATCTAGTAGAATTGGCCAAGAAACAGCCAATAGATTTTCAAAAGCGAACGAGGTTTACTACCGGATTAATAAAAGCATTATTGGACACAGAGAAGTAGAAAAAGATGTTTAAGGATATATACCGTCCGATTCTTTCATAGGGCGCACAGTGGGCGAAAATCACCTTTTAGGTGGATAAAATTCATATAAAAGATTTTATAAATCCCCGACTGAATATTGTCTAGTATGAGTTGGAAGAAGGGAAAATGTAAATATTTACTTTCTTGGATTGTCAACAAGAGCCGGAGGGGACTATTAATCCCACTACACCAAAGAGCACAGTTTTCTCAGTGTTTATTGCAGTCCTGTTCTTGTAATTACTTGGCCGTTCTTTGAACAGAAACCATACTTGATTATTTAAATTTCATGTGAAATAGATACCACAGAGACAAGTAAGTATTAATATTTCACTATTCGGGGTGTTGCATGGATATAGTTTTACCTATAATAAACCATATCATTAGATAGAACATTTCCATATTTCAAAAGTAAATTACTTGCAGAAAGCCATGGAGTGCCAAGCTAATTCTTTCATCATTATTTCATTCAAACCATATATTTTTCATATTCACATTTTTTTTTTTTTTTTTTTTTTTTTTTTTTTTTTTGCGATTTGAGGAATATTGACTAATTTTAGATGGATATCAGGTTTCGTGGTCACCATTCCAAGAAAAGTATTTGTATCTGAATGGTTGAAATATGGATCAAAAGATAAGAATAAACATCTCTTTTAATCTACATTTTAAAACTAGGAAATAACAATAAAGATAGAATTACAAACATTAGAAGAATTAAATACGCCATAAAAGATTATAAAAAAAAAAAATCAGTGGCAAGCGGGGAAAATGTAATCGGAGAGCTGATGTTTTTTTAAAGGACTTTTTCGCGTGGCTTGAAGGGAAGGAAGAAGGAGGAAGGAGGAAGGAGTTTGAGTTTGTTTGTTATATTGTTGTTATGTTATGAAAATGTTCTAGAGAGGCTGCAACTACAAAGATCTTCTCATGATGCTCTAAGTTTCATCAGACCCGCCTTCGTCGCCAGTTTTCGGAAAATATTGCGTAAAAAAGCCACTAAACCGTTTGCTGTGGATGTAATTAGCCTATTGAAGTGTAGTTTACCAAATGATGAGCTTCAAGAACTGCCATTAGAAAATGAGGCTGACGATACTGACTCGTCAGAGGAAAATACTGAAGGATTTAGCAGTATTGAATCAGGTGATGATTGATGGCTAATTCATTTTCAGTGTATAATATAATAGTATATATTCAAATTTGCCCACTGTGCGGTGGCGAGTGCTGGGTGATGCTTGACAAGCATTTCAGCCGTATCAATGTTGCTGAGATTACGTTTTTAACTAGGCGAGAATGAATTAGAAAGGAATGGTTTGAGGAACTATTATAGGTAACTCCATTGAAGATAATTATGAAAAAGACAACTCAGATTGGACATGTATGCCGAATTAATGAAGTGAGAGAACCTAGAGAGAGAATGAAATACTATCCCGTAGTAAAACACCACTCGGTCGCTCAAGGATCTTACATCAGAAATATATTCCTCAAGAGAGACACATACCTCACTGATACCATACCATGTCACAGGGACCATACTGGTAGCGTTGGATCAAATCTCTACGTAAATAATGGCTTGGAGAGGAAGAGAAAGGTGGAGAACTATACTTGCTCGCTTAGCAATCCATATTCCCTATTCTAGTATAACCATCCTAACCAGATAGGGATTCCCTGAAAACCCAATGGTAAATCTCCCAAATATTCTATAATAGACCCAAAGCAAGAATAGTTTCTTTAATCACTTGGTAAGCAAACCTACGAAAACCTTGCTTCAAGGGTAATAGGGAAGAAGAAATTGGGAAAACTTCTATTTCATTTCCATTATGTTATACAACACACACGTGCTTCCGAATTTAATCGATTCCGTGATGAAAATATACATAAATAAATAAAAATATTAATTATTTATGTTTTAATATTACTATTTATATGTACCGTTTACTTATGTTATAAATAGACAGCTCTCGAAATGATAAACTGAAACAATTGAATCCAAATGCGGTCTTGTGACAAGACCGGCCAAATTCACGGACCATGAATTTCCTCTTTCGAATTCCCTCTCCCCGGCTCTGTCTTGAAAAATGAGCTCCAATCAGATTAAGGGTTCCTTTCTCCTTGAACCAATAGTGAGATGGCAGACAAAAGAAATACCCCCTCTTCCCCTGTTCAGAGTGAATTAAACCAATAGCATAATGGCATTAAAAGGGTTCTTTAATTATTTCCCACTAAGCTGAAAATAATTATCACCGCGTTAGTTTTATTTTTACTACAATGGTACTTTGTTATTTGTAATTAAGTAGCTGATGAACATTATTTTCAGTTAATTAAGTTTTTAATTGAAATTATATAACAGCGCTATATATTTCGTCCAATCGCAGTCTTATTGTAGCACAAGTTACTCAGCCATTTTTTAAACATCTTACTGAAAGAATTAAATAATTCTCGAAAAATAATAATTACAAATAGATATATTGCGTTCAAAGAGGAAACAATAATTTATATTGTTCCAACATTTAATTAATAACCGCGTATTATCTTTTTCGTGAGCGTCTTCTATAGTTTTAGATATAGCTGGTCGTGGGTAGAGATAGGGAAGGTGATAAATCTGGTGCCCACAAAAGGAAATAATAATTTAACGTCGGAAGACAATAAATTAGTATTCCCATACTGTTTCCTTTTGACCCTACTTCATCATTCTACATGACGTAACTTACTCTTAACATTCTCTGTATTGTTTCCAAATTATATTAATCATGAATTTATATAGGATTCTTTCGAGAAATCAAATTAAATATTCCTAAAAACCATCGTTAAAAGAGGAATTTTCTTTCTTTTTTTTTTTTTTTTTTTTATTGATATTTACAGCTTTATAAAATAAATACATTACTAAATAAGAGCAATGAAGATTTTAATAACTTGTAAAGCAAGTACGAATTGGCAGCACTGCAATAGAAGGTGTATATTAAAAGATTCCGAAACCTTTTTTTTTTTCAAAGGCTTATTAAGGCTTAGGTTATGAGAGTAGAATGGGAAGTAAGTGAATGGAAAAACATTTAAGTGTTTTTAACCAAATCAGCAAACTATGATTTATATAGGATTTCGGTTTGGGTACGAGATGAATTGGATAGCTGAGTAGAACCTCAAAGATCAACTCCTAATGTCCAAAAAGATACGATTGCTGTCACCTGAATGGGTCTTTTGTAATCTATCAGAACCATAGAACTTTATTATGAAATGGGATATACATTTTGGTAGTCGTTGGACTGAAGTCGGTGGGGCCGATGATGCAGACTATTAAGGCGTAGCTGGTCCCCTAGGGCGTGTTTGCTCCGACGGTTTGGGAGAATTAGAACTTTTCCATCTTTGCATTATTTGTAAACAATAGTGAATAGTGTAGAACAATAGTACATTGATGTTTTTTTTATCCATTAGTGTCCTGCTGGCAAAACAATCAATGAGGTTCCACAACAAAATAGTTGGAAAGACCAAGAGCGACTGCGTCAGAAATAACAGAATTCTTGGCGAGAGTAAAGTCTGTATGAATCCTGGTATGGCCACATTTGCAGAATGGCAGAAACCCGAAAGACCAAATGGTTTTTGAAGATAGACCGGAGAGGAGAAGACTAGCAAGAGATAGGGACCAGGTGGCTGGATAGACCAGAACTGCAACTCTACGCTTAATGGTGCCTAGAAGATATTTCTAGTAATAATAAAATAAAATAAACCTTTACCACTACAACTTATGAAGGGTCTTGGGAACCCATTTCCCAATACCCATTTCCCATAAGTACTGAACGTACTTAGGTAAGGATGTACTGTTACTAGGCCAACGGTTCAGAAAGGAGGATATTTGGCCTAAATCTCGCTCAACCGCCAGGTTTTTCCCCATTTAAGGGTACCCACTTTGTAGAGACTGGGTGTGCCTATTTCTATATTTCTATAATTATAGTTATACAGATTTAAAATTTAATATAAATAATCTGTGTAGATAAGTGCTGATGTTTTGATTTTTTTTTTCTTTTGGTATGTTTTCTAGACCTGATGATGAATGTTTAACATTCAAAACTATTCTTCAAATAAAAAAAAAATAAAAAAATCATTGGAAGTGGCAAATAAGTCCTTAATCCTAATTGAATTGCGAGGCTTTGCGTGAAAATTTACATTTTTTTTTTTATTCATTTGTTTTTACAATCTTGTTTTTTCGTAGTTAAAAATATCTTCAACAATCGTTTTCCTCTCTAAAATTTATTATTTCACAATAAAAAAACCTGCTGATGTTATTTGTTAAAATATAATAATTAGCAACATAATGCTATTGAAGAATCGAAGCGGTAATAATCAATCCACAGCAGAGACTTAAAACATAAAATCGATTTAATCCAAAAACGAACTTAATTATTTGAGTGAATGAATATGTAAAATCCCAATAATGGAGCCCTTATAAAGTTAGCAATGATGAAATTATCAAATCCAGCTTTACCAAATCTTAACTACATCTTCATAATTCTAGGATGGTGCATAAAAATAAATTTTACGATAATAATTAAAATAATACTCATGAGTGCCAGAAACGAAGTTAGACAAACAGTTATATATGTTTATGGTTAGAAATTAAAATCCAACCAGATGGATCGATGTAATTATTTCTTCCTAGTTGGATGTCTAATTATGCTTTTACGTACGCTTCAAGCATCTAATCAATGCAACTTTAACCACGTTAAAAATTACTGCCATGCGTAAAAATATCATTAAAGAAATAAAGTAAAATACCATACTTCAATACAAGATTTTTATCGATAAACAAATGAAATACAATTAATTGTTAAAATAATCTAATTGTATGTACGTTATTTATGAGAACGGACAAAGCCGCGACGAGGTATGCTAGTAAATAATATAAAATAGAGAATATACATGTATGTGAAATATATGAATAAAAAAATATATATATAAAATTAAATTATAATATTAAATTTAAATAAAAAATAATGAAATAAAACTAAAATAAATTAATTATTAAAAATACAATCATACTCTATTTACAATATACCCTCATCCTAAGGATCTCCCAACCAAACCTGTTCCTCAACTCATAGAGGGACAGGCCGGACATAGAGAGGTCCCATCTCTTCTCTCTCAGCTGCGTTACTGGTGTAAAAAACCCCAGTGGAGGCTGAGTGAAAGCACAGAAGTATTCCATTCTAATGTTGTATTATGTAACTACGGGCCTAATGCGGTGGGGGTCAAACGCTTTATGTTGAGAGCGTTCATCCCTTGCATGGGTGACCACTCACCGCAGGAGTCCACGTTGCCCGGGATCCCAAGCGATTATTCCCTCCCCTTGGCATATAGCACCCATGAGACTAAATAATGCAAGTTAGTGGTACCAGAGGATGAAATAATAACCCACTCCATGTGTTTAAGCACCTACTTTTTAAGAAGTGACCATCACGAAGTTTTCAAATTTGTTTAACAAAGAATAATTTTTTTCGGGCCAACTTTAACTCACCTAGATAAAGTGGAAGGCAAAATAAGTTACGAGAGGTTAGCAGCTACTCCGTAGCGGATCAATCAGTAAACATAACTAAAAAATCCGTGGTATGCTACTAACACGCAACGAGTGATTGATAAAGATTTCAAACCTAGCTCTATATATTTGCGTTTAGAAAAACTCGAGTATTGTACTTTTCTGATATCTTCAACTCAAGTAATAGTATGAATTGCTATTAAATGTTGTTCAGTTTATGTTTCTATTTGTATATTATCCTTTGTTTTAAAGTCAGATCGGCGTTAAAAATTTTAGTGTACTTTTATTGAGTATTTTTATTAGAAAATCAGAAAAAAGGGCTACAATTGTTCGCTTTCCCTCCCTATATTTGTCATACAGCCACTTCTTTTATTGAAATTCTTATGTTGTTAATTTTTTTTGCTATTTCTAAACACACTTAAATTCTTTAGCTCAAGAAAAATCATACAAAACGACCAATAACACCTCCAAAAAAATTAAATTTTAGTATTTTAATAAGAAATAAGAAAAAACGTGCTGTAACTTTTCGCATTCCCTCCCTATATTTGCCATTAAGTCATTTGTTTTATAGAAATTCTTATGTTGTTAAAATTTTAGCTATTGCTAAACACGCTCAAATTCTTTAATACAAAAAAAAAAAAAAAAAAAAAAAAAAAAAAAAAAAAAAAAAAAAAAAAAAAAAAAAAAAAAAAAAAAAAAAAAAAAAAAAAAAAAAAAAAAAAAAAAAAAAAAAAACTC
Source organism: Euschistus heros (assembly GCA_003667255.2). Classification (NCBI taxonomy): domain Eukaryota; kingdom Metazoa; phylum Arthropoda; class Insecta; order Hemiptera; family Pentatomidae; genus Euschistus; species Euschistus heros. The sequence goes on from RCWM02000095.1 coordinate 2,152,417, forward strand.
ATATAAAACGACCAGTAACACCTTTAAGGAAATTAAGTATTTTTATTAGAAAACCAGACAAATGTGCTACAACATTTTGCATTCCCTCCCTATATTTGTAAATCAGTCTAAGTTTAAGCATTACTTATACCTATTTTATCATACAGAGTTAAGCTGAGGTTTACAATTGAATTATTCAATTATTCTTATATCCAATACTTTTAATCCAAAATTGTTCGTAAAATATTCGATGGTTTATCACAAAATTCCATAACGATATTGCTGATTTGGCCCATACTCGTCCTCCTATGATAAACTCCATACCCACTCAAATCCAAGCTGCTTCCCACTCGATTCCCCAATAGGGACCTTCTAATATATACCTTTTATTGAAAGTGATAAGTAGTTACATTATAAACTAATTGTAATGGTATCTCCACTTATTTACTAAATGTATGTACTGTATTCAGTTTTAAATATCAATATATATATATATATATATATATATATATATATATATATATATATAAAAAAAAAGATTGTTCTTAAAACTGTTTAAAATATTTTCCATACAGACCATCTCTAATTCAACAAAAACCAAGACACCTTCATAGATATATATATATATATATATATATATATATATATATATATATATATATTGATCATTAAAATGACATCAGCTACACGTTGTGGTAGATTATATTTTCATTATTCCATTGAAGTATCTTTTAAATGACAAAAAAAAATAAAAGAATAAACTCCTGATATTCTATTTAGATTGCATTAATGCTCATCATCATAACGAAATATATTATCTTGGGTAATACTGCGAACCTTCGATTTCAATCAATAAAAAAATTTTTAACTAGAAAAGTGGCATACAGTTACAGCATTTTACTGCACATCTGATTGAAATTATATTTTTTTATGTATCTGCAACTCATGCCATTTTAATCTAAATGAATTATAATTATTTTATTTTATCTACTGTTCGCTATTTATTAGAAACATATATATGTAATGTTTTACATGTACATCTAGCTATTTCTTTCCAAAAGGCCAGCACTCTGTATATGGGATGAGGTTACATTTATTTCCAACGGGTTCGATTGATAAAGCACATCACCTGCTTGTTTTTGTTTCAGACACCTGGTAAATTGCCTAGGAGCCGATCTATCTCCCACCCCAGTAATCGGATAAAAAGAAAAACTTACGGTTCGTTTGCTATCGTACATTCGTGTCACTAACCCAATATCCACCTTCCTTTTTATTATATAGAGTCAGAAAAAAAACAAGGGCGAAATAACATCTGGAAAAATGACAATGTTCTTTGTCTTTGAACTTTATATCACAATTCTTCTTTTCTTTACTATAGGAATCAATAAATTGTATGGTAACATTTAGACAGTGTTTCATTTATCCCGGCTCAGTACTTCCTTTAGCATCACATTGACCAGAATGACGATAAAGTTCACGATGAAATTGCTAAATATTTATAATGTTTAAGGAGGTTAGCTATTAATAACATTGTTCAGCATATTTCTACTTATGATGTATTTTCCATTAAACTACATGTTTCGGGAAGAATACTTCCCATCTTCAGGTTATACTAAAACAGTACATTTTATATCATCTTACAACTCAATACATAAACTAATTCAAATTAACAATTAAACTATTACTTATTTTGCGGCATGCATCACATTTTCAATATTTAAATTGCTACTATAACCCCTACTGCATTATTGTATATATTAATTTTTTTATTTTATTTTTTTATTTTATCCCAATCCAATTATTTTAAGTATGCTGTTTCTTCTCGAAGATATCTTAAGAAATTTCTTTGTACAGCCATGATTTGTCCTAAGCCTCGTTATTCTCACAATATGATTTTTATCAATATTGGTATCGGTGGTTCAAAATCATGGGGTTAGGCTCACTTAGGGCTGAACTTGGTAATAACATCTTCAATTTAACTACAATTTAACGTGAAAGAATCATTTCCCTATCTTGACTGAGAGAGCTGAGATAAAAATAAAACGTGATTTTCATTTTTTTTTTTTTTTTTTTTTTTTTTTTTTTTTTTTTTTTTTTTTTTTTTTTTTTTTTTTTTTTTTTTTTTTTTTTTTTTTTTTTTTTTTTTTTTACCTACTCAGAAATCTGCATTCAAATCTGTGAGTTACAAGTTAAAACGTCTCCACGTGAGTTCAGGTGAACAAAACTTTGCATTGGTTTTGAAGAATTGAAATATTGGAACAAATAGCCCCTAAGAATAATAAAAAATCATTATGATATGTAACTATTGTCAGGCTACATTCATTTCAGACAAAGGCAATAATAGATATAATAAAAAAAAAATATCAATGAAGAAAAAAGAAACAAATATTAAAGAAAGATTTTCTAACAGAGTATATATATATTTCTGGCACTCGTAAATTGTGTTAAGTGCAAAAATTGTATTTTAGGAAAAACGATTTTTTTTTCTAAAATCATTAACAAATCATTACTGTAATAGGTTTTATTTGGGACTTATTTATGTCTATTAGACCAAAGCAAAGAGAAAAAAAAATTAATCTTTCTGGTGACACACTAGGTTATTTATAGGTAATAAATTGACAAACTAGAAGATGGGAAGTATTCTTCCCGAAACATGTAGTTTAATGGAAAATACGTCATAAGTAGAAATATGCTGAACAATGTTATTAATAGCTAACCTCCTTAAGTTAGCTACCCAATCTGCCGGAGTTCCTCAAGGCAGTATCCTAGGTCCAATCCTCTTCACGGTGTATACAGCTGACATCCCGACTCATCCTACCACTGTCCTCACCACTTACGCCGATAACACCTGTGTGTTATCAGTAAATAATAATCCTTTCATTGCATCCCAATCACTACAATCTCATAATACTAACATTCAAGAATGGTGTCGAAATTGCAGAATAAAAATAAATCCAAACAAATCCCATCAAATAACTTTTACCCTTCGTCGTAAACCTACGACATCCTGCTCTACAGTATCCTTTAATGATATTCCACTAATCCCTGTTGAACAGATCCGCTACCTAGGACTCCACTTGGACAAACGTCTTACTTGGAATCCACATACAAGAATAAAACGACAAGAAACTGCTCGTCGTTACAGACTACTTCAACATTTACTAGACAAACGTTCTAAGCTTCCAATAAATTACAAAAGACTCATTTACATGACTGTGATAAGACCTATTTGGACATACGGAGTTGAGCTTTGGGGCTCCACTAAACCATCCAATTCATCTCGTATCCAATCCTTACAATCCAAAATCCTTCGAAAAATCCTCAATGCTCCTTATTTTGTGACCAATAAACTTATCCATAAAGATCTTAATGTTCCATATGTTGCTGATTTAGCCCAAACCAGATACGCATCCTTCCATAGTAAGCTCCATAACGACTCACATCCACTAGTCTCCCAACTTGCTTCCCACTCCATTCCCGATAATCCTCCGAGGCGTCTGAAAAAAAGATGGCCTAGAGACCTTTTAGTGTAGATATTATTGAAGTGCTAATAGTGAGTAGGTCTTCACAAGTTATTTACATGCCAATGTATTCACTATCAACACATTTACTTAATGTATATTGTTTTGTACAGTTGTAAATATCAATAAGTGAAAAAAAAAAAACAATTATTGGTATCGATTCAAGTGAATTTCTGAAAAATTAAACAAAACTAATGCTAGATAGCTGATTTACCTGTTAGTGGACATTTTATGATATTTATAATGGAATTGTGAGCAGGTGTTGGAGAGGGAGAGCTTTGAGTTAGCTTAAGGTTGAAACATTTTTGATTTTATTGAAGTCATCTTAGTACCTTTTATACGTAATTTTGAAAAATTATAATTTTAATTCAAACAAACCATAATAGAATTTACTGAGAGCACCTGAACGTAAATGTTGCATCCATAACAAAATCCATCAAAGAGTAGGAGAAAATCGAATTCTATATCAAAATTTGATTGAATTAGAAAAATAAAAAGTTGAGGAGCTGCTTCTTGAGTTAGAGGCAAATTTTCGGGTGAGCTAATAAATCTCTTGAAATAGTTATTCCTAGGACGGTATTGATCAAATGTGACGACATAGTTTTCAACATAGTTTTGGAACAGGACAGCAAGGCTTTCGAAGTAGAGCAATGGAGGGCCATTACGGAAGAGTTGTGAATTGATGATGGTTGCCTTGATTTTCCCCGAACACAGGCGCCAATTCCCCACTGCCCGGTGGTTACAGCTGTCAATGTCATGAAGCTTTCCAAGGTCAACAGCTGATCAACATTAGCCCCTGATGGATTTCTTGGCGAATCGCGTGCCATGTTAGAATTAGCTTAACTGCTTTACAACACGCTGCAAGAAGTGAGATTCCCGACAGACATTAAAATACTTTCTAGCTTCTTATTTGTCAATCTTAATTATTATAGATTCTTTCTATTTTTCAGATTTTTTTTTTCTTTTTTCCGATTCCTATTTTACTAAAAAATGTATTATAGAGGTTCCTTGTCGAGTTTACTAAAATATTATCTACTTTACGTAATGAGAATAACAGGAGTTCTGGCTCTATTGAGACAAATATAGAGAGTAGCATACAATTTAAAAAGAATAATTAATAGGGTCTATAAAAAAATGACTGTTTCGTTAAACAATTAATCCTAATAACAGAAAACAATTAACATATAACTCTTTTTAAAACTCTAAAGTAAGCTTGTTTATCGATAATAGGCTTTCTTGATAAAGCAAAAGTTTTTATTTAAACAGCAACTTAAAGGTGTCTTACGAAATTCTGGTTATTTTAAGACGTAATTTTATATATATATATATATATACATCAAGTAAATGTATTTACAACGAAAATAATTAAAACTTCTACCCTAGAAGGTCTCTAGGCCATCTTCGTTTCAGACGCCTCAGAGGGTTATCAGGAATGGAGAGGGAAGCAAGTTGAGAAACTAACGGATTTGAGTGATTATGGAGCGTACTATGAAAGGATAGATATCTAATGTGGGCTAAATCAGCAACATATGGAACATTAAGATCTTCATGGATAAGTTTATTGGTGACAAAGTAAGGAGCATTGAGGATTTTTCAAGGGTTTTGGATTGTGAGGATTGAATACGAGATGAATTGGATGGTTTAGTGGAGCCCCAAATTTCAACTCCGTACGTCCAAATAGGTCTAATCACAGTCATGTATATGAATCTTTTGTAATTAATTGGGAGCTTTGTACGTTTGTCTAGTAAATGTTGAAGTAGTCTGTAACGACGGGCAGTTTCTTGTCATTTTAGTCTTTAAGACGAAATTAAAAAAGATCTTGTTCAGCCGCCGTTAGTAAAATTAACAAATTAAAGTTGTCTCTGTTTAACAAACAGCGCGGCGTTGGTTTAAAAAAAATTTCTAGTGAAGATACGTAATTGAAAAGGAAGAATTCCCAGAGTGACTATAACTCTAGATTGATGAGATTCTTCAGGTAGGATCAAATCCATCCATAAGTTCTCATGATCATGCCATGGATTGTGGAGTGTCTAAAGATACCGTGTATCGACTGATCCCGCACGTGCTTAAACTACAAAATGTTTTAAAATCTTGATGGTAACTTCTTCCACACCCACATTATGCTCCATGAGATTTGTTTTTGTTTGTATCCATGGCCCACTTCTTGAAAGGAAAAAAAAACAAATACATTTTAAGCCAAACCAAAGAGTGGTATCTGCATGAGATCAAGTAGCTGGCTGGAAGATGGGAAATGGCAGTGAATCACAATGGTTTATATTTCTAATATTAATTTTGTTACATTATCACTCAGGCCATGAGTAAATAAGGCCATTCCAAGTACTACATGGCAAATCGTATGATAGATCTCGTGATCGCTGCTTTTTGGAACAGCAAAGAGGATTATAGGGGAAGGGGTGTGAAACTCGGTAGGATCGCATAAGTGGATATGGATAATGAGAAAGATTTTGATGAAATTTTGAAGATTTGGTGATTATGGATTAAGGTCATTATGTAAGGTTTCGTTGGAGACACTCTTAGTCCACATGAAAGGGGCTGTAGTGGTATTAAAAATTGATACTTATCTATTACAACAAATTCTAGATAACTGAGCGATTGTTATACTTATAACTTAGTGATAAATTATTTAACATAAATTATCAATAATAAGTTTAATCTTGAAAAGCTTGATCCACTTTTGCCGCTTCATTAAGTTCATGATTTTGAGAATAATAATTACTATTGTCTAGAATATAAATGAAAAGAAATAAAATAATATAGCATAGAACATAGCTATTAAAACAACATTAGTTGAAATATTAATTACTGAAACACAATTACCCCAGGTAATTAATTATAGGAGAGGAACGGTGAGAATAACCTGCGAGCTCTGCATTCCTCACCGAAGACGCCGGACTGTAAATTAGATCTAGTTTATGAACTAGAAGTAAATGAGGCCTGGAGCGGTTGTAATTTAAATCCTGAGCGTTTTACCTTGGAACGTGTATCTAATGGTCCGAGGGAGGGGGGAATTATTTACTTACCATAAAACTAAGCAATTAGGAAATTACACTATAACAATTCTCTAACTGAGAATAATTAAACTAACAACCATTTACCTTTAGGCATTCCTTTTAAATTAAATATCCCTGTCTAGGATAGAAACAGGATATTCTGTTAGAAAATGTTATAAATACACGAAGTTCTTGTTAAAAAAAAAAAAAAAAATTCTGTCTGGTGAATACGTCTGAGGTACATGTCCTTAAATTTCGAATTTCATTTTTTTTTTTTTTTTTAACTTACATAACCAAATAGACGGAACCCGTTTTAATCTAACACATTTCTGGGAATGCGGGTGGATATCGTCGATTTTGTAATCTCATAAATTGTATTCCAATGAAGTCAAAACTCGATAGGTCGAAAATCATTAAGTGAAAAAACTCGGTAAGTCGAAATAAACCCCATATGCTGATTACGTTCATATGATTTATTACTTTTGTTTCAAGCTGTGACTGAAGATTCTTGCTCTTTTGAGTTTGTCATATTTTAAAATAACTTCAAATTATTAATTTTATTACATCACAATTATTATTGTTGAACGAATAGGTTTTTAACATAACCATGTTTCACCCGTGGACTAGGTCAAAAGTGATGTGTTTTGGAGAACGCGAGGGTGTTACGCGAAGTTCGACACGCTTTGGCTCTATTGGCGTTGTTCGGTTTAAAATTTAGATGATACTTCCCAGAACAGAAATTACTTGGAGAATATTTATGTTTTATAACATTTGTCGCTAGGACTTACCGACAATAGGATGATATATAGAAGATATAAAGGTTGACTGAAAAAATGCACGTTTCAAACCCCCTATTTTTTCCGAAAAATAATAAAGTGCTGCGTCAATTCAAATGATTGGAGCGGAACAGATTAGTAGGGAAAATAAAGATAATAAGGGCATAGACGTTCAGCAGGATTAAGCTATTCAATTGGAAAATTTATCTCCAACAGACAAGTGAATTTATTTATCCAACAGACAAGTATATAATGCCATTTATAAAAAAATGAAATTTAGCAAATATTAAACGGAATATTAGCGAATTCTCAGAGCTCTAAAGTGTTGTTTAAACTGGTTCATTGAAACAGGATCCTATGATAGTTTAATGTTTGTAATGCGGTGTAAGATGATGAATAATTGAAGCTAACTAGGGGAAATGGCGTGAGGGAGCCGGGAATAAGTTTGGACCTCCAACGATTCCATTAAATTAATCGACTTTTAACACTAGAAATAGTTTAATTTGGACCTACGGACTTGAACTGTGGGGAACAGCAAGACAATCGAATATTAAACGTATTCAGCCCTTCCAATCCAAAGTCCTCCGAACAATAGTCAATGCACCTTATTATGTTACCAATAAAACCCTACATAATGACCTAAAAATATCTTTTGTCCTTGATCTCATTTCTTCAAAATTCTCGAAATTTCATCAAAACCTATTCAATCATCCCAATCCTCTGGCTCAATCCCTATCCAGTCATAACCATCCTTATAACTCTCCGAGAAGGTTAAAACGGCAATGGCCCCGAGACCTTTTGTAATGTATAAAGTTATTTTGAAGTTCTGGTAATGACCAGCTTCTCTACTCAAGTCCTGAGTATCTGTGGCCATAGCGCTCCCACTCAGCCTCCACTGGATATTACCAGTGATGCAGCCGAGAGAGCAGCGCTGGGATCTCTACGCGTCCAGCCTTGACTCCCAATAAGTGGGGAATAGGTTCGATTCGGGGTTCCCCGGGCTGAGTGTGTTTGTATTGTATATAAAGTATGAATGAATAATAATTTGTGTATTTTAATTTTAATTCAATTTTGTTTTATTTTTGATTATTGTAAATAATTATTAGTTTTATTTTATGAAGATATTTATTTATTTTATTTTATTTTTTATTATTATTAGTTGTGTGTGTGTGTGTGTGTGTGTGTGCATTTGTAAATACGGTATGAATGAATACATTTATCTCTGTACCTATTGCCCTTTACTGAGGCAGATTGTACACTTATTTCAATAAAATATATTAGAAATAGTTTTGTTATTATGAAACTTACTCAGTTACATTGAAAAGGTCTGTTCCTTGGAACACAGGATCAGCAATAGATAGCAAAAAATAGTTAAACTGCTTTAAATTAAAAATTCCACGTTTTGGTCCAATTTGAAAAAATAAAATTAAAATGTAAATTTATTTTTAAAAGAAAGGAGTAGAGCCAAAATATATATATTATGTTATTTTTAATTATTTTATCTTTTAATTTTTACTAAATATATTTGTAAAATTTTCGTAATACCGAAACAAGCGCTATACAACATTTGTGACTTTGGATGAAGCTTCATAATTAAAACGTTTATTTTTAATCCTAGACGTAAACAGTCTGATTAGACCGTGAAGATTTAAATCTAATGGAGGTTTCTCTCTCCTGCTGATTATACCTATTATGTTATTCATAATAAAACAGTCTAAAATTAAAAAAAAAAATCATTTTAAAGAAATTTTAAAAGACAATTAAATTATTATATATTAAAAGACAAAAATGAAATCATAAAAGCCTCCTCTATAGCACTATTTAAATATTATTTTTTTCTTTTGACCATTAACCCTTTATATGTATATTACATACTATTACTATCTCTATCAACAATATCTATAAAGTGGTGTTTTTTCATGTAGATTAAGAAAACTCGATAACAAAGTATAATTTTGGAAATTATTTAAAAAAACAAATATTAGCTTTTTTCAACATTTGAAACATCGACGAAATCTTCACTTGAGAAAATGAATTCCGGGAAAATAAAAGAGTTTAATTAATTCAGAACATGGAATTTCCTCTGAACATAGCAGAGTGATTTCTAACTGCTTTGAAAAGAAGATACACTAAATGATATTCTTGTGAGATTTACTTAACTTTGGGAATTTTCGAACATGAATTTGATAGCATAGAAATAATATTGAGGACATTTGTAAAAAGCTAAAAACATTTTTTTCTTATAAAAAAAAACCAAAAAAAAAAAACCTTATTTTATTTACTCAGGCGTTTAAATATTTAGAGTTATCTTGAAATAGTAAATGTGAAAATGTTTTACAAACGCGTTCCCGAATGTTAAATATTTTCATTCTGAGGGTCATGTGCAGTTTTGATGTTTATTTCAAGTGTTTATTCCTAGTTTATTTCTTTCTTTCTTTATTTATTTATTTATTATATAGGGTTTATTCCTAGTGGCTTTGAAAAAAAAAAAAAAAAAGTTGAGTTATAATTTTTTTTTTCTCTCATTTCCCAACAGTAAACCTCAATAACGATTAAAGGCTTTTTTTTTTAAAAAATTTATTTATTGAAATTTACAACTGTATTTACAATATGAACATACAATACATCAAGTAAATTTGATGATAATGTTAAAAATGACTCGTCACTTGTTTTTAAAGCAACTACCCATTGGTAGCACTTCTACAGGCTCTATGTAATGAGATACTATATTATAAGGTCTCGAGGCCATCTTCTTTTCAGGCGCCTCGGAGGGTTATCTGGAATGAATTGAGAAGCAAGTTGTGACACTAATGGATTTGAATGGTTGTGGAGTTTGCTATGAAAGGATAGATATCTGGTTTGAGCTAAGTTAGAAACGAAAGGTATATTAACATCTTTGTGGATAAGTTTGTTTGTGACAATGTAAGGAGCATTTAGGATTTTTATAAGGATTTCGGATTGTAAGGATTGGATACGTGATGAATTGGATGGCTTAGTGAAGCCCCAAAGCTCAACTCCGTATGTCCAAATTGGTCTAATTACTGTTATGTATATGAGTCTTTTGTAATTTATTGGAAGGTTTGAACGTTTGTCAAGTAAATGTTAAAGTAGTCGAAAACGACGGACAGTTTCTTGTCGTTTCAGTCTCGATTAAAGGTAAAATAAAATTAAAAAAAAAAAAAAATAGATTTGAAGCGTATTCCTGTTTTTCTTAATACGCAGAAAAGCACAGTATCGTTTATTTAACCAGTTTAAATTTATTTAGATTTTTAAAAAAAGTGATTTTTTTTCATTATCAAATATCTTAAAATCTATGCATTGTAGGAAAAAAAATCTTTAAGTGGAAAATGTGTATTTTTACATGGAAATTATTTCAGTATATGTATAAAAAAAATGTGAAAAATATGTATAGTTAATATAAATATATGTAAAAAGGGACTTTTTTTATATAAATAAAGTCTGAAAACATTTTAATAGTTTGATAAAAAAATAATATTTTTTCATAATTTTAAAGAAGATACAAGCATTCTTCTAATGCTCCCAGTTTTTTCAATTGTTATACGTATATTGCAGAGGAAAATTCCAAAGAGAAAAATGTGTTATTAAAATAGCTTAAGGATATATGTGAAATATATATGAAAACACATATTTTTTTAAATTATAATATTTTGAAATGCTATTTAGAAAAAAAAAAATACTGTGAGAAAAATGCATGTTTTTACAACTAAATTGAGAAAATATTTTTTGATGCATTTTTAATATATTTTTTTTGTAATACAATCTGAACAGTGGTGTAAATAACGTCGATACCGCATGTGTATTTCTCAATTATCTTAAATTCTAATAATTCGATTATATACACGTGTTTTTAATCGACCCATGAGTATTATAAGAGCTATATTTATCTGCAAAATTAGTTCTTGTAGTAAATTATATGCTCTAAGTGTGTCCCTCGACAACAGAGGCGGGCGATCGATAAAAAAAAAACTAGAGTTTTTACTGCATCCGGACTATAAACTAGACCCGAGGGTATAGTGGGTTATATTCTGGAACCGTTCCAGTCTTAATTATTAACTGAATTATAAATACTTAGTATACCGTTAACTATGAATACATTTTATGTTGCTTTCATACATATTATTTTTTAAATATTACACTATATATAATTCAAAGAATAAAACGCTTTTATTATTTTGTTTATTTGCCATAAAAATGAAAATTACAGAGGTCCTCGCTGTATTATATTTATAGAATTTTTTTAAACATCAAATTAAATGAAGAAAAAACTATATTTCTGTAATTCTCCTTCGGGACAATAGCATTGTCACTTTATTTATTTTATATAATCATCGGAGTTCTGAATAATTCTTTTTTATAAGTTACTCCAAAGTCAGTAAGTATTGTTCGGCCAGTTTCGACAATGTTAAAGCTTGAGTTCAACATATTTGTTGAAAACAAATAAATTTTTGAAAATATGAACGCATTTTTAAATTTTTACGACTAGGTTTTAAATAAAAAAATAAAATCGAATTGTTTATACAAGATTTTTATTTTCATTTATATATGTCCACGTAAAAACGTGTATAAAAAAAAAAAAAAAGTAAAACAAAAAAGGTTTGAATAATATTTAAATGTGAAATATATATTTTTTATCAAGCCATTTTTAAGGTTATACATATCATATTTTTATCTACAAATTTACGTTTTTTGAATAGAAAATTTTTCAAATATATTTTACACGTAAATAAGAAATATATATATTACTTATAATGATGAAACATTGGTTTTATGAGGCAGAAAGATTGAATATAAATAGGAAAGGAGAAATGGAGAAAATAAGAAATACTGAAAGAAAAATCATAAGAAAGATATTGCGACCGAATAAGACGGACGAGAGATATAGGCTAAGAAGCAGACAGAAGACTGAAGAAATATCAAATATAATTCATGACAAAGAAGAAAGGTTGAGATTCTTTGGTCACATCAAGAGGATGGACAAACCACGTCTGACTAAACGGATTATGGAATATGCAGAGAAGATCAAGAATATAGGATGGATAACCGAAGTAAAAGAGGATCTTAGGGATGCTCGAATAAAAGAGGGAGAGATATAACAGATAGAGCGCAATTCAGACATAAGGTAGACAAATGGGAAGTCTGTCAGGTAGAAAGGAAACTGGAAACAAGATCCAAAAGGTCGGAGGATAGGAAGAAAGCACACAGCTAGAAAATAAAAGAAATATGGATGATCAAAAAGATTCAAAAGAAGTGAATGCTTTGTGTAGTCTTCAGTGGCTCATTTGTATAAAGTAAGTAAGTAAATATATTTCTTGTGTAGGTACTTTTTCCAAAAAGAAATTTTTTTATAATCAATTCTAATTTGTAACTAAATATACACATTTTCCTTTAGGAGCTTTTTCATAGTTAGATTTCAGCATGATTTATGTAGAAAAAAAATCATTTTTATTTTTTTTATTTTTTATTTTTTTACAAAAATCTAAGTAGTTCATAAGTACACTTAACGACAGTCATTTTCATATGCTACATCTTTTCATTTTACTTCTGGCTTTTTCCCTTTTTCATAGAAAGCCTGCAGCAAGCAGTCATAGAACGGGAGTCTGATCTGGATAGAATGGGGAGGGCGCTCAGTGTAGGTAAGAGCAACGTGATGCATATTGGCCCAGAAGCGGAAAATGCATAGATCAGATACGGAGGAGAGACCTTAGAGATGACTGGGGGATATACCTACCTAGGTACAGTCTTCAACTGGAGTGTAAAGATTGATGGGGTGGTTTCCAACCGGATCAAGAAGGCAAATAATGTCTTCTAAGAGAGGAAGTAGACATGGGCCACATCTCCAGGCTGAGACAAAGAAGTTTAAATGCCAGGATGCTCTGGCTACGGACCGGAATGCATGGTTTACTTGGACCGAAGCACCACGCTAAAAGGTTCAAGGAGGATGAAGAAGAAGAGGAAGAATTATTATAGTATTAATATAATGATTATAATTTATAGTCATAAGAATTATCATTAAAATAATAATAAAAAATTCACTATGACAATAATTTTTTTTAAATTGTTTTATTGAACAAATATTACAAGATGCCTCTTTTTAAAGGGCAATGAATAATATGGATGGCAAAGAATCCATTCATACACTATGTACCATAACATTAAATAAAAACCCTCTAACTATACAAGATATTAATATTTTTTTTTAAATCATTAAATAAATAAAGAAGCAGAGAAAAAAAAATATTATGACAATAATAATAATTAATATAATATTATAATAAATTAATATATTCCTAATCCATTTTTAAATCCACTTTTCAAAAGTTACAAAGGTGTTTTTTTTTTAAAAGTTCTTCAAGAAAATTTAAAACTTTACTACATTTTATATATTAATTTAGTTAATTTACTAATTTTAGCTCGGAGGGAGGGGGGGTAGTTCATTCTTGAAATTTTCAAGAGTTTGCAAAATAAGAGTTGCGCAATTAATGTAGGTCTCTTTTGACAAAACTTTCCTTGAAAACCGGTAAAATAATTACGTAACACCTCTTCTTCTCCTAGAACGTTGGACAGTTTTAATCATAACTGTCGCATAACAGAATAAGCCAAAGCCCATGTTTCGTAACGCTTTGAAAACAAACAAAATCGCCATTCAACTCATTATTTTTTCTTTGACTAACGGGTTCGGCGAATGCGTTGCGATGTCGCAACAGCCTGTGATTTATTCAACTTATTCTCTGTAGTTAAAAGGAACTGGTCAAACTTAAATAAACGCTGTTTTTATCGAATCTCTCGAGAAAACCACGTTTTGTCCTAAAAAAAAGATAGAATAATTTTACAGCCATAACCGTGGCGTTACCAAGTTACATAACTCTTCCCATCCTTTAGCAGACAATATTTCCTAGGCGAGTTACTAAATCATGTCAATACTAAGCCTGTCATGTCAATAGCCTGTCCTATATTTACAATCTCCTGAAATTCAAGTCCTCTGTCCACTCCACCCACAAGAACTCTTTATTCTTGTATTATGACCTTATAATATTTTCCATAGAACAGCATCATTCCAGGATCCTTGCCTGTTTCACCCTCTGGGATTCCCTACCTCCTAAAATCGGACATGCTACTACCCTAGCCTCATTTTTAACTTTCCTATTCCAACGCCAGCTCACAATCCAGTAATACATCTAAGTGGATTATTATTAAGCAATAATTTAAATTTTCAATAATTTACTAAATTCAATTCTAATAAATTGGCTCTATAACGATTTAAACTGGTTATAGCGATAATAAACAAAACAAGAAAGGGATTGTGGGTAGATTTGACTTTGGAAAAATTCTAAGGAATCATAAAAAAAAAAAAAAAAAAAACGAGGAGAATAAATAGTGTAAAAATATGAAGCCCTTAAATACATTATCTTAGGGTACAATTAATGGAAAATTTATTTTTTTATTCCGTTTTATTCAACAATACGTTTACTCATGGAAGGTTATCCGAATGGATGAATCGTTAGAACTTTCCTATGTTACATCGAATGATTGTAACTTTGAACTAAAACTTTTTTTATTTTTTATTATTATATTAATTTATTGAAACTTTAGAAAATATATACATCAAGTAAATGTGTTGTTAACTATTACGATAATATGACAAAAATTGAAAAGAACTACTCATCAGTAGCACTTCAAAAAAAATTCTACACTAGAAGGTCTGTAGGCCGTCTTCTTTTCAGACGCCTCGGAGGATTATCGGGAATGGTGTGGGAAGAAAGTTGAGAAATTAGGGGATTTGAGTGGTTATGGGGCTTACTATGAAAGGATAGATATCTGGTTTGTGCTAAATCAGCAACATATGAAACATAAAGATCTTTATGGATAAGTTTATTGGTCACAAAGTAAGAAAAATTGAGGATTTTTCGAAGGATTTTGAATTGCAAGGATTGGATACGAGATGAATTGAATGGTTTAGTGGATCCCGAAAGCTCAACTCCGTACGTCCTAATAGGTCTAATCACAGTCATGTAAATGAGTATTTTGTAATTAATTGGGAGCTTTGATCGTTTGTCTAAGAAATGTTGAAGTAGTGTGTAACGACGAGCACTTTCTTGTCGTTTTAGTCTTGTATGTGGATTCCAAGTCAGACGTTTGTCCAAGTGGAGTCCTAGGTAGCGGATCTGTTCAAAAGGGATTAGTGGAATATCATTAAATGATACTGTAGGACAGAAAGTCGAACTAAAACTTAGGACAGAAAATGGATGAGGTGTATATTGTAGAGAGGTTTAACTTAGGAAAAATACTAGGAATTATATCCGACAAATAGGAGTAGAATAAATAGTATAAAAGTGTGAAACGTATAAATTATCAGCGTTGTAAATCTATACTAGTTTATCTATCTAAGTAACCTCAACTACAAATGATTACCGTGATCGAAATAGAGAAGTATGAAGAATGAGACCAAGAGCTGGCGTGTTGAGGTGTAGAGATCGATATAGTCGAAGGGTGGAGATGGTAGTCCGGTAATGAGGGGCACGTGATCATTGAATGAGAGAGCCAGATGTAGGAAAATAGCGAGGTTTCTCACAGGAGGGGTGAGATTCAATGGCAGAGGAGTTGAGGAAAGTAGCACGATCCTTGTATGTTTGATTTAATTCTTATGTTTTTAAACAGCAAGAAGTTATTAATAATTATACATAATATTGCTTCAATGAAAAAAAAAAAAAAAAAAAAAGGTAGCAGTTTCATATTTAGACCCCCTTCCAATTAGTCTAGTATCCAACCCTTACAAACCCATATCCTGCTATCAATTGTAGTAAATATATACAGGGTGCTTCAGAGTAAAGCAGCCAAATTGAAAATTTCAACTAAGGACCTCAAAACAAGAACAAAATCTCCTGCAGAGCTATGCCTGCAAACGCCTTGTTTAGAAGATACATTGGAATAGATTACTAACATTGTCTCCTTAACTGTACATAAACTATTGACTTAAGCATTAATATTATTTTGAATTAGAACTAATGGTGTAGAAATTGGAGAATTAAAATAAATCCATGCAAATCCCATAAATCCCTTTGTCAACAACGTACGACTTCCTGTCCTATGCTTTAATAATATCCCTCTGACCTCTGTTTAACAGATCGGCTATCTAGGACTCCGACAGGACAAACGCATAACTTGGAGTCCACATACAAGACTAAAACGACAGGAAACTGCTCGTCGTTTTCGACTTCTTCAATATTTACAAGACAAACGTTCAAACCTTCCGATTTACAACAAAAGACTCATTTCCATGTCAGTTATCAGACCTATTTGGACATAGCGAGTTGAGGTATGGGGCTCAACTAAACCTTATAATTCTTCCCGTGTCCAATCCTTACAATCCAAAATCCTTCGAAAAATCCTCAATGCTCCTTACTTATCCATAAAGATCTTAATGTTCCATATATTTCTGATTTAGCCCAAACCAGATTCCTATTCTTTCATAGTAAGCTCCATAGCCACTTAAATCCCCTAGTTTCTCAACTTGCTTCCCATTCTATTCCCGATAACTCTCCGGGGCATCTAAAAAGAAGATGGCCTAAAAGCTTGTGTAGAAATTTTATTGAAGTGCTACTGATGAATAGTTGTTTTCAAGTTTTGACATATTATTGTAATCATAATCAACACATTTACTAGATGTATATATTTTGTACAGTTGTAAATTTCTATAAATGGATAAAAAAAAAAAAGAAAAGGAATCAGAATTGGGAACTCCCGATAACATTTGTTAGGCTTTTGCTACGTACTCATCATTATGCCTTCCATCAATAAGTCTATGAAAGACCGGTCAATGACCTTAATTCTTTACGAAGAAAAATTATTAAATCTAGTGAAAAAATAACTCATATTCAGTGCCGTTTTGCCACTGCTGCTGTTAAAGAAAGATGCCGAGTTTTAATGCTCAAGAAAATAACTTTAAAAAACATTTAGAATAAATGTTTACATTTAATTAATAAAGTAGCTGGAACAAATAAAATAAGTTTAATTCATTCACAATGCCTAAATAATTCATAACAATGAAAATACTTAAGTGTGAATATCTCCTAAACGAACACCCTGTATATTTTAATGTTTATATACACTAAATACTAATAATCATATTATTTATAGGGTAAAATAAATTATTTTTTAATTTACCGTCATCCTCTACACCGTGTTTAAAGGTAAAATTCCAACTCATTTTAGCACCGACCTTACAACGAATGTGTTTTATCAGTATATAATGATCTCTTCATTGTATCTCAATCGCTCCAAACTAATATCACATATGGTGTCAAGGAATGGAGTTGAGCTTTGTGGCCCCAATAAACCTTCCAATTTTTTCACATCCTATCCTTACAATCTAAAATCCCCTCTCTTTAGCACGTTACAAATAAACTTGCCCTTAACGATCAAAATGTCCCATTCGTTGAAGGATTGGCCTTTATAAGATATTGTTCCATGATAAGCCACATCCCCACTCGAATTCACTAGTCTCTCAACTTGCTTCCCACGCGTTCCCCAATGATCCTCCGAGGTGTCTAACAAGAAGGTCTAAGGATCTTCTAATATAAATTTTTAATTCTACTAATTGGTAGTTTATATACAAATTTTACGCTATTTACATCTCACGTTATCGTGACTCAGGGACACATCGTACCTCCACAAATGAAGTTTGAAGTTGTGCCTTCTGAGTGGGAATGGCAAGGCTTATTAACTCATTGAGTTGTATTATACAGAAATATTGTATGCAATTGTAAATATCAAAAATCACATAAAATATATATATATATATATATATATATATATATATATATATATATATATATATATATATATTTAGACATAAAAATATTATATTACTTATTTATATACGTATATAAGAACAGCGACGCATTATGCTGGCCTTCTATTGGAGTTACAAGTATCGGTAAAAACATTATACAGTCATGAGATAAATATAAACTTCTTTACCATACATTGTATATGTTTAGCTAAAAAAATGGAAAAAATCTTACCATACGTTTGCAAAAAAAAAAAAAAAAGGAAACAGCAATAGGTATTGAGTTTGAATGAAGGGTTCAAGCCTTCTGTAAGTACAAGAGAGGGATATTCCCGTACGCTTCTGAGAAAATAAATCGGAAAAGGGTCCCCACAAAGGATAGGATCCCTTAAAAAAAAAAAAGAAAGAAAGGAATGTACTCACAAAGAATAAGGGATTCAGTAAAAAACATTATTTATACTGGTTTGCACACCAAAGCCCGTGTATATATGTACAATCACACACATGTGTGCGTATATAAATATGTTTATATATTCATTTTTGGAAATTCACACCGCATTTATAATATTTTCTAATTCTTTATTTATTTTTTTTATATTTAGGCAGCGGTCCTTCAATATTTCTTCTTTTTTATAACCAATTATATATAGTTGGTAAGTAGGATGTACTTTTTATTTTTTTTTTAAATTAATTTATAATAGTTAACTTTTACAATTATAATTTTACTAGTTAAACAAAGTAAATATTAATCTTCTTAACGATTAGAAAGATTAATGTTTATCCTAACATAATTATTGAATAAAAATTAAAAATATTATTTTTTATATATTAAAATAAACATATTTTTATGTTATGTAATTTATCAATAGTTATTCCAAAATAGAAATATAATATCTTATGAATTTATTATTTCTACCTGCCGCCTTATATTTTCTTAAGGCAGACATTTGCTACACAATTCATGTGACCTTCAACAATCTTTCTGCACAAAATTGATTATAAAAAGATTAATTATTAATTAATTATTGTGAATTGTGGAAGGTATTAATGGATCTACAATTTGTGAAATTTGAATTATTTTCTAATTTCTGATTTTAACTTGTGAAAAAGCTATCAGTCCAATGACAGTTATAAGAATAGAATTCCATTCCGCTTGGTGGAAAATACTTTTAAGATATTGCTGCCCAACATAGATGGATTCAAATTATTCGCTAGAAGAAGTTATCCCCCTGTCAAAAATAACCGAATATTCATTCAAAAAAAGTCAATAGTGATCTCAGATAAGTTGATGTAGCCTGACATAGGCCACAGCTGGGCGCTTCAAAGGAACGTCACAAAATATTAAGATCCTAATCTTTTTACTTTCAAATAAAAATATTCTGTTTTCCAAATTCCAGTTTACGTAAAATCGTTTATGGAAGTAATCCTATTCAACTATAAAACACAAACTGAACAATGTTATAAATCTTCGGTTTTATAAACAACTTGTAGGATAAGTAGATAGTTGGGGTATGCAGTCATAAAGATACACAGCAATTAAAAAATAAGTTTTTTAATTTCTAATGCCAACGTTTCAACTTGCATTGCAAGACTTCATCAGGGTTTCAGATAGATGTAAACAGAAACTTCGTACCTCATCAATATGAAACAACTTGTATATAGTTAGTGTGATCGTATCTAATTTATATTTTATTCTTTCTATATTTTTGTTTATTTCTTTATACTATAATTTCCTGATTTATTTTATATTATTCCTCCTCACAAAATTCAACATGGAGACCTGACAATGGCTAGTAATGGTGAATGTATCCTCACTCAGCCTCGACTGTTTTTGATTTTTTTAGTTTTGTTTCACAGACGTGTAGCGCAGCTGAGAGAATTTGTAAATAAAGTATGATTCTATATTTAACTTTTAATTTTAGTGAATTTTTATTTTTACGATTATTATTGTTTCAATATCTATATATTTTTTTTATGTAATATATTTTATTGGATTTTTTCACTCTATATGTTATGTAGTTTGAGGTTCTTTATTTATTTTTGTTCACATTATATATTTTGTTTTTGTTTTCATTTATTTCTTATTAAATTAAAGTTTTATGCATATTGAGTGAATGCATCCAAGAAGCCATCCATATCGCTTATTGTCCTCTTTGAGGCTGATTGTAATACTTTCTCTATAAAAAATCAATTTAAAAAATATATATATTATTATTTATCATATCTTTGTATCAATTTTTTTTTAAATTTATTTATTTTGTTTTTGTTGCAGGCCAGCTGCATATAAACATTCTAGCCAAACTACTGTCTTGTAATGACGAATTTTTGAGTTTCTGGACAGTGATTTTTTGTTGTAAACATCTTTAGTTGAGTGGAATGCTAAGACCATCTTTTGCAATAACGCTTGAATAGCTTCTTTCTCCCCTTCATTAGGATGGAAGATTTATCCGAGATACTTAAATTTCTTTCTTTATTATTTTTTATATTTTTAATTTTTTTTCTATTCATTTTTATTGTACATATTGTATGAAAGTATTCATTGTCATCCATACTACTCATTTCCCTTGAGAAAGACAAATTGTAATATTTAATCAAATAAAAAGAAAATTTTAATTATTTCACTTTTACTTACTGTAATGCTCCAAAGGCTACTTTTTTTTCTTTTTTTTTTATGAAATTATTCTAATGGGACTCGATCATAGAAAAGAAAGATTATTATTATATATACATTTATATAATGTTTTATTTATAATTAGAACTATATATACATATTCAATAAGTAAATTTATGGAAATTATTAAAATAACTTGTGAACAACACGTAGATAACCCCTCACTAGTAGCACTTCAATAAACATTCTACATTAGAATGTCTCTCGGTCCTCTTCTTTTCAGACTCCTCGGAAGCTTATCGGATATTGAGTGTGAAACAAGTTGGGAGACTAATGGATTCGGATTTTACTATGAACGGACAGGTATCTGGTTTGGGCCTAGACGTTTGTCTAGTCTAATCTAGTCCAGTCTTTAAACATCCTCTAAAATTTAGTAGCTCAAAACGACAACTGCTTCGCCTATGAGGATTCCAAGTGAGTCGTTTGTCCAGATTGTGTATTCAATATATTTATACAGAATTTATAACATCAATACGCAATAGCATAATAGATAACACCACAAAAAGAAAAATATACAATTCTCTCCAGAGTAATTTGCCACAACATCTTTGTATCCTTTTGAGAGAAAAGCGAAAAGCAAGAGCTAGGTGGCACTGAACCAGATATCCATCAGACAAAAATAACTACAACAAATTGACTAACAAACTACAAACAGAAATAAAAAAATTCAAAATTCAAAATTTATATAAATATACTGAAAACCTTAACACGACTGACAAATCCTTATGGATGGCCACCAAAAAACTCCTGAACTATAAAAATTCACCCTCTTCCTAACTTCTAACTGAATCCAAAACGTGGTCACGATCTGACAATGAAAAATCACAAATTTTCGGTCAGCACCTTTTTAATACCTTTAAACCCCATCCTGATATCCTTAACCCAAATCACCTTTAATGTATTGAAACAGCATTAAATATCCCACTTCAAATGTCCTTTCCTCCTAAAGCATTCCATCCTTCAGAAATATCAAGTATCATCCAAAGATTGACCACAAAGAAAGCCCCTGGACATGACCTTATTACATCCCATATCCTAAAACTCCTTCCTCGGAACCATCCTATTCGTAACATTCATATATAACGCTGTAATTCGAACAACATATTTTCCTGATCCTTGGAAATTATCCATAGTAAAAATGATACCTAAGCCCAAAAAGCTACCGGAACACCCTTCCTCATATCGTCCTATTTCTCTTTTGCCAATTATGGGTAAAATCCTAGAAAAAACTTATCCTAAAACGCTTGTATCCTATCTTAGATTCCAAACGACATAATCCCAGATCACCAGTTTGGATTCCGAACATCACATTCCACAATACAGCAATGTCATCGTGTGGTGGACGTTGTCTCCTCCGCATTGGAGCGCGGAATGTACTGCACGGGAGCCTTTATCGATGTAGAACAAGCATTTGACCGAGTCTGGCACCCAGGGCTGCTTTACAAACTCCGTAAATTCCTACCTTCTACATATTTCCTTATTCTCCGCTCATACCTCAGGATAGAACTTTTAAAGTTAATCATAACTTTTCCTATTCCTCTCTCTTTACCCAATCCGCAGGTGTTCCTCAAGGAAGTATCCCAGGTCCAATCCTCTACACGGTGTATACAGCTGACATCCCGACAAATCCTAGCACCATCCTCACCACGTATGCTGATGACACTTGTGTGTTATCAGTAAACAATGATCCCTTTATTGCCTCCCAGACACTCCAATCCCATATCACAAACCTTCAAGAATGGTGTCGAAAATGGAGAATCAAAATAAATCCCATCAAATAACCTTTACCCTTCGTCGTAAGCCTACGACTTCCTGTCCTACGGTATCCTTTAATGATGTCCCACTAATCCCCGTTGAACAGATCCGCTACCTAGGACTCCACTTGGACAAACGTCTTACTTGAAATCCACATACAAGACTGAAACGACAAGAAACTGCCCGTCGTTTTCGACTACTTCAACATTTACTTGACAAACGTTCAAACCTTCCAATCAATTACAAAAGACTCATATACATAACAGTAATTAGACCAATTTGGACATACGGAGTTGAGCTTTGGGGCTCCACTAAACCATCCAATTCATCTCGTATCCAATCCTTAGAAAAATCCTAAATGCTTCTTACTTCGTCACAAACAAACTTATCCACAAAGATCTTAATATACCTTTCGTTTCTGACTTAACTCAAACCAGATATCTATCCTTTCATAGCAAACTCCACAACCATTCAAATCCATTAGTGTCACAACTTGCTTCTCAATCCATTCCAGATAACCCTCCGAGGCGCCTGAAAAGAAGATGGCCTCGAGACCTTCTAATATAGTATCTCATTACATAGGGCCTGCAGAAGTGCTACCAATGGGTAGTTGCTTTAAAAACAAGTGACGAGTCATTTTTAACATTATCATCAAATTTACTTGATGTATTGTATGTTTATATTGTAAATACAGTTGTAAATTTTAATAAATAAATAAAAAATAAATAAATAAAAAAAGAATTTATAAAATATTTAAAAATTCTATAATTTGGAGCTTTGCTAGAACTTTTATTATTACTAAAGCTAAAAATAAAATAAAAAGGAAAGCAAATCTATACTTAACAATAAATTTAATAATGTTAATTAATTATAAATAATTGCACAGAAGATTGTTAAGTAGCAGTGCCTGTTTGAAGTATGATATTCGCAACCTGCTCGGGAATTACTCGTTAATATAAGATTGTAATAATTATTACTAATGTGAATAACAATATTAACCTATTTAAATATTAGCATTTATTCTATGCGATACAAATATTTGTATGGTCTGATATTTATAAATAGTTATTTCAAAATGTAAAAAGAATATCATATAAATTTATGATTTCTACCTGCCACCTTATCTTTTCAGAAGCGGCAGACTCTCGCTACATAATTCATGTGACCTTCAACAATCCGGCCATAAACAAGATGGAACGTAGCAGCAGACTAAATAATGGGCGAGTATAGTTTTCTTCTCTGCCCATAAACTCTTAAATGGGTTTCCAGGCAATCTTGCTCAATCGATAGGGCCCACTTATGAAGGGTTCGGCCTACATCCAGCTTCGAAACTACATCACCGAGAAGCTTAATCAATTTTAGGAAAAAAGGCAATTATATTTACCTTATTACTTTGAAATAATTAATTTCAATTTTTTTATGATATAAATTATTATTTATAATTTATAGAGTAACTAAAAATGATCATCTAATCATGATCATCATATAATCAGAGAAATCAAACATCAGATTAACATTACTTATAGTTATGCATCATTACTTA
The DNA here is from genome assembly GCA_003667255.2 of Euschistus heros. Taxonomy (NCBI): domain Eukaryota; kingdom Metazoa; phylum Arthropoda; class Insecta; order Hemiptera; family Pentatomidae; genus Euschistus; species Euschistus heros. The sequence continues at coordinate 2,176,480 of RCWM02000095.1, forward strand.
TAATGCCATTACTTTTATCATTACTTTCCAATATTGCATGAATTTCAAATTTAAATACAGTTATACCAGACTAAAACGGCAAGAAACTTTCCGTCGTTACAGACTACTTAAACATTCACAACGTTCAAAGCTCCCAGTAAATTACAAAAGACTCATATAGATGACTGATTTGACGTACTGTTTTGAGCTTTAGGGCTCTACTAAACCACTTAATTCATCTCGTATCCAATCCTTACAATCCAAAATCCTCAATGCTCCTTAATTCGTCACCAATAAACTTATCCATAAAGATCTTAATGTTCCATATGTTGGTGATTTAGCCCAAACCAGATACCAATCTTTTCATAGTAAGCTCCAGAACCACTCAAATCCCCTAGTTTCTCAACTTGCTTCCTATTCCATTCCCGATAATCCTCCGAGGCATCTGAAACGAAGATGGCCTAGAGGCCTTCTAGTGTAAAAAGTTTTGTTGAAGTGCTACTGATGAGTAGTTCTTTTCAAGTTTTTGCATGATATGGTAATCGTTATAAAGTTGTAAAGTTCAATAAATGGATATAAGAAAAAAATAAATACAGTTTTCCTACATACAATAATGATAGTTGAGGTAATGACATTATAACTGATAACGCGAAATCCGTTTAATGGTTTTAATCATTGAATAAACAGGTATACTTAAAACAATCATATCGCACCTTTTGTGGTATGATTGGATAATAAATTTTGAGGATAGATTTTTTTTTTTTTTAACGAAAATCATCTGGTAACTGTGAAATATGTTAACCTTTACACAAACGTGTAATAAAATTCACTCTCCCTATTTCGCATTGTATGATGGAACTCCCCTGCAATACTTAGCAACTCACTCAGCTTGGTTTTTGCAGGTTCGGATTCACATATTGATTTCACTAACACTTTCAAAGGGGTTTCTAAAAAATGGGTAAAGACAGCTGTTTGTTTGGGGCTTATCGTCCTTATGTACTAGGGCAGGAAGGACGGGTTATCCTACAGTACACCAGCCTATTTTAGCCAGAGTGGGAAGGTCAAGATTTATTCGTGGGTTCACCACGAAATGAATTTTAACCCGCCCAGGTGGGATTCGAACCCACGACCTTCTGGTTACGCTGAGACACACGCCCAACTCACTCGGCCATCGAGTCCCGAGATTTATCTGTAATTAGGTGCTTCAGCCGTAAATATCAGCTCTACTTAATTTTCTGACTACGAACACTTATCTTCAACAGTTTGATGTTTGCCATCGCATAGTTTAATCGTGAATTTAACAAAATTAAAAGCAGCACCATCAACTCATTGTCTTCAAATACGAATAATCTTTCTTTTCTTGTTTGTTTGTTGGGGTTTATAGGAATAAAACCCTAGGGTCATCAATGCCTGTGCAGATCTATATATATATATATATATATATATATATATATATATATATATATATATATATATATATATATATATATATATATATATATATATATATATCAATGTTCACATTGAACATTCATCCCCGAAATCACACTGTTTTACAGATCTGCCAGGATCTGACGATTTTTTGAGGCCGAAGTGATGCGAGTTTGCTTTTTTTACACCATCCCAAAAAGTTCCTAACGGGCCAAAAAAAAATTCACACTTAAAAACCAGTGATTTTCAAAAAATGATAAAATTTAAACATTACTCTTATTATATAAATTATTATAATAATTTTATTTAAATAATTTTATTTGCGAGTGCCCGGGGGTTATGGATCACTGAAGAGAGAAGATTTGCCTGGTTCGGATACGATCCCGGTGGCCTAGTTGGATGAGGCGCCACGCTAGAGAGGTGGAAACTCGGGTTCGAATCCCGACCGGGTCAAATCTTTTCTCTTCAAAAATAAAATAATATATTTAATAATATTGATTTATATCAAGAAAAATTACATATATATATATATATATATATATATATATATATATATATATACGTTGATCATAAGAATAACATAATTAATAAGATATATTTACCAAACTACAAATTAAGGAACAGACATCCCATTCAACCGCTTGTCACCCAAATCTCATACTTTTACTGCTTGTAACGTTTACCGCTTGTGACATTTATCTACTACCAACCAGCCAATATATTCTTAGCTTACCTTGTGTAGTGATCAGACGACCTATATTAAACTGATACTGTTATCTGATTTTTTTTTTTTTTTGTATTAATAGCTGGGATAAAAACCGAAACTTCGGCACCGAGTGCATTATTGTTTCCATTCTGAGCGTTTCTCATTAAATTAAACCCTTAGAACACCTAACTCAAGTCCAGATATCCTCTTTCCTTGAGCAACACCTTAATCCTTTTCAGTCCGGGTTTAGGACTGGCTATTCCACAAAATCAGCCCTTGCAAAAATTACTTCAGATATCCACCTTGCCATGGACCAGCACAAAATTACCATTCTCATTCTCCTTGATTTCAGTAAAGCCTTCAACACCATCGATCACAATCTACTCCTATCTAAACTATCCATGTCTTCCTTTTCCAATAGTGCGATTAGATGGATCCAAGCATTTATTTCTGACCGCACTTAGGTAGTCCAAATCCCTAATCTTCCGCCTTCCTCTCCTCTTCCAATCAACTCTGGTGTAGTTCAGGGCTCCTCAATATTTACCGCATCTCTATTTACCAAATAGAGATATCCTCAATATTTACCACCCTCACTATTTAGCGCATACATTAATGACCTTTATCCCCTCATCAGACATTGTTCCTCTCACTTCTACGCCGATGATTCCCAAATTTACCTTTCTTTTTTCCCCAATGAACTACAAACCGCTATCACAAATATCCAAGCAGATCTCGACACGATAGCCTCTTAGGCCTCTGATAATAAATTGAAATTAAACGCAGACAAATCAAAGGCTATTGTGTTGGGTTCTAAAGTCCTGCCCACAATTCCTAACTTTTCCATAGATTCCTATCCCATAAACTTCTATCCGTCCGTTATGAACCTTGGCATTGTCCTAGACCAAACCCTTTCTTGGAAAGACCATATTTCCCTTATTACCCGACGATCAATCTCCTCCCTTCGACTCCTAAACCGATCTCGTAATTTCCTTCCACAGTCAATCCGCCAACTGTTAATTACATCCCTCATATTCCCCCATTTTGATAGTTGGATTTGGAGGTCTCTCGAAATCTCAAGATGCAAGATTAAAGAAGATAATGAACTGCTGTCTGAGATTCGTTCTGAGAATACCACGCCACGAACATATTTCCCACGACTTCACCAAATCAAAATGGTTATTTCCTTCCTTCCGTCGGCAGTACTTTCTTGGTTCGCTCCTTTACAAATCTCTTTCCTCTCAGTCACCTTCCTATATCCTGAAAGCTGTAACATTAAAATCGTCAGTGAGTTACCGCAAAACCAAAGCCCGTTCCTCAGACCTCTACCTAACTCCTTTCAACAAAACATCCTTCAAACGTTCCTTTATATCCAGAGCTTCCAACTTCTGGAATTCCCTCCCTTCCATCATTCGCCATTCCTCCTCTCATAACAGCTTCAAATCCCGACTTTTCATTTACCTGTTAGATTTTCAATCTAATAGTCATATAGATATAGAAAATATTTCTTAAAATGAGATATGAACATTCAGAATATAATATTGATTTTATAGTGTTAGTCTAGTACTATTGCACTGACAAGGGGAGGACACACTCAGTCTCTCACGGATCTTGTTGGCAATTTTTTTGGAGGTTCCTGGGCAAAAAATATTAGACACGTATTTTGCCGTTCCGACCAATGGGCCCTAGAAGCCGAGAAAAAAAATAAAATAGCATTAAACTAATTTATTTTTTATCTCGAGTTTAAAAAATGATATCGACATGATTCTTGCACCAAGATTTTCAGTTTCGATTGCGAATTAAAGGAAAAATACAGTCGCTCCATAGATTTTGGTTTAGGTTAATTAAATTCTAAAAAAATGATTAGTTTTTCAAGCAAATTACCTCTATAGATTTTTTCACACAAAAATTGAGGTCAGATTCTAATTCAGCACCCTCAAAAACATTAAAAAACGGTTATTCAACAAAATCAAAAAATATCATTTTTTTCACCCTCTTCCAGGAAAATGAAATTTTAAAACCGATTATTGGTTACATACCTTTAAATCGTCATTACTTTGTCATGTAATTCACTGGTTGGTATCGCTGGAAAGAGGAGGGTCTCAGCTTTCTTTTGATGTATATAAATGTAAAATTCGATGAACAAAAACCTATTAAAAAAATTGGAAAATCCGAAAAACATTTTGATTTTTAACTTGAGTTTGAAACCAGATAGGATGATGGAACCAAATACATTTCAAGCGTATTACCACCCTATATTTTGTGTAAAAAAATAAAGTTGATACGTTAAACCGTCTAAGCGTAATTCATGTTTTTATCAATTTAAACAAAAGTTGCCTACCATTTATTTGGTCAGGCAAACTTTGAAGCTTACAAACTTTTATTTTTCCATTTGGATGAAATTTCGTATCTAAGGGTTCTCTTGAATGCTGAATTCGAATCCGATATCGGTTCTTGTGAAAAAATTATATTGAATATACTTCACTTGAAAAATTTTAGCTTTTACACTGTAAAATGTGATAGAAAATTCTTTTAGCCCTAAAATTCCATCTCAGCACCCTCAAAACTCAGGAAACGTATGTATATATATATATAGATATCAATTAAAAAAAAAAATATATATATATATATATATATATATATATATATATATATATATATATATATATATATATATATATACTAATTGGGAGAAATAATTTGTTTTCTGTATAAATGTATTTGGTTTTATCATCCTATCTGGTTTCAAACTCAAGTTAAAAATCAAAATGTTTTTCGGATTTTCCAATTTTTTTAATAGGTTTTTGTTCATCGAATTTTACATTTATATACATCAAAAGAAAGCTGAGACCCTCCTCTTTCCAGCGATACCAACCAGTGAATTGCATGACAAAGTAATGACGATTTAAAGGTATGTAACCAATAATCGGTTTTAAAATTTCATTTTCCTGGAAGAGGGTGAAAAAAATATTTTTTGATTTTGTTGAATAACCGTTTCTTAATGTTTTTGAGGGTGCTAAATTAGAATCTGACCTCAATTTTTGTGTGAAAAAATCTATAGAGGTAATTTGCTTGAAAAACTAATCATTTTTTTAGAATTTAATTAACCTAAACCAAAATCTTTGGAGCTACTGTATTTTTCCTTTAATTCGCAATCAAAACTAGTTTTGATTGCGAATTAAAGGAAAAATACAGTAGCTCCAAAGATTTTGGTTTAGGTTAATTAAATTCTAAAAAAATGATTAGTTTTTCAAGCAAATTACCTCTATAGATTTTTTCACACAAAAATTGAGGTCAGATTCTAATTTAGCACCCTCAAAAACATTAAGAAACGGTTATTCAACAAAATCAAAAAATATTTTTTTCACCCTCTTCCAGGAAAATGAAATTTTAAAACCGATTATTGGTTACATACCTTTAAATCGTCATTACTTTGTCATGCAATTCACTGGTTGGTATCGCTGGAAAGAGGAGGGTCTCAGCTTTCTTTTGATGTATATAAATGTAAAATTCGATGAACAAAAACCTATTAAAAAAATTGGAAAATCCGAAAAACATTTTGATTTTTAACTTGAGTTTGAAACCAGATAGGATGATAAAACCAAATACATTTATACAGAAAACAAATTATTTCTCCCAATTAGTATATATATATATATATATATATATATATATATATATATATATATATATATATATATATTTTTTTTTTTTAATTGATATGATATATATATATATACATACGTTTCCTGAGTTTTGAGGGTGCTGAGATGGAATTTTAGGGCTAAAAGAATTTTCTATCACATTTTACAGTGTAAAAGCTAAAATTTTTCAAGTGAAGTATATTCAATATAATTTTTTCACAAGAACCGATATCGGATTCGAATTCAGCATTCAAGAGAACCCTTAGATACGAAATTTCATCCAAATGGAAAAATAAAAGTTTGTAAGCTTCAAAGTTTGCCTGACCAAATAAATGGTAGGCAACTTTTGTTTAAATTGATAAAAACATGAATTACGCTTAGACGGTTTAACGTATCAACTTTATTTTTTTACACAAAATATAGGGTGGTAATACGCTTGAAATGTATTTGGTTCCATCATCCTATCTGGTTTCAAACTCAAGTTAAAAATCAAAATGTTTTTCGGATTTTCCAATTTTTTTAATAGGTTTTTGTTCATCGAATTTTACATTTATATACATCAAAAGAAAGCTGAGACCCTCCTCTTTCCAGCGATACCAACCAGTGAATTACATGACAAAGTAATGACGATTTAAAGGTATGTAACCAATAATCGGTTTTAAAATTTCATTTTCCTGGAAGAGGGTGAAAAAAATGATATTTTTTGATTTTGTTGAATAACCGTTTTTTAATGTTTTTGAGGGTGCTGAATTAGAATCTGACCTCAATTTTTGTGTGAAAAAATCTATAGAGGTAATTTGCTTGAAAAACTAATCATTTTTTTAGAATTTAATTAACCTAAACCAAAATCTATGGAGCGACTGTATTTTTCCTTTAATTCGCAATCGAAACTGAAAATCTTGGTGCAAGAATCATGTCGATATCATTTTTTAAACTCGAGATAAAAAATAAATTAGTTTAATGCTATTTTATTTTTTTTCTCGGCTTCTAGGGCCCATTGGTCGGAACGGCAAAATACGTGTCTAATATTTTTTGACCAGGAACCTCCAAAAAAATTGCCAACAAGATCCGTGAGAGACTGAGTGTGTCCTCCCCTTGTGAATTGGTTTTGGCATAATTTATATTATTTATCAGATAAGACACATTATCTTTCCAGATAATTTATATTTCTCAGCTTTTATTATTGTGTTTCATTCCATTGAGTTTTCGTTTAATTTTCTCTATTTTTGTTTTCGTAACTTATCTTAGATTCTAACCTCAAAATATAATTTGTTTTTTGTGTGATATTTTAAAATATGTAACAATACTTTTATATTGTAATTTGAATTTCGTTTAAATTCCTAATTTAATTTTAATTATATTTTCCTTGCTTTTATCATATTTCTAAATTATATATACGGTATGCTAGGGAGCCATTAATTGTTCATTGTAATTATCCTTAAGGGGCAAAGGCCACAGAATAAAATTTATTTTCATTCATTCTTTCATTCAAATGCAAAAAGAAATCATAAAATATTTATAACACTTCTCTACGGATAGGTAAGAAATTGAAACAAATATAAAAGCAATATGTCGATGTATCTAAAATGTAAGATATGTCATGAAAAATCAGATAATAGTATCTTTAATATAAAGTTTAATATAAGTCGTCTGATCACAACACAAGGTAAGCTAAGAACATATTGGCTGGCTGTTAGTAGATAAATGTCACAAGCGGTAAACGTTACAAGCAGTAAAAGTATGCGATTTGGGTGACAAGCGGTTGAATGGGATGTCTGTTCCTTAATTTGTAGTCTGGTAAATATATCTTATTAATTATTTTATTCAAATATATTTTTTCATAATTATTTGTTTGTAATAATACTGATTGGTTGCCTAAACAAGATAATAAAAATACAAAGTGCTATATCTACATCCAGTGATCGCGGCAAACCATAAAAAAATGGAGAATATCTAATACTGTTTTATCTTAGTGTGGATACCTATATCGTTTAGAATAACCACCTATGTGCCACCATGAGACTTACAGTTAAGGGTTCAAGAGGTTGTAAAAGATTACAACCCTCTCGTAAAGGGTACGGATATTACATTGTCTGTCCTGATCTGGCGGGCACACTTTGATCAATAGGGGATGAGATCAATAGGACCCTACTCACAGCTTAGACGTCCGTCACATCCAACGTCTGCATCCTTCCAAGTCGGTTACAACTTTGGAATGGAGTTCATAGATAGGCGTTACCAATAAATTTTTCAATTTTAAAATTTGGCACTTTGATTGTCAAGTAATATATCAACCTCCTTATACCTTATTTTATGAACACTATCACCTAGACATCCTTGGCTGCAATATCTTAAAAAATCATTCGATTCGTACTTTTGATCATCTTTTTAATATGAAGTGATCTTCATTTTATAAGTTTAAACTTCATGGCTAAGTTTTTTATTATTTTTTTTAATGATTATAACTATATAAATTATATAAATCAAGTGAATGTATGGAAATATGATTACAATAACATGTGAAGAAACTGCCTATTAGTATTACTTCGATAAAATCTATATTAGAAGGTCGTTAGGCCATCTTATTTTCAAACGGCTTGGAGGGTTACCGATATTCAAATGGGAAGCAAGATAAAAAAGACTTGTCGACTGGGTATAATGCTTATCATGGAAGGATAAGCATAGAGATTAGGACAATTATGAATAAGTTTATTAGTGAAATAACAAGGAGCGCTGAGGATTTACGAAGGTTTTTGGATTGTAAGGATTGGATACATGAAGAATTGGAAGGTTTGGTGCACCTCCAAATCGAAACTCCGTATGTTGGAATAAGTCTGAATAGTGTCATGTAAATAAGTACTTTGAACATTTGCCAAGTAAATGTTAGAGTTGTTTAAAAAGCCGGGGCGTGGGTCTCAACGCATTCGTAACCAGAAAGTCATGGGTTAGAATCCCACCTGGGTGTGTTAAAATTTATTTACGAATAAATCTTGACTTTCTCACCCTGGCTATAACAGGTTGGTATCCTGTGGGATAACTCGTCCTTCCTGCCCTAGCTGGAGTACATAAGGACGTTAAACCCTAGAAAACAACAAACAACAAAAGCTAGTAATTTTTTTTCGTTCAAATCTTGTATGTGGATTCCAAATAAGAAGATTGTCCAGATGGAGTCCTAGGTAGCTAATCTGTTCAACGGGGATCAGTGAAATATTATTCAAGAATACTGTGGGACAGAGTTTAGATTATTTGATGTAGTTTGTTTAGATTTATTTCAAATCTCTAATTTAGAAACCATTCTTGAAGGTTAGTTATATAAAATCGGAGTGGTCGATATGCAATGAAGGGATCATTACTTACTGATAGCACGTATCATCAGCGTACTTGGTGAGGACGGTGTAAGGATGGGTTGGGATGTCAGTTGTATACACTGTGTATAGGAGAGGACCTAAGATTAGAAATAACTAATTTAATTGATTGGAATGGCCTAGCAATGGGAATGACATTTTTTTCGTAGGATTTTGGATTACTAAATCAACGCTTTAGAGGCCTAAATATTATCTTCTGAATATCCAACTAAACTTCGCATAAAATAAAAATATTATTTTTATAAAAATGTTAATAATCGCGTAGTTTTCGACATTCATTTAATATTTAATCTATCAACTTCTTAAACACAAAATATTTTTTGTTTTTGTCACTCTCTGAAGAGGTCCTCTGAAAGGCGGGATAAAATATAAAAAGTAAAAATAGAACCCTTCTTGAGAAAAAAGCCCGAAGGAAAAGAAACAACGGCAGCCCTGGGAAGAAGCTTAAATACAAAAAAATTTATTACTTCATTTAATTTAATATAATCTAAAAATCTCTTGGTCATAACAGTTTGTGATTTATTACTATTTTAGAATAGGCATTTGTTTTATTTATTTTCTTTCTTTATTGCATTTTTTATTTTTATAACTTAAATAACAATTTTATTGTTTTGTTTTTTTATATTGCAATCAGATTCAAGAGAGATAAGTGTAAATAAAAAAAAACTGTGTCCTTTCAAACCCTCATTACAAAAAAATACATTATTTAAAATTATAATAACACCACATTTGGGTATGGGCATAAATAGTAAAGTGGATTTATTTTAAGTTTAAATAATCCCTGAACAAACTTCAGCGTCAAGGGAAACCCCTGATGCTGCTAAACAAAACTTCAAAATAATACTCCCATTATCAAACGCCTACTTGCGAAATTGCAGGCATCAGTTACCGAAGAGTAAGCGTAGGAGTGGGAATGAGTTGATGATCTGGAATGGTGATCATTCATAGCCAGGCATTGGATGAAGATTCTCCAGGAATTCCTCATTACGTCAGGGATAATTGTCACTTTTACGACACAATATGGCGTCCCCGTTTGGCTAAAGCACTGCAATGAACAATTTGCATAGTACCTTAGATGCGTACATTACATACTACTTAAAATGGGATCCTACAATCTATACAGGAATTTATAACACATTGGACCTAACTCCGAAGGAATTATTAATACCAAGCAACAAGAAGAGGTCTGGTATTAATAAATTCATTATACCTCTCAGGTGTGAGGAACAAACCAATTTTGATATTCCTAATCATTGAAGACAACTGATAATATAGACAGAAATACTGATCCATAAAGATACAAGATAATAAAGATTCAAAAGTACCAAATCGGTTTGCTTGTATACTAATTAGATAACACAGTTCTGCATCAAAATACTCCTTCAACAAAAGTGTAGTTTTATTATGTTTTGAAGTGTGCTGAACAAGAATACGAAGTCAGAAAGTCTCTATCAGGCACCATTTTTAGTCAACTTTGTGTTTTACGTCAAAAAATGAGGTGTTTTTCGATATTTCAAGAATTTTTTTATTACTGAAAGCCTTATCAAAAAATCAAAAACCTATTTCATTTTGAAACTTACTGGGGGGAGCTCTTAAGGTCGTTTTTTTTCAGTTCTTCAGGCTAACTTGCGGTAAGTCGCACTTTTCCGCGAAAACACGTTTTTCGGTACTCATTTGGCTATAAATTCGAAACTATTAGTCCGATATAAAATTTGTTTCTTTCATCTGAAAGCTGTTTAAATTAACTTTCAGGCCCTATATATATGAAGTTTTGTTCAAGTCAAAGTAAAACATCCATGCCAGATAGCCCCGTACTATTGTGAAATCCTTATTTTTATCGGCTTATAAATCCAAAAATATTTGTCCTATCCCGAATTTCTTTTTTGTATCTCAAAGCTGGTTAAATTAGTTATTAGATCCTGTACGTTAAATTTTGGTTAAATTCCGTGAAACAACCACTAAGCATTGATCTCCTTAATCATTGATCCCAGCTAAAAAATGTATAGAACCTTTTTTGTAAAGAATTGTATGTAAATTGATTTATTAAGTAATTATTTTTATAACTAGAGGCATGAGTCTTCGATTTATTAACGAAATCAGAAAAAAACGACTTTTAGAGAGCCCTTCACCCTTGCCTGCACTCTTTACAGTAAATAAGGATGTTAAACCCTAACAAATAATTGTGAACATTGTATGCTTAAAATATGTGATAAGTTGTGAAATAGGTTGTGTGAAATAGGAAGGTAAGTATCTAAGTATCGGGGACACGAACTGAGTATAACAATAATAAGTAGAAATAAGTAGAAACTTACATGTCCGGTAAATTCATAGAAATTCCCATAAAATTGTAGTTAATTCATTTTTTGTTTTAGTTTAAGACGGTGGCTGTAAAAATTCTTTTGTACTGCAACAGATCGATATGCTTATTTATTCAGAGAACCACTGACCCAACCGAACGAGAAAACACTTAAGGGAAACGGTTGTTTCTCAAAACCGCTCATGAAGTATCAATAAATAAATAATTGAATAACTCACTTTCTGTATAGCATATGAAATTCAAATATCAGCCAAATTTCCTCCTCTAAAGGTACACATGATTCTACAGAAGGATCAACACAATTAAGATTGATGGATTTATTGCCACTCCTAATGGAATTGTTTTTATTTGAAAACTGGTCTCGAATGTTAAACATTCCTCTTCAGTTCCAAGGAGGAAAAAAAAAACAGTTTGCTCTTGGTTTTGATATCTTTCATAAATCCTTTTTATTTTGCTTCCTTAGAACGGATGATGATCAAAATTCGAAAATATTTTTCAAATAAAAATAATTCATCAATCCTTATTCTCCTCCTTTCACTACGGAAAGGAGAAGTTTCAGGAGATTTTTCTCCCCATAAGTTTTTGAGATACTACTCTACGACATTTAATTATTAACGATAAAAGTATAGTTGACTGCTATTATGAATGGAGAAGAAGATGATCAGGGATGCAGTCAAAGAGAAACACCACGTTAAAAGAAATACTTTAATACGTGCTAACGTTTCGTTAATACGTGAGTCGTCATTCTTCTCCTCACAAGTGTGATTCGGTAGTCCTGAAGAAGACCTACAACGCAGGTCGAAACGTTGGCACGTATAAAAGTATTTCTTCTGACGTGGTGTTCCTCTTTGACTGCATCCCTGATCATCTCCATTAATTATTAACTAAACGTGTAAAATCAAAATTCCCCAATTTTTTTTTCAACTGACAATGGAAGGACACTCAGTCTCACACGGATCTTGTTGGTAATTCTTTGGAGGTTTCTGGTCAAAAAATATTAGACACGTATTATGCCGTTCCGACTAATGGGTAATAGAGGCCGAAAAAAAAAGTGAAATAGCATTAACCTTATTATTTTATATCTCGAGTTTAAAAAATAATATTGACAGGATTCTTACACTGAAATGTTTTAATTTTGAGTACAGATTAAAGAATATATACACTCGCTTCCTAGATTTGGTTTTAGGTTAGTTGAATTCTAAAAATAATGGTTAGATCTTTAAGCAAACTACCTCTATTGATTTTTTTACACAACAACGTCAGATTCTAATTTAGCAATCTAAAGAACCCTCAAATACGGTTTTCATCAAAATAGAAAAATAAAGGAGATTTAAAGAAGAGTAACCAATAATCTAAGAAGATCTAATAATTTTTTTAGAATTTGTTTAACTTAAACCAAAATATATGAAGCGGTGTACTTACCCCTTGTAAGTGATATTTTTAGTATCGCGAAATATGTTTCGTTAATTTTCAACTAGTTTTGCATCATCAATCAAATTAGGCTAATTACAGAGAGCCCGACACCCTCTGATGCAAAAACACTTCATGGAATCATTGCGCTGATAAAATTAACACCAATTAGCTATTCCCTCTGTGGCCATCACTGATTACAACTGGAAAATATACTGTCCTTGATTGCTAATTTTCAAAACAAATTCACCAAATTATCACTCGCCTCTGCTGAGACGTTAATTTAATTGCTCCGAACTAATTTAACTAGTCGCCCTTTCCATTTGGCATTAATTTTTATCTGAAATTGAAAAGTAAATGAGATTTTTAATTACCAGTTAATTAAATATCGGTTATTATGAAATATATAAAAAGCCAACGGGTAGGATGATTTTATTTGAAAATTATTTCATCGAATCCGTAATGGAAAATACCGGGAAGTATCGTCTCTGGGAATCATCAATTTATTACAAAAAATTTAATTGATCCCATCGAAATGTGGATTTCAATGGTAATGAATAACCGTCAAATTATTCACCAGAATCCAATGGATTAACATCAATTTACCATTATTGAAATTATTCAGAACAGCTTTAAAATAATCGTATTATCTACCGTTTGCAATTAAAGCCATTCGTGGAAGGAGTTGCTAAGCATTTATAGGCAGCGTTCGGCATTAGGCAGCGTTCGGAACTTTTCCGGACATTAATATTTTATTAATAAAAATGTTACTATTTTATTGTTCTTCTATTCTTCTCTTATCTTATTTCTATGCTATTTTTTGTTCTCTTCCTTTCCTACAGTATCCTTTAATAATATTGCACTTATCCCCGTTAAACGGATCCGATACTTAGGACTACATCTGAACAAACGACTACCTTGGAATCCACATATGGGACTTAAAAAGACTTGAAATTGCTCGTCTTTTCCGACAACTCAAAGCTTCAATTAAATTACAAAAGACTTATTTACATGACAGTTATTATAAGAATTCGTACATACGAAATTGAGCTTTGGAAGCCACTACTAAACCATCTAATCCTTCTCGTATACGATCCTTACAAACCAAAATCCTCCATAACGCTCCTTAGTATGTCACAAACAAACTTATCCATAAAGATGTTAATGTTTCATATATTGCAGATTTGGCCCGAGTCAGATACCTATACTTTCATAATAACTACATACTCGTACCTATCAGTTTCGCTACTTGCTCTGCACTCAATTCCCGATAATCTGAATTGCCTAATAAGAAGATGTCCAAGTTACTTTTTAATTTAGAACTTTTATTATAGTGCTACTAGTGAATATTTCTTGACATATTATTCATGTTATTATAATAATTTTTCTCAAATTTACTTGTTGTCAAAATTACAGTTGTTAATCTCAATATATAAGTAAAAAATGTAGTGGACTTATACCGGAACATGAATACTTAATATGAATTGTAAATTGTAAAAATGTAAATAAAGTATTATTATCTCTCTCTAAGTAAAAAAAAAAAAAAATAAATCCAAAATAATTGAGTTAACACCTTATTGCCATTTTCGAAATTCATCCTTCTGAGTTGGCCCATCTTTTAATGTGCAATCTAAATAAATTCGGCCTATGTATAGACATTTTGGGGTACTACAACGATAACTGCAAGTAAAAAAATGTGACTAAACAGAAAAAATTATTTCAGAAAAAAAAAAACTGAGTTAACACCTTCTGCTACCAATAGTTTCAATTATCTCTGTTCTAAACAATCTATTAGGCAATAAGTAATCATTCAAAATAACTCCTATATATACCAACAGTTATCATTTTTCTATTTTGAGTAAAATCATAGAATGTTTATTCACAACTAACTTATATTACAATTGATAAATAAATAATAATTCTACTTGAAGAAATAAATTGTTATAATAACTCAGTTGTATATCCAAATGGGAACGAACACAAGGCAGCGAGGCGATGTTCATGTGTGAAACTGTCAGCTTTCCTTATCAAGATGGTAACATGAAACTAATTATTTTTTTTATGTTCCAATCAAAGAGGAAATAGTATTGAAAAATCATAAACAATAAACTTTATTGATTATCAAAAGCCTATCCAAAAATGTAAAAATAAGGCCTTACAATACAGTAGTGGAGCCAGTGAATGTCTAGAATTAAACTATAATTTGGATAAATTAGAAATACTAGAAAGGCGAATCATGAGGAAAATATTAGGTCCACACAGTAGAAGGTTGGGAGTTACGAAGTAATGCTGAAATATATCAAAATGCAGAAAATATATCATATGTAATGAGAAAAAGAAGGTTGATGTTTTTTGGACATTTATATCGAATGTCTGATTGTAGATTGACAAGTAAGATTTTCAGATAATTGTGATGTAAGAAATCAACAACAAAGCTGGGTAAATGAAGTAAAAATAGATTTAGAAAAAAACAATATATAATAGAGAAAACTTTAGGCAAAAAATATTGACAATGGAGGGATTCCAAGGTAGGAAAGTGAAAAGGACTGGTACAAATTGGTCTGAGGACAGAATGAGGAAACATGGTGAACAGATAAAAGCATAATGGAAGAAGAGAAAAGAACAAGGAGAAAGAATTGAAAATAGCACGTGGTCCTCTGCTGGTCCAATCGAAAAATAAAATAAAAATAACTTTACTAAGAATTAATTAATAATTACATCATCTCTGGACCTTTTTTTTATTTTTAGGTCTACAGAATAATTCTTAAAAATTTAAGAACTAAAAATAAAACTGTTCAAATTTATTTTCTGGCTAATTGAAGTACCTAGTAAAAAAAATTAAAATTAATCTGAATAAAGGTTTTTCAAAAGTTACAGTTCCAAGTGCGATTATGATGTTAATTTTTTATAGTTTCTTGACTATCTTAAATATTAACAATAAAAACTTACATTCAACTATAAGACATTAAAGAATCTGTATAAAGAAACCTGTTCTGTAAATTACAAAGTCGAATGCAAATTTCCTTGACATTTTAAGTTCGTTTTAAACAACAGTTTCCCTGCCCCAAAGTCTTTTAATGACATTGAACTGATCCCTTATGAAATAATCCACAAGACTAAAAAAAAAGAAACTGCTCTTTATTTTTGTCTTATTCCGAATATACAAAGTAAACAGTTCAAAGCTTCCAATAAAGTACAAAAGACTTATCTAAATAATAATACTTATTCGAATATACAGAGTTAAGGTTATTATTAAATCGTTACAATATATAATCTTTTAAAACAAATATAATCCTTGGTATATCACAAATTAAGTTTTCCATAATTATCTTAATGACTTCAAAAGTCAATTTTCAGATAAAAGTGAAGGTATATGTTTAAACTCTTCTGTTTCTGGCTATCAAAGTTGTAGACATCACAAGTAAAATATTTTTGAATATATAAGTTGATTTTTTTTTGTGTTTTATTCCCCCCTCTTAAACTGACCCCAGAACTCCACTTGGACAAAATTCTTAAAATGGAAATCGGATAAAAATTGAGCCGACAGTCAATTGCTCGTTGTTTTTTAATTCGTCAACAATTAGTATAAAACGCTTTCAAGAATAACCATTGATATTTGGGGTTCCTGTAACCACTTCTATTCATCTCCAATCCTTACAATCTATACTCTTTCGAAACAATATCAATGCTCCTCACTATGTTACAAATAAATTATCAATAATGATTTCCATATTTCAAATGTAGCTGATTTCGCCTGAACCAGATACCAATTTTTTCATAGTACACTTCATTACAACTCAAACCCACTGCTCTCTGAAATCGCAGACCATTCGACTCCCTATAAACCTTCGTGGCATATAAAAATAAAATGTCTCAAGACCTAATCTAACCGATGGGTTTGGAAAAGTTATTAAATTTGAAATCCTTATACGATTAATAATTGGAATATAATTATTTTTCATCTAAAACAATTCTACTGACAGAGTATTAAAATTTCAAATGAGATTCATTTGGAAATAATTGTTACTGTTTTCTTATTAATATGTTTATAATAAATATGTTTACTCATTAAATTTATGAATTAACTAGTCATTTTTAAAACTTGGTTCGGAGCATCCGGCTTTGTACTAAAGTGGATAACGTTTATCAAAATTAATTATTCAATCTCTTGACATCCCACTAACAATTTTTATCTGCCACTAAAACTATATTTGTTGAAATGAAATATGTATTTTTTTTTAAATAAAATAATATAACACCGGTTTTAATAAAATTCCCAATAAATGGAAATACGCCCGCCCGAAGGTTTTCTTTTTTTCTATAAAAACATATTCCATGGGAAACTGTTTTTATAAAACCTTACTTCTGCCAACAGAATCGATATAGCCGACAGCCACTAGGAATTTCGATAACTTAGAGGGGTAGATATTTGGCGGTTTTAATTTGCCTCTAGCTATTTATACTCTATGATTTTAAATAATATTAAAAAGTAGATTTATTTTTATTATTTTGAAATAAATTACCTATATTTTGAAAAATAAAGATTAGCAATTACCAAGATTAAAAATTTATTGTTTTTTATTTTTTGCTTACCTATTTATTAAAATTTATATAAAAAAAAAACAAAAAAACATATGTAATGGAAAAAATCATTATGACAAGTCAATTTCTTATGAAACAATTATTCGTCGAGAATAAAATGAGAATGTTTCTGATTAGGGCTAAATCACCAACATATGGTACATTAAGATCTTTATGGATAAGTTTGTTTGTATTAAAGTAGGGAGCATTGAGGATTTTTAGAAGGATTGCATACGAGATGAATTGGATGGTTTAGTGATTCCCAAGAGCAAATGCCAATTGCCTAATAAATGAAGTAGTTGAAAACGACGAGCAGTTTTTTGTCGCTTAATTATTGTGTGTTGATTCCAAGTTGAACTTGTGTCCAGTTGGAGTCCTAGTTAGGTGATCTGAAGGGGGATCAGTGGTGTGCTACGAAAGGATACGGTAGGACAATAAGTTATGTTTTCGACGAAGGGTGAAGATTATTTAATAGGGAATTAATTGATTCTCCAATTTTGGGATTATTTTTGAAAGTGTGTGATATTGGAGTTTTTGGGATGCTATGAAGGGATCACAATTTACTGATAACACATGTGGGTCATCAGCGTACCTAAACGCTTCAATTAAAGTTTTATATTAGGAGTTATCTAGGTTCTTTTCAGAAACCTGGGTTATCGGGAATTAGATGTAAGTCGAAAGACTTGTAGATATGAGTGGATATGGAATAGGTAAAAAAAAGATAAATATTTGGTGTGGACCAAATCAACAACAATTCCCTAGTAGAGTGTGGTAATTGTCCACACTTTGGAAAATATTTTTTTTTGTTCATCACCTTTTTTTTCTGAAAATCCCCAGTTACAATCCACACGTAAACCAAAACAAAATATGTTTAAACTTTTAGTGGGTGTTACGTCAGTTAAAGCTATTTCCATTAGCTAACGGCCTCACCCTCACATATTAGCCATCGAACATAGACCGCTAATGTGGACGATGATATTTATTTGTATCAGTAAAACGGAGGTCTTATTTAAATAAAAATTGTAAATAACATATAAATTTGATTACATTTTTTTCACTTCAAACTGATTTTAAAACCTCCCTAATTCTTATTTGGATACCGCATTTCCTTACAAAAAACAGAAAATCTCCACACCTGGCAACCACTGACAGAATAAAAGCTTGCATACTTTAACAGAAAATAAGAAATTACTATGAGAAAAATAATTAAGTAAGTAGAAACACATAAATAAATACAATCACAAAAATAAGTGAAATATATCACAAGTATGAAGAATTTTTTTTTTTTTTTTTTTTTTTTTTGGAATCAGGTATAAAAATCCTAGCTAATCCGTGAGAAAATTAAAATCTGGCACGAGGAAAGCTCATAATAAACGATTCATCCTAATTAAACATAGAAGGTGGTGGAGAATAATAAACGAGAGGTAATGAGTGAAATGGAAAAAAATAAAACAGAATGAGAAGGGGGTTGAAAAACTAATCTTTTAACACTCCTTCTCTTCTCGTCGAGCAAATATTCAAGCAGTTTTTTTTAATAGTGAATTAACACGAATTTATACGGATGGTTGCATACTGCTTTACATTGTGTATCTTTAAGGAAATAATGTAGTTTTTTATAAGAATTTATTTTTTATTTCTCATTTATTTAAAGAATTAATTTTGTTAAGCAAATTTTTTGCGATGGTTTTCTAAACGAAGTATGAACTTGATAAAATTTAAAAAAAAAACTTATCTAAAATTAAATTAAAATAAACTTTATTCTGGAGCCATTGATCCTTGAAAATATTTATAACGAACAATTTTAAAGTGGACTAGCAGCTTGCGAGTTCTAATTTCGGGTCGCTTCAAATGAAATATCTTATTTAACAGGAAAGGATGTTTTGTATAACAACTTCATGAAATCAAAACAATTTTATTCTAATAATAACCCCCATTTTCTATACATTTCTCAATCGTGTTATTAGCTTCTCAGTCTCATAACTGTAAAAGTTGAGCTTAACTAAAGAAATAAAGACAGAAAAAGCCTTTTTGACTTGAGAATAATTTTCAAAAATTTTACCAATTAGGAAGTTCGAATTTCTGAAAGGATGGAAATCAGTTGGATATAAATCTAGCCAAGAGGGTAGGTGTGCAAGGACTTGCACAGCTTGTTTAGTTTATAGGTCTCTTCCGATTAACTAAATCCAATTATATTATGTTAAGTTATTGATGCATTTTGTCAATACAACTGCAGTACGAAGTGTGGATTTGATTATTTTATCTATGGGTAAATAAGAGAAATGAATTATTCCTGCCATTGTCCACACAGAACAACAGTTTTTTGTGTACGAATTCGGTTTATGTATATGTCATGTGATGTGTAACAACGCCCTTCTCTGAACGCCATGGTAATGTTTCTTGAAGCTTGGGCTGCGGATTATCATTGCTTCAAATCATTAAAAACGTTATTCTATAATCGCGTGTTACCATAGCCTCATTTAATGGTATACCAAACAATGTACCTGAACATCAATTTAACTGATAAAAAATATTATTAAAATAAAATTAAATAAAGAGAATTAATAATGGTTCATTATAATCTGTGAACATTAACGTAGTAAACAATAGGGGTCCACTTATCCCACTTCAAATTTCTTATGAAACTACCCAATGAATCAACATTTAGCAAATATTTAAATGAAAAATAATAAGATATTAATTTTTTTTTTTTCATTTATTAATATTTACAACTGTACAAAAACATATGCATCAAGTAAATGTGTTGATAGTGAATACAATGGCATGTAAATAACTTGTGAAGAACTACTCAATAGTAGCACTTCAATAAAAATCTACACTAAAAGGTCTCTAGGCCATCTTCTTTTCAGACGCCTCGGAGGATAATCGGGAATGGAAGAGGAAGCGAGTTGGGAGACTAGTGGATTGGAGTGGTTATGGAGCTTACTATGGAAGGATAGGTATCTGGTTTGGGCTAAATCAGCAACATATGGGACATTAAGGACTTATGGATAAGTTTATTGGTCACAAAGTAAGGAGCATTGAGGATTTTTCGAAGGATTTTGGACTGCAAGGATTGGATACGAGATGAATTGGATGGTTTAGTGGATCCCAAAAGCTCAACTCCGTACGTCTTAATAGGTCTAATCACAGTCATGTAAATGAGTCTTTTGTAATTAATTGGGAGCTTTGATCGTTTGTCTAAGAAATGTTGAAGTAGTCTGTAACGACGAGCAGTTTCTTGTCGTTTTAGTCTTGTATGTGGATTCCAAGTAAGACGTTTGTCCAAGTGGAGTCCTAGGTAGCGGATCTGTTCAAAAGGGATTAGTGGAATATCATTAATATTTAAATTTAAAATTAAATAAAGAGAAAAAACAAAGGATTGCCATTAACAAAAGGAAATAAAAATAAAATAAACAGCAATCGTTTATTTAAAAAAAAATCTTAGTGCAATGGTGAATGATAATAATGACATGAACATTAATTTTCCATTCCATTAGACTGGGTTTTTAATAGTTAAAGGAAGATGCGGAATTTCTTGTTTGTTGGGGCTTAATATCCCAGTGTATTTCAACTAGATCGGACGGGTTATCTACAGGTTACCAACGTATTCTAACCAGAGATAGGAAGTCTTAGATTAATTTCACGGGATCACCATAAAATAACTATCAAGCGACCCAGGTGGGAATAAAACTCGCGACCCTTACAGGGCGCTTTGAGACCCAGATCCCGCACTCGACTGTCATCCCCCCAGAGGTGGAATTTAAAAAAAGTTAAGGGTGAAGAACAATTTCGTATTTTATGGAACGGCCATTAGAAATTGAACGAGATTTTCTTAAATATCACCATAGATTCAATAATTGGTATCAATTCACTAAAAAAAAGAAAAGATTTTTAAGATTATTTCAGCTATTTTAGTCAGTTACTAAAACATAAAAAAACATTTAAATAGTACTTTCAAAGAGCTGGGAATAAGTATCCTAAAAGGCGAATTGGAGGAATTTCGTTTTATGATACCAGTGATTGTATGCATTCCTTCTACGACTTCCGACACTAGTGACACGGTTGAGTGAGCAGCACTGGAATCACCAAAAATTTTGCTTGCCACTTATAAATATAGTAAAAGGGCTGTTCGAAAGTTCCAAAAGATTTTTTGTATTTATTTTATATAATATGGATTTTACCTTGTTTTTATTCTCTGATTGTGGAGGCGCGGTAGCTCAGTGGTTAGGGCGCTTGACTATCATGCTTCTGGGCCCGAGTTCGAGTCCGACTGACGGCAGAGAATCTATATTCTGTCATTTCAGCCGTGGATCGAATTCGAGGTCGAGAGAGCCTCGTTGGGGGGGAAACCTAGCGTGAATTCTGGCCTAATCACCTCCTTTCACAACCGTTGGCACCGAAACAGTACAATCTTACCTAAGTACTGAGCCCAAGACCCTCCATGGGTTGTAAGTGGTACAGGTTTTTTTTTTTTTTTTTTTTTTTTTTTTTTTTTTTTTTTTTTTTTTTTTTTTTTTTTTTTTTTTTTTTTTTCTTAAATTTAGGTTTGTTTTGTATTTTTGTTCATTTACTTTCTTGCACTTACCATAATAATGTTGTATTGTTTAAACATTTTCCGATTCTTCCCGTTTCTAATCCCTTACAAATTACCTTAAAATCCTCCTTATGTCACAAATAAACTTATCGATATTCAATTATATGTCCCGTATATTGCTGATTCGGCCCAAGAAGTACATATCCTTTCATGACAAGCAACAAACCCAATCGAATCCACTAGCCTTCCAACTTGCTTCTCACTATGTTCCCGTTAACCCTCCAAGGCGTCTACAAATATGGTCAATGAATTTTACTGTGTATATGATATGATGTAGTGAATATGAATAAATATAAAAAAAAAAAATGTTAAATACATAGATTATGTTCCCTATTCCTCATTGATCGTAAACATTTTGTAAAGTTTCTTTATACCAAAAAACTCGATAGATGTCAGACGATCTTAGCATTCTCTCAATTTTTCCTTAATTCACATTCTGTTGGTCTTCTCGACAAAATTTCAGCTCTGCACGATATCGAAATAGCGCAGCAGTGGGGTGGGGGTTCGGGTGTGATGAGTTTTCCCATTACTATTCCATCTCACCAGCTCGCTCGCTTGTCCCGTATTGAATATTCAGGCCTCCCAGTGTCTGGGGCTGCTTTCAATTCTGCGTTTAATGCCATGCGGATCAAGGATCTCTGAAGCATTATCATCCTTCAAATCAGAAAATAAGTACGGTGTCATGTATAAATAAATACTTTTAAAAAATACATATATTTCATAGCTGACGACTAAGCTTCGAAAGAGTCGAAGAGCCATACCTGTACTTTAGTGGTTGATGGACAATGTGGATGATTTTTGCACCCTTTTTATTAAAATAAATTACTATAACTGAAAAAAAAAAGGTACAATGTTGGGCTGAAAAATTACTTAATCAAGGTGAGTACCTCTTAGTGTAAAAAGCAGCAAAATTGAGGTCTATGTTCATTAACATCGGTTTTTAACCCTTACATTAAAAATCTAATAAAATAAATCCTAAATAATAATAATAAAAAAATAAATGCATTAACATAAGATCCTTTGGCCTGGTGTCAGTTTATTAACAGTTTTCCTTTATTTTCTATTAAACAATAACTGTTTTCTTTGCTTTTTATTCCAATAAAGAGTTTATTATGTTTAAAATGCACATTTCCATTAAGGGACTGTCATAATGTTTTATTTCCATAAGTAACTGATATGCCAAATGAGAACTCCATGTTTTTTTTTGGTTTTAAAAGTAAATTTATCCATGAAATCGACACAGAATCATTAGAAAGGGTCAAGGGGATCTTGATGGTCAATGGAGAACACCCATGGATGGAAGTGGATTTAGATGGATTAATTATACCAGTGGGGTTTTATTCAGCGGGCAAACAAGGAACATTTTCCAGGTTTAGGGCAACTTGGAGGTTTAGAAGGAAAACCTGTAGATTATCTGAATAAATCCTGGAAGAAGGAGGGCTGAGCTTAATTATATTTACTCGAATTTGATCTGCTTTTGGATTTAATAACTAAATCAAGTCCAAGAAAGGCAGAGTTGGAAAGTAGGTTAATAAGGGCAGAGATCTACAAGGTCTGTTGAACCAAACAAAAAAAAAAAAAAATTGTAAAGCTTGATTTTTTTTTTTTAATGCAATCCAATACTAATATTACTAATGACAAAGATATATGAGTGTTATAGAATGAAAAATCAATATTCTTTTGCGTTTATATTATTATTTACCATTGCACTAAAATGTCTTGTTCATCTGATAATTGTATCGATTATTCGTTTGTCTTTTTTATTCATTGTATTCCGACATCATTTTTTACTTCACATTATTGTTTTTTTATCTTATTAATTTATATTTGACTATCTTCTCATTTTACTCCAATTCGGTTTAATACAGCCCTGGAAGCAGCTATCCGTAGTATTAGGACAAATCCGGGAAGGACTATATATAATCGCCTGTCACAACACCTGGCATAAGCCGATAATGTGGTTATAATTTCTAGAACCCAGGCAGCGTTATCGAGTACCTTCCAAGAATTTGAAGAGGCAGCTATGTAACTGGGTCATTAAGTGAACGAAAATAAGTCTAAATGAAAAGGTCAAGATGGAGAACCGAAGAAAATGAAGACGTAACTTTCACAAATCATAGTTTTATTTCTTTAACCAGATGAAGTACTTGGGAATCCTGTTCACAACAGACAATGTAATTGAAAGTGAAATAAAAGCCAGAATAGCAGAAGGGAATAGGTGCTATTTCTCCATTCAAAAAGTGTTTAACTTTATCTTTATCTAAAAGAACGAAAATTCTTATTTACAAGACCATTGTAAGACCAGTGGTAATGGCCCTTAACAAAAAAAATCAGAAATAATGCTCAACATGGGAAAGGAAAGTGTTGAGGGGAATAGGGGGAAGAGTTTTCGATAACGGATTTTGGAGGAGAAGAAAGAATGAAGATCATAATCCTGTTAGAGGAACCCGACATCTTGGTCATGATAAATAAAAGCTCGTATCAAGTGGTTAGGTCAAGTAGAAAGAATGACCAACCAAAGGGTGCCAAAGAACATGCTATACAAGAAACCAGATGGCAGAAGGAGAGGAGGTCCCCGAATCAGATAGATGGATGATGTAGAAGAAGATCTGAGGCGGTTGGGGGTTCAGGAATGGAGGAAGAGGGCGCTAGATAGAAGAGATTGGTGGGCTGTTGTGGAGGAGGCCCGGGTCCTTTTAGGACCGTAGTGTCGATATAATAAATAAATAAATGTATTTTTAAATAATCTGTACCAATATTGTTAGAAAACAGTCACCAATTTTGGTCAGAATAATTTATTTTTTACTCCTTCGATCGTCATAGAGTTATACAGACTAACAGATGAAAGCCAACATAAATAAAAAAATTATTTTCCCGACATTTTAACATAAAACTGCAACTCAATAATTTCTAAAAACCTTCTCAAGTTGATTCCTACGAACTGTTGTCATGTTAATGACGAATTAGTCATTTTATAATCAAGTTTGTATAGAAAGAAAAATAAAAGTTTTTTAAAATTAAAAATATGTCCTAAGGGCTATACATTAGTTAATTAATAGTTGATGAGGATGAGCCCTGCCTTAATATAAAAAAAAATTAAAAAAGGAAAATGGACTATACTTTAAAAAAAATAAACCTCATTTAAAATTCTGTTTCTTTAAAAATATCTGTCACTCAATGTTATAAAATCCATTGGTAAGGATAATAATAAGGAAAAAACCATTTAGAGAAAAAAAAATATGAAAATAAAAGTAAACCATATATACAAACATCCCTAAAGAAGAAACTACTTACTGCATGTAGGCATTTGATTTTTAAGTTATAAATATGTCTGTTTTATTGTCTTCAAAATGTGTTTATAATCGACAGAATCTTAAATTTCAATAATCAAATAAGAAGGTAATAGTTATAATGTTAAGAATTATTCAAGTTACTCACCAACGGGTCCACCTTGAGCCGGCGCATGTGAGGGATGCTGCGTTTCGGCCGGGCACCAGCTAAGCCTCTGTGAACGAAATGGAATTCGTTTGAGGAGCCCAAAACCTGAAAAAGATAAGAGTGTTCAAATTATAAATTTGTTTAGTTCTGTAAGTATGAGTATGAGCACGATAACTGGCAATATAATTTAGCATTAATAATTAGTATTATGACAGAAAAGTGGTATTCAGTCAATACATATTCAAAACTTCTGCCCCTTGGTTTGGGCTATATCAGCAAAATATGGAACATTTCGATCTTTATGCATAAGTTTATTTATGACAAAGTGAGGAGCGAAATGGTAACGTCAAGTTGCCTGCAAGGATGTGGTGATAAAGAAGTTCAAATTAATGGTCATGCATTTAGGTGTTGCAAAACTTTTAGCTACTTAGGGTCTCTAATAACAGAAAAAAGTGACATGAAATTGGAGATCAAACAAAGCTAGAATTGCAGCTGGCAGCAAATGCCATTTTGCCCTTAGTAAAATTCTGAGGTCCCGAGAAGTAGTCGATCTGCCAAAATCACTGTCTACAAAACTGTATTGAGGCCAGTTGTGACTTACGGAAGCGAGTGTTGGGTGTTAACTCAAGAGAATGAGAGATTACTGAGGATTTGGGAAGAAAGGTCCTCAGAAAGATCTTCGGTCTGGTGAAAAACTGAATTGGAGATTCAGAACCAACATGGAACTGGAACAACTGTTCGGTGAATTCAAAATCATTTCTATAGTCAAAGTAGGAAAAGTAAGGTGACTTGGACATCTACAAAGGATACCGGAAGACAGGCTTCTAAAAAAAACTATGTACGGCAGCCGGGAGGAAAAAGATTGATTGGTATACCAAGGCTGAGGTGAATGGACAACGTCCAGGATGACCTGAGAAGACTGGGAGTGAATGATTGGAAGAGGAAAGCGGAAGATAGACAGGAATGGCTGTAGATTCTTTGTGAAGCCAAGGCCCGACTAGGACTGTAGCGCTCAGGAAAAAAACTAAATAAACAAATAAAATAACAGTAAAAAGAGAGAAACATCAACATAAAATATAAAACTTAAAAATTCCTTTCAGTTCATTGAAATACCTTCTCTGCAATGAGACAAATCTTTAAATTAAATATTTAAGCGGAAATATTGTAAAAAAAAATAAATAAATAAATAAATAAAAATTCAAGAGAGAATTTAACAGGAGTTTTAGATGCCTTTTAATATATTTTCCGAAACAGTGTAAGTAGACCTTATACGTTCGGTATTTATTAACTATAAACGTATTTTATCAGTGCACCTATATTAATTTTCAAACTTATAGTGTGATTGAAATGGCATTAATAATCAAATAAATAATTATAAAAGATTTAAAAATAATGAAGGAGTAACGATCAAAAGAAATGACTAGGGACGTATAAGATAGTTTTGATATTCCAAATTATTTAATTATTCTAAATCGACTCTTATCTCAGATAAGAAAAAACATACTGCAAAAAATATTTTTTTTTTTTATCTTAGATAACTGAACCATTTTCCATGGTAGATAAAAACTTTTTGGCGCAGAATTTAAAACAATTCTCATTAAAAATAAAGCATTTCTATTGCAAATTTTACGTCAAATAAATAAAGTCAAATGATGAAGAAATATGATTAAAATTCCAACCATTCGAAGCTAAAGTACTAACGAAATAAATGCAGTTACACAATGGTACCATTTTATATTTTATGTTTATAATTTTTTGGTATTCTTAAGAGATTTTTGCTTTCCCACTACACTTATTATTTTTCATTTCATTACATCTTCATAAATTTATCGAGCCATAGAACATACATAGAAATGTTATGTGAATACTCCTTTCTAAATTGTTTAGTGAAAGGTTTTGGTAAAATTTCGCAAATTTCGTAAAATGATTTTTTTATAAATTTTTATATTGTCTAAATTTTAATTAATTTATATATTTTAAGTTGTAGACAATGAATTCTTTTTTGGTTTTTAAAATAATAATTTTTTTTTTGTTTAGATTTGGTTCGCTTTTTTAGCTGCCATAAAAAATTTCTTGTAATACTAGTTTATAACAGATATTAATATTAATATAAGGTATACTACTACAATACCAAAAAGTAGAACGTTAATTTTGAGTTGAGACTGTTCCAGAATGGAGATCGGAGACAAAAAAAACATTTGATAAAAATAAGAGTTAGACATGAGTTCAAGAAGAGGATTATGGAATTTAGGAATTTTCGGGTAAGAAAATTCGTTATTAAATGGTCTGAGGAGAGAAGGAATGCGCAATCCAACAAAATGAAGCTGCTTTAACTTCTCCAGAATGATCTTTTACAATAAGAAATATCTTATTAACGAATTCGAAAGACAAGTTGTGATGACGAAAGTACAACGAAATGCAGATAGGTTTTCATTTCAATTGATAGAGCGTCATAAAAATTAATAAACATGATTTTTTTTTTTTCGATATCCGTTTACGAAAATTATTTTGAGTCATAAGGCGTCAACAATCACTCTGCGTCATCGAGTATAAGCTGATGAAAGAACTAACTTAGGAGTCCTTTTTGATGATAGTATTATTCAACATCTCCTGATGCAACAGGTAGTTAATGAATCGATAATTCCGCTCAGGTTTCCTCAAAGGTCTCCCTTTCTAGAAACAGAATCGCGTTGTTGTGGTAAACTTTTGTTCTCGGTACTACGGTTTTATTATACAATAGAGTATTGGCAGATGTTTATTCTTAGAATCCTCTTGTACGTTTGAATACTTCGCGGTATTCTCAAGTTGAGCTTCTCTAATAAGGTGAAACCCACAACACACCTTTAGAATTGAAGTGATTTGCCGGCTTCGAGATTCGTTGTAAGTTCCTCTTATAACCTTATCAATTTTACTGTTAATTCTAAACATGTAAGAAATTAATAATAGTAGAATCCGTAGGAGGTTTTCACTATTAATAAATTATGATACAGACTACTTCAACATTTACTAGACCAACGTTCAAAGCTCCCAACTAATTACAAAAGACTAATATACATGACTGTGATTAGACATATCTGGACGTACAGAGTAGGGCTTTGGGGCTCCACTAAACCATCCAATTCATCTCGTGTCCAATCATTACAATCCAAAATCCTTCGAAAAATTCTCAATGCACCTTACTTTGTCACCAATAAACTTATCCATAAAGATCTTAATGTTCCATATGTTGCAGATTTGGCCCAAACCAGATATCAATTCTTTCATAGTAAGCTCCATGACCACTCAAATCCCCTAATTTCTCAACTTGCTTCCCACACCATTCCTGATAATCCTCCGAAGCGTCTGAAAAGAAGATGGCCTAGAGACCTTCTGGTGTAGAATTTTTATTAAAGTGCTACTGATGAGTAGTTCTTTACAAGTTTTGTCACGTTATTGTAATAGGTAACAGCACATTTACTTGATGTATAAATATTTTACAGTTGTTTTCAATTTCAATTTCAATTCAAATTTCAATAAATTGTTATTAAAAAAAAAAATAATGAAAATAAATTATGCCAGCGAGATTAACTAATAGGTATAATAAATATTGTGAAGACGGTTTATTATTTATATTAATAGTTATATTATTATTTTATATTATTATTTTAACAGTTATATTATTATTATTATTTATATTAATAGTTAATATCACAATCAAGTAATAGAGAAAAAGGTGTAAAAATGGGCACTGGTTTAAATATGGGCACCCCACCCTACTGACTGAGGGAGATATTAAAGACTGGCGGCGAGGACTGACTATCATTTGCTAATATAAGATAGCAGTGAGAAGTTGGAACCATTCTTTTAACTAGTGTGGGTGAAGCTTGAATTATTGTTCTAATTGGTGTTCAACTGTGAAAATAGGATATCGACAGAAGTGCAAAAACGGATTATGGCAGTTAACCGAGCCTATTTCACTAACATCAAATTTTTCCGATCATCGCTCTTGTCACGAGCAACGAAGGTAAGATTATATAAAACCTTAATAAGGCCTATCGTGACATATTCCATTGAAACATGGACCCTGTGTACATCCACAATAAATGCCCCAAGAATTTTCGAAAGAAAAATTCTTAAGAAAATATATGGACCTGTGATGGTTGAGGGTGAGTGCAGGATTCGGAAAAACAGAGAGTTATATGAAATGTACGGTTCCTGTGACATGGTTCAGTTTATAAGAGCGAGAAGAATTGAATGGTTGGGCCATGTACTGAGAATGGAAAATAGCAAAGCTCCAAAAAAGCTACTATTGGGGACCATGATTGGTACCAGGAAGAGAGGACGTCCTAGAAGAAAATGGCTGCAAGATGTTGAAGGAGACCTCCGGACCTTTGGTGTAAGGAACTGGAAATTTAAGGTATTGTGTAGAGAAGACTGGAGTAGTATTGTTGGAAAAGCCAAGGTCCACCCTTGACTGTAAACTTTTTAGAGACAAGTGAACTCGTTTCGTTTCATGTTCTTTTGTTTATTTAAAAATAATTTCACAATGATATCAGGAAAGCGGAGCAAACCTTTAGTCACACATGCTTTAATGTTACATGTGATAGTAGCCCTCTTTCTTATGTGGAGTTGGTGTAAATATGGGCCACTCTTTCTTGGTGTATATATCCCCCATTTACCCGGAAGATTCGACTTATCTCTTGTTAGAGATCACAAGAAGATACTCGGGGAGGGGTATGAATAAAATGTTCCGAAATGTAGGAACTTAGATGGTGCCGGGGCTGAAAGAGCCAGTTATGATTGCTATTTCTGTAAATGTTTTTTGTTTTTTTTCGTGCGATAAATAAACTCCCCATCGTTACGAATTGTTTTATCCAGTTTTAAACTATTTTTGTTGACTTTTTTGAAGAGGGCCCATATTTACAACCTATTTTCTTCTGGTACTATTATGAAAACTTTTTGTAAATCGTCGTTTTTGAAATGAAATAATTGATGATATAATAATAATGATGATCATTGTTTAGCCTTCTCACATTTAAGAAACTTGTTATAATTGTTAATAAAAGACAAAAAACTAGAATTTTTCAAGTTAAAAGTAACTTTAAATCAAAAACAAAAGAGGGTACCAATATTTACACCTTTTCCTAAGCCATACATTTTAAAAAAGTTCAATTCCTATGGCAGGTGAATAGTGCTGACTAAATCTGGCTATCCTTTTCCTTCTTCTATCCATTTTCCAATCAGTTGGTTTTAAAGCGTACTTATAGCACATATATAAATTTTTAACTACATGATGATAAAAGCCCCCTTATAACGTTTATAACATATAGTAATGATGTATTTATATTATTATATGAACACATAAAAAACTGCAGATTCAATTACCAGAGTTCATAATACGGTCGTTCAGTCGAGATAGGTAGTGACATTAATCCATCACGAAATTCACAATATTAAATCTACATGAACTTGTTACGAAGTTATGAAGTGATATTCCCAGTAATTTCATAATTTTTTTTTCATCGTACTTAATTAGTTCATTATTTATGTAATTAACTCCAATAATAAATTAAATCTGTCACGTCATCAACAATTATTAGGAACTCGGTTCTCACAGTTTCCGCTATCACTGCATCAGTTAGTTAAAAATAAATAAATTAATTACAGTATAACTCATTAAAAATCTTTATTGATTGCTATATATAACAGTCTGTCATATTTAAGGGTAATTAGTTATAATTATAATGAAAGTATCCGTTCATTATATTTTTTTTTCAAAAGTTAAAAAATTAGTGAATGTGTTCATGGAAAAAAACAACAGTCTAATTTTTTACAAAATCATGACGTCATTTCATTTTAGAAAATAAATATTTTTTTGTTAGAAATCAGCGCTACAAAGAATTAATTCTGAGATGAAGAGGTACTGTTCCTTATAACACAATTAAAGTCTATAGACTATGTAGACTTACTTATAGGTAAGGTGTACATATTTTTTCAATACCAAACGTAATGCATTCGATAAACCGTAGGGGGGAGGAGAATGGGGGTGGAATAGCTTCTTCACCGAAAATATTTTGAAAATCAAATAAAATATAACTTTTTATAACACTAAAAATAAATGATGTCATTGGCAAAATTATGGCGAAACCAAATGTTTCAATACACTTGAATTTTCTTTATTATACAGGGTGACCCGAATTTAAATGGCAAAACTTCAGGAACTTATAGGGGACCGAAAAACTAAGACCAAAAGTCCTTGCTCGTTTTTGCTTAGTTTTAGAGAAAATCGCAAAAAAAGAAGAAAAACAAGTTTTCATTTTTATACTTATTTATTTACATTTATATTTAAGTTATGTTCTTTTGAATGTAAATATTGCTCAAAATGTTGTCCTCTTGCACCAATGCAAGCATTACATCTAGCACTCACTTGATAAATTGCAGCTAAACATTGTTCTAATGATATCTGGTGCACTGCATCTATGATTCGGTCTCTTAATTGCTCTCTTGAGTTGATTGACACCAAATAAACTTTCTGCTTCAAGGTTCCCCATACGAAGAAATCCAAGGGTGTCATATCAGGTGATCTGGTTGGCCAAGGTACTACTCCTCCACGTCCAATCCATCGTTGTGGATAATTTATATCCAGCCAAGCTCGAGCAACTCTGCTGTAATGAGCTGGACATCCATCGAATTGGAACCACATTTCAATCCGCTGCTGGCTGGAATTGGTCGCCTTCATTACGTTTAAGAATGACCCAGTCTCTCGTGAGTCTATTAAAAGTTAACGAAAAGACTCGTCGATAAGGCACTCTTCTATTTGGAAATCGGCGCGCAAACTCCCGCACCGCTTCTAAAGCATTACCTTTACAGAAACCATACAAAAAAATCATATTAGCGTATTCAACATTAGAATATGTATGCGGCATTGTGGATGATGCTATTCACACAAAAATATCTGAGTAACTGACTGAAGACTGATTTAGGAATTATAATCCTAGAAAGGATAGCAGTAAGTGTTTACATATCTCACTGCCTAGCCTGACGAACTTTGAAAGGTGATAATCGCTACCTGTAACATTTTTGTTTTGTTTCTTTTTTTTGCAATTTCCTCTAAAACTAAGCAAAAACGAGCAAATCTCAAAAAAACTTTTTGTCTTAGTTTTTCGGTCCCCTATAAGTTCCTGAAGTTTTGCCATTTAAATTCGGGACACCCTGTATAGTAGAAGCTTTAGTATCCTACAACTCCAACATTTACTTTTTTTTTAAACATTTATTGAGTAATTATTACAATCTGCCACAAATGTGGGCAGTAAGTAATATATACAACTTCATGTTTATAATCACACATTATGCTCAATAAAAGAAAGAAAAGAAATAAATGATATAATAATAATTAAAAAAAAAAAAAAAAAAAAAAAAAAAAAAGCAGAAAAGAAAGGATATTTCAAGTCTTGTAGACCATTGGATGTTCCAATCCAGTATTACAAATGTACATTATTCTCGATAGCACTTTCCTTCTTAGCATATCTTCCATCCATCTCTATTTCCTAATTTTTGTTGGTGTTTTTTTGTGAGCTCTCCCTGCAACTGTGCAATAGATTTCACGTATTATTATATGGCTCTAGAATATTTGTACTCGCTTGACTTTGATGTTCTGGGAATTTGTTCTCAGTCAACTTTCTTTTACCGTTTTATTATATCGTACTAAGGTATAAGTAATATAATTTAAATTAAAAACATATTTTTGATTAAATAATTATTATAGTCACTCCCCACATACTGCTTATACAGTCTGTTTCTTTTCTGTACTGATTCTTTTCATCTGGAGGAGAAAACTCCATGATCCTCAACCATTTCTGTTCTCTTATTCCAATCCAGATCTTTCTTCGTAAAATATTCTTTTACTCTATCTTCTCAGTGTTGGGGTCTTCCTCTGTACCCTCTATCCTGGACCTTAGTCTCGTATGTCATTCTAGTGAGGCGATTGTCCTCCATTCTTCACACGTGTCCAGACTATCAGAGGCAGCTTTCTTTTATAACATTTTCCGCTGATTTAGCAGGGAGGTGTGTTCTTGTGGTTAAATCACGGATTCAGTCCCTTATTTTCTTCCGTTCTAAGGAATCTCATTTCAGCTGCTTGCAATTCGCTTTTGTTTTTCGTCATTATTGACCAATATTCGGTGGGATGTGTTATTATAATTCTTGATTCTAATGAGATCATATTTTGCTACTTAAACACATAAAAAGCAGTTATAAACCTAAAGTTGTTTAACGACATTTAACCAAACCTATCCATGCAAGTTTTTATGTTTATTTTTTTCGTTTTTCTAAAAGTTCAATCCAGAGGCTTTTTAACCTTTTTCCAGAAATCAATTAAAATAAATCAGGTTTTCATTTATATTTAAAAAAAAAATTCCTTTTTTTTCTACAGGGATCATAAAATTGATTTTCGGAACAAATATTATTTGAAACTTCATCTTTAAACAAAAAACCATTACTTCAAAAAAAAAAAAATAATATAACACCTAACATAAATAACTATATATATCACTCACTCTAAGTTTAGACTCTCCGGGCTAAACTTATCTTCCATTCAAGAGGAGAGTTAAGGGGCAATAACCTCGTTTGATTATTCATATTTAAATTAATCAGAAGATTGATTAAACATAATTGCTTTATCAGATAGAATTGATGAATACAAACTGAGACAATTTAATCAAAGCAGGATTCCATGAACGGTGATTAAAATTACTTGGAAATACTTAAAAGGCAGCACGAGGTGTCAGTTCGAGGTGCGGGGCAGAACTTGACGGCTTGGCACGGGATATAAAATGCCAGAATAACCTTCACTAACACGTGCTTTGATATTAATTATTATCTAAAAACATTTAATATTATTATAATAACTTTATTATTGCTTGTTAGAATTAGTTAGTATATGCCTACATCATCGATAAGTAGTTGTGTAAAAGTAGCAGTTGGTAATATTTCAGTTCCAAAATATATTGGTTATCGAAACAAATTTATAAACCTTGGTTTAAAAAAAAACTATTACAAAAAATAATCGTTATGAGAGCTAAAAGGAAACCTAATATGTTCCAGAAACATTAATTATTCAATATAGTTAAAACTGCATATGATATTTCTTATCTTCTACAGAACTATTGCTATAATATATAAGTTAATTACAATTTAGAGAATTTAAAAAAATATATGTATCATTTTACAAATTCTTATGTAAGAAGATTAATGTTACAAAGGCTATAGGGTTCTTTTAGTACTTAGGGAATCGCAGGTGTTTCTAAAACCTTTCGCTAACAAATTTAGAAGGGAGTATGGAATTATTGACTGGAGATATTTTAATCTATTAAAAAGAAGTTGAAAATATTAGAGCAGTACTGCAGTGTTAACTCTCTGACTCTGAATCCAAAAAAGTCAAAAAATGTTGTATTTCATAAGGGATGAAAAATCTAAAGCCGCTGGCTTGGCACGATGAGATCTTGGAATACACCAAACACTACACATATTTAGGTGTTCCGTTTTCTTCGTCAGGAAAGTTCTGTAAAGCCTCAGAGAATTTTATACAGAAATCATCTGTAGCATGTGCAAAGGTGAAAGATATACTTAGAAAAGGTAAGAGCGATATAAGGGAAACATAAACAGCCCTTTTTGATGCCATGGTTTCCTCAACTCTGATCTATGCTGCTGAGGTTTGGGCATTAAGATATATGGAAATGATAGAGGTTATTCAATCCCGATTTATAAAGTCAATCTTCTTCTGGCAAAGAAACACTCCCAACTTCACAGTACGGCTAGAAACGGGTCGTACTCAACTAATGTACATCTTATAAAGAAACTATTGAACTTGTGGACAAAACTCTCAAACACGTCCAAAGCCAGACTTCCACGGTTTTACTTAACAGGCTTATTAAGCTAGATAAAGTAAGAAATAAGCACGAATATGACTTTAAATGGGTTATACATGTTAGATCAATCTTCGAATCACTAGGTTGCAAAAAGGATTTTTTACGTATTGAGAGAAATTATTTGATAAGACGAAAAGATGATATTTTGCAAAAAATAACGACCCACGTTTTGTCCATAGATATCAACAGGGCTTTAAATTCAGCCACGAACCCAATCTACAGGTATATTAGCAGTTTTAACATTGGAGAGCCGGAACAATATTTATCATTTTAAGATGGCTTCCGTAAAGTGAGAATTGTCAGTCAATTAAAAGTTTACAGGCAGTCATCAAGCTGTACCTGAAGAACGCGACCATTTCACTTGAAGGAAACATTTGTAGTTTCTGTGAGCATTTTGTGGAGGACTGCATGAGCCACATTATCACGGACAGCTGTGGCATTTTCAATGTTGAAAATATTTTAAATATTCCTGATATTGATAAAATAAACATTATTTATAATTGTATCAGTACAATATCGAAACATATGGAAAACATTGTTTAAAATTTTTATATGTACCTATACAAGTGAAAAATCCTCATTATATTTATTTTTTCTATCATTCATTTTTATGTCAATTCATGTATTTGTATATGTTAAGTGTATTTTTATTTCATATATTCTTTCAAATTGTGTAAATAGATTTAGAATTGTCTGAGAATGTACCGGACTCACATTTGTACAAGAATTTTCTTTTATAAATAAAATTATTATGTATCTGTTTTGTTTTTTTAGGCTATTAGGGCACGAATACCTGTATGAAGAACTTATGTAATGAAAACTAATCTGTATCCTGGGATAGCAAAAATCTAAGGAAAACAAAAAAATATTATAAAATGGTTGAATTGTTACTACATTTAATACGTTAGAGCTTCAGTTTATGGCTGTTGAAATGGCAATCCCATTTCTTCAGTTTCCAATACATATCTTTAAAAATTTGGCGATTGGCAGTAGCAAGCCATAGTTAGTAGTAATAACTACTGAGCTTCGTAAAGACTCAAATTTTGTGTCAAATTGATCATATTTTCATGTTGAAAAATTCTTATTATATCAAGTGAGCGAGCAAATCGGAAAAGTTCTGCCGCGTACACCTCCAAATTTTAATCCCTATTTATTTTTTCTTATTTTATTAGATAGAGAATAATTTTTTCATAAAACCCCCCTTTAATTATTTACATATATTTCAATTTTTCTTAAGTAAATCTAGTTAACTTAGTAATATCCTTTAGTAACAACTTTAGCAAAGAATTTAAATTTATATAAAAAAGTTGAAATATTCTACCTTAAAATAATTGGTATAATTGGGTAATGTATCTTGGGTTTGAAGCAATGTTAAGATTTAGAAGAAGTTTGTACGTATCTAGTTGCGAACCAAAGATGGTTAAAACATTTTTATTATTGTCGAATCCTTATCTTTTTAATCATGAGAATGGTATTAAGTGTTATTATATTTGCCGCTTCCAAAATAGTTATTAAAAAATATTTTTGACTTACTACCAATATCACTCTCAAAGGATTTTTATTTATGTTTAAAAATGAAACTGACGTGATGGATTTCAGCCCGTTAAAACCATAAATTATCATTAAAACTTGCACTACCCATTTTTTTAAACTTTAAAGAATTGTCTAAAATTGAAACACAGTCTATTCTATCTTGCTTATGTAATTTTTAACAAGAACATTTGCAAAACCATCATTTTCACTTAATAAAGAAAATTTGACTTACATCACTATCATTCTCACCGGCTCATATAAACAATTTTTTTTTTTTAAATTTAATACAATCAACTTGTCTAATCAAAAATACGCATTGATACTTGCCTAAGGAGACAAAATGAAAAGCATTTTTGAAAAATATCAGAAGCTAGAGCAGATTTAATGTGAAAAGGTAAACAGGTAGATAGGTGTCTTAAAACATTTAGGTTTTCCTTATGACTGGTTGGTTTTTTCCCCGTTCCTATTGGAAATATATTTTTAATAGGACTATAAGAAATATTTATCTCGTCATTTAAACAAAAATATTGGTTGGTTTTAAACGATTTTAGTTTTTTTTATGGATTCATAAATATTTTTTTTAGACTATTTTCTACTTAGTGAATTAGTTTCACTCCCGAGTCTTCGTTAAATTTATGGTTATTTTTATTTAAATGTATAGCGAAACTGGAATTCTTTGCATGATTATGGTATGATCTTATATGTTTTTTTAATCTTTGATTTTATATTGATAATATATGAGCTTTTGATTTCTTGTCTTACATAATAGACAACATACGTAATGAAAACCTGATGTTTTAAAATGTATGTTTTAGAAATGATGATGAATGTTCAACATTCGAAACTACTTTTCGAATGAAAAGAATTCCAATAGAATTGGCAAATAACACTGTTCTGCATCAAAATACTCCCTTCAACAAAAATTTTGTTTTATTATATTTTGATGTGATCTGAAGACGATCTGAATCAGAAGTCAGAAAATCTCAATCAGGCACCATTTTTTGTCAAATTTGTTATAGGTCGAAAAATGAAGTGTTTTTCGACATTTCGAGCATTTGTTTCATCATTGAAAGCTTTAAAAAAAAAATAAAAATCCTATTTGGTTTTGAAACTCTAATAATGTATTTAAAAAAATGGAGAGCATAAGTATTAGACTTTGTTGCATAAATGACATTGTTGAAGAATTGCTTTTATAATATAAGGCCATGGGTTGCAACATGTCCTCAAGAATTCATTTTTTACATTCTCAATTGAATTTCTTTCCTCCCAGCTTGGGAGCAGTGTTAGATGAACACGGAGAACGATTTCATCAAGAGATAGCCCAAATGGAAAAAAAGTATAGCGTTAAATGCTATGAGAAGCTGCTTGCCGACTACTGTTGGACACTACAACGTAAGACACGTGATGTAGAGTACAAAAGGAAAAAATATACACATTAATTATGTTCGATATTAAATTTTATTATTAAATTTTATATATTACTGTTTTTCAACGAAATATGTTTTATAAAAATATATTTAAAAAGTCCTATTTCAATTGTTTTTTTTTATACAACCTCCAATCTAAAAAAAAATGGTGCTTTGTAGATTTTTTTTTTTTTACTATTGATTCGAATTTATATATTCGTGTTTCGTGATACAAAAAATATTCGTGACAATGGAATGAAAAAGAAATAAAAATAAAATTAATGATAATAAGATTTTCAGATACCTGTGGGGTAAGAAAGCAACAACAAGCTGGGTCAATGAAATAAAAAGGGATTTAGAAATAAACAATATAAAAATAGAGGAAATAAATAATTGAGAAGACTTTCGGGGAAAAGTATTGAAAATGGAGGAATTCCAAGGCAGGAAAGTGAAAAGGACGGGTGCAGAATGGTCTGAGGACAGAAAGCGGAAACATGGTGAACGGATGAAAGCCTAGAAGAAAAGAAAGGAAAAAGGAAGAAATAATTGAAATTGGCACGTGGTTGCTCGCCCATTTAAAAAGAAAAAAATGGCTATTTCAGGCTTTTCAAAAATAACGTATAATTTCTTAAAAATGATGCTGGATTGAATTTCTTTGCCTTCAGATATGAATTCAGTACACAAAAAAAATATAAAAATCTAGAAAAATTTCTGATGGGAGCGAAGTTTTTTTTTTTTTTTTTTTTTTTTTTTTTTTTTTTTTTTTTTTTTTTTTTCCTCAGAACTGTGTAATTCATCAATTCTAATATTCAGGAATATCTATTTCTTACATTACTAATGAATCATTTTTACTATTACGTAGCAGACTAAGTAAATTATATTCAAAAATACTTTACGGGACCCTCGGACATCTTTCAGTATTGATCCGAATCTGAGTTACTTTTACGGTACTGACGTAGAAAGTACTTGCTTCAATTAATTATCATATTACGTAATCCACCCCCCTGCCCATATTTCCAACTGCTCCAAGTCAATCTGCAATTCACTCCAGGAATAAACTCAACCACCATTCCAATCTCTACAACCACCGTTCCCATTTAACTAATGCATTTGACAAATCCTATATTAATTCTGCCGCATCCATCTGGAATTCCATCCCGCTTCTAATCCGGAATCCTTCCTCTCATTCCATATTTATATCCCGCCTCCTCGCCTATCTCCTGTCTGGAGATCTGGAAAATCAATATTATAAACCACGATTTTCTGGATGTTTTAAATATATAAAACAATACATTAACACGGGGAATATATAGTTCGTTTATTTTAATGATTTTGTATTTCTATGTTAGTAATTTTTTTTTAATCACTGCTAATTTAACTACTGTTATAGTACTCTATAAATTATTTCTACGAATTTTTATGACGGATACATTTTTTTAAAAATAATTTACTCTTTGTTTAAGTATAGTCTAGAACTAAAAGTAAATTTTGATTACCAAGATAAGAAATAAATTTATCTTGAATTTGAATTATTTTCGCAAATAGAGTTGGTAAGACACGGAATGCCAGCTAAGAGATAACATTATTGATTGACAGTCACATTCCTTCCACTGCAGATGTGACGAGTGTATTGATTTTTTCGGCGAGCCACACATGCATATGGCAGTGAAATAGACCCGCCTCACTCAAACCATAGTTTTATTTTTTTTATTTATTTATAATTAAAATAAAACAATATCATATTTATTTGATTATTCAT
This sequence comes from Euschistus heros, assembly GCA_003667255.2. Lineage (NCBI taxonomy): Eukaryota > Metazoa > Arthropoda > Insecta > Hemiptera > Pentatomidae > Euschistus > Euschistus heros. The sequence goes on from RCWM02000095.1 coordinate 2,216,545, forward strand.
TACAAAAAAAAAAAAAAATAATGAAATAAAAATAGAGAGCCAATTTAAAGTTGCAAGGAGAAGAATATATAGGAGGTGAACCTGGAAATATACGAACATAAATTGGCATATACACACAGTACATTAGTACATATTACATTATATATTCATTGGCTTTCCGAAAAGAAAGAATTTATCAGCGGGGAATAAATCCCCTCCTCCTGAAATACCAAAATATTAAAATATTACAAAACTTTTCGCCCAAATAAATAAATAATATAAAATATTGATAATGATTTTCATCATTTTCTTTTCTGATATTATCTATAAAAAAATTCCTTTAACACCCCTGTATATCTCAACGTCCTCCTTACAAACTCCTTCAACTCAAATCTTCAGTTCGTACCAAACCCGTTCCCGTCAGTCAGATTTCTATATTCCATCTCATTGCTCAGCTGCTTACGACAAATATTCCTTAATCCGATCCTCTTCTCTATGGAACCACATTCCTCTCAACATTCGTCATTCAATTACCCTTTCTACTTCCAACACTTCTTTAACCACCAACTATACATCCAGAGACACGAAAACTGACAATAGCCATTTTTTATTTTATATTTGTTTTTAGAAAAAAACTGATTTTAATTTTTCTTTAACTTTTTTATTAATATCTTTCTTTTTTGGTTTTTATTTTGATATTATTATTATCTGTTATTTTGTTCTAAAAACATTATTTTCTTTTAAGTCTCTGAAGGCCTTTGGCTGTACATTATTTCTTATTCTTAAAGGACTTAAGACCCCAGAGTAAATAGAGAACTTTATTATTATTATTACATATTGTGGAGTTTAAGTAGGTGGCAAAGTATGTAGGTAATGCGAAATAAAGAGTGCTTTACACTGAAATACAGCAATATTGACTCTTAAGCAGTAAGTTGATTGAATACGGATTATTTAAATTTCTTTGGTCAGCCACAAATATGGATAATTTGAAACTTTTAATACACCTTAGTTTTGGAATAATCAATAAAGTACACTAGTAGTAAATTTCTTAATCATAAATAGTAAACGTGAAAGAATCATTACTCTATCTTGACTGAGAGCTGGAAAAAAAAGGTAAAACGTGATTTCCATATTTTTTTTTTCTCGGCTCCTAATGCTCATTGGCTGCTATAACTCTAGTTTTGCACTATTATTGGTCCCTACTACCTACACAAAAATCGGTATTCAAATCTGTGAGTTACAACTCAAAACGTCCCCTTGTAAATAATAACATAATGTGAAAAATGAAATGAGCACCGAGAACTCGAGTCTTCAAAAATCAGCACTCGCTTGATGTCGGAATTTGAAATTGTTATTCTAAAGGCCAGAGATATTATATGAGCTCCATCTGAAAACAGCTACCTTTCTTAACAAATACGAAATAATTTAAAAAAGAAACAAAAAATAACTGGAAGCATGTTTAAAAAATTGTGTAAAATACTATAGTTATGAAACCAGATATCTTTCGTAGCAAACTCCGCAACCATTCAAATCCAATATTATCACAACTTGCTTATCATTCCATGACAGATAACCCTCCGAGGCACCTGAAAAGAAGATGGCCTCGGTAGCTTCCTATACATAGTTATATAGAACCTTCATAAGTGGTACCAATGGGCAGTTTATTTAAAAACAAGTTACGTTTTTAGCATTACCATCACTTGTTAATGATGACTAATAATGACTTCAGATATACTTGATGTATTATAATTTTATATTGTGTACAGTTGTAAATTTCAATTTAAAATAAAAAAATAATGAAATATCGGATGTCAATTGAATTGAATAAGTCGTTAATAAAATACCTGAAAAGACTAAACATTTAATTTATTCGTTCTTATTTAATGAACAACAACAGGAAAAATACAGATTCAATTTATATCCATTAATTAAACCTTTATTGAGTTCTAACGATTACAAAAATTCAAATCAACCGGTTATATGAAACCAATCAAATCTTTATTGAAATACTTTACCAAGAATTAATTAAGTTTTAAAATAAATAACGGGATACTTATATTATTAAAAACGTTACAGAGAAACGTATTCGTATTCAGTTTGCTAAATAAATTAAAATTTAATTACAAAATGTCGGAAACATTCCCGTGAATCCTTTATTTATTGATTGATTGGGCGCCATATTTGTCTTAGTTACAGCTGATTGACACAGAATAATTATGCATATGATCAAAAATATAAAAACAAATATGATAGTTATTTAATGACCTATTTTTTAAAAATTCTTTAATATAAAGAATACTCGCATATAAGGTAAATATAGTGGTAGTGGACATAGCTCGAATAGTTAAACTTTTATAATAAGGGAGCTAGACTTTGAAGAAACTCGGATTTTTTTTTTTTTTTTTTTTTTTTTTTAAGCGATTAGCAAAATGAGTAATTGGTTTTAGTTATAAAGAGAACGGAGTTATGTTATTTAATTGCCAAAGAATGAAATAGATCACTTAAGACGCTCCATTGAAAACGGAAATTGCGAAAACGCCACTCGCTGGTGATGGGAGCATTCCGGCGCATCATCGTTCAATCAACCACCGGTAATATCATGAATCAAATAGTTTAAATTTTGATTAAACTGAAGATTGATTGGATTTAATCAGTTGATGAATGTAACTTGGGGCAATTTAATCAAGGCTAAACTTCTTGAACGGGGGCCTTTTAATTAATGGATTCAATATTTAAACAAACCTAATCAAAACGGTGTCACTTAAAGATGTCGAAGTTCTTTTACAAGAAAATTAATTGTAAAATATAACAGGGAACTAACAAAACCATTAGATTAAATATAAATCTTTCGAACTTTTATTTTTAGAAATAAATTATGTTTTAAACATAAGAGTATTTCAATAAATAGACTGTGTAGAATTAAATAACTTTCCAACGGAGAAGCTGTGTTTATCAGATACTCTTCCTTCCAAAAAAACTTTCTTTTTCCATTCACACTGAATTTAAATTTTGATTTTTTTTATATTCATTTATTCAAATTTACATCTATAAAAAAAAAAATATATATATATATCCAGTAAATATGAAGCATTATGCTCTAACAGGCAAACAATTTCAACCGTTTATCCATTATTTAGTTTATTCGTGACGTATTACTGAGCGGGTTGTCTAATTTCTTTCGATTGATTTGTGGTTATTTGGATTCATAATGAGTCATGGATCTGATATTCTTGAATTGTTGGATAAAAAGCCAGTTTAGAAGATAAATTGTAAGTAATCAGTTGATAAATCGTCGTGAATTGCATTTATATTATTTTCCAATAATTTACTAGGAATCTGAAATTATTACTATTCCAGATTCTTGTTAGTGGCTGCTCAAGGCAATGCAAAATAGATCTGGTATAGGTGTGCCGAAGAAATAAAAATAAAAAAAATTGTAAAAAGTGCAATGTCCTAATTCACAACGAACATACTAAATATACTTGTAATAATTGTATAGAAATAGAAGAAAATGATCTAGCTGATGAAAAACAGTATTATGTAAATAGTAAAATATTTAATTTTTGTTAGGCTTTTTTGTTGTTTTACAACGAATCTTTGCAAAAATATATTTTTAATCCTTATACTCCATACTACAATTATTGATACATTATAATGACATTTATTTATCATTTATAACTTCATATTTGGTAACATAAAACTGCATTTTTTATGGAAATCAAAGAAGTGAGGAAAATACTCACCTAGCGACCAACGCCGGGTTAAAGAATACAATACATATTATTTTTTTAAATACCATATACTTTAACAAGGACAGATGAAACATATTAGGATTATATAAAATTCTAATTCAATAAAAAATAGCAGTATTTAAAATTATTATCAAACAATTTTAAATTCATTAAATTTTAACCCGCCCCTTGCGTTCGTTACGTCTTGCATTCAATGGATTATAGGTGTAATGTGATTTTTAATAAATTCTTAAGGGTTATGCTCCGTCTAATGCATAACTATTAAAAATCATATTTAATTTAAAATTTCGTAACTTTATTTTTATTTTTTTTTTATATTGCTTTTATTTAATTATTTTTTTAGTAATTCTACGTTTCATACCTGTTTAAAGCATATGAGGAATTAAACCATATTTACTCCCTAAAAAAGGATAGAACTTGTAGCCGAGAAAATCTAAAAGTCAATTTAATAGAATTTTTGCATGTCAGTGAATATACAATGAGAGATAATAACACTGTTTTACTGTACTTTTTTGTAATTTTTAGTGGACTTTTTTAAATCCCGGAATAAAGATTATTTTTGATTGGACTACATGTTCATTCTGGTTTTCGAACCCTAATATACTATTATAAAAACCCTTAGAGAAATATCAGTGTATCCTCCAATCTAGAGTGTTGATTAAAAGGTTTTAGTAAAATTTGCGATTCGTTAAATAATAAATAATCCTGAGCTTTTGGAATACTTATCTCCTTAAATAGGAATTTGTAAAATGAATTATTTTTTAAATCATTGTCTGAATTATAACTTTTTCTTAAATCTATTGATTGAAATTTACAACTATACACAAAAACATACTTCTAGTAAACGTGAAAATAAAATTCATATTAACATGTCAATTGCTTGTAGAGTTACTACCCATCAGTAGCACTGTAATTAAGGATCTATTTTATAAGGTCCTGAGGCCATTTTCTTTTCAGAATCCTCTGAAGGTTATCAGGAATCGAATGGGAAGAAAGTTGAGCAAGACGATGGAGTTTATTTTAAAAAAGTAGGTATTTGGTTAAGGAATCAGCAACATTAAGATCATTTTGGATAAGTCAACTTGTTACATAATATGGAGGATTGTAGAGTTTTTGGAGGATTTTGGATTATAAGGAGTGGATACGAAATGAATTGTATGGTGTAATAGAACCCAAATAAGTTCGAAAGCTCAACTTCGTATGTCTAAGTAATTCTCATTGTAGTGATGTAGACGAATCTTATGTCATTTAGATACATCTTATAACTTTTCTATTACATGTTGACGTTGTCAAACACGACTAGAAAAAAAAAATTAATTCATATTTTTTTTTAAATATTAAACACTTTTTTTTTTCATCTCTTTACAGCCTTATTTATTTATTTTGAGCATTGATCTAGAAATGGGGGAAACTCATGTTAACTTTGGACTATGATTTTCTAAGATATTTCAAGAATTTATTATTTCGAAAGTAATTTATATTAAAGAAGTTTTTCTTTTAGCGCTTCTAAAAATCGTTGGACATCCCAGCAGTGAAGAATAAACTAAGGACCATTAAACACTATTAAGCTTATCCAAATATTTAAAATAATTAAACACTAATTTGTAATATTTAATAAATTTTAGTTATAAATAAATTTTAGTTAAACTCATTATGGTATTTGTTTTCTTCGTTTAGGAACTAACACAAATAACTTTCTCGAAAATCATATCCCAAATAAAATAATTTTCAGTCAGTTGGAATAGGAAATGATTTGGTAATATAAAACTAATTTATTTTTTATATAAAAAAAAATATAATATTTTGTTTTCCAATTTTTACCTTTTATCAGAAAAATCTAAATCTGCTTATATATTTTTATTCACCCAAAGACTTATGGGAAGTGAAAATTAATTCCACACTTTTCTTATGCCGCTGTAGATTCAACAAATGTACAATCTAAATACAATAATTTTAATGACGATAGAAGAAATTTAAAAATAGAAAATTTTAAGGTATCGTGACTGATTATTGACCTACAACTCAACTCTACAAATGTTGATAGAACTTGATTTAAGTTTTAAATAAGTCTCGAGAGAAGTTTCGTAAGAGGAAAGCGGCAAACAAATTTAAGAAGCGGAATCGCTGCACCGTGATAAAACTAAAAATGTCGACCAATGTCAAAATGTCTCGAATATTATTCGAATAAAACTAAATTTAACAACAAATGAGGGATATATTTTTCCGTTATATGACATATCTATTATTTGTATCTAATATGTATTATTTATTTACCGTTATTATTTGATCCAAAAATGTATTAGTATAGTTTGTTACTTTGTTGAGTAATATCTTATGGGTACGAATTAATTTCAATTAATTAAATTTTTAAATATTATTTAATTAAAATTCATTTAAATATTTTTATTTTATTTAAAATTTAAATCAAGCAGTACCACAACAGTCCATGTAGAAAAATCCGTTAGTTGTGTCCATTACTATATCCCAATCAATCATCTGACACCCCGACTACAGCCAGATGATAAGTACCTTTGTATTTGTTCAACATTTTCCTTTAAAAAATATGAATGTCATTTAAAAAATATGAAATACGATAAATAATTGCGATACGTTAAAAATTCTCGATCTTGCCAATGATTTTTTTTTTTTTTTTTTTGAAGTAAAAACATTTTTTAATGGGAAAATATTACAATCTGCCTCACACAAAGGCAATAAGTAACAGCAATAATTTTATTACCATGAGTTGTATAACATTATGTAATAAATACAATAAAACTGAATTAATACTATAAAATATATAGATATTAAATAAAATAAATAAATAAAATTTATGATAACGCTATACTACATACAATATCTATACTACTGCAATATCTACTATTTAATATCTACACTCAGTCTGTATAACTCTGAACCAGGCTTTCTCCCCACTTACGGGGTAAGTAGCAGGATTTCAGAAGATCCCAGTTCTCTCCAATGCCTCTCTGACTATGAAATATCCCAGTGGATCGGTATTCAAAACATATAATTGAGGAATAATTAACCAATGAATCATTATTTAACAAATTTTCTAGACTTTTGTTGTTTTGAATAAAAATAAAAATTTCTTTCTTTTTGTTTTTATTAAAACGTCAATGATTTTTTTTTTTGATTTTTTTAAGAAAAAATTGTTTTTCTTAATTTCATATAGAAAAAAATCCATAGATTCGACATTAAGCAAAACTGTTTTTGTTTTTTTTTTGTTTTTTTTAATGTGTTTGTCATAATTTTCGCTTTGAAGCCGACCTGCCACAAGGTGGTAATATTTTTTCCAAAAAAAAAAAAAAAATATATTTGACTGAGTTAAAACAAGGTGGATGAGAGCGTTATGTTAAATCGGACTTCTGTAGAGGAACATAATTTTCTTTTGAACACAAATTTTCCTTATAAAATTAATTTTGCCGATTAAAATTGAATAAAAGGAATAAATTTTAATTATTTAGCACGAAATTTAAATATTTAAAAAAAGTAAAATTCTTCAATTTTATATAAAAATTAAATTAAATTGTAAAAAAATAATATATTGGTTACTCGTTAAAGGAAAAAAAACTTGAAATTGTAATCTTGAAAAGAAAAGCATAATTTTCGAACTAAATTCTTTCCTTTATTCAGTAGTTTTAATTTCAAATTCAATTTAATATACCGAATAAGTTTTTTAGTACTCTCTATCACCGTAAATGTTTATTTCTAAAGTGAAACTTTTGTTTTTTATAAATCAATATTGAATCATCGCCAAAATTACTATACTTCGAGATATATGTGAAAAACTGAACAGAAACAATGTAAAACTTTGATTTTTTTTTTTTTTTTTTTTTTTTTCATTTTTCCACTGTGGCTAATAGGTAGAAAACTTGAAATTCGGATTCAGCCTCCCACGTATCATACGAAATCTTCTGGGAAAAAACGTTCATAATTATTTTCCTAAAACATTATTATTTGACCGGGGCAAACCAACGCAGGTTGAGAGCGATATTTTAAATTCAATATGTTGTCGGACTTGATGTCTTCTTAAATAGATATTATTCATCAAAAAAAAATAATTTGCTTAAAAAAATTTTAAAAAAAGGATACATTTTTAGTGTCCAATTTTATGTAAAAATTAAATTAATTTTTAAAAAAGATTTATTGGTTATTTGTTATATAGATATATATTTAGCTTTCACTACTTTCAAAACGTCGGGAAAAAATCTTGAAATTTTACAGTTAAAAAAAAATAGAATCGTTAGTATAGATTTTATATGGAACATAATGTATCTAATATCTTTTTTAGTGTTTTCTAGCGTCGTTAACTATTATTTACAATGTGCCTTTTTTAGAAAAACTAATTTTTCTTTAATTTTGTATTGAACCATCATCTTTAAAAATTCATATATTTCGAGATATAAGTGAAAAACTGAAGACAAAAAATATAAAATATGTATTTTCTATTCAAAGCTAAAAGGCAGAAAACTTTAAATTCGGATTCAGCCTCCCACGTAACACATAAAATATTCTGGGAAAAAACGTTCGTAATTATTTTCCTAATAAATCATTATCTGACTGGGGCAAACCAACGCAGGTTCAGAGCGATTTTAAATTCAATATGTTGTGGGGCATGATATTCTATTAAATATAAATTTACCTTCGAAAAATAAATAATTCGCTTATAAAAAGTAAAAAAAAAGAAGAAGATACATTTGAAACTTTATTCAGGACTATATCTAAATATCTTAAAAAAATAATTGATCTTGTTTAATTTTATATAAAAATTAAATTAAATAAAAAAAAATAATTTATTGGTTATTTGTATAATTGGTAATTGGTTTTATATATATATATATATATATATATATATATATATATATATATATATATATATATATATATATATATATATATATATATATATATATATATATATATATATATATATATATATATTTAGCTCTGACTACTACCAAAACTTCGGAAAAAAGTCTAGAAATTTTACTGTTGAAAAAAAAGTAGGATTTTCGAACTAAATTAATTTCATTCATTCGTTATAGGTATAGGTTTTATATGGAACAAAAGTTATCTAATATTTTTTTTAGTGCTCTCTAGCGTCTTAAACTGTTATTTAAAATGTGATTATTTTGGAGAAATTTGTTTGTCTTTAATTTTGTATTGAACCATCATCTTTAAAATTTCATATATTTCGAGATATAAGTTAAAAACTGAATACAAAAAATGTAAAATTTTTATTTTCCATTTAAAGCTAAAGGCCTGAAAATTCGGATTCTGTCCCCCAACGTAACATAAAAAACCTTTTAGGAAAATATTTTCGCAATGATTGAAAGCAATATTAAATTAAATATGGTGTCTGACATAAATCGTTGTCTTTAGAAACCGCTAAAATCGCTAATTAAAAGTGAAAAAATAATAAATTTTATTTAGGACGATATATAAATATCTTAAAAAAATTGTAAAATGAAGTACAACGAAAAAATTGTAATTTTATGTTCGTTGTATTATTTGTCTTCTTCGTTGCTAGTCCCAGAATAATGTTTATTTTCTATTCTATTCTGTTCTACAATAAATCTACTACTCGTAAATCATGCATAAAAATTCAGGTTAAAAAAACAAACAAATTTTTGGTGATTTATTTTTTTTTTTTTTTCTGTTTAGCTCTGATCACAAGAAAATATAAGGAAAATCTTGAAATCATACTGTTAAAAAAAAGTAGAATTTTCGAACTAAATTAATAACACCTAGAATGGACTAAATATTGGCTCAACATTTTCACTGAATTAACAGCAAAATATCTCTGGAGGTAGTGAGATTAATGAAATGCTTTCATGAGAAGGAGGAGACTCTAGTGGAATGTGTTGAAGCATTCCATACATTATTCGTTTAGCTCCTGCCCTCTCGCTTACATTCCCAACCTATTTGTTTAATATAATGAATTTCCCCTCGACTATTTAATAATATTAGAGGTGTTATGCTTAATCGGTACTTCACAAACCACAAGTTTCAAAATAAAAAAAAAAAAATAGTTTTCAGTTAGCTAGTACAGTGTGCATAGTAATTTTTTAAACGTTATATCTGTGAACAAATAATGGGTTAAATACTAAATTTATTATAACAATAAAAAATATACGTAAGACTGAAATTGTGATCGTTAAAAATAGAATAATTTAAATAAATAATAAAAAAATATATTTTGTTTATATATAAATTGAAATATATAAAAAATATAATGAATTAAATTTTTAATGTGCCTGGGACGAGAATCTAGAACTCAGACAAATTCATGAATACGGCATGATTTTAACGTTTTTATTAGTCATCATAAGAATGGATAGCTAAACAGTTTCTCGTAATAATAATTTAAATAACAAAATAAAAAAACGAAAAATATATGAACCTTTAAAAATTCTATGCCCGTTCATTTATACTATTTTTTACTGAAATAAACTTTTTTGTGAAAAAAAAATATTCCGGAGTAGCGCGAATCAGACGTGATAAATTTACCTCCACTGGTAGCTGTCACGTCAAATGTCATTCAAATCGTGTGTGAGATTTGTAAAATTGAAACTGTCTCTACTGCTATCTGAACCCACTCGAGAGAATTTTCGTCATGTTCACACACTATGGTGAACATGTCGCCGATACAACCCACATATGGTTCAACTAACTCTAGCATATGTTCTACATCATTTTCAATATTTCTTTCATTGAAATAAACCAGAATCGTCAACGCCGCTGCTCAGAACAAAATCGCAGCATCGCCGTTTCTGGATATGAATTAAGTGAATGATTATCGCGATTTGGAATATTTTCCCAAACGTATGACACTTACCCAGAATAATTTTAGTACACACAATTGGGAAAATTTTTTATTTGTAATCGAGTTGAAATAACAGAATTTTTTGTAATTAAATCATTGTAACTGTATTACCTTTTTTTAATGAGAATACCTTTCGATGAGAGTACCTGTAATCTGATGGACCTAAAAACACAGAAAATATTTTTTTGACAGGCGTGAGTCTGAGCTCGGAGGCACTCCGTAATTCATTAAGCTCCTTTAATACATTAAAAAGCTTATACAGGCTATATAAAGCAACTTTATTAATGTTTTCAATTAGCATAATTACTAAGATAAGCATAAATTTAAACTTAAACATGTGCGAAACAGGTGCATGGTATTAAAGAAGGTAATAGCTAAGGACGTAAGGTACACATGTTTTTAAACTTGTCATCTTACAAACTAAGATCATCTAGGAACTAAATCATACTGTGCAAACGAAAAATATATCTTTATCGTGAATGACAAGAATCTTCGTACACTTGCGAGTCTTCCCAAGTGTCACTCTTGTCATGGAGATAATTAATACTCACTGGGCCATAGTTGTGAAAGCCAGTCCTGAGGGCTAGCTTGTCTGCCTCTTCAGGCCCGGGGTCTCCCCTAAGCCTGACATAGAAGGAGTTTGTGAAGACTTCGGCGGCTCCCAACTCGGAAGCGAGCAGAAGCGACAGCAGTAGTACCCCGGCCATCGCCCTCCCGCATCTGAGCTCTCTCGGCCGGTGGCACATCGATCTAACTCCGCTACAGCGCCTGCTCCAACCGCGCACCGCGAACGCCGAACTCGGCCTTCGTAAGAACTCGGAATTGTACCCGCTTCGCCTTTCTTTTCCTCTCTAAATTGGCTTTCTTATTATTAGCGATATTCGATACCATTGTAGATAACATAATCCTCAAAGCTAGTGTTCAACAATATAGGGTTGTCCAGAGAAGAATACAGGCCTTCTCGTTTTACTTAAATTATTTATCTGTGTAATAAACTGATAAATAGATAAATGTGTAGAAAATGAATGAGTAAAATCCAGTCTATCAATTACTTAGGCTTAAAATTAGACAAAGCTTTGATATATTTTAAACAAAATAACAAATAGAGCTAAAAGTATAATTTGCAAAATCAACCATATTTCAATACACATTCTCAACGAAGATGTAAGGAGTTAGGGTAAGTGCACTAGTAGTTGATACTTTAAGAAAGATATCACATGTTTTTAGCAATATTTCCTCGGTTGCTCATGTGACAAATTTCTTTCTCCCCTTATCAGATGCGTGCGAATCCCGTCCGTTATCCTAATTTTTTTAATTTGAAATAGTATTAATAGAACGTAGAAAAAGTGTCAATTTTCCAAATCATCTTTTTGCATTAGTAGTCGACACGTTCTGGATGCCAATATTTAGTAGTAGACAGGGTACTAGTTTTCGAGGTACCCCGTTGCTTCTTGCTGCCGCTACAACAGAAATTCCTCTTTTGACGTCACCGAGGGCCTTCTCCATTTGCTGAGGATCATAATTGAGTTGTTTTTTTGTTAGTGCTATTTTGAAACTGAAAAAAAAAAGGAACTAATTCTGTGTTGTCCTAGTAGTTGATAGATGCTGCATTAGTAGTTGACACCGCACCCCCTGTCAACTACTGAATTTCGAGCACTAAATTAGCCCAATCTGTTTCTTTCCTCTACCCCTGATTTTTCCTTTGCAGAGAACGCACATTCAATAAGGAAGGCGAGAAATGAGAAATGTCTAGTAGCTGACAGAGGTGTCAAGTACTAAACAACAGGTTATAAATATGTTTTAGTAGTTGACACCCAATAAAATACTCTCATTTTCATCTATAACCACAAGTTCTAGTAAAATGCAATACAGACACCTACTATTCTAAAGTATATTCATAAGTTGGACAGATATAAGCATTTGATAGTGAAAAAACAGAATTTATACCAGAGCATCCTTAGCCGATTGCATAAGGATGGAGGCGTTTATTCAACTGAACTGGAGTTATGAAAAGAAATTTGGTGTTGAAAACAGTTTTCCCGTCCAGGAAGTCATGGCTGTCACTCTTTGCATACAGGAATAACTGAACTACCCGCCAAAATTTAAAACGAAACGAAAGTGCAAACAGAAATCTTATTATAAGACATTTATTATCAAACTGCCAACTACTAGTGCACTTACCCTAGGGTGTGTAGTCATAGAATTGAACACAATTTAATTATAAATTTTTATTTATAATTGCTTCAAATACTTGCTTAATTTATAAATTAAAAAAAAAAAAAAATGCACTCAACAGCAAAAAAAACCAGACACTCAGATTTGGTTTCATAATTTTGTTAAACACGTTAATCTTTTTAATTTATTGTAAGGAATGGTTTATTTATAAGTTATTTACACAAAATCTGCCGCAAATGAATAACTTTTATAAATTATCATCAAAAAATTATAAAAAAAAGAAAAAAATATGACATTTAAAAATTTAAAAAAACTTTATTCTTCATTTTTACCAGGTTCTCTGACAACGGGTAGCGGGTATTTTTCCTTCTTCTACGGCGAAGGGCCCAAATTCTGCCAGGCATAGAAAGAATTAAAACAATCTAATAAATAACTGTTGGCGAAATTTCAGTTATAGGAATCTTTTTTTCTAATTCCATTCCTCATTTCTTCAAGACAGGAAGATATTTATCAAAAAGCACCATCAAAGCATGTTTTTCTGTGCCGTTTCACAGCGTATTTAACAAAATTATAAGACCAATTCTGAGTTCCCGGTTTTTTTTTTTTTTTTTTTTTTTTCCTGTTGAATTTATATCCGACTTAAAAGACAAGAAACTGCTCGTCGTTTCAGATTACTCCAACATTTACAAGACAAGCGTTCAAAGCTAAATTCAATAAATTCCAAAATATTTATTTACATGACAGTATTTAGGCCCATTTGGAAATTCGGAGTCGAGCTTTAGGGCCTAACTTAGCCTTCCAATTCTTCTCGTATAAAATCCTTACAACCCCAAATTGTTCGTAAAATTCTCAATGCTCCTAATATGTCACAAACAAACTTATCCGTTGAGATCTTAATGTTCCATATGTTTCTGATTTGGACCAAAACCAGATATCTAACCCTCCATAGTAAACATTATACCCGCTCGAATCCACTTGCCTCAGTGGTCTTCTAATGAAGAACTATTGAGGTGCTACTAGTAAGTAGTTATTGACATGACATTGTAATAATTTTCCTCAAAATTAATAGTTTTATATAACGTACACAGCTTTAAATATCAATAAATAGCTTTTAAAAAAAATTAAAATTAAAATTGATATTTTAATTGTGTTCAATATTAACATATTCATGTCTGAAGATATACCAACGACTTTAACTACAGGCAATAGAAATTATTCAAAACTCGTGTATGAGAATAATAAACAACTACCCGATGCACACCAGAATTTTAAATATGTTATGTGACTTAAACATACCATCAATTAAACAGTACACACACACAGGCACAAAAATTCTTTTCCCTTACACCAATTTCCGGAAGCACCATGACACAGATGATATGAGGTTACTACAAGACATCATTGAAAAGATACACTATCAAAAAAGTCTGTAATATTTATAGCATGCTGAGCTAATTCTATTTCATTTATATTCTTAACATTTGTTATCTGAATTTTGTTCATTATTAGTTTATTCTATTTATTAGTCTTTGTTTTGTTTTACCAATATTATTGTTATTTTCTACATTTTCTCAATTGTATATTATATGTTTTTTATAATATATGTTATTAAGCATTTATTTATTCAACAGCTACTGCATTTTATTTTATATAATTTACTTTTTTAGGTCTTATATGAATTATTTTTTGTAAAAGCTATTCCTTTTTAAAAAGAGGTATTCTCATCGATTACATTTTTGTACCGACACGTCATTAATTTAAAATAATATTTAAATCAATACAAAAATGAATAAGTTCTTAACTTACATCCGCTCCAGACGCCATACATAGGTCTAGCTTGCTACCGGAGTCTGTGATAGGAACGTCTTCTTATTCCGAAATAATCACAACATATTAAATTAAATTGTTAAAAATAAAAACACACTATAGCACAATTAAATCGCAACGCACTGTAAACACCTAAAACATTACAATTATTATAAAACCGCACTACACGACCTTTGGTAGAACAGAACAGCTCGAGATGTTAAATTAAACTGGCCAAAACAAGTCTCAACTCTAGAAGGCTGGGAGGCATCAGGTGATTTAATTATAAATAATCGCATCTGATTGGCTGAGCCATATTGTACTATACTCAGTATATTTCCTGTCTCCATTACTTATTAGTTTTTCTACTGTACGTTTAAAAAACATTAGGCATTTCCAGTTCTGACCAGATTTGGCGTACATTCAGACATAACTATTCTAATAAAATATGAATATATTGTATACACAGGTTAATATACAATTTACATTTTATTTTGTAAATTAGTTTGTTTTTTTTTGTTTTTTTTTATAGAATCTATTTCTCTTAATCATATAATATATAACATATTATTTGATATTATTATTTCTTTAAAGTATAAAATTTATGGCAATTGAGTTAGCCAGTAAAAATGTTAAATACATATATTAAATGTTTTATAAACATATATTAATGTAAATCACAATAAACAAATAAAACTGTTTAAAAAAAATACTTCTTTTTAATATTACATAATAGTTCATAACCAATACTGATTATAATAAAAATAATAATACAAAAGTAGCAGCAGCAATAGCAATAAAAAAAAATGTAACATATCTTCGTGATTATTTGTTATTCTATTAATTTGATTAATTTTTCATTTACTTTATGGTTTTTTTTAATCTTTTATTGAGTAATTTTTACAATCTGCCACAAATGTGGGCAATAAATAATATAGATGGCGTATGATTACATTCACACATTATGTACAATGAGAAAAAAAAATAATAATAATAAAATAAAATATTAAAATAAAGTAAATAAGTAATGTAAGAAAAGAAAAAGAGAAAAAAAGAACTATAGCTATAAATAAACAATATAAAATATACAATATAAAAAAAAAGTAAATAATACTAATAATAAAATATAAAACAAAGGTAAAAATACAATTATACTCTATTTACAATTTACACTCATCCTAGGGATCCCCCCCACCAGACCCGTCCCTCCACTTATGAAGGGATAAGCCAGGTGCGTCACTGGTGTAAAAAAACCCAGTGAAGGCTAAGTGACTTTATGTTAAAAAAAAAAAAAGGAATTAATTTTTAAAAGAGTTTAAAAGAAAACGAAAAAACATCTTTTTATACTATCGTATTCTAAAATATTTTCTAATTATAAATAAACTCCCCGTCAAAAGTATTGCAACACCCATAATTCTCGAGATTTTCCTGGTTTCTACCTTAATCCATACTTGGTTTACATTCATATTAATATTATTTATTAAACGTTAGACATTAAGAATTACACACATCAATGTTTCACCCTATTAATGAAAAACAATAGAATTTTAGATTGTTTTTTTCAAATTTCCTTCATGTTTATCGTTTCATTATTTACAAGTATGCCAAAACTAGTGGAATCAGTCATTCAAGTCAGAGGGGGCAATATGTCTTATTAAATATAAATTTAAAAGTTAAAAGATAAAATTGTAAAAAATGAAAACTTTTTTGTTTATTGGAAGTAATATTGTAATTTATTTTTAAAAAAATTGTTTATGTCTAGTTTAGGAATGTTTATAATAGACTTCAGAACCTTTCTTTATTATGAAAAAAAAAATACGTTTTTATAAAATTCAAATATTTCTAAGTGTTGCGATACTTTTGACGGGGAGTTTATTTATCAGTTTGACCTGTAGAATTTTTCAATTTTTTTTTTTTTTTTTTTTCTGCTATTATCTTGTGTTTCACATTCCAATAGTAAATGTTTTGTACTATTTGATTTGTATAGATCACAATTTTCACTAGCATGGTGGGATTCAATTATTGGGTTATTTCACATGAAATGTCCGATTTTATAATATTTGAAATACATAGAGGATTTTGCGAGTCTCTGTTGTTTACTTCCAAAGTTCACATATCATAATCAAGCAGTTACTAATCCTCTACTTTTCTTTTATAAACATTAGCTTCCCAATCAATTACACACTGTTTAGTATACCTTCAAATATGAACATGGAAACACGCGATTTTCGTGTAATATTTTTTTATGAGTTTAAACTAGGTCGTTCGGCAGCTGAGGCTGCTAGAACATCTGTAAGCCGTTTGGGGAAGGGAGTGTAAATGAACGAACCATTCGCCGTTGGTTTGCTAAGTTTTCGACTGGGGATACCAACTTGGAAAACCAGCCCCGAGGAAGACCTCCAACTGTAATTAGAGAGGTGAGACCATTACCTCTACAACCTACTGCAATGAAATTGGCCAAATGCACGAAAAATTATTGAAAAAACAACCTGGATTGGTAAATCGGAAGGGCCCTATACTCCTACACGACAACGCTAGACCCCACGTTTCAAAACTTACCATGCACAAATTGAAAGAGCTGAGGTACGAAGTTCTTCCGCACCCACCATATTCTCCCGACTTGTCTCCAACAGATTATCACCTTTTCAGGAATTTAGACAACTTCTGCAGAGGAAAAATTTTTGCCTGAAATCAAAAGTGCGTTTTCAGATTTTGTTTCACTTCAAAGCTCAGAGTTTTTCAAATCCGGGATAAAAAAGTTGTTGTCACGTTGGGAAAAATGTGTAGAAAAAAGAAGGTAAATACTTCGAATAAAATTATATTGTTTTCATATTGTATTTTTACTAAAATCCCTTTACCTTGAAAACGGACATTTCATGTGAAACAACCCAATATTAAACAATCGTTTTTAAAAAAAATTTTGTACTCATCCTAGGTTTTTCTTATCAGACTAATGGTCCTAAGTTTGGTAATGTTAATGTTGAATTTTAAGCTTTCTAGCTGAGGTCTAGTCAAATTTTCTTATACAACGGGTTATAACTTGACTTTAGGGCACGGCCAATATCAGTAAAGAATAAATGGTTTGTAGCTTTTTCTATTATGGTGCTATTATTATTGGATGATAATTTTTGAGCGTTGAAAAAAATTGAAAAATATTTATGAATATTACCACAGAATTTATTAATCAAAAGTCGGTAGAAATCAGAATTGGTAACTAATAAGGATTCAAAATTCATCCTGAGGAGCATATTCAGTGAAGCGTAATTAATCACTAAAAATCTTTTCAAATCATTTAGTTCATAATTTTGTTTTAAAAACATGAATAATATTCATAATTGTGTGATGTGGTTGACCGCAATTATAAAGGTACGAAGATAATTGGAGTGTGAGGATATTAAAACACAAATATCAATTGATTGTGCAGACGTTTCGGCCTTCATAAAGCGCATATAAGATTAATTCCGATGGGCCCACAGTGAACCCTGACCTCTATTTCAAACAGTTAAACAGAACGTAACTCGAAACTGTCGCAACTTTATCCGTCTTAGGTGAACCGCAAATGAGTTTTGTCCCAGCAAGACGATGCCGCGGCAGCATAGTTCCCATCAGACCAAGGAAAAGTTTGAAAACCTAACCCACCATACAGTCTATACCTTGCTCCAACGTATTATTTGTTTTGATCTATGACCCACTTCTTGAAGCGAAAATAATTAATACATTTCCAGAAATTTGAAATCTAACAACGGTTCAATTTTCGATAACCATCCCACGGATTGGAACCTGCAGAGTATCTAACATCTAAGAAATAGTCCATAACAATGTCTTATTTTTTTAAATATTTATTTTATGTTAAATTAAAGGAAAAAAAGATATTTTTTTGATTTTTGTTGAAAAATGATCTGTCACCTAGCATAGAACTTAAAGCTACGAAGAGCGACGTATCTTCTTCATTTAAGTTACACGATGAACTATTTAATGAAATCTTCACTTAATATTCTATATATGTAGATACTATGAGTCTGTACGTGTAGTTATTTTAAGATCGTTTCTTGTCCTAGTATATTAAATAAATTGTTTGATTTTTTTTTTTTTTTCAATCATCCATAATCAAGAGCAATTCGCAATAGTGTTCTACTTGCACATTCCTTTCTCAGTATTTTACTAACATCATTCATTCTACCAAGAATGCAGACGCTGTCTTAATAGGAAAATTATTATTTTTTTGTTTTTAATTTAGTTTAATTACTTTTGATTTATTTTTTTTTTTCTTCTTTTCCTTATATGGTATCCCCATATAAGGACCGTTTATTTGTATATTAATATGTTCCATGCCTTACAGGCATACTACATGTTTTACAATGTTATTAAAAGTTAACATGATTGGTTTAGCATAACGTAGTAATATAACAAAAATATTTAAACAAAATCACAAAAAAAAAAAGAAAAGAAATAACAAAAACAAAACAAAAGCCAACAAGAAACTACCTTCGCTGCCCATCATTTGTCACTTTGTCAAAGTCGATCTTTCGTATAAACGTGATTAAGTCAGTCTTAAATTTAGAGAACAAATTTTGTTCTGTCTCTGGCCATGTTCCATGTTTGAGAATAATATTTTTTACTAGATTAAACCTGTGTCTTTCAAATGCTTTACATTCATAAAGTACATGTCTAAAATTTTGAGTCTGTCCGTCTTCATTACAAATGTCAGATCGTATTATGTTAAATCGTTTGAGATATTGTTTAGAGTTTCCGTGTTCTGTCATTAGTTGTGTTAGTTTGTAGTTGTTACTTTGTATGTGTTTGTAATTGTTGTGTGTAATGTGAGGTATAAATCTGTGTAAGCTTGGTGACTTTGATGAGGTCACCCACAATTGGTCCCACTTTTTAACCATATCAGAACTTATGTCCCGCTTTATATATGATAATGGAACTTTGTTATACGAAGGTAACAAATTACTTTTAGCCGCCTCTTTAATTTATTTAAATTTAAGTTTATTAGTTATAATTAATTTGATTCCTTGATAATTTTTATACATGTTTATTTCTTTGTAAAGTTCATTTACTTTGTATTAATAATTTATTTTTAATTAAAGTACATTCAACATGCCCAAATTAACGGAATAAGTAATAATAATGTTAAGTATACATTTTTCCTTATTTACAAGAAAAAAAAAAAAAAAAAAAAAAGATTAATAATATGTATATGAAATAAAACAAAATTATGATTATTCAAAAAGAAAAATAGAAATAAAACAGTAAAGAATAACCTAAAATGTTCACAAATTCGAAAAAGTAGTCAAATTAAATGTAATTAAAAATAAAAACGTAACTATTTGCAGAAAAAAAAAACTAAATGTGTACAAAAGAAAGGATGTATGGAATAAGATTTTTTTTAAAAATGTATACATAAAATAAAAATTAAATGGATAGCTCATTAAATAAAATAAAAAATCATTTTAAGATGCAAATGATTGGGATAGAAGATTGTTTAAAATTAAAGCAATTTGAAATGGGTCTATTGGAAATATTTCCAGGGGAAACAGAAAAAAACCAACCAGATATAGTAAAACCAAAATGTTAGATAGGTGGCTTGCAGTCTCTCATGGATCTTTTTTGAAATTAAATAGGTTATTTAAACTCTAAAATAATTATTCGATCTTCAAGCAAACTGTCCTTATAGATTTTTTCACACAGAAATCGGCATCGGATTCGAATTCAGCATTCAAAAGATAAATACGAAATTTCATCCAAATTTGCCTGACCAAATACTAAGCAATTCTTGTTTTTTTAAATAGACAAAACTTGAATTACGGTTAGACGGATAAACATATCAATTTCACATTTTAACCCAAATTACAAGGTACAATATCTTTTGTTTCATATCCCTATCCGGTTTCAAACGCAAGTTAAAAATCAAAATTTATTTCGGTTTTTCCAACTTTTCAGGTAGGTTTTTCTTTCTCTTTTATTTATCGATTTTTTCATTTATATACATCAATAAGAAGCTGAGGCTATCCTCTTGAAATTTTGCGTGGAGTGTGACAAAGTAATCACGATGTAAAGAAAAAATTTCATCCCTCCGGAAGAGGGTAAAAAATTAATATTTTTTGTTTTTATTAAATAAACGTTTTTCAAGGTGCTGTATTCGAATCCGATGTCGGTTTTTGTGTAAAAAGATCTATATAAAGCTAGTTTGCTTAAAGATCTAATTATTATTTAAGAATTTAATTAATCTAAAACAAAATCAACAAAAGTAGGGGGAGACCCAAGAACCGCTGAGAGACAGTGTATGCCAAGACATACGGCAAAGGAGAATGAACGGGTTGTATGCGCCTGTTAAGCTAGAAGAAGAAGAAGAAAACAAAATCTGTGATGTGCATTTGTTTCTAAAATCTGCACTTAAAAATCCTAAAATTGGCTTTCAAATAAAGCAAATCCAACAAAAATTCCTACAAATTATTATGCATTATAACATGAAATGAAAAAGGTAAAGATATACGTAGAAGTAAAGGAATAGTAAAAAAATCCATATGCATCCATTCAGCATGTCATTATTAACGCATATCATCTGTTCTATTATATGTATATACACCTACAGTCATGGTCATAGAAATTGCATCACTTAAAAATAATGGAGGATCTCCTTAAACCGATGTTGTTCTTACCTTTTGATAATTTTAAAATGTTTTGCAAAGAAAGAGAGTACGTTATTAGGCATGAAAAATTGTTAAAACACAAACAAAAAATAAAAAATATTCATAAAATAATAAATAAAATTTTTAGTGTTAACGAGAAATTTAAGAAAAAAAAATTTTTTTTACGTACTCATTTGAATTTATTTAGAAAAATTGTATAAGAACATTAAAAATAAATTTATTGAAATATTAATATAAACTAGTATTTTGTCGAACCGCCACTAGCCCTGATAACTGAGGCGATCCTGTTTTTTTATTTCTTCACTAGTCTCCTAATTCCACACTTTTTCAATTACCTGTTTTAGCTCATCTTCATTCTTAGGCTTTGCAAAATTAATTTTTTTTTTCATGACCTTCCACAATTTTTCTATAGGATTTAAATCAGGTCTAATGCCTGGCCATGGCAGCGTAGAGATCTTGTTTTCTGTTGAAAATTGCTTTACCTATCCAAAAACGCAATGTTAAAGGCAATAAAAAATAATGTATCTCACAGCTAATACATTTTTTTAAAAAATTAATAATTAACTTACCGATTTGGCTCTATGACATGGAGCAGAATCATCTTGAAAAATGAAGTCTCCGCAGTGTGTAAGATGGGAATTCATTGAGGGAATCAAACTCTCTTCTAAAATTTTTTTATATTTTTCTGCATTTACCGTCCTATCTATGAAGTTTGTTTGGCCAACTCCAAAATAGGAAAAACATCCCCAGACCATCACACTTGCCGGATGTTTCACTGTTTTTATAGTACAGGATTCGTCATTTGACGAACGTTGGCCGACGTCTTACGTATGGAGCACCGTCAGAACTGAAGACATTGAATTTACTCTTATCTGAAAACATAACTTTCCTCCAGTCATCAAATGTCCAATTTTTAAAATTCCGCGCCCCATTTAGGCGAAATTGTCTCATTTTTTTGTTAAGAAATGGCTTTTTGACTGGTTTTCTTGCCCATAACCTTGTTTCTCTTAAGCTTCTACCAACTGTTTCTCGACTTACTTCTGCTAAATTGCTATCAGCTAGATCTCTAGATATTTCTTTAGCAGTTTTGAAGCGATTTTCTAAGGATAATCTTATCATCATGCGATCTAAACGATCATCTGTCTTCCTTTTCTTCCAGTCTCTTTCTTTCGCTCGGTAGATCCCTGGTAAAGATTTTTGTTTATTATTCTTACCACAGTGGATTGGTTGCACCTCACCCTCCTTGCTATCTCACGCGTTGGAAGTCCAGCTTCAGCAAACGTCGCTATTTTAACTTTTTCCTTATTAGACATTTGTTTGAAACTCAGCCTATTGGACATAATAATACCAAATACGTGCTGAATATTAGATACTCTGGGCACAACTAAACTACGAGTCACTGATTCCATCTCTCTCTAATACTAGTAGGTAAACAAATACAATCCCACAATTCGTTTACCCATTTAGGATCAAAAAGATAATAATCTTAGGTGATGCAATATCTATGGCCACGACTGTACTTCATTTTTATAACGAAGGCGAGAAATGGGATGGGCAAGGAGAAAGGAGATTTGAGAAAGAATTCAATATAAGATCTATTAATGTTTTTAATGAGCGGAAAATTATGTTGATCCGAGTTCAATTATAAATTAAATTATTTGTGTATTGAATATTTATTTGCATATAATTAAGGTATCTTGTACTGAATGTTGATATTAGTACTCATTAGTATTGGTATAAATCTTATTGTTCTAACTTATTGTAGTCTTTGAATGAATGAATGTTTGTCTTCTTCTTCTTTCTCTTCCTCTTCGAGCCATTGTGTGTCTGCGGTAACCAAGTGAGGTTTGGCAGTAGTAAAAAGTTATTCGATTTAATATTAAAATTTGTATCACAATATCAGGCTGGAAATTAACATTATCTTTTGTCGTACAGGTCATTGTATGTATAATATGTGTATATATTCTTCTAAGATATGTATATATGCTTATAATTTATGTACAATATATGTATATAATATAGGTATGAATATACTCTTAAGGGTCATTGTATTATATAGGTCACAACTGCCTAGATTTTCTTTACATTTTAATAAAATTTAACTACTTTTTCCCCGGTGTATTTATTTATTATTAGGATACATCAACTAAACAACATTTTACAACTGGTTTACTGACATTTTTGGTTAAGCATAACATTAGAAACAAATAAATTTTAAAAAATACAGTACGAAATATTTCCCATTACTATTGATGTCTATATAAAAAAAATATATAAGCAGCTTTTATTGGCAAAATATTACAATCTGCATCATTCAAGTATTTCTTTCGACCTTTAGGCCCACTCCAATAAGGGAGCATCGCACAGTGGGACGAGCCAACGTAATTTGTTGAACATTGGTTGAAAAAAAAAATTTATATTTGTGGCTTGAATCATTTATAAAATGTTTGCTATGGTCATTGTCGATAAAGAACAGTCCGTTAAACATAATTTTATTACGCACTAGCAGTACAAAAGATCGATAAACTAGGTTTGTTTGAAAGGTTCTCGCAAATTTCTTTTTTTGTTAAATTGCATTAGAAATTTTGTACGTCCGATGTAAATTTTTTGTTGTTCACAGCTTTAAGCGTAATATGACAATTGGCTATAAAACATTTTTCTGTGAAAATAATAATTACAACAAATAAAAATAATAAATTTATTTAAATTGTTAAATTTCAACAACAAAATTGATTTTAGAAAATGTTTAAACTTGTTTAAGTCTAAACCCATTTTAATACAAAACATCAATATTGAAAAGTAACTTAAGATCGAAATGGTCTGCGACCACTTGCGACCTTAGAGAATATTTGGAATTAAAGATTTTTTTTTCGTATTAATAGGATTTGCAGAACTCCTTCCCCTCATATTATAATCCTTGTTTTACCCCTTTTGTTTAGTCTGTTTGTATCTTTTTAGAGTTTTCATTTCAGCAGTAACCCTATTGGGTTATTTTACCTACATATTTGTCAGCTAGGATATTAATGGGGTTCTTTTTAAAAAATGTTTATACTTGTTTAAGTCGAAACCCATTTTAATTTAATATATCGATTATAAAAAGTAACTCAAGAGCGAAATGGTTTTGGCGTTTTGGTACAAGGCGAATATTTGGTTTTACTTTGATAATTCAACTTGTACAAAAAAGTGTTCCAAATTGCTACAACAAATGGACAATAAATGTTTTACACAGGAATTCACCAATAAAAATGCTTAAAATTTATATAGGAATAGGTCTGAACGCTGACACTGACACGACGATTTGAACAAATGGATCCAACGATGATATTTCGATAACCACAGTGTAGGATCCTGTGGGCTATAATTGATTACTTCTATTAAATAACTAAATAGTTCTGTTTTCGGTTGGGGACAATATTTAAAATAATTATTACCTATCAGCTTTCTGACAAACCGCTAATTGTTTAGTTCTTTAGAAAATCCGATCGATGAAAAAGGCATAAAACACGTATAACTCACATAAAGGTAAACTGATTGATTTGCAGATTTTTAAATTCGATAGAGCACATCAAAAATCATAGAATCAAAACACGAAAAAACGAAAATTAGATTTTTTTAGACACACTATTGGTTAACAGAGCAAAGTCCTGAAACGATGGAAAAAAACTGACTTTAGATTCGAATTCCACACCTTTGAAAACATACCCATATGGAATTTGAAGTCGATGCAATAATTTTTAGAGGCTCAAAATGCGATGTCCAGAAAAAACATAGTTTCGTCCCACTGTGCATCGGTCCAACTTAAAGCGGGCGCGTACTCAGAAACATGAGCTCGTTCGATATTTCTTATTTATCTTAAGCTAAAATTTAATGAACACTTCCAAGAACAACCCTTAATCTTTTTTATACACTATACTGTTATATGAGATGTATTATTTCTTTTCTTAATTGTGGTAGAGAATACTCTTAAAAAAACTAATAACAAGAAAAAAAAGAGAGAATAATGTCAACTTAATATTGTATAAGAAACGATCACGACTTCAGCACCATTGGTTATTTCAACTGTTTAAGGATATTATCGATTATAGTTGTACATCGGCAACTAAATAATAAGTTGTATACGTCATCCGCCATTTTTAAATTAAAGATGGAACACTCATTCAGAATATTAACCAGGTAACCTCATTGTGAATCATAATTATGATATTTCTACAGGGCCGTATTCCTTACTACGTGTAAATTCGATCCCATGACCGGTTTTTTAATTAAAATACAGAAATAGATTTTCAAACTGATCATGAATGGAAGAGAATTTTTCAAATCCGTCAAAATGAAGGACTAGGACACATATTCGATTTATGCAAATGTCTGACCGAGAATGAACATAAAAAGCTTTAATGCTCCCTAAACATTCGAATTTAAAAAACACTTATTACATGTGGGACAATCCGAAAGATATATATATTTTTTTAAAATGTAAGATAGTTATAGGTTTATTGAATTTTCATAGAATATTTTTTCTTTCACTTTTTTAGTTTTTTTCTTCCATGTGAAAAAGTCCTTATTATACTAATAAAGTTGCATACCTCATTACATACAGGATTACAAAAAAACACTTTTAATCATAAATGTGCCGGTTTTTATATAATTAATATTTTTTTGTGTTAACAATAGATGCATATGAAAAAAACCACATAACAGAGTATAACAATTGTCTTCATTGAAACAATAAATTAATTATACAAAAATAATATTTTCTAAAAATAACAAAAAAAACATTTGTAATAATAACTCTACACTAGAAGATGCTCTAGAATCTTCTTTTCAGACGCCTCGGAGGATTATCGGGAATGGAGTGGAAAGCAAGTTGAGAAACCAGTGGATATGAGTTTTTATGGAGCTTACTATGAAAGGAGAGATATCTGGTTTGGGATAACTCAGCAACATATGGAACATTAAGATCTTAATGGATTAGTGACAAAGTCAGGAGCAGTTAGGAGTTTTTAAAGGATTTCGGATTGTAAGGATTAGATACGAGATGTATTGAATGGTTTAGTAAAGCCCCAAAGCTCAACTCCATACGTCAAAATAGATCTAATCACAGTCATGTGAATGAACCTTCTCTAATTAATTGGGAGCTTTTAACGTTTTTCTAGTAAATCTTGAAGTAGTCTGTAACGAAGAGCAGTTTCTTGTCGTTTTAGTGTTGTATGTGGATTCCAAGTTAGTCGTTTGTCCAAGTGGAGTCCTAGGTAGCGGATCTGTTCAATAGGAATTAGTGGAATATCATCAAATGATACTGTAGGAGAGGAAGTCGTAGGTTTACGACGGAGATGGGAGTGTTAGGGAGGCAATGAAGGGATCATTGTTTACTCATAATAAACATTTGTCATCACCATAAGTGGTGAGGAAAGTTGTAGGATGAGTCGGGATGTCAGTAATTTAATTTAATTTTAAAAAAATAACAACTTAGAATTGTCCAAATTTGAAACCAAAATACAGAGCTGGTTAGAATGTAACATTTTTAAATAACTTGAAAATGTGGTAACCGAGAAAATTTAATTGTATTGCATTGAGAATTGAATAATGATAGTGCCTATAAAACTGTATTTATTTAAGTTCTTACTTAAGGATGGGAGAGTTAATTTCCCGAAACATGTTGTGAAAAGAAATAAATATATATAAGGAGTGCTATAAATAACACTTCAATACACGCGCTGTATCTGAGAGATACACGGGCTGAGTTTTATATGAGAGAATAGTGACGCATGCACGGATGTCATTCCCACCATTTCTATTCCTTCAGCACAGCTCAACCTACTCCACCTAACATTTGCCTGCGACATAGTTCTTTTGTTCGCCCAGATGGTTGCAACATTGATGATAGTGATGGACATGAAGATTGAGAAAACAAAAGTTTAAATACTGATTGTGAGTACGAAATGTTTTTCTTGTATTTTACTTAATTTTTCTTATATAGGGTGAGTACCTCTTTGTGTAAAAAATGTGACACTAGATCAAAAATAAAGAAAAATGCCGCAAACCTCACGTTTCTATTCCAATCCGTTGCAGATTTCTTTTTTGAGGAAATCACGTTTTTTACCATAAAATCGTTTTGTTTAAATATTAAACCTTACATTGAAAATCTAATAAAATAAATCCTAAATAATAATAATAAATAAATAAATGTAATAACATAATATCCTTTGATCTGGTGTCACTTTATTGACAGTTTTCCTTTATTTTCAATTAAACAATAATTTTTTTTCTTCCCTTTTTATTCCAATGAAGAGTTTATTATGTTCCAAATGCATATTTCCATTACCAATCCAAAATCCTTAGAAAAATCCTTAATGCTCCTTATTTTGTCACAAATGAAATCATCCACCATGACCTTAATATCCCATACGTCACTGATTTGGCACGAACTCACCCCTCATCCAAATCCACTTGTTGAACAACTCGCTTCCCATTCCATTCCTGGCAATCCTCCGAGGCGCCTGAAAAGAAGATGGCCTCGGGATCTTCATCTTATGTAAATTTCATTAGAGTACTACCAATGGGTAGTTCCTCTACAAGTCTTAAGCATGTTATCATATTGCATTTTATACAGCATATTTACTGGGTACAGTTGTAAATTTCAAATAATAAAAGATTAAAAAAAAAAACAATTCCATTAGGGATTATCATAATGTTTTATTTACACAAGTAACTGATTTGTATGCCAAATGAGGACACCATATTTGTTCGGTTTTAAGATTACATTTCTCCATGAAATCGAAACATAATCATTACTTTTAACATATCATTTGAAAGCTGATTAAATTTAATCTATTATTTTCATACTTTTTTCAATAAACAGAATAGTTAAATATCTTTTTACCTAAAAACTCTTAAAATAAAATGATCAATAGTGTATCTCAACTATAGTGTATCTCAATCTATTTTGTATCTCTCAGATACACCGCGTGTATTAATGTACATTCATAGGACGAGTGTTATTGGAGTGTTAGGTGTGTTTTTTACTAAATCAACTGTTTAAACGCAAGTAAGCATTAGTTTCGGTTGGCACATATGTGCCCAACATTCTAAACAAACGCCTTTAAACATTATGAGGTTCATAATTTTTAAATGATATTCCACTAATCCCTGTTGAACAGATCCGCTACCTAGGACTCCAATTGGAAAAACGTCTTACTTGGAATCCACATACAACACTAAAACGACAAGAAACTGCTCATCGTTACAGACTACTTCAACATTTAGTAGACAAACGTTCAAAGCTCCCAATTAATTAGAGAAGATTCATTCACATGACTGTGATTAGATATATTTGGACGTATGGAGTTGAGCTTTGGGGCTTTACTAAACCATCCAATACATCTCGTATCTAATCCTTACAATCCAAAATCCTTTAAAAAATCCTAACTGCTCCTGACTTTGTCACTAATAAACTTATCCATTAAGATCTTAATGTTATTAAGATCTTAATGTTCCTTTTGTTGCTGAGTTATCCCAAACTAGATACCTATCCTTCTATAGTCAGCTCCATAACCACTCCAATCCACTAGTCTCCCAACTTGCTTCCCAATTTATTCCCGATAATCCTCCGAGGCGTTTGAAAAGTAGATGGCCTAGAGACCTTTTAGTGTAGATTTTGTTGTAGTGCTGCTTGTGAGCAGTCCTTCACAAGTTATTTACATCCCATCGTATTCAATATCAACACATTTACTTGATATTATTTTGTACAGATGTAAATATCAATAAATGAAAAATGAATAAGAAATAAATAAATAATTTTTAAAAACCGAACACACCCCTAAAGGTTCATACATCTCATTATCATCCCTTAGCTGTTCAAAAATTCTTTTAAGGGCAGCCCTTTAGAAGATACGTTGACGATTCAATTAACTTTGTAATGCCGAGAGCTTCTGGCTTCTTCATTAGTACACGGCCGTATAGGATTTTGTAAAGCTTCACTTTAATCTCTTTTTACTGGATTCTTGCTTTAAATTTTAATATTATATAATGTTACAAAATTGTATTTGTTTAATATATATCATATATTCAATTCAATGTTTTAATTATTGTAGTTTTTTGTTTTGTCTTATGATGGAAAAATATTTGAAAATAGTTTAATGTTGGCTTCCGTTTGTATTGTATATATACACTTTTTTTTTCTTCTTTCTTATTGTTCAATAATATATATATATATATATATATATATATATATATATATATATATATATATATATATATATATATATATGTATATATATATATATATATATATATATATATATATATATATATATATATATATATATATATATATATTTTTTTTTTTTTTTTTTTTTTTTTTTTTTTTTTTTTTTTTATTGATTTATAGAACTGAGATCACCAGCCAGAAATCTTCTAACAGAAAACATTTATTATAGTGCTACCAATAGGTAGTTGCATTACAAGCAATTGACATGTTGTTATGAGCATTATTATCACATTTACTTGATGTATGTTTTAATTATTTTGTATACAGTTGTTAATTTCAATAAATAGCAAAATATATACATGTGGCACCTATGAATAGTGGGAAAAGTGCGAAAATTGCGATTTTAGGAAAACTGAATTGAATGTTTGAGGTTTTTTCCAAAATCGTCCACTTAAAAAAAACCAAATTTGTGGGGCTTAAACTCTTGATAGTACATTTATGTTTAAGTTGGTAAGGTATGTTTCAATTCTTGCCAATATTCTTTACTTTACTTTTGCAGGTTTTATCCCTCAATGGGTTGCCTGGTTAGGTCAGAGCGTCCCTCCACTTCTCTCTATCCCACCTGTCATCCTCCTCAAGTCCCCTGCCAGCCATTTCCTCCCCCACACAGTCCCTCCACCGGGTTCGGGGTCTTCCTCTCCTCCGTCTTCCTGGTTGTTCCCAATCCTCTTCGGCCACCTACATTCGGCATCCGTTGGCAGTGTCCATACCATCGTAGCCTGCTTCTTCCAATCCTCTCCGGGACTCCTTCGGTCACGCCCAGCCTGCCTCTGGTCTCATCATTCCTGATTTGGTCTAGGCGGGTAACCCTTAGGCATCTCCTCCAGAAATCCATCTCTGCCGCTTGTAGTTTAGATTTGAGCGCTTGGTTAAGAGCCCAGGTATCTGCGGCGTAGCTGAGGGATGGCTCAACAATACTTCTAATAATGCGCCTTTTGTTGTCCGTTGAGATGATCGTGTTCCAAAGGACTGGGTGTAACACTCTAATAACGCTTCTTGCCAGGCCAACCCTCCTCCTAACCTCGGGTTCTGACGTCCCGTTCCTATCCATTGTTGACCCAAGGTATTTAAAGGAAGCTACCTCCTTACACACCCTCCCATTAATCTGTAGGTCCGCGGCTTCCCTGCAATTCACTGGCAGGTATTCGGTCTTATCAAAATTTATTCTGAGACCCCACAGGCTGTATTCTTTTTCCAGGGCCTTTAACGCTTCTTCCAGGCCTTCTCGGTTATATGTGACCACCGCTTGGTCCTCGGCAAAGAAAAGAGAGAACAGCATATGTCCGTTAATGTCTATACCTTTTCTCTCCCATCGAGCGCTCCACTCCTTTACTACTTGTTGTACATAAATTTTAAACAGCGTCGGTGACATACAGCAACCCTGCTTAAGTCCTTTGGATGCAGAAAAAGGCGCAGATACACGAGAGCCAAGTTTTACTCTATATTCGTCCTCTCTGTACATGCACATCACTGCATTTATTAGTGCAGTCCAATATTCTAATATTTAATACTAATTGTTCATAAAAAATCGAACTCTTAGCCCGCATTACACTAATCGATTTTGTGTAAAATGGGCTAAGTGATTAATGTTAACGTGATACCTCTGAAAGCCAAGTGCTTAACTAATTTCCAGAGTTGAGAAAATTGAGTATACATTAAATAATATTTTGCCTTTTTCAAAAATTGATTTTTATATATTTTTTTTTTATATAAAAGAAAAGAAAATAACATACCCAGCATGCCTAAAGAAAAAATAATTATTTTATTGGTAGTTTTTAAAACATTGAAAAAAAAAATCACTTATAATTTTCTTTCATCCGTATTTTTCTTCACCTAAATCCTAAATTCTGGGTGCAGATCCTGCTTGGATGTAGATTTCAGCTCTTCATAGAATCGTCTAAATGCTGGACTTATGTAGGAAAGAAGGTCTAACAGAACTGTCTTCTTTTCTGCAGCTATCGGAAGTGATTCAACGTATCTGATTGCTGGCTCTAGTTTTTGTAGCCTGCACTTTTTCAAAAAACTTGCTGTTTTAAAATAAACATTTATATCGAGAGTCGTAGTAAAGAACACCGCAGCTATCTTTGTTATATAGTTAAGCCAACTCACCTTCCCCCAATGCATAATGCCCTTTTATTATCTTTTTTTCTTTGAAATAAGGAGGTTTTTAAAAGGGAAGGAAAAATTGTGGGGCTTAGTAAACTTGACTCGGTTTTCACAAGTAAAAGTTCAAGATTGGAGTATCAGCCTCCGATTCACAAAGGAATATCCTCCATTGCAATGGACGAAACACTTTGCCTGTTAGACACAAGAAAAGAGAAAAAAATTACGATTCTGGTGATGTAGATAGCTCGAAATTCACAAAATTCGACTTAGCCCACTATGCACAGGTGCCACAGATATATATACTATTACTCTGTTATATATACTACAATATTTGGCTTGAAATAAACATTATCTTGTATTATACAATTTATTCTTGTCATTGTGATCTAATAATTAAAATTGTAGGACTTAACTACTAGATTTATATAGAAACAAAATATATTTCCCCATAATAGGGATTCCGGGTAGACGGGACAACCAATTTAATAGGACATAATTCTGAAACGGATCTCTAAAAGCCCTTGTTGCCTAAAAGCTTTCTACAATTGAAAAGCAAAAAGGAAATGGAAAACATGAATGGCTGTTGAAATACGCCATATATGCTGACACCCATTAAAACTTAAATAACATTTGTTTCTCTCAACCATTCTTTTTCAACTATTAGTTATGTTTCAACTATGTAAAAAGTATCAATACACATTAATTGTTCAAATGAAACTCCCTTAATAGGTAGGTAAAAAGTAGTTTTATCTGTGGCACCTGTTAAGTGCAAAAATCGTATTTTATGGAAAATGCTTTTTTTTTTTCTCAACTATTCACAAATGAATATTCAGCTCTCAATTAGCCACATGAAAAAGTCTATACACAAATATAGAGACAAAAATTAACTTCCTGGTGGTGCCCATAAACTGAAATTCATAAACGCACTTTACACACAAAATCCACTTAATAGTCTACTCACAAGTGCCATAAACACATCTTATCCCGGAAACTTACATATTTTTAGGAAAGTGTGAAGCAATTTATTTCTTTATATATTTAATAATATTTATAAATGTATGCACTAACCATTAGTTGGTCCCTAGGCCATCTTCTTTTCAGACCCCTGTCTGTTGAGTGTTATCGGGAATCGAGTTAGAGTCAAATAAAAGACATGTTGATTCGAGTGGGAATTTAGATTATCATAGAAGGATAACTATCTTGGAATGTAAAACAAGAATTTATAAATCAACTAAACAACGTTAAAAAAAAAAAAAAAAAAAAAATCTTTTTTAAGTATAAACTGCAGATATATCGAATCCAAATGTCTTACCTACAGCAAGACTCAAACTCGAGTGCCCAGTACCTTGCCTAATGCACTACACCGCTCTTTTCTACTTCATTTGGCATTTAATAAATATGCTACATACATCACTAGAACGAAAATATGTATGTTTTGATTTTTTTCAGATATTTAAAAAATCAAAATTAGTAGTTTTTTAAATTTGCATTTTAGTAAACCTAATTCCGATTTCTTATTGCAGTCAAATTATGTTTAATTGACCTAAAAATATTACTTTTTTAGTTCAAACATTTAAAGCGTCTTTTTGGGTTACAATCAAAATTGTTTAGACAACATAAATTAAAATTGTCAAATGTATTTGTTGTTCTCTCTGCCAATCAAACTAGTCACTTGAAGTACGTATGATGGTATAGAAGGATCAATACAATTAGGATTGATGAATTAATAGCCACTTCTATTGTAATTATTTTATTAGAATACTAATTTCGAATGATAAACATCGGATCTAAAAACATATCAAAATTTTGAAACATCAGGTTCTAATTCAGCCTGGAAAAGGTCCTGAAATAATTTAGAACGTCTTTTTACTTTCCTTCCTTCGGTGAGCACCAGCATATTTGATTTCTTGTCTAACATTTTTAAACATTTTAATATATACGATCTATGTAACAAAGGACTTGTTTTTTTTATTTATTTATTTATTGGTTGGCTCTACAGCCCTAGATGGGCCTTGGCCTCACGCAGAAGAGATGACCATTGGAGTTTATCCATAGCTTTTCTTCGCCATCCTCTCACTCCCAGATTTTTCAGGTCCGCCTCCACATTATCCTGCCACTTGTTAAAGGACTTGTTACCAACCAAAAATAAAATACATTTTTACAAGTCGTAATAATTGATATTTATTACATTAACAATAATATCTTAGGTCACAAAAGTTGTAGCAGCAAATGCAACAGAATCCAGATCTTAATTTAGTTTATTTAAATGAAAGAAATCAATTACTTTTTGCAAGCATTTAAAATATTTAAAATAAGTAAACCTTCTTCGTAAAACTATTACTACATGTCCTACAGTATCCTTTAATGATATTCCACTAATCCCTGTTTAACAGATCCGCTACGTAGGACTCTACCTGGAAAAACGTCTTACTTCGAATCTACACACAAAACAAAAACGACAAGAAATTGCGCATCGTTACAGACTACTTCAACATTACCCAGACAAACGTTCAAAGCTCCCAATTAATTACAAAAGACTTATTTTTATGACTTTAGACCTATTTGGACATACTGAGTTGAGCTTTGGGGCCTCACTAAACCATCCGATTCATCTCGTATCCAATCATTACAATCCAAAATCATTTGTCATCAAAATCAATTATTGTAATCCATAAAGATTTTAATGTCCCATATGTTGCTGATTTAGGTCAAACCAGATACCTATCCTTTCATAGTAATCTCCATAACCACTCAAATCCTCTAGTTTCTCAACTTGTTTACCACTCCATTCCCAATAATCCTCCGAGGCGTCTGAAAAGAAGATGGTCTAGAGTGCTCCTAATGTAGAATTTTATTGTGCTATGAGCAGTTCTTTTCAAGTTTTGACATGGTATTGTAACCGTTTTCAGCACATTTACATGATGTATTTATTTGTACAGTTGTAAATTCCAATAAATTGACATTAAAAAAAAAAATAATAAATTGAAAACGGTTATACGATAGCGTAGATTTTAGTACAACATATTTTCTACCAATAAACTTTCATCTTTTTGAACTATGTATTTTTAATTTTTTTTTTTTTTTTTTTTTTTTTTTTTGTGGCCAATAATTTATCAATCCTAATTTAACCAATTCTTAATACGATCTGGAAGAAATTAGTTAATGTTCACTTGCTATTTTTTACTCTGAATTTGGTTAGTAAGATTATTTTATAATATAGTTGAACATTAATATTTCTTATATGTTCAAATATAATTAAGTCTTTAAATTTTCCCGCTTTATGGACAGCCCATTGTGCGCTATTTTATCAAGCGAAGTCGACTATATTCGTATTAGTCTATGTTCTTTCCGCTTTCTAGCCAGACTGTATTAAATATATTAAATACGTATGTTGAACAAATCTCTCACTATGGAATTTAATATGAATTTCAAATAAGGAAGGTGGCGGCTTCTGTTACGCTACAGCGCGCTCATTGCGAGCAACGGTATTACCCTCTTCATGCTTGGCAGTGCAGACAAAAATAGATAAAACCACTTCACTATCAAACTGACTGTATAGAGAGAAAATGTTAAATAGCTCTTATATTTTTGGTGTAGCCAATATTTGGCCAATTATTACATTCATATATTTTTATTTAGGCGTTTTCATTGTTTTTTATTTCTTGGTTATAAAATTCAATTATTGCCCTTTTTTGACATACATATGTCTTTTAGTTGGGGTCTATAGTTTTTTTGCAGAGAATGATTATATTTTTAACTTTTAATTTAATAATATTTTATTTTTAGTACTATTTTACATATTTTTACTCAGTTATTTTATTCACATTATATATTGTATAGTTGATCTTTATATATTGTACGGTTCTTTATATAATTCATATATTCTACAGTTCTTGATCTGTTTTTTTTTTTTTTTTTCACTTATTTCTTATTGTTCATATTGTGTGATTGGAATCATAAAGCCATCCATATTATTTATTGACAACATTTGAGACAAATTTTAATACTTAAATAAAATTTAAAAAAAAATAAAAAATAACATTCACTTCATGGTAAAAATCTATTCGTTTCAACGCTAAAGTGTCTGCTTTATAACTGTGATAACTATAATTACAAGCTATAATAATAACATTTGGAACATTGACAAAATTCCATGATTATACCAAACCTAAAGAAGGGAAGATAAAAGCGTACCAAACAGCTACCGCCTCCATATGTTTCTTAGAACTGGTTTGAACGAAAATCAATGTTAGAAATGTTAATATGAATAACCGAAAAAAAATTATAAATAAATTTTTATAATCCAGACTTGTTATAAAATGGTCAAGAACAGGCCATTTGGTAACATTGAAGTCCGAAACTCAACATTCCTTTGTCAACGGACAAAAAACAATTTCTGAACTTTGTCCCTCAGGGTTGTCTCCTTAGACCAACTCTATTGTCTCTTGTGACAAATGGTCTCGGACTTACCAAGAGGAGTTGAACCGCTATTAATTCTTGATAGCGAGTCCGAAAACGTTACCACTATGATAAATTACCTGAAGCCATTAACAGAATCAAAACTGGTTCGTTTATAAAGGTTTCCAAATTTCCACACAGTAAATCGAATGCCTCCTAAACTCTTGATCTAAGTTTAGGAAGTTTATCGATCCCTACTTAAATCAACGCAAATATTTAAGCCTGATTGACTTATAAACATCACTCATCATTAAACAGTACTTGTACCACCTAATTTAATCTATTGTGCTTTCTTGGTTGTGCCTTGGAGTTCGGACAGATTCACAATTTTAAAACATCAGAGGTTACGATGGTTACTTATACAAAAAAGAAAGTTTTAGTTCGATGAAATCTCTGATGCAAAGGAGCACATCGAGAAGTTTTGTATAAAAAAAACTTAGATAAGAATAATGTGAGTTAAAACTGAAGTGAAGAATATTTTTGTGTTCTTTTATTAATATTTACTCTTCGTCACTCGCGTGCCAATTCGAATATGAAAAGTCGCGTGGAGTACAAATGTACTATAAAGTAGTTTTATTGTTTTAATTTTTATATTTATGATCTATTAACATGAAATAATTACTAGATTTGATTTATAAGTAACTGTATTAATAAAGGATTACAAACAAAAAAATTACAGAAAATACAATTTTATTGGAAAAACCTTTAAAAAAAAAAAAAAAACTATTCTCCAACTGTAAGATTATTCCTTCTTCAGCCTCTTTTGATCACTCTAATAAAAAATATGAATTTTCATATGTGTTTGGTGTAAAATGTACGCCGTTTATTAAAATCTCACTTGTGTATTTCTCTTTTCCTCACAATCTATTAAAATCTTACCCTTTGGTAAACATTTAATAGAAATATTTTACATCGTGAAATGGTTAGGTTTTTATTATTCTTGTATATACTTTAAATTTTAATTATTTGATGAGATAATTAATAATAAAACTTTGTTTAAGTTCGTTACGAGGCCGAATAAGTTTGGGTGTATTATGTTGCAAATAAGATTTTACAAAACGTAGGCACTGGAACTATTGAGGTGTGTGATGATAAGCCATGCCCCCCCCCCCCCCCCCCCCCCCCCCCCCCCCCAGCCGCCATTGTAAGGTCGATGGGAAAGGATAAAGTATTCATTTTTATCTTTTAGCCACAAAGTTTCCCTCCAGAGACCTCCTGGAGAATTCCCCTTCCAATCTACTATGGAGAATCAAATATGAACCTCCGTGGATTACAATCCAACTCTAAACAATGGATTAACACAAAAGAAACAAGATGAAAATAATAAAGAAGGAGCAATCATCAAACTTTTGTGGAACTACCTTTCCTTTGGGCCTTTAATTTTTTATAATAGGAAATATTTGATCAAAACTAATCTTAGTGTTTGCCGAAATTTCTTTGTTTAGTTTTCCTCAAAAAAAAAAAAAGAAAAGATAATTTAGACTCCTTGACAGAGTTATCGTAATAACTGAATTTTGTTTTTTCAATTAAAAAAAACAACAACAGATATTACAGTTAGGGTCAAGTGATGAACAGTGTAACAAAAAAGTCAATTTTGGTTTTCAGAAAAATAAGTTTATCTACTTGAAATAATATCAAAACTATACTTAAAAACTACTTATTTCTGTATTTATTGTGTCTCCTTCGTAGTATAATTTACTTTCCGACTCCGACAAAGCAGTAATGCAGTGACTTTGCCCCGTCCCAGTTCTTTTTATGCGTTTAATTTGATTCCATTTTTATTTTCTTTGCAAAACTGGATGTTGAAAAATTAATTGACTGCGTAAGGAGTAACACATTGAACATTTTATATTATTAATAATAATAGAAAAGTTTTAATTCAACATATGCAATTATAAAAAAGAAATCTAATCAAAAAAATTTGTACAAATTTCTACTCTATGTTCAGAACATGTAGGTTTTCCACATTTAGTGCATGCTTTCTTGACTTTTTTATTTTTTTGTCTTGGACAAATAACACACCTGGACTAAACATAATGTATAAACACTGGTATGTAGTAATATACTATATACAACAAATTTTTTTTTTTTTAATCTCCGCTTCGCCTGTGCTCCCGGTCCGTACTGTAACCCGCTATGTCTGATAATATAAATACACCATGTATTTATCTGAGCCGTGTCGTGTCTGATCCGCTACGTGTCGTGTCGGATAATATAACACAAGCCTCATTCGTTTAATTCGGTCAGGTGAAGTTGATAATGCCGTTCAAATACAACAGAAACTTAATGTTAGACGGTTTGATAACATCAACATCAGCGCTGAAGGAGTGCGATGTGTCTTGAGACAAGCTGGTTTGTGAGGAAGAACAAAAGTTAAAAAGCCATTGCTAATAAATAGTCATGAAAAACTAATGTTAGCATTCGCTAAAACATATGCCCACTATAATGAAAATAATTGGTCAAATATCATATGGTGTGATGAGAACAAAATTAATAGATATGGATCTGACGGGAAAGAATGGATATGGAAAGGACGAAATGAACAATTTATGTTCAATCATATGCTATTTGATCAATGTCGTGAGTCACTGCATATCATAAATTTTTTTTGGTAATCAAAATTAAGCATAAACAAATTTGTAATATAACAATATTATCTTTTCCTATTCTGAACTATTTTCGAAGTAACACTCTTAAAAAAATATTTATATAATCAAAGGAGGCTAAGAATAAAACGTTACGGTTACGCTTTGCTCCACACCCCTTTGTTTGAAACATTCGTTAAAATCATATTTCTCAGATATTGGATTAAACGTTTACTATTCAAGCAACTTTTGGTGTCAACGAATTCTTTAATTAATTTTATTATATCTTGTTCGAAAATTTTCCTTTGATATCTGAGCGATAATTCTGTTTTTAGTATTATTAAACAGTTTTTTCGATTTTTGGGTTTCGCGGGATTAATATATCAACTAAATTTAAAATAATCTGATTTTTTCCTAAATTTCCTGGAGAGTCTGCTATTGGTATTTTCGCGATTATTGTATTTCCTAAAGTATTAGAGTGAACGGAATTTGTTTCAGATTCTTCTGTATATTATCTAAATTTTCATTTTCATCACAAATTTACGATAAGAGAGCATTTTCCGATGTTTCATTTTCGCGGTAAAAATTGTTCTATTAAATCATTAAATCAATATAGTATCAGGGTCTTCAGATTCTGTTAAATTAATTTCTACTCGCGATTGAGAGTGCGTCAGCGACTTTGTTTTCATGACCTTTCTTATATTTTATTTCAAAATTAAATTCTTCGAGTTTTAGTTTCCAACGATATAATTTTTTGGGTTTGGATCTTTTAATGTTTGTAACCACTGAAGTGGTTTGTGATCCGTTTGAATGATAAATTTTCTGCCATAAAGATATGGTCGGAATATATTTGGTAGCCCAAACAATAGCTAGAAGTTCCGCGTTCAATAGTGGACAGTTTTGATTCACCTTTCGTTTAAAGTACGGCTCGCGTAAGCTATCGGAAGATCTCGTCCTCCGTGCGTCTGTGACAATACAGCGCCCAAGGCTACGTTTGATGCATCTGTCGTTAAACAAAATGTTTTGTTGAAGTCCGGATAT
Source organism: Euschistus heros (assembly GCA_003667255.2). Taxonomy (NCBI): domain Eukaryota; kingdom Metazoa; phylum Arthropoda; class Insecta; order Hemiptera; family Pentatomidae; genus Euschistus; species Euschistus heros. Next base: position 2,256,213 of record RCWM02000095.1, read on the forward strand.
TGCAGGATGGGATTATTAATCAAAATATTTTTACTGGTTTCAAAACTATCTAAATATTTTTTATCCGCGATGTTAATTTTCGATCCTTTTTTTAAACATTGGGTCAAAGGTTTTGTGAGGTGTGCAAAATTTGGAATATAAAACGGCGATAATATCCTAGTAGTCCAAGGAAAGCTTTAATTTGTTTAGTAGTCTTCGGTATGGGATAAGTTTTTTATAGCAAGGATTTTATTAGGGTTTGTTTTACTCCGTTTGATGTGACGAGATGTCCTAAATATTCCTATTTCCTTTTTTAGAAATTCGGTTTTATCGGGCTGAATTTTTAAGTTAGATTCTCTTAGTTTTTTAAAAACTTGCTTTAAAATTGATAAATGCTCCTCCTCCGAAGGACGTACTGTAAATTATTATTATATCATCTAAATAGGCAACACAATTTGGAACGCCCATGAGTATGTTTTAATCACTCTCATAAATGTTGGTGGACTATTTTTTTAATCCAAAAGGTAACCTTAGGAACTCGTAATGACCGTTTACGGTTGAGAATGCTGTTTTAGGGATACTCTCTTCATCCAATAAAATTTGATGATTGCACGAACTTGTTAGGTCGATTGTTGAAAAGTAACTGCTTTTGCCTAATTTATCCCAGCAGTTCGGTTATATGCGGAATAGGATACTTATCATCGACCGTTTTCTCATTTAATTTCCTATAATCAATTACTATTCTCCACTTTTGTATTCCCGATTGGTCTAATTTTTTGGAAAACTAACCAAATTGGACTATTGTAAGGTGATTTGGAACAATAAAAAAGAAGGCGCGAAGATTGTGATTTGTTGCTCTAGCATTTCGTTCAATTTGTCTTTTCACTTCGTTTTGAAATATTTGAGGATATCGGTAATTTTTAGTATAGATGGGATCTCGTCTTTAGTTAGGATTTGTTAGATTTGATTTGCGAGTCTTTGAGTTAGTACTTTTTTCATCCGTACCTTTTAAATTAAAATAGATCAGAATATTGTATTTTATTAAATTTTGAATTCTTTTTTTTCTTCTTCGTTTAAATGGTCCGTGCGATTATAAGATTTTTTGACTTCATTGACAATCCTGATTCTTTTGTTTTAAGTAAATTTATATATGAGATCGTTATCTTTTAAAAAATTCTGATTTGGTTTCAACAATGGTCAGTGGGGTGGTCATAGTTAACTGATAAGGACCCGATTCCGAATATTTTGTAACCCGCTACATATTAGCTTCGTTATTTTTAGATGACATTTAAATCACAATTACCTATTTATCTTATACTAATATTTGTAAGTTAAAAAACTTTTAAGATATTTTCATTAAAATTTACATACTTAATTTACAAATATTTTTCAAAATGGTCTTTTCTCTTCTCTGATACACAGAGATCAGAACCGATCTTCTTCTGACTGCATATACTGCTAGGCGAAGTTCATCATGATTTTAATGCATTGTATTGCAGCACAGATTTCTGATCTTACTTCGTACACTTCTTACACCTACAGGGGAGGACACACTCAGTCTCCCACGGATCTTGTTGGCAATTTTTTTTTTTTTTTTGGAGGTTCCTGGTCAAAAAATATTAGACACGTATTTTGCCGTTTCGATCAATGGGCCCTAGAAGCCGAGAAAAAAATAAAATAGCATTAAACTAATTTATTTTTTATCTTGAGTTTAAAAAATGATATCGACATGATTCTTGCACCAAGATTTTTAGTTTTGATTGCAAAATTAGGGAAAAATACAGTTGTTCCATAGATTTTGGTTTAGGTTAATTAAATTCTAAAAAATGATTAGTTTTTCAAGCAAACTACCTCTATAGATTTTTTTACACAAAAATTGACGTCAGATTCTAATTCAGCACCCTCAAAAACATTTAAAAAACGCTTATTCAACAAAATCAAAAAATATCATTTTTTTTCACCCTCTTCGAGGAAAATGACATTTTAAAACCTATTATAGGTTACATACCTTTAAATCGTCATTACTTTGTCATGCAATTCACTGGTTGGTATCACTGGAAAGAAGAGAGTCTCAGCTTTCTTTTGATGTATATAAATGTAAAATTCGATGAACAAAAACCTATTAAAAAAATTCGAAAATCCGAAAAACATTTTGATTTTTAACTTGAGTTTGAAACCAAATACATTTCAAGCGTATTACCACTCTATATTTTGTGTTAAAAAATGAGGTTGATACGTTAAACCGTCTAAGCGTAATTCATGTTTTTATCAATTTAAACAAAAGTTGCCTACATTTGGTCAGGCAAATTTTGAAGCTTACAAATTTTTATTTTTCTATTTGGATGTTTGGAAATTTCGTATTTATGGGTTCTTTTTTATGCAGGATTCGAATCCGATGTCGGTTCTTGTAAAAAAAAATATTTTGAACCTACTCCACTTGAAATATTTTAGCTTTTACACTGTAAAATGTGATAGAAAAATTTTTTAGCCCTAGAATTCCATTTCAGCACCCTTAAAACTCAGGAAACGTATGTATACATACGCAATAAAACAATTATATAATAGATAATACAAATTAGGAGACAAAGTAATTTATTACACTTTAACATTTACATACTATACGAATAGAACCACATATAAGATTTGATTGTTATGTGTTTACAATTTTTGTTTTATTTTGCAGTTGAACATGTTAAAATATGATCGTGATAGTTGACATAAAAACATTATAGCAATAATTGCCTCACTTCCGTTGCTGACAGGATTTTGTTGAATATAATGAAAATGAAATTGTAAGGTAATAAGCTTCAGTTATTAGAACAATCTAGTAAACAAGGATTACAAAACGGATTAGAGATGTGTTCTGGGTTTGAAGAATAAACAAAAATTGTAAACACATAACAATCAAATCTTATATGTGGTTCTGTTTGTATATTATGTAAATATTAAAGTTTAATTAAATTATTTTCTCTCCTAATTAGTATTATATATTATATATTTGTTTTATTGCTATATATATATATATATATATATATATATATATATATATATATATATACACATACGTTTCCTGAGTTTTGAGGGTGCTGAAATGGAATTCTAGGGCTAAAAAATTTTTCTATCACATTTTACAGTGTAAAAGCTAAAATATTTCAAGTGGAGTAGGTTCAATATATATATTTTTTTCACAAGAACCGTCATCGGATTCGAATCCTGCATAAAAAAGAACCCATAAATACGAAATTTCCAAACATCCAAATAGAAAAATAAAAATTTGTAAACTTGAAAAACTAATTTTTTTTTTAGAATTTAATTAACCTAAACCGAAATCTATGGAACAATTGTATTTTTCCTTAATTTTGCAATCAAAACTAAAAATCTTGGTGCAAGAATCATGTCGATATCATTTTTTAAACTCAAGATAAAAAATAAATTAATTTAATGCTATTTTATTTTTTTTCTCGGCTTCTAGGGCCCAGTGGTCGGAACGGCAAAATATGTGTCTAATATATTTTGACCAGGAACCTCCAAAAAAAATTGCCAACAAGATCCGTGAGAGACTGAGTGTGTCCTCCTCTTGCTAGCCAAACATTCACCCTGAATTCAGTTGGTAATGGAAGACAATAGAACTGTGCGGGTTAGCTTCCATCCAGAAATGGACTTATGAGTGCTGCAATACAATGAGGTAAAATCATGATGAACTTCGTCTAGCAGTAGATGCAGTCAGAAGATCAGTGCTGTGTATGAGAGAAGAGGGAGAACATTTTGAACAATTATTGAAAAGTAAGGATGTAAATTTTAATTAAATCATCTTAAAAGTTTCTTAAATTGCAAATATTAGAATAAAATAAATAGGTAATTGTGATTTAATTACCTTTCTATTAGTAAAACATAATAAAACTATGGATCTGAGGATTTTTTCATTATTTCCCAAAACGCTGATGTGGCATTTCCCTGTTTTTTATAATTCATAAGCGATTTCAGTACCAATTTTAAAAATTATCACTACTCATGGTATACCATTCGAATGATGTTTGCTTGTAGAAGTTTTCTTTGAGTAATGCACGTTTCTAACATATGTAATATTTTTGAGAAAAATGCAGTCAAAGTTTTGGAACGAAATTTCAAACTTGCTATTTCACATGTTTGGATTACAAAGTTAAATACAGGCTGCGGCTATTTGACGTCTAAAAAAGCTTATTTTAAAGGAAATTTAATCTTCTTTTTAATGAGCATATTGGAATTGCTTTAGATTTATAGTTCGGGAAATATAGACAATTATTTGTCAAAAAGTAGACATTTCTTGAAAAAAACATAAAATTAAAAATATCTATAAAACGGAGGAGAATCGAGCAATAGTTTATATGGATTTGTTTGTTGCAAGTGATGCCTAGAATCGCCTACCGAAGTTACTGCAGTCTTATGCTGAACACCCTGTATCGTCGACAGGGAAAAAAGTAAATGAAATAATGTTTATAATAACATAAAATACAATCGTATTTAAAAAGATAGAATAATTCTAAATATTTACATAATTATTTACATGCTTGCGGAAGATTAATTGTGTAAAAGGTGTAAAAATAAATTATTTTTAAAGGAAGTAAGGGAAGCAGCTTTACGAATAGGAGTGGGTAGGGAATTCCAGAAGGAGGTAACACGAATGATGAAGGATTTTTCAAAGGAACCAGTTTTATGTGGGGGGCTATACAGGTTAAATAGTTGGGATATAGTGTTTAGGAGGTGGATAGAAGAACGCAGAGTTAATAGGTCATGAATATAGGAAGGTTTTCTGGTTTTTAGAGATTTGGAAAGTAATAGAAAGTATCCCTTTCTATTTGGAAAGGGAAAGTACCCAGAAAGTATTGCCGTCGGAATTCAAGAAAAATCCACCCAAGCTCAGAATAACGACAAGTAACATGTTACCGCCTGGGGATCCCGAAGATAAATCTAATGACAGTCCCCCATAAACCAAGCAACCGTAGTCAAAGCAAGAGAAAATAAGAGAGGACACTAGAAGTTGACGGGTATTTTGGGTAAAGGAATCTCGAAATCTATAGAGTTGTTTAAGGATTATGATGGATTTTTTGGAAATTTGGGGGATATGGTTGTTCCAGGATAGATGCTGATCAAAGGTAACTCCTAGGTTTTTAATATTGTTTTGGAAATGAATGGGAAGGTTATTGAGGTAAAGCAATGGATAGTAAGGAAGGATGTTGAGGATGGGTTTTGAACCGATGAGGATAGCCTTAGTTTTATTTGCATTCAGGTGTAAATTTGAAAGATAAGTAGATTTGAAGGTCATCTGCTTACAGGTGATACTTGGAATGGTGAATAGAGCTGTTTAAATCATTGATATAGATAGATATATATACACAGGGTGAGTATCTCTTAGTGTATAAAAAAAAATTGGGTGTAACTAGATAAAAAATGTAGCAAAATGCCACAGATCTTACCTTTCTATTCCAATCCGTTGCAGATGTACGTCAAATAAAAACTTTTATGAGGAAACCACGTTTTTTTCCATAAAAGCTGTAATATCTCCACTTTGTTTAAATATTTTTCAAACTTTGACCACATTTTCGGATTTAGCATTAAATTTTCTATAATAGCTGAGTATCTGTAACCTTGAATTTTACAAACTTGGTACCTAAAGAACAGCTTGATCTTCACCTTAATTGGGAAAGTCACAATGTTGTATTTACTTCAACGCTCACCGTTTTTCGAAAAAACTATCCACAAAACGTCAAATTTCACAAAAACTTACAAATTTAATTAGCTTTTGAATGATATGTTAAACGTATTGATTTTGTTTCAATTTCATGGAGAAATTTACTTTTGAAACCGAAAAAACATGGTGTTCTCATTTGGCATACAAATCAGTTACTTGTGTAAATAAAACATTATGACAATCCCGTAATGGAAATTTGCATTTTAAACATAATAAACTCTTCATTGGAATAAAAATCAAAGAAAAAAATTATTGTTTAATAGAAAATAAAGGAAAACTGTCAATAATGTTCGTTATTACATTTATTTATTTATTACTGTTATTTAGGATTTATTTTATTAGATTTTCAATTTATGGTTTAAAACTCAATGATAATGAACATAAACCTCAATTTTGCTATTAGCTTCTGAATGCAGATGATATTAAAGAATACCACTTTTTGCGGTAAATTTATGGCTAGATGGGTCTGTTTTTACAGGGGAAAGCATTTCGACCGTTACGTGTGGAGTATCGCTGGTTTATTCATATTTGTATTGCTGTCGAATAGTGTTGAAAAATCATAGTTTGCCCAACAGATTGAATGATGAAATTACTAAGATTAGTTACAAAACATCCTACCACAACTTCACCACGATATTCCACCTAAAGTTCGGCAAAATATGATTTTCCAACACCATGGTGCTCCTCCACATTATTCGAAAGCAATACAAATATAAACCAATGATATACATAGAAAGGTAGAAATACCTTCCCCGGTAAAAACAGACTCATCTCCCCCTAAAATTCAGAAGCTAACGGCAAAATTGAGGTATATGTTCATTATCACTGGATTTTAACACTTACATTGAAAATCTAATTTATAAAATAAACCCTAAATTATAGTAAAAAATAAATAAATGTAATAACGTAAGATCCTCTGATCTGGTTTCGCTTTATTGACAGTTTTCCTTTATTTTTTATTAAACAATAATTTTTTTCTTTGCTTTTTATTCCAATGAAGAGTTTATTATGTTTAAAATGCACATTTCCATTACGGGATTGTCATAATGTTTTATTTACACAAGTAACTGATTTGTATGCCAAATGAGAACACCATGTTTTTTCGGTTTCAAAAGTAAATTTCTCCTTGAAATTGAAACAAAATCAATACGTTTAACATATCATTCAAAAGCTAATTAAATTTGTAAGTTTTTGTGAAATTTGACGTTTTGTGGATAGTTTTTTCGAAAAACGGCGAGCGTTGAAGTAAATACAACATTGTGACTTTCCCAAATAAGGTGAAGATCAAGCTGTTCTTTAGGTACCAAGTTTGTAAAATTCAAGGTTACAAATACTCAGCTATTATAGAAAATTTTTAAACAAAGTGGAGATATTACAGCTTTTATGGAAAAAAACGTGGTTTCCTCATAAAAGTTTTTATTTGACGTACATCTGCAACGGATTGGAATAGAAAGGTGAGATCTGTGGCATTTTGCTACATTTTTGATCTAGTTACAACCAATTTTTTTTTATACACTAAGAGATACTCACCCTGTATATAAAATATAAAAATTGATATAGATTTTGATTGTAAGGATTGGGTACGAGAAGAATTGGAAGGTTTAGTAGAGCCCTGAACTCAACTCCTTATGTCCAAATAGGTCTAATAACTATGATCTAAAGGAATCTTTTGTAATATATTGGGAGCTTTGAACGTTTGTATAGTAAATGACCAGCAGTTTCAGAAATCTAATTTATTTTTCAATCACTATAATAATTAATTAGGATTGATGCATTATTTGCCACTTATATTGAAATATTTTATTCGAAGACTAGTTTTTGGATTTCAAACATTCATCATGAGTTCTAAAAACATAAGAAAATTTTCAAAACATCAGCAGTTTGCTACATAGATTATAGATATTAAAAATTTTAATAATGTAAGACAAAAAATCAAACATGTTGATACTCGGCTAAGGAGGCGAAATGAAAAGGACTTCTGAAAAATATAGAAGCAGATTAAGTTCAAAAAGACGAAAGGGTCAGGTAGATGGGTTGTCCTTTAGATTTCCCAATGACTGTTGTTGTTTTTTTTGTTTTTTTTTAATTTTCCTATTAGAAACAATTTTAAAATGGGACTATTGGAACAGAACTTTGGTTCGGTTACCTGACTCTTTCGTCTCTTCATACTCACTCTGCTCTAAGTCCTAAAGCTCTTTTCATTTCGCCATATTCGGTGAGTACCGACATATTTGATTTATTATATTCTTCAAATAAAATTCCAATAGAAGTAACAAATAATTAATCAATCCTAATTGTAATGGTCCTTCTGTAACATTATTCGTACCTCGAGTTATGATAATTATTGCAATAACTCACCATCTATAGAATTTTTGTATGCTCAAAATTAATTAATATATGAGAAAACATCTTTCAACTACATAAGAGAATATTTTCGCGATTTCATATATAGCGGATCTTAAAAAAAAAGTCAATTACTCGAATACAAATAAGGTGTGTAAAAAAAAAAAAAAATATCACCTTTATTGAAGGAAATAAAATAAACTATGAATTTTTAGATGTATATTTTACAGGAAAAAACAGAAAGAGTTATAGACTAATATCTCCTCCATCCCCCACTCTCGTTGATAGGATTTTTTTCATTAAAAAAACTTTTATTGAGGAAGTTTCACAATCTGCTTGAATAGTGAGCAATAAGTAATATGGATGCCTTTATGAATCCGTTCACACAATATATGCAATAAGAGATAAACGGAAAAGAAGAAATAAAAATAAAAATAAATAATCTCAAACAACATATTAAGTTAAATAAATAAATAAATGTTCTAGGCGCTTCGTTTATAGTTTTATAGCCTTCAGTACGTGCAGCTACAAGTTTTAGTTTATATTTGTTCTCCTGTATTTTATTTTACAAACAGGCCGGTGTGTAACGGAACGTTTTTTTTTTTTTTTTTTTTTTTTTTTTTTTTTAAACGCGTATCAAATACAATAAATAAATACATCCAGTAAATGCGTGGCGAAAAGACAATAATATAGTAACATGATAATCACTTGTATAGCATCCACCCATTGGTGACACTTTAATAATAGTTCTATAGTATAAGGTCTCGAGGCCACCTTCTTTTCAGAAGCCTCAGTGGATTTTCGGGAATAGAATGAGAAGCCAGTTGGGAGACTAGTAGATTTGAGTGGTTATGGAATTTTCAATGAAAGGATCTGGTTCGGGCTAAATCAGCAACACATTGAACATTGAGATATTCATCGATAAGTTTGATACGAAAAGAATTGGAAGGTTCAGTTGAGCCGCAAAGCTCAACTCCGTAGATATCAACAGGTTTAATTACAGTCATGTAAGTGAGTCTTTTATAATTAATTGGAAGCTTTGAGCGTTTGTCTAGTAAATGTTGGAGTGGTATAAAACTCGAATTTTTTTGTTGTGTGTATAGACATAAAAGCAAACTGGTAATTACCATAAGGTGTGTGAAAGTGTATATTAATACTGTTTTATGGTTGATTTGATAAGATGAATATGATGAGGGAGAGAAGGAATAATTTTTTTTGAAGTGTGTCTAACATCTTACACTAAGAATAGGTCCCATTATACAGGGTGTCCCGAATTTAAATAGCAAAACTTCAGGAACTTATAGGGGACCGAAAAACTAAGACACAAAGCCCTTAGGAGATTTGCTCGTTTTTGCATAGTTTTAAAGAAAATCGCAAAAAAAAAAAAAAAAAAAAAAAAGAAACAAAACAAAAATGTTACAGGTAGTGATTATCACCTATCAAAGTTCGTCAGGCTAGGCAGTGAGAAATTGTGTCCAAAGCCACTTCGATAACAATCCTGAGACTAGCATCCGAAGAGCATCTGCTGCATTAGCAATATCGCGGCAAGCAATATGGCGAACTTTGAAAGGTGATAATCGCTACCCATACCATCTTCAAAAAGTTCAGAATTTATCACCTCAAGATTATGTCAAGAGATTGAATTTTAGTAACTGGTTTCTTGACAAAATTCGCGATCATAATTTATTTCCATTAAAAATTATATGGACCGATGAAGATACCTTTACAAGAGGAGGAATTGTTAATCAAAGAAATTATAATGTATGGGCTCTTGAAAATCCCAGAGCTATTTAAGAGAACATGTTACAACATGAATTTGCTATTAACGTTTGGCTTGGAATTTGGAACGGATTACTGGTGGGACCATATTTTTTACCTGGAAGATTGAATGGTATCACATTTACACATTTTTTGGAGAACGACTTTTCTAATTATTTAGATGACATTCCCTTACAGCAGCGGATTGAAATGTGGTTCCAACTCGATGGATGTCTAGCTCATTATAGCAGAGTTGCTCGAGCTTGGCTGGCTATAAATTATCCACAACGGTTGATTGGACGTGGAGGAGTAGTACCTTGGCCACCCAAATCACCTGTATGGCACCCATGGATTTCTTCGTATGGGGAACCTTGAAGCAGAACGTTTATTCGGTGTCAATCAACTCAAGAAACCGAATCATAGATGCAGTGCACCAAATATCATCAGAACAATGTTTAGCTGCAATTTATCAAGTGAGTGCTAGATGTAATGCTTGCATTGGTGCAAGAGCACAACATTTTGAGCAATATTTACATTAACAAGAACATAACATAAATGTAAATATAAATAAATAAGTATAAAAATGAAAACTTGTTTTGTTTCTTCTTTTGCGATTTTCTCTAAAAATAAGCAAAAACGAGTAAATATCTATAGGACTTTTTGTTTTAGTTTTTCGGTCCCCTATAAGTTCCTGAAGTTTTGCCATTTAAATTCGGGACACCCTGTAGAATGTTGTTTTTAATTGAAGAGGGTTATCGCTCAGGTTATAGGAACAGCCTTTTTAAGTTATGTTTTACCATGAAGTAAAATATTATTATGAGACACCGCAGCAGTTACAAATCCATTATTAAGAATTCATTTTTTTAATTTTTTATTGAGAATTATTACATTCTGCCACAAATGTGGGCAAAAAGTAAAATACATGGCTTAATGATAACATTCAAACATTATGTACAGTAAAAAAAAATAAAATAAAATAAAAACAGAAAAGAAGGAATTCCATATTTACGAAAAACATTCGTCATATTATAATGAGTAAGATTCTCAGAAGACATGAAAGATGTTTTTGAATTGGAGTGTTATCGGTCGGCTTAGCTCTTCAAAAAATGTAATATCTTCGAAGGCCAGAAGCCATTCCAAACTCGGGGGTCGCTCACCTCCATGCGTGCTTTTCAGAATGAAACATCTTTCCTCTCTATGTGGAACTCGAATCTACGTCGTTTTGACCTCAGCATCTGAGCATCATTGTGTTCCCAGGAGGGTATAATCTATTTGAAGCGGTTACCCATCCAAGTACTTACTACGTTCGACCAAAGTTTAAATACCTGTTTTAATTACCCTATTTCTGTGTTCGACCAAAATTGCCAGCAAATATGATTATACGCTAAAAGACAACGAAAGCAGCAGGCGAACAGGTATTATTTCCCAATGCCAGTAGAATACCTCAAACTAATGTTCAACACCATACAAGTAAGGGTAAGGGTTGCTCAGATGTTAAAATACGAAAATATAGCTAGGAAATATATTTCCAATAAACCTCAATTATGTCTGTGCTAGACGTAAAAGTTATAAACCACAATTAATTTAATAAATAATGCAGGGCGTATTTATTTTTTTTAAATATTATTAAATTTATTATGTTCTAAACTATTTACATTTATTTTTTATATCTATACTATATTTTTAAATTTACTTTACATTTATCATTAAAGTACATCCAATGAGTAGTTCTTCAAGTTTTAACCATGTCATTATTTTACATTGTATACCGCATATTTACTAGATGTGTTTTTTAATACTTTTGTAAATTTCTGTTAATAAAAGAATAATAATAAAAAAAAAATTTATATTTATTGCTAGTTTATTTTAAAGAAATTACAAAACATTCTGACTGGCTAAAAATTCCAACCAATATCATTTCTTCATTTTCTTGCTTAAAGTTCCATTCTGATAAATTTTCCGATTAATTACAAAAGGCTCATTTACATGACAGTAATTAGACCTATTTGGACGAACGGAGTTGAGCTCTGGTGCTCTACTTAACCGTTCAATCCTTACAATTCAAAATCCTTCCACAAATCCTCAATGCTCCTTACTTTGTCACCAACAAACTTATCCACACAAATCTTATGGTAATGTACTATACATTACTGATTTAGCCCAAACCAGATACCTATCCTTACATTGCAAACTCCATGACCATTCAGATCTACTATTATCTCAACTTGCTCACCATTCTATTCCAGATAGCCGTCCGAGGTGTCTGAAAAGAAAATGGCTTCGGGATCTTCTAGTATAGAATTCTTATTGAAGTGCAACCAATGTTAAGTAGCTTTACAAGCACTTGACATGTCGTGAGCATTACCTTCGCATTTGCCAGATATGTTTTTATTTTATTGCATACAGTTGTAAATTTCAATAAATTTATTAAAAATAAAATAATAAATGAGAAGTTTTTTTTTTTACTCCTATATAAAAATACAAAATAAATTTAAGCATGACGTGTCATTCAAGCGTGAATGTTTGATGCAAATATTCAAGTGTAACCTGAAAACTTTCGCTTAAATGTACACAGCAAAGATACGCTAAGCAGATGCGTTTGTTCTAGACATGGGGGCTTTGATGCGGGTTGACAGGTCTGTTAGTTGTCTAAAGCACCAGTCACAGATTGCCTAGTGCTCTAGGTGGGGAATCATCCTCCCCTCTCCCCTTTTATCATTATGTAACATGTTTAAATATATTTTTGATTAGTATGTTAAATAATTAGCATATCATGTGATGAGAGTATAAAATGAATGTCAGCAAAATGTTACCAGATCCAGTCTGAAATACTATCCCCTACTTACTTTCACTAACTATGTATAAATGATTTACTTCTGAATCCCGATATAATCTGACTATTCGTAATATTTGTTATTGAATAATTACCACTTGATTTACGCATGATGACACAGAAGGATCGATACGTATACTATAGCCTAGAACTAAATATTTTTGAATCAGTAGAAATAATAAAATCGTTTAAGACCAATCCAGATTTTTGTTTTATTGACTTGATAAATATTTCCAATAGTCCCATTACAAATCTGTTTCCAGGAGGAACAGAAATAAATCAACCAGTCATAAGGTAAACCGAAAGGTTCTCACCTACTACCTAACCTTTACACCCAGACCTTTGCACCTATATTTATATTCAGTCTCCTCTTGGTTCTGACACCTTTTAGAAATCCTTTTCATTTTGCCTCATTAGGTTAGTACCGCCATATTTGATTTCTCGTCTTACATTTTTAAAAAAATATTAATATTATATTATATTAATAATTAAAAATCAAGTAAGTCAAACTTAGAACATACGATGCCAATGAATTGTTTCAATAAGTATATTTTTTATTTATTGCTTGGCTCTACAGCCCTAGATGGGCCTTGGCCTCACGCAGAAGAGATGACCATTGGAGTTTATCCATAGCTTTTCTTCGCCATCCTCTTATTCCTAGATTTTTCAGGTCGGCCTCCACATTATCCTGCCACCTTATTCTAGGCCTTCCTCTTAATCTGGTACCATCCGGTATGTCATTCATCATCCTCTTTGGCAGCCTCCCGTCCGGCATCCGTTGGACATGTCCCAGCCACCATAACCTTCCTTCCTTGATGACCACCACTATATTCGGTTCCCCGAATAGCTCTTCCAATTCTTTGTTCCTTCTTATTTTCCAATTTCCATGGTCGTTTACTGGGCCAAAAATTCTTCTGAGAACTTTCCTTTCCCAAACTAGAAGTATTGCCTCGTTCCCTTTTGTTAGTGTCCAGCACTCACTTCCATACACTACCACAGGCCTTATGACTGTTTTATACATGTTAACTTTTGCAGCTCGTGATAATGCTCGGAACTTCAGTATTTTATTAAGAGCGTACATGCATCTGCTGCCTGCTGTAATTCTGGCTTTAATTTCAGTTTTTATTTCGTTATTTTCCGTTATTAGGGAACCTAGGTACTTGCACCATCGGAACTTATGCTCATTAATATGCATCTCCTCTTCTCTGCGAGGTTGGTTTCTTGCTGTAATCATAAACTCTGTCTTGCTCTGATTCAGCTTCAGTCCTCTATTCTTCGCCGCTGCTTCAAACTCTTCCAGCACTCCGGAAAGGGCTGGTAAAGTACGTGCTGTGAAGACCACATCGTCAGCATATGCCATATGTTGGGTCATCCTGTTGTAAATATTTCCACCGGGGCTCGTTCTTATGGCCCTTATCACTTTTTGGAGAGTTAAGTTAAATATTATGTGTGAAAGTGGGTCACCTTGGCGTAGTCCTCTTCTAACCTCAAACCCTTCTGAGAGGAGCCCTCCAATTCTTACCTGGAATTTAGTATCTTTCCATGTCATTTCTATCAATCTTGCTAACTTCGCTGGTATTCCTAAAGCTCTCATGTCCCTGGCACACTCCTCCCTTTCTATAGAGTCATAAGCTTGCTTGAAATCTATAAAAAGGTGATTCAGGCTCACATTATATTCATAACTCTTTTCCAGAAGTTGTCTCAAGGAGAAGATTAGGTCGGTTGTGGACCTTCCCTTTCTAAATCCGCACTGGTAATCCCCAAGTACCTTTTCAGCCCATCCCGCTAGTCTGTTATTAATTGCACTGGAGGGTACTTTATATGTGGTTGACAGGAGCGCAATTCCCCGGTAATTCTCGCATTCCCTTTTATCTCCCTTCTTGTAGATGGGGCAAAGAATGGCTTTACTTCATTCGCTAGGTATGCTTTCTTGTGTTCATATTTCCCATATTAGATTATATATTTTTGTGGCCAGTGCTTGTCCGCCATAATTGATGAATTCTACTGGTATTCCATCGATGCCTGGAGCCTTAAGGTTTTTTAATGAAGAAATTATTCCCATTATCTCCTCTTGATCTGGTGGGATCTCTTCTTCATCATCGCCCTCAGCGTTCCATTCTTCCAGACGGCCATCTCTCTCGGTTTTATCCTCTATTCCCGAGTCATTCAGTAGGGTCTTAAAATATCCCCTCTGTTTACGCTTAGTTTAAAAAATATATCATTTTAATTGCTTCAAAGAGTCAACTTTAATTTTTTTTTCTTCACCTTTCCAATTATGAAAATCAAACAATTAGTTGTAATTTAGAATATTATTTTTTTTGTTAATGTTAGCACCTTAGCTTCATTGTATTCATAATTTAAATAAATAAAAGAAAAAAGGAAGAGGAAGTGGATCACACGTCGGGTCGCCTGTTTATTGTGTTGGAACTCTTATCGCTGGAGGTTGGACTTGGTGCGGCAGTGGCTAGCTCGGTCAGTTGGAAAAGATATCGCAACCAGGACGCATGGGAGTCATCGCCTACATATATATATATAATATATATTTTTTGTCTCAGGATCCTGACATCGCTTGGTGCGCACCGCCGCCGCTACAATCTGAGCGTCGAACATTGAAATTCGACTGTTTGGAAATAATCGCCCTCGAACGTTGGTTGCATTCTAGAAATGAGGTCGCTTGGAAGAAAATGCCGAAACTCAGTCTTCACTTCATAAAAAATAGAATTCGTGAGTTAGTTGGACTTATATTTAATAATTATTTTCCTAATAGTAATTCAAATATCCTTTGTTTAAGTTAATGGTTTTGTTTAAAATATTTTCTTTATTTTCTTTCTATATTTGTTTGGTTAATTGAAGGTTTTTAATCAAATGTATATTCTTTGTTTGATTTTATTTATTTATTGTGTAAATATATGAGACATAATTGGAAAGACTTATTTCTTTTTTTTTTTATAGGTTTCCTAATTTTTTTTTTATTTTAATAATTGATATTTGTAGAACCAGCTGGAAAGGGGATAGTGGTAGGCAGCCAATTACGGTAAGCCCCTCTTTCCAACATATTTTGGTCCTCCGGGCCGGATATTTAAAAAATAATAATTTGGTCCTCCGATTGCCTTATTTATCCTGGTGAGTATACTTATTATTTTTTTTTTATAGTCATACAATACCGCATATTATTATTTATCATGGCACCTAAAAGCGAGTCTGAAAGTAATCTCGAATCGGAATACGCGGATTTAGAGGTCGAAGTCGAGGAATTAGCCATTAATATAAAGAAAACACATAATATTGCCAGTGAGTTTCAAAATGATTATTCAAAGGAAAAAGTATTTCAGGCGCGCTTTTGCGATTAGATAATGAGTTTGAGAAATTTGAAATACGATTTTTGGCTTTGAAAAAATTAAGTAAACAACTCTCTAAGAATTTTGATAGTTATCAACTTCTAAAAGAAGCCACTTATACAATGTATTACGAAACATTAGCTTTTGGTAGTAAAATTAAGCAGGACAGTAATGATAGTAAAAATCTTACATTATCGGATACATCTAAAAATAATAATTTTTTCAAACTACCAACTCTTACTATTCCGACTTTCGATGGAAACGTTAACAATTGGCCTTGCTTTAGAGATACGTTCATTTCGTTGGTACATTCGAACTCTAATATCGATAATATTGAAAAATTTCAGTATCTCAAATCTTCATTAAAAGGAGCAGCTTCTCAGGTTATCGCCGCAATCGCTATTACATCTGATGGATATGATCAAGCCTGGGAAGCTTTTTATTAAAACGCTATAATAATAAACGCATTTTAGCCACTAACCACTTATAAAATTTTATGCACCTTAACTCCTCCCTTTCCGGAGAGCAAACCTATTGCTAAAAATAAATTTAAAATCTTTAGAAGAATTTTTTTCGTCAGTAGTTCTTGAGAGCGCGAATGCCCTTTTAAATTTAAATTTACCGGATCCGGCGGGTTTCATTCTATGCACATTAGTTGTTTCAAGAGATTAAATGCTTCTTGATAAGAAGATGGACATATTAATTTCTCATCTATGCGAAGAGATTAGGGGCTTGGTCTTAGATGTTGTCTCGATTTATTTGTATTACCATTATTTAGATTAACATTAATATTACTATTATTATAATTATTATTAGTATGATTAACTATGTCTACATTATTATGTTCAATAGAACCATATTTATTTTAAATTTGTCTCCTAATAAAGTAATATGATCATTTTTTCCATGGATTTTAAAATCTAGTTCTTTTATTGTTTCATATCCTAAGAGAATATCATAATCATTACTAAAAGGAAAAAATATAAACTTAACTAATAATTTATTATTAAGTCCTAGATTTGGAGCAAGGTCTATACAAGCAGTTGTAGAGCCCTTTTCGCGTCCTGTAGGTGTCCTAATAAAAAATTCTTCCGATTTTAATTCAGTTTCCCTCGGGTAAGGAACGTGGATTAATGTAATTTTTCAATGCTCCGGTATCAATAAGCCAAGTCTGTCCCTTAAAATCTTTAAATTGAGGTAATTGGTCCATAAAATTTAAGGGATATTCGGGGGTTCTGTCTGCTGACCTAAGTCTAAAAAATTATCGAACCGTTGAGTAAGAGCGTCTAATCTCTGCTTCATGTCATTCATCTCCTCCTGATCATGCGTAACATGATTCACTGGTGGGTTGTTTGACCTGACGGTTCTCATAGACACGGTATTCGCTGAGTCGGGTTTTTTATTTTTAAACGGTCCCGTAGGAAAGGGAGTTTTCTGTCTTTGCTGTTCCCAGTTAAAACCTTGGAAATTATTACCCGGTTGATGGTCAAAACGTCTATTTTGGCTTGGTTCTTTTTCATTAATTTGTTGAAAGTTTTGATTAAAATTTTGATTATAATTAGGGTGACCATTATAATAAGGTTCGTTAGTATTATAATTAGGATTAAAATTAGAATTAGAGTTATGATTAAAGTAAGGATTTTGATTATTATAATGATTAGGGTTATAATTAGTATTTTGATGATGGTTGGATTATAATTATAATTAGGATTAGTATTATGATTGTAATTAAAATTAGGATTATGATTATGATTTAATTTTCTTTGTCGATAATCGAACAAGAGAAAAGTTCGAAGCAGAACAGATTGATAAAACGGCTATCCCAGTTTTTGCCGAGTTCATTCGACAACAATATGTGCAATTTCAAACGAATTCCATTACTGGCCCAGCTCCAAATTTTGAAAATAAATTGTTTAGCCACCCTAAACAGGTGTTAATGTCGATGAAGGTTTCGGAACAATCGATCAAATGTCCCGTTTGTTCAAAGGGTCATAAAATTTTGGATTGCTCACAATTTCGTACGCTTTCTCCTCGCCAAAGATACGATCAAATAAAATCGCTCAATCGTTGCATAAATTGTTGCTCAGCGGGACATAGAGCTCGAGAGTGTACATCAAAGGGATTTTGCCGATGTTGTAATGGTCAACATCACACGTTGTTACATTTTTCGGAATTTGGAACGCAAAGTAGAAAATTAAATTCACATTTAGGGAGTTCTAAACGACCAATAGCAAACAACCTCAGTTCGCATTCAAGGGAGTTTGATGCTGTACCGTCATTGGACGTTCCTAATAAGTCGCCACCCGCGGATAAAGGAACAGTATTATCCGCGACACACTCGGAAGCCTCTGATATTTTGTTGGGTACCGCCATTGCGCAGGTTAAAGACAAATTTGGTCATTTTAAACGCATACGCCTTTTAATTGATTGTGGATCACAACGTTCATTTATAACCGCTGATTGTGTTCGTCGCTTGTCACTTATTCCCTATCCCAAAAAACAGCAGTTAATGGACTTAGGACATCAAAACATATTGGGTAGTGATTCCATCGTTACGTGTATTTTGAAACCAAATCAAGATAGTTCACCGCAAGTTAGTAAAACCGCAATAGTAATTGATAAAATATGTTCGGATTTACCGTCTCGTCGTATTACCCATGACATTCGATTACATTTAAAAGATTTGAGTTGGCTGACCCTGATTTTAATGTACCAGGGCCTATCGATTTTTTGTTAGGAGCCGATCTTTTCGGGGTTATTTTCAAAGGTAGTTCAGTTAAACTACCTAAAGGTTTGCCTTACGCAATGGAGACGATTTTTGGTTGGGTATTGCTAGGAAAAATTTCTTCGATCCAAAACGATGAAGTTACATCTCTTGTAAGCACTGAAAGAGATAAAAGGGATATGCAACAACTTATATCCAAATTTTGGGAAGTCGAAGAAGTCGCGGGTAAATCGCAGGTTGATCCTACGCATGTCAAATGTGAAGAACTTTTTGAAAAGACTCATTACAGAGATGAACAAGGTCGCTATGTCGTCCAATTACCATTTTTTAATAAACCTTGTCCATTAGAAAAATCAAAGTTCGGTGCCCTTAATCGTTTTCAAAAATTGGAGCAAAAGTTTGTCAGAAACCCTAAGCTAAAGGACGAATATGATAAAGTCATACGCGACAATTTAGGTAAAGGTTATGCTAGACCTTCTGTCCGTCCGGGTCATTGTTTTTTGCAGCATCATGGGGTTATGAAAGATAGTACCACAACAAAACTTCGGGTAGTTTTTGATGCGTCGTACGCTACATCTCAGGGCTCTTTAAATGACCAATTGATGGTAGGTCCAAAATTACAAAACGACATACGGGAAATCTTGCTCCGTTTTCGACTCCCACGTTTCGTTATGACCACAGATATTAGCCAAATGTATTTGCGAATTTCGGTGTCCCCTTCGCATCGATCATTTCAGCATTTTTTTTACCGGTTTGATACCACAGATGCTGTAACTGAATGGCCTTCGGAGTGGCGGGATAGTCCAGATGTGTCAGAGGATGAATCGCTGGAAGTTGAGCCTGTAAAGACTCTGGTTTCAGTGAATGAACCGCCATTTTGGGAAGTTATTAGGAAATTTTGAGAAGTTGGTGCGAGTCTGGGCATTCGTTCTTAGATTTTTGAAAAATATCCGTACTGAAAAGAACAATCGAAATCATGGTCCCTTAACTTTGAAGGAAAGATCACAGTCATTAAAAAGCTTAGTTAGAACAATTCAACATTACCATTTCCAACCAAAACCTCCTGCTGCTATAGAGCAATTACATTCCTTTCGTGATTCTCTGGGTATCCTTAGGGTGGGCGGTCGTCTTCAAAACGCTCCAGTGCCTTATGAAATGAAACACCCAATTTTGTTGCCTTAAAAATGTCATTCTGTAAATTTATTGATTGATCATTACCATATAATGTACCTCCATGCGGGTCCGCAACTTCTTTTATCTTTGATTCGTCGAAAATGTTGGATTCTTTCCGCTCGTCGAAGAATCAGAGCTCGAATTCACCAATGTTTAAAATGTCATCGCATTCGTGTTTCTACCTTTGCCCCTCTAATGGGGAATCATCCAGTGTCAAGATTCGAACAAGGGCGCGCATTTCTAAACGCAGGCGTGGACTTCGCTGGTCCTTTTCCCATTCGGGAATCAAACCGGCGTAAGGCAGCCTTAGGGAAAGCTTATTATGCCCTTTTTTTTTGTTTTGCAACTAAAGCGATCCACATCGAAGTCGTATCCCAGCTAATAGTCCAAGAGCCGAGGCCAAATTTCGCGACTTATTTGAAGAAAAATTTTAGACATACAGCCATAAAATGTCCACCCTCAGCAATCAATTTGCACTTGTCTGCCAACTCAAAGCGGGGGCGTTTCAAAATGGCGACCACCGAAAGGGGGTAACAAATATCAAAATATGGTATTATTTAAAGATGATTTATTTAAAGCAAACAAGAAACTGCAAACCCCCTAGGTGCCAAAAAACGCTGTCTGGCAAAATTTGGAGGGGGCGTCGCACCGGCAGACAGAATTCAAAATCCTCGTTTTTTGAGTCCAAAAGTGGGCCATTTCAAGACGATTCATTTCAAGCACACAAGAAACTGCATGGTCACTAGATGACAAGACGAAAAAACGTTGTCTGCCAAAATTTGGAGGGGGCGTCGCACCGGCAGACAAAATTCAAAATCCGCGTTTCTTCAGTCCAAAAGTTGACAATTTGAAGACGATTTATTTGAAGCACTCAAGAAACTGCATACTTCCTAGATGTCAAAAAACGTTGTCTGCCAAAATTAGGAGGGGGCTAAGCACCGGCAGACAAAACTTAAAATCCGCGTTTTTTCAGTCCAAAAGTGGACAACTTGAAGATGATTTATTTGAAGCACACAAGAAACTGCATACTCCATAGATGACAAAAAACGTTGTCTGCCAAAATTTTGAGGGGGCTAAGCACTGGCAGACAAAATTCAAAACCCTTGTGAAGGCGTCACACCGGCTGACATTGTTCAAAACTCACATCCTTTTCGTCCAACAGTGAACTTTTTGAACATGATTTCCTTATTTGATTTATAAGTAGTTTTTCTCTAGAATAATTTAAGGAAATTATATTATGTTGCTTCCTACGTATGGTACAATATAATTATTTTAATATAAAATAATCTTGTTTAAAAATTTTAATGTTAAAAATACCAATTAATACATATAAACAGTAATAATATAAATAACGGCGATATAATTAAAAAATGAATAATATTTCAACTTATAAAGTTATGAAATATGTACCATCCTGGAACAAAATACGTGAAAAACATGTAGTTCTTCGTAAACGTATGTTCTTGGAAAATCGAATGTTCTTAGTCGTTTGATCGAATAACTCGGAAACCGTTATCCTGTTAGTATATTTTGAGCTATGTACATTATGAAGCAAATCAAATTTGCAAGAAATTTGGCACTATTCATTTCTTTTTCTCTCATCTTTAGTTTTCAAACGGTTCGGCCACCAATGATTGGCTAACTTGTAGTAAGTAAGTGGCTAAATTTCCTACCATACTACATATATGAAATTTATATAATGTCATCTAAAATACCCACGCCAGAATTTTTTGGTACATTTTTCGTTAAACCCTTAAAACTATTCGTTCGATCCAAAATTTATTTTTCTCAACTAATAGCTGACTAAATTTCCAATCAGACCCATATATTAAATTGATATAAAGTCACGTAAAATACTAATGCCAGGACACCAAAACCTCGTACTGTTGTGAAATCCATGTTTTTTTGGCACATTTTTCGTTATAAACCCCAAAACTATTCTTCCGATCCTAAATTTATTTTTCTCAACTGATAGCTGACTAAATTTGCAATCAGGCCCATATATTAAATTGATATAAAGTCACGTAAAATAACATTGCCAGCACACCAAAACCTCATGCTGTTGTGAAATCCAAGTTTTTTGGCACATTTTTCGTTATTACCCGAAAAGTATTCTTCCGATCCAATAGTTATTTTTCTCAACTATTAGCTGACTAAATTTCCAATCAGACCCATATATTAAATTGATATAAAGTCACGTAAAATACCAATGCCAGCACACCAAAACCTCGTAATGTTGTGAAATCCAAGTTTTTTGGCAATTTTTTTTTCGCTATAACCCCCAAACTATCTGTTTTATCCAAAATTTTTTTTTTCAATGAAAGTTTACTAAATTTACAATCAAATCAAATTATATAATGATGAATGAATCCCGCAAAATACTCACGCCAGCCCACTGTAACATGTAAAATTGTTATGTTTTTACCAAAACATACACATATAGCCTGCTGGCATGGATTTCAATTAAATATTCATGTATAAAATGTGATATCACATTTAGTCAACTTTCAGTTGAAAAAAGTAAATTTTGGTTTAGACAAATTGTTTTGGACTAATATCGAAAAATAATCTAAATAATTTGTATTTAACAACAGAACTTGTTTTTAGCGTGCTGGCACGCGTATTTTACAGAGCTTGATCAAAGTTTTATGTATGGGGTCTGATTGCAAATTTAGTCAGCTATCAGTTGAGAAAAATAAATTTTGGATTGGACGAGTAGTTTTGGGGTTATAATGAAAAATGTACCAAAAAACTTGGATTTTACAACAGTTCGGGGTTTTTGCGTGCTGGCATGGGAACTTTACATGGCTTTACATAAATTTCATATATGAGGTCTGATAGAAAATTTAGCCAATAAAGAAAGAATAAATAAATTTTGGATCGGACAAATAGTTTTGGTGTTATAACGAAATATGTGCCAAAAACTTCAATTTTACAATAGTACGGATTTTTAGCGTGCTGGCATGGGTATTTTAAATAACTTTATATACATTATATAGATAAATTATATTATATTACACAAATAAATTTTATGTATAATGTCTAAAAGGAAATTTTCATCAGTTGAAAAAAATAAATTTTGGATTAGAGCTATAACCGACAACGGAAAAGTACCAACTGCTTCTTTTCACGAAGAAGTGCGACTTATATGAAGTTAGTCAATCTTTGGTGGCCAAACCGCTCTAAAACTATTGATCTGAGAACAAAATGACTATTGCAAAATTTGTTGCAAAGTTGATTTGCTTGAATAACGTATAATAAATAGAACACAAAATATACTAAAAGTAACGATTTCCGAACTTCTAAGAAATACTATTTTCAACTCCTTTCTCCCACTGTCATTTTTGCGGCACTCACCTTTATTGGAAAATTTATAAATTTTCATTCATAACAGTGGACAGGTTACACCCATGCATTACAAAAAAGGAGTGAAATAACTCGGTATGTTTTTCTATCGGGCTCTTGGTCTATCATTTTACAAATCAATTAACTAGACTACCATACAAGTTTTATACGAATTTTGTTCCAGGATAGTACATATTTGATAACTTTATAAGTTGAAATATTATTCTTTTTTAATTATGTGGCCGGTATTTATATTATTACTGTTCATATATATTAATTGGTATTTTTTACATTAAAATTTTTAAAATAATGTAACCCTTCACAAGGGTTTTGAATTTTGTCTGCCAGTGCTTAGCCCCCTCAAAATTTTGGCAGACAACGTTTTTTGTCATCTATGGAGTATGCAGTTTCTTGTATGCTTGAAATAAATCGTCTTCAAATGGTCCACTTTTGGACTGAAAAAACGCGGATTTTGAATTTTGTCTGCCGGTGCGACGCCCCCTCCAAATTTTGGCAGACAACGTTTTTTGTCACCTAGGGGGTTTGCAGTTTCTTGTTTGCTTTAAATAAATCATCTTTAAATAATACCATATTTTGATATTTGTTACCCCCTTTCGGAGGTCGCCATTTTGAAACGCCCCCGCTTTGAGTTGGCAGACAAGTGCAGATTGATTGCTGAGGGTGGACATTTAATGGCTGTATGTCTAAAAGTTTTCTTCAAATAAGTCATGAAATTTGGCCTCGGCTCTTGGACTATAACTACGGAAGCATTTCTTGCAAGCGTTGATCGGTTTGTTTCCCGTCGAGGACTTCCCAGTAAAATGTTTTCCGACAATGCCACCAATTTCGTTGGTGCGAAACGGTTGTTGAATGAATGGCGTGATTGGTGGAATAATCAAGAGATTCAAAATCAAATTCAGCAACATTTAATTTCGCGGGGTGTTGAATGGAACTTTATACCTCCGCATGCGCCACATTTTGGAGGCCTATGGGAGGCTGGGGTAAAATCCTTGAAATTTCATCTTATACGAATTTTAGATTACCAACCTTTGACCATTGAGGAAATGACAACGGTAGGTACACGGGTAGAAGCGGTGTTGAACTCTCGGCCTATTTGTCCAATGACAGCAAGTCTTGATGACTTTGATTCGTTAACACCTGGGCATTTTCTGGTTGGTGAACCATTGGTGTCATTACCTGAACCAAACTTTTCGGATCGCAAACTGCATCTTCTTAATCGTTGGCAGTTTCTCAGAAGATGTACTTCTGATTTATGGAAGAGATGGAGAATGGACTATATCTCTAATTTGCAAAATCGCGCTAAATGGTCGGTTAAAAGTCCAAATGTTAACCCCGGGACTCTGGTGATTTTGAAAGAGCAGAATGTTCCAATGCTTTGTTGGCCTACCGGGTGAGTCATAGAATGCTTTCCAGGTAGAGACGGAATAGTAAGAGTGGTCAAAATAAAAACGGTCAATGGTGAATTCGTTCGACCAGTGTCAAGTTTAGCACCTCTTCTTCCTTCAGAAGATCAATTGTCATCCTGAAAATTTTAATAAAATTTTGGTGGGCGGAATGTTTACGCTTAGTTTAAAAAATATATCATTTTAATTGCTTCAAAGAGTCAACTTTAATTTTTTTTTCTTCACCTTTCCAATTATGAAAATCAAACAATTAGTTGTAATTTAGAATATTATTTTTTTTTTGTTAATGTTAGCACCTTAGCTTCATTGTATTCATAATTTAAATAAATAAAAGAAAAAATGAAGAGGAAGTGGATCACACGTCGGGTCGCCTGTTTATTGTGTTGGAAATCTTATCGCTGGAGGTTGGACTTGGTGCGGCAGTGGCTAGCTCGGTCAGTTGGAAAAGATATCGCAACCAGGACGCATGGGAGTCATCGCCTACATATATATATATAATATATATTTTTTGTCTCAGGATCCTGACATCGCTTGGTGCGCACCGCCGCCGCTACAATCAGAGCGTCGAACATTGAAATTCGACTGTTTGGAAATAATCGCCCTCGAACGTTGGTTGCATTCTAGAAATGAGGTCGCTTGGAAGAAAATGCCGAAACTCAGTCTTCACTTCATAAAAAATAGTATTCGTGAGTTATTTGGACTTATATTTAATAATTATTTTCCTAATAGTAATTCAAATATCCTTTGTTTAAGTTAATGGTTTTGTTTAAAATATTTTCTTTATTTTCTTTCTATATTTGTTTGGTTAATTGAAGGTTTTTAATCAAATGTATATTCTTTGTTTGATTTTATTTATTTGTTGTGTAAATATATGTGACATAATTGGAAAGACTTATTTCTTTTTTTTTTTTATAGGTTTCCTAATTTTTATTTTATTTTAATAATTGATATTTGTAGAACCAGCTGGAAAGGGGATAGTGGTAGGCAGCCAATTACGGTAAGCCCCTCTTCCCAACACCCTCCATCTACTCAACACTTCCTGACCATTTCCCAGTAGTTTTCCATCTTCATCTTTGTAGAATACGGGTCGTGGCTCATGACCTGTTTTCACTTCCCTGATCCCACCGTAGAATTTCCTACAGTTTCTCTTCTCGAACTCCGCTTGTATCTGCTGTAATTTCTCATATTCCTTAGCTCTCTTCTTCTTTCTACATATTTTTCTTTTTAATGCTCTTTTCCTTTTGTAATCTTCCGCTGTGGCTCAGGTATTTCTTTGTAGACATTGCATTCTCGCTTCATCTCTTTCTTTGACAGCTTTTTCACACTCCTCATCATACCAATCGTTTCTTCTTCTCTGTTCTCTTTTTCCTAATACTTCTTCAGCTGTGCGTTTAAGTGCATCTTTAAGTTTATTCCAACTTTCTTCTATAGTTTCCATTCCTTCTGAGTCCTCCAGATTTTCTTCCAGTTTCCTGCTGAATTCTTGTCTAACCTCCTCGATCTGTAGTTTCTCCCTGTTGTATATTATATTTTCTCCTCTAGTAACTCTTGGATATGATGCTAATTTCATTTTATACCTTACCCTGACTAAGAAATGATCAGACTCGCAGCTAGCACCTCTAAAACTGCGCACATCTTCAATATCCGTCGCATGCCTACTGTTCACCAATACATGGTCTATCTGATTGCGGGTATTTCCATCTAGTGAAATCCATGTCTCCTTATGTATATTCTTGTGAGGGAAAAAGGTGCTGATCACTCTCATGCCTCTAAAATTCGCAAAGTCTGCTAACCGTATCCCATTGTCACTAGAAATATCATGTTTGCTATGGTTTCCTATAGCTGGTTTGAGGGCGGTTTCCTTCCCAATTTTCGCATTCCAGTCTCCTAAAATTAATTTTACATCATATCTAGGGATAGTATCTACAACTCTTTCAAGTTCCCCATAAAACTTATCTTTTTCCTCATCTGATTTGTCTTCTGCTGGTGCATGGATACTTATCATTGATATATTGAAAAACTTACCCTTTAACCTTATTCTACAGATTCTCTCATTTATTGCTTCGTAATCTAGTACAGCATTCCTAATAGTATTCTTAACCATAAAACCAGTTCCTAGAATATTATTCCTACTGCCACTATTGAATAGAGTGTAATTTCTCAGCTCAACCACCCTCCGCATCCTTCCATCTTATCTCCTGCAGTGCCAGGATATCCATTTTATACTTGATGAGCTCTCTTTCCAGCATTCTACTTACCCCTGGTTGAAACATACTTCTGACATTCCAAGTTCCCATATATAAAAGTCCTTTTCCATGCATAGGTCCTAACCTTAAATCAGTCCGGCTATCTCTTCTTAGTGTGTTCGAAACGTTAAGGTTTTTCCAGGATTGGGTTGTTGGCCCAATGCCTAACCTCCAACCTGGAGGGCCAGGAGCTTTCATTTCGGAATGCTCTTTTCCTAGAAGAGTTGCCGTCACCATGGCTCAATGAGTCTCTTAGGTTAGGGTACGAGTATGCGTGTAAGTGGACAGGATATCAAGAAAAAAAAAATCAGCATGTAAGAAATACCAAAATCCTCATGAAACGCTATTTGAAAATATGATCAGGGATAATGAATCAGACGTGGTCTGTGTTGTATTTTTAAACATTCATTTATACTAGGATAAAAGTTATCTTTTACTTTTTCATCAATATCAAACTTAAACATTCAAAAATTTAATTCATATTATTATATCTATATTCTTTAAAACCAGTCAATAATAAACAAAAAGTAATACAATTTTCTAGGAACTATAAGACAAAACATTAAAATAGTTCTATTTTTAAGAATGACAACACTTGGAATATTCATTAAAAATTATTAGATTAAAATTAACACAGCAGCACAAATCTTGACTAGGTTCACATTACTGATATAGATAAATCTATCACAGAAAAGTAACAACTAAAAACTTTATTATTAAAAAAAAATTAACAATAATATTTCAATTAGAAATTTATAAATAATTCATAACATTAAGGACTTAAAGGAACTCTAGGATCTGCTCATTAAAATAGAGATATAAAAATAAATAATTATACATTACATAAAAACCTTAAACATGTTTTTGCTGAAAAATATAAAATGTGATAATTATTGAATAAATATCTTTTCCAATAAAAATAACATAATTTGAGGGTAAAAACAGTTCATACTTATTAAAAAATTTATCAAGAGTGGATAATCTATTACAATGCACTAATTATTCATCAGGCATCTAGTAAAACAAGAAAGTAGATAAAAGACTTTAAAAAATTAGAAAAAAACTTCAGAGCTAAAGATAAAGAAAATATATAAGTATTAATATATCAATATTAAATATATATATATTTAAGTTAGAGATCAAACTTACAGGAAGTTCAAATTATTCGATAAAATTTTACCAATGATAAAATCTATTGTTTAAGATTTAGTACCTTGGAAGAAACTATCATTTAACTATTTAAATCATTTAAATAGCTATGACAAAAATAACTACAGTTATACCATATTACATTTGCAGAAAACTCCTATGATAGTTGAAAAGAGAGATATCTGTTGTGTCTAGTATTTCATAGAGACCTGTTTTACCTGCTAATGAAATAGCTGAAAACAATTTCGATTATGTTTGATAATGACCCAATATGAAGAACATTTTTTCAAGAGCACCAACATAACAGTCCTAATCATTTGCAAATAATCGTTTTGTTGCTGATATGACCATATGAAAGTTAAACAGCACTTTTGTTAAACTTGGTTGTTCACTGTCGATAGATTTTAGCAATTTTCTCTCCCTCAGCATTTTCCTAGTCTTATGATATTTAAATGAAAAAACAAAAGAACAACAAGAAAATTATCAAGAAAATTATAAATAATGATTTAGTAATGGTGCACTACTACATTTTAAATAGTGGAACAATTTAATGAAGTTAAAAGAAAGTTTTTGACTAAAACATAAATTATTTTAGTTTTGATCTATATTTAGGTTCTTTGTTTGTTTTTTGTTTTGTTTTTTTCATAATTTCAAAACTTTAACAGGCATTAATAATATAAGATTAGGTACTAATATTGTAGGATGTTTATCACCAAGGTATGTTGCGTTTCAGACTAATTAATTTACTAGATGAATGATGATAAAAACTAGATGATTTTGATGTACATATAAAGTTATTACAAAAAAATGCTGGTCATCTTAAAAGAATACTTAATGTTAAACCATATATAGGTACTATACATCTAAATTATATTAATTCCGAAAATTTCAAAACAAAAGCCTCAAGTTTTTTAAGGTATAGTTAATAAGATTGGTATTTACTGCATGATCAGGATAATAACATTACAATTATTTTAAAATAAAATAAAGCCTTACTACATAATTTATTAACCTCTGTACTTCGAGTGGTTAGTAACATGAGTAACTATAGTAAAATAGACCATAAGAGATATTACATCTCATGTCAACCATTCAAACTATATTTGGTTTGAATATTAGTTTTTACAATACTGATGAGAATCTATTGCAGACCCTAAACCAAACAAAACACTCGATCCAAAACAAACTTTGAGTTTGGCAAGGCATTTGGGCTATCTTTATGCTGCCTTAAAGCATTCTCCATTAGACCATGGTTGAGGCTTTTATTTAGGAA
Organism: Euschistus heros; assembly: GCA_003667255.2. NCBI lineage: Eukaryota > Metazoa > Arthropoda > Insecta > Hemiptera > Pentatomidae > Euschistus > Euschistus heros. The sequence goes on from RCWM02000095.1 coordinate 2,285,527, forward strand.
TTTATGAAAAATATAGAAGTGCGTGATTGATCTTGGAAGATAACAACATATACATCTCACATAAACCATTATTTTTTTTTTTTTTTATCATACTTTAATTAACAAATATTCACAAAACTAAAAAATATTTGAAAGGAGTTTTAAAATAAGTGGAACCTTTTTCTATAAACAATCTAATTGTTGTCTGTGAAAAATATAATCATATATGTGAAAAATATATAATCCCAGTTGTAGTAAGGAAATAGGAATCATTCGAGGGTTGAAAATCAACCAAATATACAATATGCAAGATATAAGAATTTTTTATAATTTATCTCTTTTCTGGCATTTTTTCTTATTAGGAAAAATAAGAAATGGACCTGTACTATAAGCAAGGATCCACTGTAGTTTTTAGTTAATGAAACAAAAATAAAAATATAAAAATCAATGAAAATTCTATTAATGTGAAAACAATTTATAGATGAAAAATTTTAAAATATCAAAAATTAAATAAAAAAGATAAGCTAAACAGGAAATCAACATAACTCTTAGAATGGATATAATTTTTTAGTTTATATAACATACGAATTATCGTTGTTTTGAGATTTAATAAAATAAAACTAGGAGTTTAAACAAGAACCATATATTTACTTCAGGGATCTCTAAATTTTCAAAAATTACAGGTGCTTTGTATGGACCAGTTCAACAATAGATAAAATTGCAATTCAGAAAAAAATAATTTATAATAAAAATAAATAAACCGAGTTATGAAAATAATGTTAAATTTTTTTTAAAATAATATTTTACATTTACTATCCAACAAAATAATTTAACAATACCTAATGTAAGTCAATCATGAAGATCAGATACGTTATTAATCTACAAACAATAATAATTATGTTATTTTATTTTGGCAAAAATAACAATCTGCCACAATCAGAGGCAATAAGTAATTGTGCTGAGAACACATCCATCCGTTATTTACAAAGAGATTATAAAACAACAGCAAATAAAAAATAACTCATCATCAAATGTATGAGTAAAACTCATTAAACTAATAACTGGTGGCTCAATTAAATCAGTTAAATTAAGAATATTCAGTTTGTAATATGATGATGCTTTGATATTATTATATAATAATATTAGTAAACAATATTATTAAAAAGTTAGATATTTAAAATGTAATATGATTATTAGAAAACTAATGTCTAATAGATACATTCCACATACTTAAATGCATAATCATATTTGATAAAAAAAATAAAATTAAAATAAATATGAGCTAGATAATTTTAATCCTTTAATTAAAACTCTCAACAATTTTAATTACAACATTGTATAAACAATATTCCTATTTTCAGAACTATTCATTAGAGATAAAATTGTAACAACTGCAATAAGTAAAGAGATAAAGAGAGAGTAAGATCCAAACTATTACAAGAATAATAACAAGCAAATAGGCACAGAATGGACATTATCAACATTTTGTGCCTTTACTAAGCAAGTTTTTAGATCAACTTGCAGTTCTAAAAATTTTTTATTGGCACATGGATTCTATTTCCCTTTTTAAAAATTATTCAGTCAGTAACACAAAATAATTTTTAAAAATCTGAAATCCTGTAGCAGAAAATGTAATATAATACCACATAAGATTGTTATCTATCAAGTGACATAATCAAATATGATCACCAGAATTTGTCAATTTCTCATAAAAATAATTAATTCTGACAGTTGTCAAAATTGACATTAAACTTTTTAAAAAAATCACTAAACATTAAAATGATCAGAAATACAAATTAAACAAAAATATAATATAAGAGAGACAACAGAACTCTTAACAATTAACAAATCCCAACACTAGAAACAAGTTATTTTTTTAATTCAACAAATACAAAAAGAATGATTAGCGATCCACAACATGGTAATAAAAAAAAGCTATATAGTGAAACATTTCTAATTTCAATTATGTCTCATTAGCATCCAGCAGTTTCATTTTTAAAAACAAAATTTCAATAAACGCAACAAATTCTAAAAATTACTATTAAAAAAGCAACTGCTGACACAAAAGAAAGAGTTAACAACTATCCAATCAGTAATTAAAAAAACAGATCAAAAACTAAATTGGTCGTCATAGACAAACAAAGTTTCTTCCCCTAAAATACTAAAAAACAAAGAAAAAGTTCTTAAAATAGTAAGTGATGCTTTAAACACAACCATCATTAACATAATTGGCAATGATATCATGATCATACAGAAGTATTAAACATGAAGGCAATAAAATTATTATCTAAAAATTTTCTCATCAAATAACACGACAAATTCCATTAGTAGTTATTATACTTTAATCAAAGAGTGATATACATTATCATAATTTCAGATAAATATTTCAGTAGTAAACATTACAAACAAAAGAACCAGAAAAGTAGGTGATAATGTTTTTGATATGCTTTTTAAATATATGTTTTTAACATAAATAAAAGTTTTTTAATTTTTGATTAAACATAAAATCTATGATGAGATTCATACTTTGAATCTTAATTATTAAAAATGTAAATAAGAATTATTTTTATTCATTCAAATGTCAAAATAAAAAAAAAGTGAAATATTATCGAAAAGTGTAAATATTCCATCAACACTATCACATAATTAATTTAATTTAAACAGATCATTTAAATTTTAAAACCAATAATGCAACTATATTAAAAAATATTTTTTCATATTAAAAAATTATAAGTTGGCAAAACAATACAATCAATACATGTAAAAAAATTACTATGGCATTATTATAGAACAAAACTCCATGTGTCAATAATATTTAGTAATCTAGATTTGATAGCAAACGTTTAGTATCAGGATTGCCTGATTTTCTAGATTTGGAATAATACATTATGACTATCAATAATCCAAAAGCAAAGACAAAACAACTAACAGTTACTAAAATTGCACCTGTAAGACCTTCACCATCATCTGAACTTTGATCTTTATGTGCTGGCTGAGATTCTTGAGGAAACATATTAGGTGTCTCAGTATTGAGAGAATCAGTAATGCCTGGATTATCTGTAAATAAAGTTATTATAAAATCAAATCAAGCGCAATAATTTAAAATACATTTTTACACATATACAAGATCATATTCTATTAATTTCATCTAAAAAAAAAAAAAAGTGATCAAATATTGTAAAATATGCGTTAAATAAATTAACCTTGAATTAAAAATTATACAACACAAAATCCAACATTACAGGTTCTATTAAATGCTTAAAGATTAAATAAATAATAATTTCTAATAAGAAAAATAAGACAGGGCTTTAGTAATGTTAAACCAATAAAATTTATTTTAATCTTGAAAATATGACTCTCATAGTGATGGATATACTGCTGACTGAATGGAAACTAACACTCCTAAAGACACATGATTTTTTTTTTTTTTTTTCATAATACTAAGCCCTGATAACAAGTTTATCTGGCAATCATTTGGAAAATTTATTTTTCAAAGCTCTGAGTATTTTTAACATATATATTCACCATCCCAGGAACATCAATGATGCCAGAAAAAAAAATAATGGTAGTGCTTGGAAGCCATCAAGAACAATTCGTTACACCACATTAAAAAATACATCTTATAATAACTAAGGATATTACTCACCACACAATATCTCAATTACCATTATCACTAGCTATTCCCTTGAAGCTCATTCAATCATTCAAAGTTAAAAATATTTACATGCCAAATCATTAGACAAGGATATGATTGAATAACTAATTTTTTTTCTTAAAACTATTTTTTACCACTATATTCTAAAATAATATACTTTTCAGATATCTAGAATAATTTATAATACATAATTACGTGTGTCTCCAATGTGATCAAAATTTTGATCATCCTGAATCCAACAAACCTATCAGACTTCTACCATTTTTTTTCCAAATATATGAAAAAAAGTTGTTTCATTGAGTTCAGAATATGCAGAACAAATTTATTGAGTTTTTTAATTGACTTCTGTGTAAACCATTACACCACACAGCTTTTGGGAGTTGTTGGATACATCTCAAGGAATCTTATGATGTGAGCAAGTATCATTTCCCAAGGGCTTTCATGATTGTTATCAGCAATAAATTGATGAATGTAATAATTAAATATTTTGATTTAACCGTATATGTATTACACGTTTACTCAAACAATATAATTTGTTATGTTAAAGCATACGGACATGTTTTAGTATGAACCAATTAATTTAAATATAAAACAATCAACCAATATTTATTGAGAAACAAATTTACATACTAAAAAAAAAATAACTAATATGTTTTAATGATTAGCGTTTTTGTGGAATAGATAATTTTTAACAAAGGCAAAAACAAAAATTGGTAAACAGTCGATTTGAACAAATAGTGAAATTTGGAAATGTTTCACATTTTTATTGTATTTTAAATACTATCTCCTAAGTTTAGTAAGCATCTTACAATTTGTATTTATTATAACAAAATTGACTCAACTAAGAGAATGAATACTTGTCTAAACAGATTGGTGAGAATTGACCCTGTAAAGGCAAAATCTCCCTATTTACAGTACTTATCAAACCATATGTAAGTTAAAAAAAAAAATAAATAAAAAATAAAAATAACCTGTACCACTTACAACCCATGAAGGGTCTCGGGTTCAGTACTTAGGTAGGCTGTACTGTTTCTGAGCCAACGGTTGTGAAAGAAGGTGATTTGGCCAGAATTCACACTCAACTGCCCGGTTTTCCCCCAATTAAGGGTACCCACTTTTTAGGAGGCTGGGTGTGCCCCAGGAGGGTCTCCCGACCTCGAATTCGATCCACGGCTGATAGAACAGAAAATAAATTTTCTACCTTCAGTCGGACTCGAACTACGGCCCGGGAGCTTGGTAGTCAAGTGCCTTACTCACTGAGCTACCGCGCCTCCATATGTAAGTTAAAAATTTAAAAATTACATGGATTGGAACAAGACTTGATCAAACCAAAATATTCACATCAGATTCAGTACAACAAATTCACTTCCACAAAAATTATCATCAGTAACACTCTCAAACAATCCTCCTAAGAAACAAGTGATTTCATTGATCAAAAACTAAAAAAACTTCTTATATTTAGACCCTCTACTGGTTCTCTTATCACCAGAGCCCATAGAGTTTTTAAACTGAAAAATACTCGAGAACATTTAACCCTTGAGTGGTTGTGTATGGCTCAGTTACAAGAAAAGTCACGCAGATGACAATAGTCATCCACTAAGTTTTCTGGTGTTTTAACAATAGGCATCTTTTTTATTCCCTTTAATTTTCAAAAATACTTTACTAAGGATAAGAGAAGTAAATTATTTACTCAAAATAATGAAATAAAAAGAAAATGCTTAGATCATTATCAACACATACCAACTTGAAAATAATAATCACGGGGAAGGTCGTGGGGATGACAAACAAAATAATTCACTCAAATATTACAATACTTCAAAAATATCAGCAGGGGGCCTTCAATGTAATTACAACAAATTCTAATTGTATTAATTTTGCTAATGTAGAAAAAAAAATACATAACTAAAAATAAGTAATTGAAAAGTCAGGTGGAGGACAATTGTTAGCCAACCAAAACAAATGGGAATTACAGGTCGGGAATATCAAATAGCAACTAACAGAGGTACTGAGAATATCCCCCTAGCTCCCCATTGCAGACTATAGGTTCGTCATATACATCCATGTCAAAACAAATACACAGTAGCGATGCTAAGAGGAGTGGAGGACTATTGTCATCCGCGCGACCACTCGAGGGTTAAGTAAGTCAGTATAGGATTGGAAACATGTTCTTACCACAGAATCACAATATAAATTATAACCAACCGATGGAAGGATGGGGAAGAAGAAATCAAAAGAAATAACATGAAAACAATATATTGTAAAAATATGAATAAAAGAATTTTAAAACAAATTTTGTAGGAAAATACATACTTTCATTGATCCTATTTTATGAAATGAAATGAAACGAAATGAAAAATAAACTTTATTCTGGGACAGACTGTCCCCTAAGAATAATTAAAGTGCACAATAAAAAGTTCAATTGTCTGGCTGAGATTAGTTTAATCAACACATCAGTAGTATAATTAAATTAGGAGAAAAAAGTAGAGAGAAGAAATAAAAAATTAAAAATTAAAGTTAATAAAAAAAAAATATTAAAAATAAATAAATAGATAGAAAATAAAAAATAAAATAAATAAAAACAATCAACAGTAAAAATTTTAGCACACTTATGTACATTTACGTATTATTTAAAATTTTGTGGAAGATTGAAAATCGAGGAGATGGATAAATAAAAGATGTTTAAAGGAAGTTAAGGATGAGGCTTAGCGAATATGGATAGGCAAGGAATGCCAAAAAGAGGTAGCATGGATAACAAAGGATTTTTCAAAGGAGGCAGTTCTATGTGAGGGGGTATATAGGTTGGAAGGTTGGGATCTTGTATTCAGGTGGTGAATGGAGGAACGCAGAGTAAGTAGGTCTAGGATATAGGAAGGTTTATTGGTTTTTAATGACTGGCATAGGAAAGTGCCGAGGAAGTATTGCCGTCGAAAATCGGGGAAAAGCCACCCTAGATCTTTGTACCGGCAAGATACGTGAGAGCGTCTGTTGACCCCAAAGATAAATGTTATGAAACAATTCATTAGTCTCCTCAGTCTCATCTCTAGCTCAACAGACAGCCACCCATAGACCAAACACCCGTAATCAAAATGGGGAAAAATGAGAGAGGATACCAGAAGTTGGCAGGTACTTCGGGGAAAGGAGTCACGATGTCTTTGGAGCTGTTAGAGGATCATGATGGATTTTCTGGTTATTTCGGAAATGTGGTTATTCTAAGACAAGTGATGATCAAAGGAGATTCCGAAGTTCTTGATGGAAGTTTGAAATTGAATTGTACGGTTATTGAGGTAAAGTAATGGATAGTAAGGTAGGGAATTAAGTGTAGGTTTTGAACCGATAAGGATAGCTTTGCTTTTCTCTGGATAGGCGTAGCTTATTTTTCACTGCCCATTAGCAGATGTTCTCAACATCATCCTGAATCTTACGAGATGCTTCTAATATGTTTGAAGGATGGAAGGATAGGTAGATTTGGAGGTCATCGGCATACAAATGATACTGGGAGTGGCGTATAACTTGGGGTAGATCATTAATATAAGCAGAGAAGAGGACAGGTGACAGGGACGATCCTTGAGGAACACCTCTTGTTAAAGGTAGTGAGGATGAGGGAGGTTTGTTGGGAATGATAACTGTTTGGGAACGGTGAGACAAGAAGGAGCGGAACCAGCTTAAAGCACTGTTGGATAGGGAAAGGTTATGTAATTTGGAGAGGAGAATTGCATGATCGTCGCAATCAAACGCTTGGAGTAAGTATGAGTTAAAGGAGATTTCTGTGAATATATATTCTATGTGTGGAGAATCAGGAGAGGGTGATTTGTAGAGGGTTTTAACTCTCATGCTATCATGAACGTACAAGCCGACCCCTCCACCTTTTCGGTCTGCACGGTCATGACGAATGATTGTATATTCAGGTATGTTTAGTGAGGAAGAAGGGATACTTGGTTTGAGCCAGGTTTCTGATACGGTGATTATATGGTAAGAATTATGAAGGAAGTGGTGAAGGAATTCATCATAGTGAGCGATGAGGGATTGGGAATTAACGTGGCTGTTAACAGGATATTAGTCATGAGAGGAAAGGGAAGAAAGTAAATCATAGGAAAGCACATAATGTACTGGGAAAGTAATTAAGGAAAAAGGAACATTTCGTGGTTTTACTTCTAAAAATAAAAAAAATCCAAAAAATAAAAATAAAATATATATACATGTAAAAAAAAATGATATTGGATGAGAACTGTAAATTGAGGGTCAGTCAAAAATGTCTAAGTCCTTTTATTCATTTATGAAGACTACTGGGTGACCGTATTTGCATGATGCACGTGTGACATCTCACACGTCCTCCTGCGAACCACACACATTTAACCTTGCCGGTTGCTTTCTTTTATCTCGCCAGCCAGTAGAGATGTCGATTATTGCGCTTCATCTCCTCACCTACAAAAATTTTCTCATCACTGTCCCATCCAAGGTGTCACGTGGAGAAATCTCTCTTAACCTTTCGGAGTCGGATGACTTCATCACGAACAGTCCTCCGGACGAAACGTGCGATAATAGGCGGGGGCCTGGGGTCTTCTCCTCTAGGTCGTTTTCGCTCCACATAGTCTATATCGTCTACTCCGAGCTTAATGCCCAGAGCAGCTCCTGTAGAACAAATAATGCCCTCTGTGGTTTCTCCGGTTTTAGTTAGAATGCCACTTATTTCAATTGAATTTGATAAATTATTTTGTTCAAGATAAATTATTTTCATTTCTAAATTTGATACCTGGGTTTTTAAGGAAATGTTTTCAGTGAGTAATTCTTCTATTATTTTTTCCTGCTTCAAGACAATTTCTTCCATTTTCATCAAACACCAAATCACCCTGCTTATTTAGGGTGCCCTTAACCTCTCCTATATCCTCTGTAATTTTTTCCATTTTAGCTAAAATGGAGGAAATATTATCCTCCGTGGTTTGACCCACAGAGGAGACTTTTTTGCCTTTTATAACAGGGTTATTTGGTCTTAGTGATGTCGACATGCATGATGGGCATTGCCATTTTTTTTTCTGTTTTTGACTCTCTGTCACATTGGTACATTTGCCGTGGTAAATAATTTTATAAGTTTAAAAAACAGTTTTTTTACAAAAAAAAAAATAAAAACAAATTGAGAACGAGAATATACAGATGTGCACTGGGTAAAGGCTAGAGCCAGACTGATATATCATCAAAATTAATTTATTAATAAACTATCAAATATTTTTCATAAACAAAGGCTGCAGGAAGGTATTGATACCTTCAATCACAATGATTATGATTGAAAAGAATCTAGTTTCCGATAAGAACATATTTTTAATCAACTGGAGGTATAATTTATACAATAATTATGATTAGATGGTTTATAAGGGATCATCAAAAACTATAGTCAATATTGAACCAGAACTATAATAATGGACATAGTACTCATTAGTTGCAATAAAATGACTAACAACATTTGTAACACTTAAAATATTATCTTATTCAACCAAGTAAAATTAATTTTTCAGCTTTAGCCTACTTTACTGATAAGGCTACTGAAAGTACAATCCAAAAATACAGGTTTGAAAATCATAACATAGAAAACACAGTATATATTATAATATACTAATTGCACCAAAATCCACATGTAGAGAGTACAAAGCAAGAGCCTCCTTCCCATCACCCCATTCCAAATAACAATCATTTTTCTCATTCATTAAAAAAATAAACAGAAAATAAAATAGATTAAAATGTTGATACATATTTATTTATTTTAATTTCAAATTAAGATCTGAACTGAGAAAAATACATGATTCAAATCAATATTGATATAAAAATAAACATCAAAACTCTAAAAATAACAATAGGAAATCTAATAAATCAAAATATTTATGCATGATTTCAATGAAACTTACTGTAAACAAATTTCCATGCTCGATTTGGTCCTATTTCAACAACATAAACTATACTCCCATTAGATGATGTAGCAATGTCATGAGGGGTTTTGAGATCTGAACCAAAACTTCCTGTTATCTTTCCATTCAAATTCAAAACAAACCCTCTCACTGGAACTTTTGAGCTTTGACTCTGTCCATTAACGACAAATAATCGCCCACCTATGCCAGTACAAAAATTGATTATTGCTATCATAACATATTATACAATAGTATAATATAATTTAAGGTATTTCTAATACAAAGGTCAGTTAATAAGTCCATATAAAAGGTAAAAATAAGTAATACCCTTAACAATACTATTATCAAATAAAAAAAAGAGATTTTTCAGGAATTTTTCAAAGCAATGTATAATAGAAATTTTTAATTTATATTTTAGACACAAAATTAAAATAATAGACCCATATTTCCTAACAGTTAATTTTAAATAAATGCATTTATTATTGTTTACCTAATATAGATGAATATGTAACCGAAAAAAGACGTGATCCCATATATTCAGAAGAGTATTGGGAAGAAAAATTTCCACTGTTAGTTGTGTAACACAAAATCCTTCCATTTTCTCGGTCTGCAGTACACAATAATCCTTTATCTTCAATTAAAGTTAAGGCATGAGGTACTAGTAACTGATTAGTATCAGGCTTATAACCTGGAAAAAAAATAAAACAGTTTAATAATTTAATTAAATAAATGAGGCAACAACACAAAAGAGGCACTTATAAAAACTGATATAAAAGTTTAATAAAATAAAATTTAAAAAAAATAGTTCAAAGAACGAAGTAGCTTTTAACTAAAAAGATGGACTAGTAAGGCAATCTAACCATGAAAATAATAATGAAAAATCATTTCACTCAAAAGAATATCATAAACAACTTTTTGTAAGACAACTTATAACTAAGGTTTCATGAAAAATATTGCTATTGGTCTTACTCTCTTTAATTTATCGTAGTCGTACTTATATTTTGACCTTCTAAAATTTACTGAGTTTTTAAACACATAGACAAGATACATTTTATAAAATACTTATTTTATTTTACAGAGTTGCTTTTTTTCTGGGGGAATGATATAATATAAATGAATTGGTTTATCTATAGAAGGACTCGGGAGGAGAGGTAATCCTTTTTCATGGAATATAACTGTTTTTGTAAAAATTACTCCTAAAAAAAAAAAATAAATAAATAAAATAAACATTAATTTTATTCTTTTTAAAATTACAGAAAATGTTAGCAAATTCCACCTGTAAGCTAAACAGAAGCTAAATAAATTGGCAAACAAGGGTTTTAAATCTTTGTGCTTATACAAATTAATACAACACTAATAGGCACATATTCTGCAGAAAGAATTACTTCTAAGGAAAAAGAATACCAAGGTCAGTTCTTCTAAAATGAAAAGTATCAAATTATGTTTTTTTGTAGTTCTTGGTCAACTATATCAGTAAGCAGATACAGATTATAACAAAGTTATTAACATGATTAAATGTATAGGAAAAAAAAAAAAAAAAAAAAAAAAATTGTTTTTGGATAAATGTTCATCTTGCCTTCTTAATTATTTATAAAACTTGAATATTTGTTAGATGAATATTTTCTAAGTCAGACAGAATTAACTATCTTTAGCAAATAACATTTATAACTTTTGTTTTTTTAACAATTTATAAACAGGATTAAACATATTAAAATTGAAAAAAAAAACACAAACTTAATACAACTTACCAGATGTTTCTCTTCCCCATATCAAAATCACGTTTCCTTCAGAATTAAATTTCATTATACGGGAATTACAATATCCATCAGCAACAAAAAAGTCTCCATTCCTCAACACCGCAACTGATGTGGGCTTACAAAAATGTTTTGAGTCATGACCAGGAACGAATTCTTCACCTAACTTTAAAAGAATTTTACTAGAATTAGGCGATAATTTCATAACTTGATGAAGGGCAACATCAGTAACCCAAATATTAAAATCATTATCAACTGTAATGCCATGAGGTAGAAAAAACCTGTAAAATGAAATAAATATCATTAATATAAGAATTAACGAAATAATAATAAACTATACTATTTTAATGTGGTAGAGGTAGCAACAATAGTCTGCAAAAATTTTTTTTTTTTTTTTATATTCATATATTTAATTTAGCTATTAATTTACCCATAAGTAGATTATTGAACCACAGAGCTCATAGTTTAGCCATAATTATTCATAAATTATACTTTGAAAACTATAATTGAGTTGTTTTCATGCATAGTAGCAAATCCATTGGCAACCCAGTTTTATTTTAAAAATATAAAGTTATATATTTGTATACACACACACGCACGCACGCACGCACGCACGCACGCACGCACACACACACACACACACAATCATAACTTTTTATGTTTTAATAATTAAACATAATAATATTTTAATAATTGGAAAGTGAAATAATTGTTCAACAACATTATCATTCACTTCTGATTTTCTTTCAAGATCAACAATTTTGAGTTATTTTTTTTACTACCAGTGAATAAAAAAGTTGATTTCTTATCAATTATTGTTCATATAAATAATAAAATAAAATATATATATATATATATATATATATATATATATAAAGGGTGTATCGCAAGTAGATGGCAATAAGTAAGATGGAGAAACTATTGCAATTGAAATGGGAACAGAAAAATAACTGATGTCATGGTTATTTTGTGCGGTCTATTTAATTTATTTTTTATCAAAAAAATAAACGGTCAACACCGCTGATGTAGCTCTTCAAATCTCTACATGGTCTGCTCTCATTGCTATTCTTGCGATGAGGTGGTTAATGTCCTGAATGGGTACTCTGTACACTTCCGATTTAAGCCTACCCCAAATATAAAAATCAAGTGGCATCAAATCAGGGTTTTGGGCCGGCCAATGCACAGGTCCATATCTCATTTCCTCAATCTATCTTCCTGGGTAATGTTGATCGAGCCAATTCGTTATAGATCGTCCATTATGCGCTGGCCACCTGTCCATTTGCCACCATAGTGGTATTGTTTCGAGGAGTACGTAAAGCGGGACGGGTACTTGTTGATGCATCATTATCAAAAATATTCAAAATGTCGTCAATCTCCCTGCAAGCTCGGCCCCCGAACATAACAGGTCTTAGAATAGAGCCACGTCTTGGAAAAAGCCTCTTGCAGCCCCATACACAAACATCATATCAACGTACTCTTCAGGTGTGTATAAATTTGGCATTGTACTTCTAAAAACTAAAAATGAATTTAATAGTCTGAATATTTGCACGATACTGACAATTATTGTTATTTACGACGCGAAGTAGGCAGACTAAGAATTAGGGAGATAAGGTAAACAAACCATAATGCGGACATAATCCATAAGAAATAAACAAGAACTTACTTCATGTCAGACGTTCCTCACGTTCTTTTAGGTTTTAATTCTCCCCTAGTAGGTTTCTTTATAATTTACATAAAAAATAAATTAAATTTATTGAAGATAAGACCAAACAAAATAACCATGACATCAGCTATTTTTCCCTTCCCATTCCAATTGCAATATGAAATTAAGAGATAATTGCAGTTTTGAGTACACCTTTAGAAAGGTAATTAAATTTCACAACTTTTGTGAGATTCAGAAGCTTGCACTCTTTGGAAGAGTAGTGATCCTCAAAAGTTTGTCACTAACAAAACGTTTTTAAAATTTTTATTTTTTGATATATTATCGCGGTTTAAAAAGGTACTTGTGAACATTGAAAAAATATATATGAGATCAGAGAAAATTGAGGTTTTCCTATAAAAAACCACGGTTTTCTCGAAATAACCTTTGAAACAGCATATGTCTGGAACAGAATGAGATAGAAACATGCGGTTTGTGTTGTTTAACTACATTTTTTATCAAGTTTCTCCATCTTGCTTATTGTCATCTACTTGCGATACACCCTGTATGTATATATGTATATATATGTATATATATGTATATATATATATATATATATATATATATATATATATATATATATATATGTTATTTACCATATGAATAAATAAGGGACTTACATATTTCCTCCCAACTTGTTTAATGATTTTCCATCACTGTCAAAAATTAGAATAGTAGCCTCCTTAATTGGACCGTATTCTTTCTCATTATACACATCTTTAACAGTAAAAGTATCAGAATTCCATACTCGATCACCTCGATGAAAAAGATAGACATTGTCATTTCGATCAACAGAAACACCACTCACCTGACCTAATTTAAAGTCATCACTTATCCATGGAGCAGCAATCCATTCTGTAAAATAAAAAACAAAGAATGATTGTAGTTAATTCCTTTTAGATAATGGAATGGACAGGGACTAGTTTTCAGAATATTTCAGTTATTGAGAAGTTTGGTTCTTCATGTTTGCAATAAAAACTATTTTATATTTTATTCATTAAAGCTGATTTTTATAGTACTAGTTAAACTAAGTTGTAGGTGTACATTTTTTTAAAAATAAAAATAAAAATATGATAAACATTGCCTAAAGTAAAAAAGTTCAGTTTTATATGTTTTCCCCCAAGCGCACACAAAAATTGGTGTTATTAATCTGTTAGATGAATGCGTCCGATCTTGTCACAGATTTATTGCATCTATCGGAAGGTTACTTAGCTCTTCATAGAAGCTAGGAGTCTGAGTGAAAATACATTCTTAAAAGGTATTTTTTATCGAACCATCAGTTTTAAGGTCTGCTTTTAGTGATCCAGGATGAAGTTAAAACCTAATGGATTTTGCAACTATTTGTGCACTTAAATTTTAAACATGATGCATTCATTTTGTTATAGCCAATTTTGAAAGAAAAGGGTATAATGAAGAATTAGCGTATGCTTACATTGTAAAATTTATGTTATATTCTAATAACTAATTTACAAAATCAATTAATTGTAAGCGAACTTCCTCATATTTAATTAAATTCACAAATAATAAACAAGACTAAAACTATATGTAAACATATCAAGACTATCTTGAAATTACCTAAACATTTTGGAAACAAAGTAGGGCAGCCAAACCATGAAAGAAGACAACTTCTTTAGCAACATGTGAGAATAATCCCCCTTAATTATTCTTAAAAATAAAATTGTATTTTGGTAAAATAAGGTTTCTGACTTGTAATGAATATAATTGAACATAAATTCCATTCACCAAATTATCTTTTATTTATCTTATTTCTAAAATTCTAATTATTCATGTCAGAGATACTAAAAGAAGTCTCAATTATTTAGGGTACGAATTTACGCATAATTTTGAAGTTCTGTATCTAGTCGTCACTTAATTCAATTTTGTATGTATATTTATAAAATTGTTCCTTTATAAAAATTATTTCCTTTAATTACAATACTCTATACAATTTTATAACAGATTATAGCTTTTTTTTTTTAAATCTAAGTAGTTTATTAAGAAATAAAATAACCTGAAAAATATACAATTATTGTCATTGACAGGTTTCTTTAAAAACAGATCCATTTATTCTCTCTCTCTCTCTCTCTCTCTCTCTCTATATATATATATATATATATATATATATATATATATATACCGTGTAACCGAGGGCTACTTTGAACAAATTTTGAACTGCAGTATGATCGTTTTTGTCGATATTTTAAGTTTTCTTGGACCAAATCATAGCTACACAGCTCAGCTTCAAATTCCCCATATGAGTGATTTCGCTATCTTCAATACGAGGGAGGAGGGAACCATTTTTTTCAAAGTAGCCCCACAAGTAGGGGCTTCTTTAAACAAGGCTGATTTTCGCTTCAAAAACGATTCTCTTAGCGCCATCTTCAATTTAACCCTCTTAATTATAATATTTAAGCTTTTTAAAAATGTTTTTAGGGTTTTTCTTTTTTTTTGTTTTGAGTCAAAAAACATTGAAAAAAATCACTATTCAGCAAAATGCTTCCGTTAACCCACCAATTAGGCTTACTGTAACACTAGATTTGCTGATGAAACCTAGAGAATAAATACACAACCATTTTTAACAATGTTGATAACTTTTATAAAAATATAGCTATTAAATTAACAACTTACAAACTATCTATTAGCGTAAACTTAAATTAGTTTTCAAGGAACATTGGTCCTTACCAAACAAAACAAACAAGGAAAACTTGAATAGAATGATAAAATTACTAGGGGTATGCAATAAAACAAAGGGGTGTATGCAACTTACAATTTTCAATTCAAAATTAATTACAGTAGAGCATCAATTATCCGAACATTTAATTAACGGAACTTTTTTTTTAGAATGTAATTTTAAATAAATTGATCATCTAATTACTTATTTGTATTGTTAAAGTTATTTTTATTTAAAAATTAAATTAAATGAAAAACAAAATAATTTTTTTCATGAATGTCTATAAGGGAATTTATTTCACAGAAACTGCAAAAAATGTTCTATACATGCCTACAATTTTGTTTACTGAGGACTGTATACTTAATTAGACCATTTCATTTGTTTCTATAAATATCTTCCTAATCATTTTGTTGGTAATAGATCTCACCTTTAAATTGTTCTTTGTGAGGTATATGTCACCTTTGTGATCACTTTTTGTTTTAAAAACTACATCATACATACTAACAAAGAGGAAATGAGAGCTCTTTTCAATTAAAGACAAAATGGAAATCATTATGTGGCTAAAAAAAAGTGAATCGGGTCAGACATTAGCTATCGATTTAAAGGTTGATAAATCAACAATTAAGGGAATCAAAAATAATTCTTTATCAAGCATCAGGTACTCCATAATCTTTACATTGAGACAGGCAGTTTGTAGTAAAACTTTGAAAAAAGCAGAAAGTGAAGTTTTGGAAGATGCTGTTTACACATAATAATTTTTTAAAAATGAATTTTGATTATCCGAACCACGCCTGACAACATTAGTTCGCTTAATCTATGCTCTGCTGTATTTTAATGTAATTTTTTTGTGTTTTTTTTTTTTTTTTTTTTTTTAATTTCTTTATTTTACTAGAGCCTAATAAACCATATTCCTTTTTGTTCATCATTAATTTGAAATCAATTTTAATTACATGATAAAGGCATAAATCTAAAATAATTTCAACTATAAATATGAATTAAATTAATTGTTCATATTCAACAAATGACAAAACAGAGGATAACACAATGTTTAAAGTAACATCGTCTTAAAAAGGGTGTCAACAGCTTAGTTCAAAGTAGCCCTCCAAGTTGCCTTTTTTTGTCTAGTAAAATATATATAAAATTAAAGAAATGAGATAGAGACATGAAACAAAAAAAAAAATTGCTGAATAGATTGGTGATCAATGTATTACTCATATGAAACAATCCTGCTGCCACATATGGCAGGCTAGATGATGTTTGGATACGTTTATAAAAACACCAGCTAACACTGATACCATAAAATGGCTTACATCGGCCAAGGACGGCCAACATGTGTTCTTATCGTGATTGCAGCTCATTCTATGTTTAATCCTTAAATGTATGGAACAAACTGGAGGATGCTAGCTTATAAATTGAGCCTACCAGAAGGATTTTTGTGTCAAAATCGTGTTAATTCAAAGTAGCTCCACTTGCTCAAAGTAGTCCCCGTTTACATATACATATATATATATATATATATATATATATATATATATATATATATATATATATATATATATATATATATATCAAAATTATATTTTGTCGACCCTTAGAAACTATATAATTAACTGTTTAACAATAATCGGGTTTTTGGTCCTTTATATTTAACAATAAATATTAATTATCCATATACATATTTTATTTCTTCCTTCTCCTCTTTCCTTTCCTTTTGACGTTTCGACCCCTTATTTAATGGGGTCCTCATCAGAACAAAAATTGGGTACCCCGAAACTCCAGGCCAGTAAGCCCACCGACTCCTGCAGCAAGTGCTTGCCAGCTCAGACACCAGGGTACTGTACCCTGAGTATATATATATATATATATATATATATATCGATAAGAGAAAGAGAAAGAGTAGAATTGCTATAGTTTATGGGAGGAGGATATCGTATACAATATATCAAAGTGAATAGCTTGGTGAATTTGATAATGGTGTTATATAAGTTCAGTTATTGAGTGGAAACCAGTTAGTAGAGCATTTAATTGCCTACACAAATTATGTAAAATTTTTATGGAATATGGATTATAAAATATAATCCAGGGTGGCCACCAAATCAGGCAAAAAAAAAAAAAAAAAAATTCAAGCATAATTCCAGGTTATTTGTCATGAAATTCCAGACGAATTTTAATATAAAACTTGATGATTTTCTCTTGCATGATTCTTGCTGATTTTATTACGTAAATTTTTAATTAAACCAGTATTAGGTAGCAGAATATTTTTTGGAATACATATTTTTAAAAACTTTATTGTTTTTATTATTAATTACTAAATAAACGAATATTTTGTTATGGAAAATATTCACTCTGTCAATGATTTTGTTTAGAATAATTAAAAATTTCACTAATTATAATATTTGAAACAAAAATGGTGTAGAAAATTATGTTTTTCCAAATATGCTGTTGGTAACAGTTGTAAATTATAGGTCAATATGTTTTGTTTGTTTAATTTTTTTATTAAATTATGTAGAGCCCATAATTTTGATCTATGCTGATTTTTATCGCTTTTTTTTTCTTAATCTTCAATTTTTTGTTTTGAACTGCTAAATTTTAAAAATGTAATATGTTACTTTGCAATCAAAGATGTTTTTGATAACAATTTTGAAAACGTTAAGATGACAGCTTTTATCGATCTGATATTTTATAAATGAAAACCTTTCATGAGAATTGATAAAAACAATTAGTTATGTACATTACATTTTTATTTCTGTTTAAATTCTATTATCACCCAAAAGATGGTAAAGAAATTTTTTGGATTTTTCCATAGATTTTATTTAAAGTATTTCCATAATTTGTGAATTTTGAACGCAACACAAGCATGTTGGTTATGCCCTGGAGACAATTAAAGCTCCATAACGTGCAGTGAAAAAGTGAATTTTTTTTATTTAGAAATTAATAATAAAAATAATGCCTATCTTCTGCAGAATACTGTAGGATGGTGCTGTGTAATTAATTTTTAAGTGTAGAGAAAAACTGACCTGCCCACCATCAATATTTAATTTAAATATAGATGATGGAAATATTTATTTATTTTCTACACACTAACAAAAATAAAGCCTTTCTCCACCAATTGCATTTATTTTGGTAACTCAAAAAAAAAAAAAAAAAAAAAAATTAAGTAGCACATTAAAACAAACAATATTAGGTTAAATGTATATAGATTATATCCATTTATAATACAATGTCCCAAACAATGCTCAGACTTCTAGTGCTGTGACAGACTTGGAAACTACTTGTCACTTCTTATCTCAAATCTTCGCAATCGGCCATTATTTATGTTATGAGTTTGTGAATTTTAAATTCATTTTCATGAATTTATTTTCATCTCAAGAATTCAAACATTTCAAGGGTTTAATGTTTCAATCTCCTACTTACAATGCCATTTAAATTAACAATGAGAAAATAAACCCCATTTTTCGTTTAGCAAACAGAATTACAAAATTAAAAAAAAAAACAGGTTTCAAAGAATTCCAGGTCGGTGGCCTTTCTGTAATCTCTTTTTGTACGTTCACAATAGAAGGAATTAACAAAAAATAAAAATATTGAAATATTAATTCTTATTAAAAGATTTTTAAATTATGATATTACCTTCAGAAGCTTCAGACTGGTACGGCAAATTCAGATTATCTATTTCCCCATGGGTTCTTGTCTGAAACAAAAATAAATAAATAATTAGTACATAATCATAATAAGTCCTATTAAACCTGGAATTTAAATGCCAATAATCCTAGCAATCTCTGCCTACCTACTTCCACTGAACCCTGACAAAACCCAAATCAGCAAGGTCATAAAAATATATAATATATATATATATATATATATATATATATATATATATATATATATATATATATATATATATATATATATATATATCAAATTCAACAATTTCTTTTTTTAAATAGATGCAATTTAAATATCTAAATTTCTGAAGGAAAGTATTTTTTTTATATAAAGTAATAAGATTAGTTAAGTAAGAGATTATAGAGAATATTCATATTATTGTTATTCACAAATTTATCAATAAACAGATTATTTTTTTCAATTCTCCTTTTAATCTTTTTTTATCTTTAGTTTGCTTTTTGCATGAATTTTTATTATTGTTATATTTAAGTAATAATGAGTTGTTTAAGCAATTACAGTTCAGGAAGAAAACTCTAAGTGTATCGTAGCGTAGATCTAAACGTAGATGAGGCATGTCGGTCTATTTCTGGGGAGTTTGAACTAAAATTTATATTACTACTTACGTAGTTTCTTAATATTTCAATAGCTTGTACGACTTTCTCTTTAGAACTTTCCTTATTGTGGGAAATTCTCCAACTGAGTTCTAAACTTCATAGGCTAATATTGGAGTGTGCGCTTGGTCAGCCATCTTGATGATATATGATAACATATGATAATTAAAATTTACAGTGGTTTTATCCTGAATTGAATGGAACTACTTTTAGAGCCCAATCTGATATTCCGATTTATAGTCCAGTAAAATAAGGCTCCAAAAAGACATTTTCAAGAAAAAATTGCCGAACTTTTATTCTCAGCAGGTTTTTATGTTTTTAGGGGTGCTGAATCCAAATCTGAAGTTTGCTACCACAGCAGCTGTTGACTTCAAACTCAAAATCGCAAAAATACGCAAAAAATACTGGTTATTTTTGGTATGTTACCTATGACAGAACAACAATTTTTTTTTCTAAGAAAGTCTTTATATATTAGTTATAGCTGGAACCAGTACCCACAAAATTAAAATAATTATTCCAAAATCGGACATTACATCTAGATTTTCATTAATCTACCATTAAAGAGATAGAGGGAGTCAGTAGAAATAATCAAATTCGGGTTATCTGAAAGATTCCAATGATGACAGTTTTAAGACAAATGCAAGTGCAACAGCTTCTTGCATTATAATTTTGGTTAGTGGTGTTTAGGAGATAATAAATTTAGAGTCAACCATAAGAAAAAAACTGAATGAAAAACACCTTAAATCAAATAAGCTTGTGAGAGCGCTTCTACCATAGAACACCATAGACAGAAACAAAGATTTGCAAATCATGAATTAAAATTTAATACAAATTTGTGTCATACTTCCCTAATATTTATTCCTGGATTTAGGCAAAAGCCTCTCTTTCTGAATGTAATATACTCTATCCAGCCAACGGCTGTTTTATTTTTATTATAATAACTATTTAAATAAGTGATAAGAAAAAAAACAAAAAACTATTCAAGAGTTATCATAGAATCCTGTAGTTCAGCACTGGATAAATTAGTACCATATGTTGTGATAAAACACTAAATATTAGTTGAAATGACAAATATTATAATTATAACACTAACTGTGTGTTTTTTTTCTGCTTTTCAAACAAAATTAATGTATAATAAATTGTTTATCACCAAAGTATACAGTATTCAACTTTTGAAACAATCTCTATAATAAACATAAATGAATATGGGTAAACTAACAATCAAATTTGTTAAAAATATAAAAATAAAATATTTAAACAAAATTTACTAGTACCTGAACAGGACACAGTCACTAAATTTTACACCGAATATGTAGTTTATATATCCATATGGACTGTTTTATAATGAAAATTTTTAAATGTTTGAATATTAAATTTGAGAGAAATGGCTTTAGTTTATCACTCTAATGTAATTCCAAGCAAATATACTGATTTATAGGTGTTCATAAAATAAACCTTGGTATCACATAAAAATTAAATTTCCCATACTGCAGTTGCAGATTTATTAAAATTGTATATGTATATTAAAAGATATATAATTCCTAAAACTTGCTAAGACATTAAGATGACTTAATCAGTAGAAATAGATCAGTAAGAAAATTTTTAAAAGGAACTTAACGACTAAGAAAAAATAAGCTTTGAAAAAAAAACAAAAGAAAAACATACCGATTTGACTTGAGATCCACACAGCAGAATGCACATTAGTAACGAAAACAGGCCGTGTTTAGTCATTTGAGCTTTCATGCTTAAAAAATTCAAATTTCTGGCAACAAGTAATACCAACTCAATCATATGTAAACATCGTAACAACACAGTTAGCTAACGAGCCGTTCATCAGCCTGAGAGTTTTAGAGAGAAAATAAAGTTACTTTTGGTAAGTCTAACCTCATATACGCAAGTGTTTCAAATTTAAACAACTTAAAATTTCTCTCTAATCATTTGAAGCACAGTTGATTGATTCTAAACACCATCCTTCTCTAGTCATGTTTAAAGTCCTAAAGCTTTAGTCTCATTTGCACATATCTTCGCCAATTTATTTTGGTGTACTGGTACTGGTGATGGTTGGGAGTAAGTCAAGCAAGTGGGTTCAAGGCTATTAGTTCTTCTTCCCTACCCATAATGGTACCCAAGAATTAGGCTCAGATTAGAATGGTAATGTAAAGATTCATTTAGCGGGACCAGAACAAAATAAATATTAACTGGCCCAGCTCGCTCCCCAATGATAGATAAAATAGACGAATCCACGACTTATGAAGATAATTTTTTTAAGTACTATAATCGAATTTGTGTTTTTCTTTTCAAAACATAAATTGTGAACAGTTTCGTTCTTGTTAAAAACTAAAGATTTCTGTTTTCTGATTCAAATGATGTACTCTTATAAGAAGAAGTATACAGGTCTGAGGAGCGAGATTTGACATAACATATTATACTATAACTCCTTTGGTTATATTTATTGTTTATTAGTTTGTTACATTGAAATTGATTCGGAATCGGAAAAGAAAGACAAAAGTCGGTCTACACAATACTGAAGAAATAAAAGAAGCAATAGAGCTGATTTTAATCAAAATTAAACCTACCTAATCCAGTCAATCCAGATGCTGACCTGATACCAGTGCTCATTTGCTGACTTCCATTCTAATAAGCTCCCTCTAAACACTTTATCCTATTCTATCCCTAATACCCTTTTTAAACCTAATTCTTAACTTCTATTTTCTTAATATTTCCCCTAATGACCTAATTGATTC
The DNA here is from genome assembly GCA_003667255.2 of Euschistus heros. Taxonomy (NCBI): domain Eukaryota; kingdom Metazoa; phylum Arthropoda; class Insecta; order Hemiptera; family Pentatomidae; genus Euschistus; species Euschistus heros. The sequence goes on from RCWM02000095.1 coordinate 2,308,197, forward strand.
AGCTTTTAAATCTCGTATTAACGACTACGGTTTGGATTAAGTATCAGTAAAAATGATAAAAATCTGTCTTCCAGTTATCTTACCAGCCCTCCTCCATTCATTCTATAGGCGACTCCACAGAAAAAGAGCCGTTAAACAAATAGGCAATGTTTATATGGTGAAAGGAACTGACTTAAATCAGTTCGCGAATCACTGAAGATGAATTTCTTCTGCAAACATTGTCTCGCCGTAAATTCTCTAGTATTGATCTTACATCGGTAATCCTTTGATAACTTCCCTCTAAAGCTGTCAAGTTCTTGAGATATAAATAGAATTATATGTTATGCACGACTCTCTTTCCAAAGCATTGGAAACATTCCATCATCTTTTTCCTAGACCAGGTTAACCTCCCAATAATATTTCTCCCTATTAGCCCAGTCAATAAATGTTTCGTGTCGCAACTAGTTAGGTGAAAGCTGAATTTTTGCACGGTGTTAGTACATAAAGTATACACTAAAAAAACACTAAATCCGACCCCCACCCCTCTTGCTTTCCCCCCCACCCTTTCAGCAACATTACAAGAACTGGTTATATGTCGACAGCTCGAAAACTAATGATGTTATCGGGGTGTTCCTTTTTTTATTTTACTTCTAACAAATTATGTTATATACACTGTTTATGTAGATAGCTTAATTTCGCCGTAATACTTAATCATATACAGAAAACTGTCACTACAAAAGACAAAAAGTAACTTCAACAAATTATAGATTTTTATCATTACGTCTTGGAAAGAAATGTGTTAAACAAAACTTATAGATAATACGATTGGCTTTAAAATGGTGTGTCTCATAACGCTTAATATTAAAAAGATACCTTTTTAGAGAGCGGCGAAAGAGTGGTGGACACCGGTGCGCCGGTGCCAGCAGGGCCGTGCTGCGAGGCACTACTGCATATACTACTGTTCATTAACATGAATACTCATTCAATTGAAACGGAACAACAATGTAATAACGTTTATCTTGAGGTTATTTCTTCCAAAGTGCATTTTTTTGCTATACAAGTTTATAGTTTACTTGTATCACTGATATAGTACAGAAATTAGCATCGAAGATTCAACTCCAGATAAAAAGATCTGACTGCTGGAAATTGTTCACCACCTTTAGCTCTAAATGTGATGAAAAGTCTTCCTCAAAATATGATCGGATTTAGGGGAGTGGTGGGGGGGGGGTGAAAGTCGTATGTTGTGAGCTGTTTGATATCGGAACTCGGAAAACGTTACTTTTAGAACATATATGCATAAAAAAGGAAATAAAATTTGCAACAACTTTCATTTTAATCCTTTCTTTCCCATTTCATAATTATACAGCTGTGAGGGAGGGAAAAATAAAAGATTTTTTACATGAGGTAAGTCGCAGTTCTCCGAAATAACACGTTTGTCTGTCGGTACTCGTTTGGCTATATCTCCGAAACTATTTGTCCGATTCAAATTTCTCTTGTATTCATTTGAAAGCTGATTAAATTTACTATATATATTAATATAATTTACTATATCTAAGAACTTATATATTAAATTTTGATAAAGTCCTGTAAAACATCCACGGTAGAATGTTGAGAAACCTTGTTTTTTTCGGCTCATTTATCACTATAACTCCGGAACTATTACTTCGATTTAAAATTCATTTTTTCCACCTGAAAGCTGGTTAAATTTACTATTAGCCCTGGTATACTCAATTTTGATCAAATGCCGTAAAACACTCTCGGCAAAACGCTGAGAATCTTGACTGTTGTGAAATTCTACATTTTTTTCGGCATATTCATCGCTATAACTCCGAAAATATTTCTTCGATTCGAAATTTATTTTTTCCATCAAAAAGCTGGTTAAATTTACTACTAGACCTAATATACCTATTTCTGATCAAATCCCGTGAAATACTCACGCCAAAACGCTAAATGTGTATGTTTTGGCAAAATGTGACAACATTGACATGTTCAATGGGCTTCCATAGGTATATCACGGAATTTAATCAAAATTTCAAATACAGGATCTGATAGAAAATTTAATCAGCTTTGAGATGAATAAAATATATTTTGGACAAATAGTTTTGGTGTTAAAGCGATAAATGTGACAAAAAAAAAAAATCGTTAATTCCACAACAGTACGGGGTACTCAGCGGGCTGACATGTGTGTTTACGAGATTTAATCAAAATTTAATATATATGTTCTTATAGTGAATTTAATCAGCTTTCAGATGAAAAAAGAGAAATTTGAATTAGACAAATAGTTTCGGAATTAAAGCCAAACGAGTACCGTCAAACGTGTTATTCTAGAGAACTGCAACTTACCTCATGTAAAAAATCTTCTATTTTTCCCTCCCCCACTGCTCTAAAATTATAAAATGGAAAAGAAAGGATTAAAATGAAAGTTTTTGCAAATTTTATTTGCTTTTTTATGTATATATGTTCTAAAAGTAACGTTTTCCGAGTTCCGATATCAAACAGCTAACAACAGTAGTGCCTCTCAGCACGGAGGGTTATCTTACAGGTTACAAACCTATTCTAACCAGGATGGGAAGGCGAAGATTCATTTCCTGGGGCCGCCACGAAATAAATTTTAACCCACCCAAGTGGGATTCGAACCTACGACCTGAAATTTGAATCTGAAATGTTCGCAACCTACAACCACAACTCCTTAAAAGACACACATTAAGAATGCCTGATTAAAGGAAGAAGGATTTGCAAAGTTAATGTTCTGAAATGCCCCCTGTATTAATATTTTAAGGATAACCTGCAATCAGTCTATACCTTGACGTCATTTGTAAAAGTGTAGCGATTATTAGTGCTTATTATTGCTGTTCGTAAATTGAAAATGGGGCGCAGACGACTGAAGAGGAAACATAATTATTTTACGCCTACATAATGAGTTACGGTCGCTTAGAGAAGTGATCAGGCCTTACTCAACAGTCCAAGATGCTATTAAAAGGTATAGAACGATAAAAACATTTGAATCTATAGAGAGAACAGAATGGAAAAGGAAGATTTACTCCAAATATGAAAGACATATCACGAGAAAAGTTAAAAGAAAACCAAGAAATAGTGCCCTTAAATTAGTGGATGAACATTTGTCTGAAAGAGGAGAAAAAGGGGAGTGTTTTAACTTTTATGCGCTAATACTTGAGACGAAACGAGCATCACCCAGGACAGCTGGGAGAAAACCATCAATAAGCAATATTAAAATATCAATGTGCCAAAGACCATAAAAAATAAGATTGTGACCTTGGGAATAGGATAATATTTACCGACGAGGGTAAAATTGAAATGTTTAATTTTCAAAGGGGCCAAAAAGTATGGAGAAAAAAATATAGTAATGGAAATAAGAAATATAGTTCCAACTGTTAGGGATACAGGAAAAAGACTCGTGGTCTGAGGTTGTTTGAATGATGCTTGAGTGGAGTGTCTTGAATTTATCGATGTCATAATGAATCATATAAAATATATTGACGTAATAAAAAGAAATTTCCTAATCAGTGCTGAAAAATTTAAGATAGGAGAAAATTATATTTTTCAGCAGGATAATGATCCCGAGCATACAGCTTGGAAATCCAAAATGTGGATCCTGTACAACACATCAAAGTGTAGGCCACATCCCATGAATCACGATATATTAATCCTATAGCGCATTTGTGGAAATATCTAAAGGATCGAGTACGGAAAAGGTGTGTTTCTAACAATCAAAATGTAAGCGACGTTATTATTACAAAATTATAGTTACTTTGACACAAAAATTAGTGAATTCAATGCCAAAAAGCGTATAGAGCATATTAAAAGCAAAGGTTGGCCCTACTAAATATTATTTGTTCTCGAATGTCAATATTAAATAGAAATTTTCTCAAATGTACGAATACTTTTGACTAGTGATGTTATTGTTGTTTTTCAGTTATTCTTTATGTATTATGTTGTGAAATGTTCTATAAATACAAAAATATATTTATTAATAAATGTGTTGATGTCTATCTTAAATGGATTTATTGTTTTTAATAAATCCTATTAAATAATGCTACTTTTTGTTATTTCTTATGATTTATAGCAGGTGATCGAATACTTTTGACTCTGACTGTAGTAAGGTCCAAAAGTTTCCGGCCTGGGATAGAAGGAAAGGTGAAAGAAAAAAACTGGCCTTACTGTTTTTCAATATATTCTCCTCTAAGTTCAACACACTTAATACAACGCTTTGGCAGCATTTCTATACCATGAAAAAACTGAGGAAGTGCGGGCGATGGGTATGGAGTGAGCAAGCATGGACCTGCAGGTTCCGGCCCGTTTGAAGAAGGGTAATTAGAACAGACCTTACTACGTGTATAATTTTCTAAAACCATGATCAAATTAAGGCTTTCAAAACACTATAGACTTAGAATAGTTCCCAGATCATTCTGAAAATCGCCGAGATTTTTCACTAATGACTCACTTGAATAGATGCCATAAGTTATAAAATAAAAATTCAGCTACCTTGTTGCTTTATGAAGGTCCATGATCCACAACATATAAACAATATTAACAGAATAAATGTTTTTTATTTCTTTTAAATGCTTCTTTCATTTTTTGTTTAAACTAATTTTTATCTGTTTTGTTTGAAATCATTTCAAACAAACTATAAAAAGTAATTGGCTATGTAGGGACTTATACAATGTGTATTATACTTGTTTCTATATTTTATTGTATTGCTTATTACGAGAACAGCTTCCGATTGGTTTTATATATATATATATATATATATATATATATATATATATATTTTTTTTTTTTTTTTTTTTTTTTTTGTGTTTAGTCTAGATCAATGTTTATGTCCTTTGTGTTTTCTTTGTTTCCACATATGTGGTCAGTATATTGATACATAAAAGTAATAATTGTAATTGTTAGACTTAGGGGATATTTTGTCCAGAATAAGGTGTAAAATGAATGAAAGAAGTGTAGCTCTCATGAAAGTGTTAACTAGCAACACATTTTTACTATTATAGCAGCTTCCAGACCACTCTTGTCTAGATTTGTTTTAAAATAATGTCTGATGAACTAATTTAACATTGCTAACTCCATTCAATTTATTTCTAATGTTTGGAAAATAGTTTCCCCACTATTATCTTTTCCATAAAAATCCATTAGCACTGTTTTCTCTCTAATCTCTCTTTATCTTCAGTATAACATTTTACTAATAAAATTTTCATTATTCAGTTCCAACCCAAACCAATAACCACTAAATAACTCTACATTACTTTAACTATGAACACTTAAGAAGGCAGGTACAATTCTAACAGTATGAACTATAACAAATACCAGTTGAATTGGGAAGGACATTAAACTAGAAAAGCAATACTTTTAATTTGGAGATAAAAAATATCAAGGGATCACAAAATATCATTAATTTATTCAGTTCAGATATGGACTTCCTTTACAATGAAAGAGAATTAGGAATGCTAGTGTAGAAGGGTAATATTTTTAAATAGGAAGTCTTGAACATCAGGAAAAAAGAAAAGGTGCATAAAACCTAAATAGATTAATCATGAACTCATTTTAAACAAGTATATTTATTGTTCCAAAATAAATTAACATCAAGAATAAAACCACTAGATAATGGGCTTAAATTATGCTTTCATCAAACATAACATAAAAAAATCCTAAATATTGTAAAGCTTGGAGTTTAAAACAAAATGAAATTACTTGAATGATTATTAAACCCAACACATGGAAGAATTCTAATCTATAATGCATGTGCATGTATGTATGTATACATACATACTTATATGTGTATATATATAAATATATATACACACACACACATATATACATACATATGCATAATTAAACATATCTTTATAATGTAATAATTATTAAAAATATTGAATACAATTTAACAATAATATTACAACTTTTTTTTTTCTTTTTTTTTTTACAAATTTAAGTATATATAGTATTCGTAATACCTTGTCATAATTTACACATTTTTACACTTTTAACATTACAAAAAACAATTCATATATACAAAAAAATATTTAAGGAATTCGAGATACACTATATAAACATATCACTTCATTTCATTCTTCTATATTCACTTAGTATCACCTTCTTATATTCTAAATAATAATTCATCAATATAAATATACACATAATAGTGAGAACTTCAATATACATATAAGTGATATAATGTATGTTTGTGTATATATGTATATATATATATATATTTATCTGCTGTACAAAATCATATATTACAATAATTAATGTAGGTGTGCAACATAGGTATGTATGAATACCCACACTGAAGGGAAAAATAGAAAGAGAGAGTTTAGATGTACAATATTATAACGGACAGAGAAACAACTTTAACATTTCACTAAATCAAAACAAAATCCAAATAAACTTTTATATATCTTGTTAGTTAAAATTAATATGTAGATAAAGATTATAATTATTAAAAGCAACATTAGGACTATTCTCCATTAATTCTTTTTAATAAGACTTCAGTGCCAAATTTAGATACAAGCCAAAGAGGTTCAACAATATATTTTTATATTTATTATTTTGTTATTATTTCAATTAAGGAAGCGCTCTTCACTGGAAATCCCAACTCAAAATCATTTTACATTACAAACTATTTAACAATGGATGAAGGAAGAAACAAGAAAAACAATACCAAACATTCTAGATGTGAAGTGATTGGAAAATAAGTTCTTAAAGAAAACATTAGTTGAAGGTATTAAGGCCTACGTAGGTACTTTTATGATCAAAATATAACTTTGTATGGTTGGATTTATATAATTTAAGATGTGTTTGGATGGTTTTGAATTTTGGAATAAACATAATTTAGTATTTAATGATTTAAATTAACTTCCACATATGAATCAGTTTAATTATAACGGGAATAATTAAATTTTTATTTCATTAAAACTGGATACAAAAAACTTAAATAAAAAAGATGCTTCAGCAAAAAAAAGTCAATATTACGGACTTTTTTAGGGTAGTTAATTTTTTTCCTTTTTAACTAATATCCTCATCATCCTATATTAATAAATCTGAACCTAAAACCCCTGCCATTAATAAATCAAAATGGCATAATGTTTATTGAGATTCTAAATAAAATTTGATATTTGTTATCATCTAAAAATAAAACTTGATATTACTAACATGTAAGAAACTTGGGCTGTATTCAATATCAGTATCTATTAACAGTATAAGTCACTACAGAGAATGAAATCACATAAATGAAACATATAATTCATTCCAAAACATCTAAAAAACAAATGATTTATTCATAACATAACTGTTTATAATTTAAATGTGTATAATGAGTAGAGGTATTTCAATTTACATATTTTAAAATGATTACAATAAGAAAATCAAAAACGATAAAAAAATATAATGAAAATGTAACTGGATAAATTTCAAACAATTTAGTTCTTATTACCTTTAGTACCAACTTTCTTATTTATTATTCTTATACTTTCATGAGCTTATATACATCAGCTATTACTTCTATAGAAAGGAGACATTTAATTTTAGTTTAATGAAAATTGGCAATAGCAGTAAGACTAAATTACTCAGTTATTTATGGTTGTCATTTAAATACTGAATGAGCTCAGAACAATTTCCTTCTTCAAGAACAAAAATAAATACAAAATCAGATATTAGTAATTACGAAACAATACAGACTCAAATAATATTAATAATACTGAATGCAAAAAATTATTTCCTCTAGATAAATTAAAAAATGCCATATACTTGCAAGTACTGTGTTAACTTTTATTATGGTGTTTAAAAATTATTATTATTTTAATAACATAAACATGATGCAATCTGTAAGATGATATCACAGACAAAATTTTTAATAATATTCGAGAATATATATTTTAATTGAAAATTCTAAACTGAAATAAGGTTATTAAGTAAAAATCTTTCCCTGTTAAACTTTAAGATGAGATGAGATGGTGCTCCTTATGACATTAAGTGTATTTTGATCAATATTATCGATAAAAATTTTTTAAATAGATCTGAGCAGGAACATTTTTACATTAAGAATCCCAACAGTAGCATAACTAAGTAATAATAAACAATAAATAAATAAGATTTCAAGAATAATAGAACAAATAAAGTTGATTAGGTAACCTTTAGCAACAATTTACACAAACATTTCCAAGACAGCACATTTCCTGATCAAACTTGTGCCTGGAAAATTGCATATAATATACTTAAATAAAAAAAAAACATCAACATAGAAAAAATGTTAAAATTAATTTTTCAGAAAATATTTAACAAAGAAAAACAATATTCCATAGTTAAGTGGCAAGCACAAAAATCTGAAATTTATCATGGAAAATAAATGGACATAACTGATATATAACAGGATTACGAAAAAAAACTATAAATATTATATTTTTGACGATTATGTAATAATCAAACTTTTCTTCTTAACTATGTTTTAAAACATGATTTTAAACAATTATTGTATTTTAAGATTGATAAAATACAATGACACAGAATAAGTTGAATCCTTAATACAGGCCTTTGATAATTCAAACATTACAAGAAATTAACTTTTTGTACATCTAATTTAAGAAACACTTCTGGATAAAATGATAAAAATGAATACTAAAAGAATTTTTCATTCAAAACAAGTACAACGTTGCAAACAGAATCTATATACTAAAGTTTTGTATTTTTTCATTATCATAAATGCTCTGTAAAATCGAAGAAATTTAAAATCAATTTAAGAGTCTAGTTTTATGTATAAAATAATTTAGAAAATCCAAATTATTAAAACAGGGCACCAATAAATAAACTTATATTCATCAATTGAGTAAGGATCAACCAAATAAGGACTTCCATGTACTACCACAAAACAGACTTAAAGACATATTATTTAATTTCTTAAAAATATTCTTTATTGCAATAAATTATGTTTTGTTGCTTAACAGCTACGGATATCATGGTTATGTTTCTTTATGAGTTATTAACAAAACATAATTATTTAAATTTTGGAGAAAAAAAAGAAGAACCCATTTTATAACTTAAACCACAAACTAAATACACATCAAATAATTGACATGCAACAAAAACCAGTGCAAAGAAATCAAAGGATCAATAATACCAAGGAATTAAAAAATATTCCAACATTATGAAAAAGAACAGAGAGAGAGTTTAAATTAAAATGATGATATTAAAACTTCTTATTCAACTCATAAAGATTAGTTTTAATTTAATTAACACCTACACTGCTACAACACATGAAGGGTCTTAAATTCAGTACTTTATAAGGAAGTATTGTTTGGAGACTAACGGTTATACGATCAGGTGACGTGGTCAGCACTCACACTTATTTGCCAGAGTTTTCTCCTTTTAACGCAACCCACTTTGTAAAGCCTCTGTAGAGGCTGGGTGAGTTCCAAGAGGCTCTCCTGATCAGACAAAGAACCACAGCTGTAATAACAGCAACTAAGTTGGAATCTGCCTACAGCCAGATTCCAACTTGGGACCAGGAGGTAGGAGTTCAGTGCCTTACCCACAAAGCTACCCCACTCCTAATTTAATTATTACAAACTAGAAATATAAACGGAAAAAAAAAAAAAAAAAAAAAAAAAACACTTTAAAACGGTGAAAAATATCAGAAAAATTACTGAAATTTGGGAAACTTATAAAAATGAGAAACAGTATTTAATTTAATTCCACATGAAATATATGTTTTATTAAATTAAAATTATTAATTAAGAGCCTAGCCAAGGGTATAAATAGATAACTTTTTTTTTTATCACATTCATAATTATACCTTTTAATTAAAAAATATATATTAATTCTTGCAGTTATGCTACAAAATAAATTCATTAAAACTATGCACACCATAAGCCCCAACCCCACAATAAATAAAAGAAACAAAACAAAACAAAAACTAAAATAATAATACAATAAAAATAAATAAAAGATGGAGCTAATCATAATATAGTTAATTTAGAAACCAGTAAAAATACTACTAATTAATATCTAACAATAATCGTAGAAACAAAAAACATAATTATGCAAATGTAGTTTTAGAACTAGTAATCATATATTCATATAAAAATAATAAAGGGTAATTAAAATTATAAGACTATATTTTAATCATGTTTGTGTATACAATGTGTAAACATTATTTATAAATACATTATTTAACAATTACTCACATTCTAAATGATGAAATCTGACGTATTTAGCATTTACTAAGCATACCACTACATAGTGATTCATACTGAAAATACAAAATGTTTTGAACTTCCTTCAAGAATAACTTTCACTCCTAAATAAGAAATAGAAAATGGCATCTTTTCCAACATAATATTGACAATGAATAATAAATAAATTGTTTAAAAATAACATACCTCTATCTCTCTCTTTCTCTTCACACTAGAATATAATATAAAAAATATGTTGATATCCCACAAAATACTTTTCAATTGCTTAAAAAAAAAAACAAAAAAAAAACAAACAGGATGTTTAGATATTACTTTGAAAGATCTATTAAAAAATTTACCTTAAACAAATAAAATATGATAAAGAAATCATTCCTCCCAAAGGACCATTATATAAAACTTTGAACAAAACATATATACATAACTATTTATATATGTGTATATGCGTTAGTGTGTGTGTCTGCTTGTGTAAATGATATATTTTAATATTAGCATGCAAACACATACACACACACATACATACGGCTGGGCAAAGACACACACACAAGCACTCACATACATACACGCAAATGCATCTTCACAAATACACATTCATGCACACTAACACACAACCACAAACAAAATAACACACACACAAACACCTACATATACATATAAATAATAAATCTCATTAATTATGACCAAAAATGTAGGTTTTTGTTTGGCTTTTTCCAATCAATTTATATAATTTTATTTCACAGTATGCTTATTTAATTTTTCCTTAGCATCATTCTCGCTCACACTTGGCCAATTCTCTTTCTTCAATATGGCACATTTCATCAATATTTAAGTGAGTGTACAACTGGATAGCTATCCTAGGTCTTAATTTAAAACAGTAAAAGTAAACATTGATGATCTGGATAGCTTTACCAAAGAATATCCTCTTTTACCTGAAAAATTGCATAAAGAAGATATTCCAATTTAAATAAATAAGGAAATTGGGTTGTTTCATAAGAAATGACAATTTTTATTTTGTTAGAATCCTGAACTCTTCTGTCGTTTGCAAGCAATATGTTTACTATCGAATTAACAGTTAACAGTTATTAATACTCACTTTATCATTGGTTATTAATAATGCTACATCAAACAGGCATTTTATATGAAACAACCTAATATGTAAATATATATCAAATAAATGTAAAGAATCATAACTTAATTAATTCTATAACTGAAAATTGATGACAAAAGTGTAACAAATAAAAATCAATTAATTCTATAACTAATCATTAATGTCACAGAGGCAAAGAAAAATAAATTATTTGATTTCATAACTATTTATTAGATGCATATCTATCTAATGTTTCAAATTAAATTATTTTCTTTAAAAAGTACAATAAATCAAACTGGTAGATTTAAAAAAAAAAAAAAAAAAAAAAAAAAAAAAAAAAAAAAAAAAAGATATTGGTTCTGCTGGCTACAAGGTCCATACGTAGTGATGTAAAATTCCCGGTAATTTAAAGTCGAGGAAATATTCCCAGGGAATATAGCCGGCAATATTCCCAAAATTCATAAATTCCAGGGAATTTATGATGGCAAGATAGTTAAAAACACTGTAAATCAACAGGTAAAGCTTAAAAAAGCAGTAATTAAATGGTTAAATGAAACTCGAAAACTGAAATATATTTTAAAATAAAATTATAAATAAATAAAATTCCTGGGAATTTATAATTTCACAAGTGAAATCGCTCAAATTAATAGGTCATTGTGGTAATAATATGTGACAAAATAAAACACAAAAACTCTTATGAGTTTAAAAAGTATAATTATTGATTGAATAAAAACATCAGAAAGATAATTAGAACGTAAATTTTCATCTAGGTCCTCTAATCACTGTCACTCTCAATAGATTTAAGTTTATGGATCTGGACTTAACCTCCTCATTAGAAACAAACACACTATTTTGAGTAAATATTATATTAAGCTTAAATTCCCCTCTTGTTTATTAAAACTTTAATGTACTATATAGTATAGCAATATTGGCAATTATTGTCCTAACAATCACAAATTGTTAAGTTGAAAAAACATAAAGAAACAGGAAATTTATAAAAATAGGTAGTTTTTGTAGACCTAGGATGTTTGAATATGAGTTCCAAGGAGAAATTGCTTCTTGAAACATACTTGGTTTTTAAATGCTTGCGCTTTTAATAATGGTTTAGGAATCGAAATCCATTCAGTTTAGTTCTATAAATTCCCAGGATATTGTTTATACCAGAAATTAATGCATGGAATGATAGTTCTTGGATTTAAATGTATGAATTTACTTAGTTAACCTAGTTTTAAGATTATTTAACTGTTAGTAAATGTTAAAACATTCAAAATCTAAGTATAATAAATTCCCAATTTTTGGGAATCTTCCGGGGCAAAGAAATATTCCCGGTAGCATTCCCATTTTATAAGTTCCCTCCTACTGGGAATATTCCTGACCCACATCACTATCCATACGTACGCCGACACAGTAAATAACAGATAGTGATATCATACCTGGCCTAGAGACTTTCAAAATAAACAATAGAAATAAAAGGTAAATTTAAATTTTCATAATAAGTCAACAGAGTAAAAAAAAAAAAAGTAGTCATAATAAGAATAAAGATTGTATACAATATTAAAAGAACAAATAATGTCTGATATATAGTAGAAGATATAAATAAATAATTTTTGCAAAGTGGATACATAAAATATGATAATGAAAAAAATAGAAAATAAAAATTATCTACACAAATGAAAACATTACTATAAAAAAAAAAATTGTATAATAGAATGATGTTTTATGTCTAATATATTAGAATGACATTCACTACAAAGCATCCATGTGATTAGAAAGCATCAGTTTGCAAAGAGAGAAAAAAGGTGGTGGAAGAGGAGTGTTTTGAATGTTCCAAAAAAAATTGTGAATGTGAGGAGGGAAAGAATTACAGAGAGTAGAGGAGCGGGAAAGAAAGGATTGTTGGAATGCAAAAAGTTCTGTAGGTGGTGTATAGAGATCGGAAAGAGAGGATCTTGTATGTAGTGATTGGATAAGACTTGAATTGTAAGATACTGTAAATAAAGGGAGGGTGACGGTTGTTGATAAATTGTAAAAGGTATGTACCAAGGAAGTATTCTCCAAGGAAGGAGGGGGAAAGTCAACTTAACTCAGAGAACAGATGGGACACATTGAAAATGTCTTGAGGTTCCAAGAAGAAACCTTATGAAGCAATTCATGATCCACTTTAATCTGTCTCCAAGAAACATTGAGAATCCACCATACATCACCATAGTCAAATTGGGGAAAGATGAGGGAGGAAAACAGGAGTATATGGGAAGGGGGTAAAGGGATATAATTTTAGGATGCCAATTGCCAATCAGGAGATTTGAGCAATATGGGACCTCCAGGAAAGTGTTTGATCAATGGTTTTGCTTAAGTTTTTAACAGAGGAGTAGAAAGCTATAGGCTGACTATTTAAGAATTAAGTATGAAAGTTGACTTCCAATCGAAGAAGGGAATGAGTTCCTATGGCAATGACTTGAGTTTTAGCTGCTTTTAACGGTGGTTTGTTCAGGCTTGTCCACACACAGATTTCATCTAGGTCTTCCTCAATTTTGGAAAACACGGTTAATAACTCGGCTGAAAGGAAAGGTAAATTTGGGAGTCATCAGCATAGAAGTGATGGGAACAATGGAGAATTGAGTTGAAGAGATCGTTGATATAGGAATTAAAAAGGAGTGGGGAAATGCTCGATCCCTGCACTATGCTTGACCACAGAGTAAGGAATGAGGATAGGCCTTGGTTTGGGATAGCAACTGATTGGGAATGGTAAGAAAGAAAAGAATGAAACCAGAGGAGAGCACTATTGAAAAAGTTAGAGATTTCAACTAGGAAAAAAAAATATTCTGGACTAAGGAATCAAAGGCTTCATAAAGGTCAAGGAGTATCAGGATGGTTTATTCTTTTATATCCACCACAAATTGTACATCACTGATAATTTTGATAAGAGCAGATTGAGTGGAGTATCTGGGACAGAAACCAGAATGGAATGGGTCAAGTAAAATGGAATCCTTGAAGAAATTGGAGAATGGGTTTTGCACTATCTTACTTTAAAAGCGGAGTCATCTGGATAGTTTATAGGCTTTCACCTAACTATAGGCACAGAAAAGCCGTTGATCATTTTTTTTTATGTTTCAGTCATCCTCGTAATAAAGCTGAATATAAATGAAGCCCAAGACTTATCCTAGTTTCCTACCTTTATACAAAAATAATGATGGCAGAAGTCTTAAGAATAGGTGCAAAATTATAATTCTATGACATGATGATATTTATTCACCACAAATGTAACAAACATTGTACACTGAATTTACACATTTCCATAGATTTTGATGTTACAAAATTTACTCTTTAAAAACATTACAAAAAATAAATTTGGCACTAATCATAACAGAAATAAGATTTTCAACAATAGCAGCAATAGTTTTAATGCTAATAACCAACCAACAGATAGATTACAGGTATTATAAAACTGACAGGACAACATCCAAACAAAAAATTTCCCCAAACTGAAGTTTTAAGACTATAGAGAATATAAAATAGCTCCGCATTTCCAATTAAAAAAGGGGTAATCAGTAGTTTTTATGGAGATTTTTTAATTCAGCAGATAAAAATACATAAAAATTAGATGTTTCTGAGCCTGGAACATTTTCATGGTAAGGCAGTGTTATTAACAAATGAATGTAAAGTTTTTTTGCAAAACATGAATATTGACAATAAAATACTAAAGATAACAGAATTATTGTTAATAATATAACTCCTATAGTCAATGAGTACTTCCAGGAATTAATACTCCATCAGCATACCCAATAAGTTTAATTATAAATTGCACTCTTCCATTTTTTCATGTTCTTTCTTTTATTAAACGTTTAAAAGATTTTTTTAAGGTCAATATTAAATCACATGTGAGGGAGACCTATCTATTTGCCTAAATGTTAATAAAGCTTCAAACGCTTAATTATACTTCATTTAGCATTGTTTACGCATTATCTAGCCAACCTTAATCATTTACATAGTATACCAAGCTAAGTCATCAAGACTACATCACACAATACAATAATTTAAGAAAACTGAACATTGGCTTCTAATATAAATTATAAATCGATTTGAAAAAATAGTACAGGCGATGTAAATAATAAATAATGGATTAATTTTGATGGCATTGTAACCAATATGTTTTATCTATTTATAATTAAGATAGTGAAGTCATGGAATATAATAGGAATGCATTCCTAATAAAATACTACAAAGGGATTAAGGAAATATTTAATTAATTTATTATTATAGTTTATAGATATATTTACTTACTTTGTAAAAGAAGCAAATACAGCCCAGTATACTTCAGTTGAGGTTCCTCTTCCAGATTCGGCTTCAAGATCCATATCAACTAATTCTCTAATCCGTTTCATAGCTAATTCATAGTCATCATCATTTAATGGAGCAAAAGCATTTTCTAATACATCTGAAGCATGAGCAAGGACCAATAGTGAAAGAAGTCTTTTATCCATCCTTTGAGGATCATTCACCCACTTTGACAAAACAGCTTCTTGAACCTGAATCAGATAATATTTAGCCAGTTAAAGAAATTAAAGTTAAATAGAGTTATCCAACAAAATTAGCAGCTTTAACATTTATGAATTATGGCTTACACTATTAGCAAACTTTGTTTGTTTGCTGTTAACAGAAACCTTCACTTTCATCATTTATTTATAACTATAATTTTTTTAAACATGTACAATTTACATTACTACAACTGGAGAAAAAAAATATTGTTACTCATAAGACAAGTACCTGGGGAAAACAAAACTGTTTTCTATTCTGTACACAATTAAATGTAATAGGAAATTAATTAAGTGATTAAATTAAAAACCATTTATGTAATTCTGTGTGGATACCTATTTGCCAGTGATTAACACTTTCTATTGGTTCAAATATTATCCTGAGATTTGTTTTTCCATTCTAAGAAGTCTTTTATTATTTTTAGTTTGTCAGATCCTTCATCTTCTGGACGACTAGATGACAGTGGATTTGTCTTGTCTTTCTGAACTTGAATAATTTTTGGAGCCACAGAAGGCACTTATTCCTACCACCATCCTTGTTATCAGTCATGTCAGGTCATGTTTTCCCTAGTATTTAAAATTATCACTGCTCTTAAAATAAAACTTGGTAAATTGCACCATAGTTTCTTCAAGCCGTACAGACTTCTTCAACTTCATATATAATATTTAATCAGTATTTATTTCAAGGAGTACAATTGAATCCCTAGAGTAGGCAATTAAGAAACCCTACTGCTCTGTATAATACTAATGAATTTAGTGAAATTTAAAATTTAAATGTAGTAGGTTACATTGTTAAAGTATAAAAGGAGGACAATCTACCAATCAGTAAATGAATTATAAAGTTGTATCTCTGCAGGAAAGAATAAAATTTATTTATGCATATAATGTAATTACATAACAATCTATTACAATACCTTTTTCACTAAACGAGATTTCGCAACATTGTCTGTTAAAGGGTGAGTAGTCATATCGAATAATAGGAAGTTCTGTTTTTCAGTAGTTAAAACACCTTTTTCAACCAAGTTTTTCGCGAGCCTTTCTCGTACATTTTTGAGTTGATATCGTAACTTTAATGGATTCCACGTCTCTCCTATGAAAATAAAATAATTAAGGACTATCGAGTTAGCATTTATCAATAAGCTGAATATAATTTCTATCTAATTACCACTTAGATACTCAATCCAGCTCTGAACATTTTCTGGAGGATCTGTTTCTTTCATATGTTTTAAAGCTTCATCAAGCAGTACATCGCCAGTTGGAGTGTCATTTTTAACAATAACCTTACGATTCAACAAGGATTTCCTTTTCATTCCAGCTTTTTCAAGTTCAATTCTGCCTCGGAGTCCTAATTCAATTAGAATACATCCTCTAAGACCACTAGATATGCAATCATTCCAAAAGGATGTATAACCCTAAAAAGTTAGATTTGTGTTAAATTAGATTATAAATAAATAAATATATATATCTACATAAATATGTATATGTCTGTGTGTGTGTATGTATATAGATACATACAGAGAGAGGAGAGAAGAAAAAAATAAAAAATTAAAGTTTAAAATAAAATACAAAACAATCAACAGTGAACATTTTAACATATAATAAGAATCAGTAGATATTATACACAAGTTAGTGAATATAAATAAGTAAATTGCAGTATGAGACAAATAAGAATAATATAAAATATAGAGTACTAATAATACATACACAATATAATAGGATGTATAAAAAAGAGAGAAAAAATGACCATTTATGAACAAATAGGTAATATACATTTAACTAATATTTGAACTGTAATCCATTGTGGCCCGATTCTTCTTTTAAACTTCTATAATTTATTTATTTTTTTCCATTTCATGAAGTGGGCTATGGATCTAAACAAACAAAAATCTGACAAAGCAAGGACTGGACTACATGGTAGGTATTGAGGAAGTATGAAACCAGCTAGATTTTTAAATTTGTTAGGGCATAAGCTCATGTGAGACCAGTCAACTGGTACTTTATAACCTAACCAAGACAAACAGACGATATCCAGTACAGTAACCAAAGAAATTCTACACTCCTTTGCAAGATCACAAGTACTTATGGATGGATTTATTTGATCCTACATTTTACTAAAGAACCTCACGATGGTCACCTTGAGCTCTTCTTCCTTTCTAAGGACTCAGACCTAGAAAATTTTGGAAATGGTGTGCAGTTCGCTCGCCAACAAGGCCATCTCCTTCAGTTTCGTTGATTTTAACAAGTCGTTTTGGCGGATGAACAAGATTTTTTCCAATATTGTCTTAAAATAACAAAAAATTTGTAAAACACCACCATCCTGCTTTTTCATGAAAAGGTTTTCAACAAACACTTTATCGAAGCAGGCCATTCCAAGCTCCATCACAAGGAGTGATAATTTGGTTCAAGTTTATAAAAACATAATTTGCTGGTATATCTTATTGACCTTGAATTTGTTGTACAATAACAGAATGATCAAGAGTTGGTGACTCAACCTACTCTTATGCTAAATTAGGATGAGTTTCATTACTTCTAAAGTAAAGTTGAGGCACTTCTTATCTTTCCATGTTTCAGATAGGAAACATATTGGTATTGGAAAATTTGGTGCTAAGCCTTGATTATTCAGTTGGTAGCAGGTCAGCTTATTTGCTTATTAGTTACCTCTAGAGCTACCTCTAACACCTGAAGAAAAATGAGTTATGGCATTGTTTTTTACTAATGCAAAAGCACAGAAAGTGAATATCTTCCAATGGAAACAATTAAGTTATGTCCCCTGGGCACAATAAGAGTAACATCAATAAAAGAATCAAGGCATTTATCATATCTATGATAATAAGAGGACATCAGTTCATAAAAATATTTAAGATGGCTAGGTCATCTGTTCAGAATAGAAAATGAAAATATAACCATAGAGATGAACCATTTGATACCCATGTGTATGACTCTATGGACATAGATTATTGTTTTTTATAATCTATACAATGGAATTTACATAACCTACACTCTAATTATCAACTTTATACAAATGATGGCCAAATTTCCCTGTCCTTTCACCCATCTGAACTTCTTACAGCTTTTGGCAAGTTGAAAAATCTCAATAGGATCAGCAATTTGACCACTAACAACCTACTTTCTTTACCAAAGCCATCATTGGATCTATCACCTTTCTGAAATCCATTTCATTCTTTCCTGGCCTTTATACAAACAACATGCCCAATAAAAAAAATTGGAGTCACATTTTATTCTACCCTTCCTAGATATACTTCATTTCTCAAATATCATGTAGCTCAATCTCCATTATAAGATAATTCAATTATTCACATCAACTTCCTGTTATAAGATCTCGCCAATTCCTTGTCTCTTAGCACCTAATTCCTCTTTTTGACTGATTTATAACGGTTTTTCTGAAGAATCCGATTTAAAACTCAAGAGATTAATGAATTGTTTTATATTTGTAAATTTTATAAACTAGTAAAATTGTTCAATAAGATTTATCTCTTGTGTCACCACAGACACTTGGTAGGTTTAAGTGGCTTTTCCTTAACTTCCATTACAAGTAGTTTCTTGATTTCTTACTAAATCTTACTATTCATTCCCAATGCTATCTATACCTCTTCCGACTACTACAAATCAAATTTCAATTTCCCTTTCGTAACTCATCCTCCTCCCTTTCCATAGCACAGCTGCATTTAATAATTTTTTTATTAGTTGCACTACATCTTCATGGAATTCCATACCTATCCTGATCCATTATGATCCTTCTTACACTTAAATCACGCATCTTTGACTATTTTATATCCCTTTAAGAAAAATAATTTCCATGTAAAATTAATAAATGTAAATATCACAGTAAACATCGTATAGCAGTATTGCGGCTTCTGAAAAAGAATTTTTGAATGGAGCCCGGAGAAAAAACGGAAGAAAGGTCACCCTAAAAGACGTTGGGTTGAGGGCGTCATGGAAGGTCAGTCAATGATGTCATGAAGAAGTCATCAATGATGAATAGGGGAATGTGTGAGGGAGACTGGTTAGACAGACAAAAATGCAACAAATTTATTTTTGGCGAAGACATATAACAAATTGTTATAAAAAATTCATTGATAATAAAATAAACATTGTAAAACAAACATAAATTACGGTAAATATCTCAATAAGCACTGTTTAAAAATATCTCATAAACATAAATACCTCTGTTCATATTATATAATGTCTATTTTCAATATCTGTTTTGTTTCTTTTTTCCTTACTATTTAACCTACTTCTATTTGAAACAAAAATTAGTATTATACACTAGAAAAGAAAACAATATTTTAATTTATTATAAAGAGTTATACTACGACTATTGGAAACTGTTTAGGTTCAATCGGTACTTGTATTTCGAATTTCCCTAAAGAGACATTTGTTACAGGATATATATATATATATATATATATATATATTTTTTTTTTTTTTTTTTTTTTTCATTCGATTTCATTGCCTGGATGCCATGGACGATAGATTTTTTTTGTGTATGATTAGGCACCAAGGTTGATGAGAAAAATAGGATCCAGAGTTCTGTCAAGTATTTTACCCTTTAGAAATTTTATGTCATTATGTAAGATTTCTATACATAAAATGGTTATTTACTACATGATTTAAAACTTTTGAATGAAAATATTGAATTTTCTGAATATTTGACCTCTAAACAGTACCATAGAGTTCCAAATCAAGAACATCACAACTAAAAAACCTAAAGAAGTAATGATAAGTTATAAAAGAATTTCGAATATCAGACTAATATGCAGCATGGTATAAATACTGAAAACTTCACCTCTTGTGAAAGGTGCCTAAAAATGATGGTTGCAGAAAAAAATTATAAAAGCGAGATTCTGAAAAGATTTATTTTAAGAAAAACTGGAAGCAAACAACATGGAAAAAGCATAGTTCATTAGCTCTAAGAAAACAAAAGAAAATTAATGTCAAACTGGTTACTGTAGCAGGTATAATTATAGCTTAACATTAGAAATTACAGCAAGAAGTTTGTGCCTTATCTACCTATTATCACACAGTCATTAAATTTTAATGATAACATAACCTTGCTAATATTAAACACAGATTCATAAACATATTATAATTAAAATATCTATGTTTGAAAGTAAATAATAATAAATACTTTAGACTTTGTAAAAAATCTAGTTAAAAGCTTTAAATGTTAGTACATAAAATTAACAGTTTTTTTTCTAAAATGGTAGTCCTTGCATATTTCAATAAAATATTAGCAATAATGTGTTATGAAAATAACAAATATTATAAATAGCCAATCTTAATCATAATTCGGAAAATCTTTTCTTTGGTTTTTTTTTTCATTTTCCGGAAAATGTACACCGATCCATTTGATTTATGTAAAATTCAGCAACTTTTTTAAATGGAAAATGTATGAGGTTAAAATTTATAAGAAGGTTATAATTTTAAGGACACTTAAAAAAAGAAATTTCCAAGAAATAAAATTAACGTAGTTATAAATATAACTTTATGAAGTAATAACTGTCTAGATTATAAAAAAGAGTGTTATATTTCAATGCGACTCTTTATTGTGGCACTGACAATCAAACAAAAATCATACCCTAGCTATATTATTTGAAACATTTAACATATAAAAAGAAAAAAACATAAATACTATAACAAACAAGATTCTAATGGATTAAGGATACGTCAAGCAACAAAAAGAACACAATATATTAACACCAGTACTTCAAAATCACAAAATACTAATAAGAAACTAAATAACTCAACAATGGTAATATTTTATTAATATACGGAAAATCACTATTTTCATAAACAAGCGCAGGATGAATTGATTTAAACTGGGAAATTTAACACACATTTGAGGAGCATCATTAAAAAATACCAACAGTAAATTTTAACTAAGAAATATGCTAAACACACTGGGCAATCTGAATTGGTTTTAATTAATAATAAAACAAGTATAGAATAAAATAACAACTGACACACAAGGATCGCCAAATATAAAGCATTTGTTACTGCAAATAATTGTGTCCAAGAAACTAATCTTGAATAACATAAGTAGTTATTCAATGAATATGAATTCAATGAATCTTGAATAACAACTACAATAAATGATATTCAGAAACACTCTTCAAAATTATTAGATTATGTTATGGGTGGTTTTAATCATAAGACTGCAAGGATTTTACACTAGGTATACGCTGTATAACATTATGCGTCACAGCTAAAGATGAACTACAACATGGTGAAAAAAATCAGTGTATTCATTGAAACTCCAGGGGGAAACCAAATCAAGATGTCTTAAAAGGTATATGTAACATAAATAATGACACTTAAAACTAAACAAAAAAGTCGAACCTTTTCACAGTAAAATCATATAGTGTGTGAATGTATATGAAAAACAAAACCAGTAAATATACAATGAAAACGACCAATCAAGAAAAAAAAAAGGGAAACCCATGATTTGAATATTAGCTAATAATTGCATACTAAGTATATAGTTCCTATCCTGTAAATACTTCAAACTTAAGTAGTTTATACATTTTCTGCTTTTGTATAAAATTATAACACACAAAACATTTTTAGCCCATCCCCTGTAATACTGTGTTTATAATACAAGCTTTATGGGATGAAAACCAAGACAATTGAGCTACTACTATTCTAAAGAAAAAAACAATTAAGAAAACTTAAATAATCCATCTATGATTATATTAAGCAGAGCTCAATATGTTCTAGTAACTTGTTGCCACTAAACATTAATAATAAACTAACCTCTTTATCCTTCAACCCTAACAATAAAACTTCTTCCATTAATGTTAATCTTGTTTCTTTAGAGTCTCCATCATCATTTTCTTCATCCCTATCACTAGATTTATCTTCAACATTGTGAATATCTTTAGTACCTCCGCTATCACGAATTACATTTTTCCGTTGGACCAATCCTTCACTTCGATTCATCATAAAATGTATATAAACGTAACTACTGTTCCAATTCTGTTATATCCGAAATTTAATAATGCCGAACAACAGAAAATCTGCACACGACCATATTCTGAAGATAATAACCAAATGTTTAGCAAACACAACCGACGAACGTCAACCCACAATGCTGACTGCTATTGTGTTGAAGTTATCTCCCACATCGATTATTAAATACCGAGACTCGTGATATCGAATACTTCACTATATCTAACAAACTGTAATTGTATGATGTATTTTCTTTTCTTTACATAACATACATTTAAACAATTAAACTTCTTATAATCATACTTTCAGATAATTTTATCATAACAATAGTGATTTGAGTATTATATATGTAAGATAGTTCGATAAAAACAACAGTAAATTGTAGTCATCATTACAGCTGATTATAATAAATCGTAATTACTCATTTTTTGTAATCGATAGTTTTAATTTAAAAAGCAAACAAAGATATTACAGTTATATATAATGAAAATTTTATTCCATTTATACATATTTGATTTGACCATTGTTTTATTTCTCATGTCTGTTAATATAATCATTCTGTTTTATTTATAACTATTAATACATTTCAGGTACTTTTAAATGATAGGGACACCTGACAAGGGAGTTTTAATAATTTTGTTTTCGAGATTATAACAAATGATAACAGTCATACAAATAAAAATATAAACTTATCATGGAAAACCATGAATAGTTTATAATTCAGAGATTCCACTGTTCATTTTCTCCTATGGAATTATTACTGTTTTTGGCTGATTACATGTGTAAACTTCCGCTTGGTCAAGATGTGAACAATCTCCAGGTGCTTTCTGAGTGGTGATCGGGGCATTGTCAACGACATAACTATATACCTAATTTAAATAGATATCTTTCGGGAGTTTATTCTCAGGCTCTTCCATCTTTCAAGTTTAGTTTACAAGTTACTATATTTCTGCTACGTTTAGTGAATATACTTTTCATTGATTTAGGCAGTTCAGAACTGTTGAGTTCTACTTTCTATGCTCGCTGCATAGCTAGATGGATTTCTAACGAATCCGTTTCAGCGGAGGTCAGACCCTCGTCAGCGCCTGTTTATTTTATAACCTAAACTTTATACTTTAAAATTAATTAGATCCAATTGATCTAAACATTACCGGATAATTATCTTAATAATAATATCTAAAATGTCTTAATAATAATCAATATTATAACGTTATACAGTTATTTAAATTTTGTTATAACATTATCAACTGTTTTAAACAAACTAATGGAGAAGAAAATAATCAGGGTTGCAGTCAAAGAGAAAAACCACGTCTCAGTAGAAATACTTTAATGCGTGCTAACGTTTCGACCTGCCTTTCAGGACTTCTTCAGGGCCACTGAACCACACTGGAGAGGAGACGAACGATGACCGATCCAGTCAAACAAATTAAATTCAAGCTACAATAGTTACTTCATCATCTCAACAACTGAATAGATATATAGAGTTGGGTGGAATAGAATTGACCTAGTAAGCAAATCCTGAAGATAAACTTCAGAAAGACACTTTGGTGTCTTATTTGGCTTTATCAAAGTTACGACGACTAGATGGTGAGGAGATTGGTTTAGGAATAGATGGATGGTAGTTGTTTGCTGCTGATCATAACAGGTGACAATGAACTCTCATTGAATCGCACTGTCACTTATTAATTTAAGGAAAACATGCGAGCAGAAGGTTATATGTGGTACGTTATCCGTTTATCAACACTCCAACTCTTGAAATCTCAAATTAGTTCTAACTCTGATGTGGAAAAGGCTTCACTTGTCTGTCAAAGAAAATTGGACCTGCATGTTTGCCAAGGACGAAAATGATTGATTTTTCACTCTCCATTTCTTTTCCTAGGTCTACTCCACCAAGTCTCTGAAGAATAAAATATGTATGAAATATATAAAACTAGTATATTGGTTATTAAGCCATGTTCTTGTGGGTGAGGTTTCATGTACTTCCCGTCCATATATCTTATTTGGTACAGCAGGTTGCCGATTCTCTTGGTCACTTAACATTTGAGGAATGCTGGTGCTAACTTCCGGTTGAAGTGCGTTGCTGCATTAGAGAGCTGGTGATTTATCCTCCAGACTGTTTCTTCTACGTGGAGTTCCTGTGGTATCTTCCTAAGGTTGTATATTGCGCTACTACCCTTGTAACCTCGAGCCAATTTATCTTGCACTTCTTTATACCACTGTGGCATATTCTCCAGTCTTTCCACATATTCTTTCGTATGGTTGACGTTGTTGTCACTCTATTCTTCTTAAAACTGCAGGTGTTCTTTCCTCGAGTGAGCAAGCTCACGACCAAAATTTATATAAGCGGGTGAGTATCCGGTGACTTCATGCATCGCTGTTTTTTTTTTTGAAAAAGCTAGTTTAGTAAGATATTTATCCCAACACCTTTGATTTTCCTTCATATATGACATTATGATTATTGATTTTATTAATTACCTTCGCAGTAGCTGTTCTCACATGGATAAATATACTGTATTTGGAAAAATAATTGGCAAGAGCAACTATAAAACTGTTTTGATTGCTTGACAAGAGCAAAGTCACCACAATATTGACAGACACTAGCTGCCATGGACGAGTGGCGACTCGATGTTAAGCCATAAAACCAGCTGAACCTCGTTGCAAAGGCTTTTGGGCCAAACAGTATTCACAACGGCCTACATATCGGGACTTGTCCGAAGCTATTCCAGGCCAATATGCCACTCATTGATAGAGCCAATAAGGCTCTCTCATTCGCTGCAGCGTTTTAAATCCTCCCAGAAGTCCGGACATAGGGTGGTCATGGTAGTCAATAATATGTCTTTCCTTTTCCTTTTTGGCACCACTGTCTACCCTTGAGTTTCTTCTCCTATAATCATCCGTATGTCTAATATCCGCTTGAATAGCCTAACTCCTTCAACTCGCCTATTCGGGTATTTGGCTGGACCTCTTTTCATTCTCTCCAACATCTTCAATTACCATTGATCGAGGTGATCAAAATTCACATCTATCGTACCCGCCACATTTTCTTTCCTTCTAGGTAAGTACAAAAGCGTTTGACGGCCAACAGCACTGCTAGACACTCGTGTTCGGTAGTACTGTAGTTTCGCATCTTTACTTACCATTGATAGAGGTGATCAAAATTCACATCTATCGTACCCGCCCCATTTTCTTTCCTTCTAGGTAAGTACGAAAGCGTTTGACGGCCCACAGCACTGCCAGACACTTGTGTTCGGTATTACTGTAGTTTCGCTCGGCAGGGGTCAAGCTTCGGCGAGCATAGGTGATAACCTTATCACCATCTTCATATTTTTAATATAAAATCGCTCAAGTCCCGGTTAGATGCATCCGTCTGTAAATAGAAATGCCTCTCAAAATCTGAGCACGATAGGATGGGAGCATTGACTAATCTCTCTTTTAGGTATCGAATTGCGTGCTCTTGTCCTTCGTCCCATTTAAATTTGCAGCCCTTTTTCAACAATGAGATGAGTAGAAAAATTCTCGCCTGTAAATGGCTCCTCGGTTGGTTTTAAAACTGGTTGGCGTACCATGGCGAAAGATTCACCCACGGTAGCTTCAGCCATGTTGGCTCGACTTAGGCCAACGAGTGATCACTCAATTTAAGCATTAACACATTCCGATGGAGAATGGTAAAGTTCTGATTATGATAATATGGAAGCTTTCAAAGTGTCGGAACAAATGAACCTGGACCTTAGTGTGACAAGACCTTTGAAATACTGTACCATCTTGAAATATCTGCGTTCATATTTAGAAAGTATAGTGACTAGACTTATTCTTTCTGTGCTTTTTGTTTGCAGAGACTTTTGTATTTCAACTATGACAAGAACGACGGGATATCATACAGATTACTTAGACTTGTTAGAGTTTTAAGGAGGATTCGTTTCGCGGGACCACCATGAAATAAACATACACCGAACCACGTAGGGATTGAACCCACGGTTTTCTGTAACGTTTGATTTGAGAACCTCGCCCTAAAAATCTTACTTACTTTATATGAATATTTGGTGGATGTTGGTTGTGCAATTCACCTACCAAACACGCGTGGTGGTTGCTGTTTCAGGTCTCATCAAACGTTTTTTTGTTCCGTCTAAATGACCTTTGAAGGTACCTTCCAGGTTTCATTGGAAGTTCTTGATGTTCTAACAGGCATGCATTTAGCGAAAATGCATACTCTGATAGCAGAACGACTGATGTTATGAATGACTGAGGCCACGAAATAAATTTTAACCCGCCCAGGTGTGATATGAACCCACGACCTTCTGGTTACGAGCGCGACCCTCGAGACCCTCGCTCCAACTCACTCGGCCATTGAGTCCCTGTCCTCGATTTGTTTCCCTGCCGATTCCTGATAACCCTCCAAATAATCTGAAAAGAAGATGGCATAGAGGCCTTGTAATATAGAACTTTGGTTGAAATGCTACCAATAGGAGCAGCTTTGAAATTTATTGTAGTCATTTTTTTTTTTCCTTGACTTATAAATACGATTGTATAGATAAATAAATTAAAGAAAAAATTATTCAAATCTAATGAATAAATAATTATTTTATTTACTCAAATTTTTTGTTTACTAATTTTATGCATATTCGTATGAGTCTGGCTCTAGCCGTTGTTGTGTAAGCATCTCTTCGAACTATTACATTTATTCATTGAGTGAATTACTTTTAATTAGTACATACACTCTTACTAAGACTATTTACAGTTTACGTAAATAAACATTTACTTCAGTAAATATAGGTCGAGAACTAAATTATCTCTATAACGCCTGCGCTCCCCTCTCTTTCACTTGTCAGTCACTCTCCCGATATCTCACAATGCCACAGTGTGCGTCTTGTAACATGAACATCCCACGGGATGATAAA
This sequence comes from Euschistus heros, assembly GCA_003667255.2. Classification (NCBI taxonomy): domain Eukaryota; kingdom Metazoa; phylum Arthropoda; class Insecta; order Hemiptera; family Pentatomidae; genus Euschistus; species Euschistus heros. Next base: position 2,335,861 of record RCWM02000095.1, read on the forward strand.
ACCACCACAATTTGCACTAAATGCCAACTGATTTACCACAATAAGTGCTGTGGTATTTCAGAACAAGAAATGCAGCATAAAAGAAAAATTGGCTCTGTGCGTCGTGCCTTAACACAGATAAAACTGTTGTTACGGCGATTTTATTGAGATTGGGGGAAAATGACAGAGGACATAAAACAAATTAAAAACACCGTAGATAAGCAGGCCGACATATCTTTTGAAACCTCTGAGAGGCTTAAATCGATGGAGGATCGAACTAAAAAATATGAGGAGCTTATAGAAAAAATTCTACTCGATAATAAAAATTTAAAGTCCAAAGTTCAACCCTCGAGGCCAAAATCAACCAGATTGAGCAGAATCAGCTGGTAAATTCTTTAGAAATTAGAGGATTCCTCTGAAATCTGACGGAATTGTTTGCTCGGTACTGGGCATTTCGAAAATGAGAGGAGGAGGCAGAGAAGGGAAGATGCACGCCCCCCGCCGATCGTCGTGCGCTTTGTACGACATCTCCGAGACGAGTTAATCCGTCTTCGGAAAGTGAAAAGGGACTTTACCACCAGACACCTCGGATGGGACAGTGACGATAAAATCTATATCGGGGAAGAGATGACTCCGGCCAGCAGGCAGCTTTACTGGCTAGCTAGGCAGGTGAGGGCTGCAGGCAAGGTGAAGTACGTCTGGTTCGCCCGAGGAAGGGTCAGGTACCGCCGTGATGATGGTCAGCCTGTCGTGATTGTTAACAAACCGGAGGATTTGGAAATTTTTAAATGAGAGAAAGGAAACAGTTTTCCTGCTCTTATTTTCATTCATTACTTATTTTCATTCATTTAGTTTTCTTTACTTCTTTATGTTTGTATTTCACTTTTATATTTCATTTTTATCTTTCTATATATCACAGAATTTCAAGAGCTGTCCAAAAACATTATCTTCTCTGTCTTTATACATTATATTTCATTTCAAAATTTCTAAGTCCGTCTTCAATAACTTATATATATTTTTAATTATTGTTTGTTCATTTTCTATAAACAAAAGGAATTTACTCTTTTTCGATTTCCTACGATTTTCTTTTTTATACCATTTTTCATTTGTATTTGTATTTTACATATTTTGAATTTATATTTATATTTGTTCTTTATTTGTCTTTATCTATCTATTGTTTCGCTATCTATCAAATTTAGTAATCTAATTGTACCTTTTTCCTTAATTAGCGTCCTAAGTCAGTATCACAAACCCTTCTACAAAAACTATTTCTTCTTTCTCTTCCTATGAATAACATCCTTTTAACCTGTCATGTTAACTCTCAATCTCTCCTAGCACATTATGATGAATTCCTTTTCCACTTTCTACACAATTTCTACCATATTATTGCCATCTCGGAAACCTGGCTCAAACCGAGTGTTCCCTCTCTTCCTCTGTAAATGTTCCTAATTATACTCTCGTCCGTCATGACCGTGTGGACCGAAATGGGGGAGGCGTTGGTCTATACGTTCATGATAGCATGAGAGTTAAAATCCTTCAAAAATCCCCCTCTTCCGAAACTCCTCATATAGAATACATATTCACCGAAATCACCTTTGAATCTTCCTCTCTTCTTTACGCTGTAGCCTACCGCCCTCCTCAAGTCAAATATGATCCTACCTTTGAAACGTCCCTTCTCACCCATATTCCCCAATATAATAACATTATAATAACAGGAGACCTAAATACTAATCTCCTTTTGTCCCTTGATCTATTTATTGTACCATTCCAACCAACCCATCATACCCAGTTTTCTGACACTCTCCTAGACCTATTTATTATAGATTCTCCTAAAAAACTACTTACATACTCCCAACATCCCGTACCGTTTCTCTCCTCCCATGACCTCATTCAAATATCGTTCAATATCCTCACTCCCATCCCCATCCCTAAGCAGATCTCCTGGCGTAATCTCGAATCATTATCTCCGGAAAGTATAAATCCTCTTCTTGATAACCTCTCACATTCTATTGAACCTATCTTCTCTTCCTATTCCGTTGATGAGATGGTGGAATGCCTCTCATCAAATCTCCTTTCACTCCTCAATCACTTAGCTCCTCTTAAAACATCCATATTCCGGCGTCCCCCAGCTCCTTGGATTACCCCAGCAATTAAAGAAATTATGAAAAAGAAGAGATGCTGCCAGAAGACGTTTCAGGCGCACTCGGATACCTGAGGATTATTCTATGTTCAAGCACCTTCGAAATCTCGCTCAATCTACTCTCCGCCGTGCCAAGGCTCAATATTTTCATAATATCCTATCCCTGGCCCCGGATCCAAAGTCCAAGTGGAGAATCCTTAGAAAATTCTCTATTACCAGCTCCTCTTCTTGTTCCAATTTCCCAGTCACTCCCGACGACCTAAATTATTTCTTTTCAAATCCTTTTCCTGATAAACTTCAAACCATTTCTTTACCAATGTCACACTTTACTCCTCAAGCTGCATTTAATCCCGACAACTTCTATTTCCCTCACATTCTTCCCAATGACCTTATCACTTCCATTCTCAAATCCCGAACTAATGACTGCGGTGCCGATCAAATCCCGATAAAAATAATCAAACTCTGTCTTCCAGCTATTCTTCCGGCCCTTCTTCACATATATAATTTTTCCTTACAAAACTCCATTTTTCCTATAGCCTGGAGAAAGGCCTTAGTCCGCCCGTTAAATAAAATCCCTTCTCCATCCTCCCAACCTTTTAACCTATATATACCCTCACATAAAACCGCTTCCTTTGACAAATCCTTCATTCATTCGTGCTACCTCCTTCTGGAATTCCTTACCCACTTCTATTCGTAAAGCAGCTTCCATAACCTCCTTTAAAAATAACCTATTCCAGTACCTTTTAGACAATCAATCTTCCGCAAAGATGTCAATAATCAAATGAATACTTGATTATATATATATGAATGTATATATATATATATATATATATATATGCTGAGTGTATATATATACATACGCTTGTATTTTATGTTATAATTATTATTTCATATATTAATTTATTTTTATTTTTTATTCAATTTAATTCTTTTTTTTTTTTTTTTCCTGTAAAAAATGTATGCTTTAATTACTGGAACATCTAATTTGTAAATAATTGGCCAGACAATTGTACTCTTAATTGTGCATTATTTTTATTCTTAGGGGACAATAAGTCCCAGAATAAAGTTTATTTTTCATTTCATTTCATTTCATTTATGCCGAAAAAAATACCACATTTTTGTTCCTTGTCTATTTGATGCATAAAGAATCTAATCTTATGCAATGAACTTGAAAGTACGGATCGTATGGACAGTTATCTAATATAGTTATAGAATATTCGAGGGTTGGGAGACACTTGCTGAAAAAATAAGTAAATATTGACATTTCATTACCGTATCTTTGTTTTATTGATTACCGCATTCATTACTGCAAACTCTTGGAGACGGGTGATGTAGCATAGTGGGGAGATCTTTTCCCCAGATCAAATTCTTCTACAGGTATCGAGTGTGATTTGAGAGAATTATAATGGAAACGAGTCCTTTGGGGCTTGCCTATTTCATGCGAAATTTTGACCACTCATATCTGCCAAATTAGCAAGCCCATTGCATATGAAACATGGGCACTAAAGATAGCATGATTTAACTTCATTTGTAAAGTGAACTAAGCTAATCATAGAGGATAGAATTAGTGGCAAGGCCTAGATGAGCATTCCCCAGTTGTACATAACATTTAATGGGATACTTATCCAACACAATAGGAAGGGAGAATATGCGTCAACCTTAACGTTTTCACAGCGTGAATTTACTATCCCCGTAAAATCTTTTTTTCCATGTGGGTCCATATGTGTACAGATCGGAACCAAATCGAACGTCTTCGTGAATAATTGTCAAGATATTTTATCATATCTTTATTTTTTAAGGATATCATACTTCTGTTATGTATTATTTTATTTCACTTTATTTCTTAGTTATATAGAATATTTTTTATCTAATTTATTTCTCAATGCATTATGTTTTCAATGTATTCAGGCAGCGATTCCTGGACACTTACTACGAAGAATAAAGGCAAAAAGATGGGGAAGGAAATTAAATAATAAATAATATATGACTCTACTAAAGATGGAGATGTATGGAAGATTAGAAGCAACCAGGAGCCATGATACATATATCGAAGTTTATTAGTAACTGTATATATGTATACTGTGAGGCGCAGTAGCTATGTCGTTAAGGCACCTGACTGCCTAATTCTCGGGCCTGCGTTCGAGTCCGACTGAAAGCAGGAATTTAAAAAGAAATATCATAATACACGTTTTCTTTTTTAATTTTATTTACAAGACTTATAAATTATAATAAATAACTATATCATTTTTTTAAACAATTCTTGGTGTTGTTGACTATTATATGATTGAAAATTTGGACTGTTTCCTTCATTATCTGTTAATATTAAACAGTACCTTTTATTAATTCTTAAAAATATTTGCAATTCTATTTAATTAATATAAGCCTCACAGTCACCTCTATTTCTTACAGTCCTTGAGTAAGTCGGATTCAATATTACTCCAATAAAAGCAATCCAAAAAAAAAAAAAAATAATAATTTTTTATATTATGAAATGAATTGGCCGTCACTGTTTCGGCATCCTTAGGAGCCCCTTTTTATTTCATCTTAAATCTCCTAAGGAATGCGCGCCTCTACGTGGTACGGCTGGATAACTCTACTCCCGATAAAAGGCTAGGGATAGAGGAACCAAAGCGAAACCCTCTGGAGCTAACAACTCTAGTTGTACTTCGTCGGGGTAACCCGACCCAAAACTAATTTCTAACAATATCATGAAGAGAGCTTCACACGAAAAACAATACCCTGAAGACAAAGTCGGGCGATCGGATTCCAGGGTGCCCAATAGTGAGAAGCGAAGAGGTGGTGAATCGGAGCACCACAACAACCAACAACAGAATTTCAAGTCAAAACGAAAATATTATATAGGGACGTACAACATAAATTCGCTCATACAAGTAGGAAAACTAAGACAACTTACAACCGAAATACGGAGATTGAATATATCCATAATGGCATTACAAGAGACCAAGTTCACAGACTCAGAAATAATAGACTTCGATGGATACAGAAAAATATAAGAAAATAGTGGGAAAATACCCGGCACATAAAAGGACAAATAGGAACGGAGAAATACTGATCCAACTTTGCCAAAACGCGGGTTTAAAACTCATGTCCACATGCTACAGAGCAAAACCCAGCAAAAAGAAAACATGGGTATCACCAAACACCCTCCTGGGAGAGTTCAAACTAGACCATGTAGCGATTTCCGGGAGATACCAAAAGGAAATTCAGAACGTCAGAGTAAAAAGAGCCATAAATGTAACATCAGACCACTTCCCTTCACAAATAAAGATGAAACTGGTACCAGCAAAAAAGATCCAGCACACAGAAAAACCTAAAACAAAGAAAATAGACAGAGAAATCCTAGTAAGAGAAAAACACAGGAATACCGAGAAAGATTAAAACCCCCACAAAATTGGGAAGAAGCTACAAAGAACATGACGGATCTTGCGGAAGAAATAGCACCACAGGGAATATATAAGAGAAAGAAATGGTGGGACATGGATTGCCGAGATGCATTAAAGAAAAGATTGGACGCATGGAAAAACTGGAACCAAAACAAAACTATCGAAAACTATCAAAAGTATATCATCGAGAGGAAAATAACACACCAAATACTAAGAAGGAAAAAAAGAGAATTTTTCAACAGGCACCTAGAGGAAATGGAGGAAAGTTTTAGAAAAAACGACACTAGGCTATTTTATAAAGCTTTTAAACAAAAAGTCAAAGGCTACATACCCCCAGGACTAGTACTAAAAAGAAAGGACGGGACACTGGCTCAAACAAATGAAGAAAATTGTAACATACTGGCAGACTATTTCGAGAAATTACTGAACTGCGATGAACCTAAAAAAAGAATAATTACACATGACAACACCCCCTTAGAGGTAGAATCGGACCCACCTGACGTTGAAGAAATAGAGGATATAATTGCAACACTAAAAAATAACAAAGCATCAGGAGAGGATGGAGTACTGGCGGAAATGTGGAAATTGACAAGTGATGAATTCAGGAAGAAAATCACAGAGCTAATGATGGACATCTGGATAAAAGAGAAAATTCCCAGAGAATGGAAAAGTGCCCTAATACATCCATTGCATAAGAAGGGAACAAAAACGGACCCTAATAACTATAGAGGAATTTCCCTACTACCCGTTAGCCACAAAATTTTCTCCAAAACACTACTCAACAGATTGAACCCTCAAATAGAACCTAAAATCGGAGAATATCAAGGAGGCTTCAGAAAGGGAAGATCGTGCCAAGAACAAATCCTAAGCATAAAATAGCTGATAAAATACTAGAAGAAAAAACCCAGAAAAAACCTCTACATCTCGTTTGTTGACTTTAAGAAAGCTTACGACTCAGTGGATAGAAGATCGTTACTGGAAATACTAAAAGAATGCGGAGTAGATCAAAAGACTCGAAAACTAATAGAACTTACACTAACGGACACCGAATCCAAGGTAAGATTTAGAGTGATCAGCAGCAAACCTTTCCAAATAAAAACAGGACTAAGACAAGGAGACGGCCTCTCCCCAACATTGTTCAACGTTGTATTGGATAAAATAATGAAAGAACTATGGAAAGTTAATAATACGGGTGCGATTATAGGAACCAAGAACAACCATGTCAAAGTAAGATGCCTTGCCTACGCAGACGATCTTGCCCTTTTAGCGGAAACGGAAGAAGAAGCGATCGAACAAATAAATATCCTGACAGAAATTTCGGAAAAAACAGGTCTACATATCTCTTACGAAAAAACAGAACTAATGACTACCGACCCAGACTTCAAAAAAAAATCAGTGGAAACCAAATATGGAACAATAAAAGTAACAAACAAATTTAAGTACCTAGGTGAGACTATATGTAGCAACGGTTCGGAAAAAGAAAGTATAAAGGAAAGAATAACTAAACTACAGAAACTATCTTTTGCAACCACTAACGTTTACAACAGAAAAAACCCTGTCCACAAAAGCAAAAATAAGACACTACAACACTGTCGTTAAACCTGTGATTTTATACGGGACAGAAACCATTTGCATTCCTAGTCTGGAAGAATTACTAAGGATTGAACGGAGAATTCTGAGAAGGATCTATGGCCCCAAAAAGACTCAAGAAGGATACAGGCTTAGACCCAACCGGGAAATCTATAAAGATACAAAGGACATAGAAACGGAAATCCGGGTTAGAAGACTGAAATTCTATGGACATATGATAAGAATGGTCCCGGAAAGGCTAAATAAGCAAATATTTCAGAAAATCCGTGGATATACAAGCTCAGGAGGATAAATGAAACAGATGAAAGAAGAAACGGAAAGATTAGGTATAACGGACCAGGACTGTCAGGACAGAGAAAGATATAGAAACAGACTTAAGGAATTGAAGGTTGTTGTGGGCAGAAGAAGTTCAAAAAAGGGAGTGGCGTGGACAGAAGAAAGAAAAAAGAGACACGGAGAAATACTGAAAGAAAAATGGAAGGAAAGAAAAAACAAGAGAGGAGCCAAAAATTGATATTCGCGTGGTCTCCAAGGCCGTTTCGTGAAAAAAAAAAAAAAATGAATTGAAAAATAACTGTGTTTCTTTCAGGGACACAAGTCTCTTGATAATGACGTAGGTGCTCAGATTTAATATCATAAATAAATATATATATATAGGGTGTCCCGAATTTAAATGGCAAAACTTCAGGAACTTATAGGAACTTTTAGGGGACCTAAAAACTAAGACAAGAAGTCCTTAAGAGATTTGCTCGTTTTTGCTTAGTTTTAGAGAAAATCGCAAAAAAAAAAGAAACAAAACAAAGCTGTTACAGGTATCGATTATAACCTTTCAAAGTTCGTCAGGCTAGGCAGTGAGATATGTAAATACTTAATGTTATCCTTTACATTCTTTTATTTGTTTACATTTCGGCTTCTTTCTAGGATTATAATTTCTAAATCAGTCTTCAGTCAGTTACTCTTATTTTTGTGTGAATAGCATCAGCCACAATGCCGCATACATATTCAAATGTTGAATACGCTGATATGATTTTTGTGTATGGTTTCTGTAACGGTAATGCTTTAGAAGCGGTGCGGGAGTATGCGCGCCGATTTCCAAATAGAAGAGTGCCTAATCCACGGGTCTTTTCGTTAACTTTTGATAGACTACGAGAGACTGGGTCATTCTTAATACGTAATGAAGGCGACCAATTCCAGGCAGCAATAAGAGCAGATTATCGGAGAAGATATTGTGTCCAACGCCACTTCGATAACAATCCTGAGACTAGTACCCGAAGAGCATCTGCCGCATTAGCAATATCGCGGCAAGCAATATGGCGAACTTTGAAAGGTGATAATAGCTACCCATACCATCTTTAAAAAGTTCAGAATTTATTACCTCAAGATTAAGTCAAGAGATTGAATTTTAGTAACTGGTTTCTTGACAAAATTCGGGATGATAATTTATTTCCATTAAAAATTATATGGACCGATGAAGCTACCTTTACAAGAGGAGGAATTGTTAATCAAATAAATTATCATGAATGGGCTCTTAAAAATCCCAGAGCTATTAGAGAGAATATGTTTCAGCATGAATTTGTTATTAACGTTTGGCTTGGAATTTGGAACGGATTACTGGTGGGACCATATTTTTTACCTGGAAGATTGAATGGTATCACATTTACACATTTTTTGGAGAACGACTTTTCTAATTATTTAGATGACATTCCCTTACAGCAGCGGATTGAAATGTGGTTCCAACTCGATGGATGTGTAGCTCATTATAGCAGAGTTGCTCGAGCTTGGCTGGCTATAAATTATCCACAACGATTGATTGAACGTGGAGGAGTAGTACCTTGGCCACCCAAATCACCTGTATGGCACCCATGGATTTCTTCGTATGGGGAACCTTGAAGCAGACAGTTTATTCGGTGTCAATCAACTCAAGAGAGCAATTAAGAGACCGAATCATAGATGAAGTGCAACATATATCAACAGAACAATGTTTAACTGCAATTTATCAAGTGAGCGCTAGATGTAATGCTTGCATTGGTGCAAGAGGACAACATTTTGAGCAATATTTACATTTAAAAGAACATAACATAAATATAAATGTAAATAAATAAGTATAAAAATGAAAACTTGTTTTGTTTCTTTTTTTGCAATTTTCTTTAAAACTAAGCAAAAACGAGCAAATCTCTAAAAGATTTTTTGTCTTAGTTTTTTGGTCCCCCATAAGTTCCTGAAGTTTTGCCATTTAAATTCGGGACACCCTGTGTATATATATATATATATATATATATATATATATATATATATATATATATATATATATATATATATGCATATACATATAAGTATGTAGAATAGAATAGAATAGAAAAACAAATTTTATTCTGGGACAAAGTCCCTTAAGAATAATAGTTACATGACAGAACTTAAGTTATATCTGGCCTAGAGATTATAAATTAGATAATGAAATAAAATAATTAAAAGTAAATACAATTTTACAATAAAATAAGTAATAAAATGAAACAAAAATCTATATGCATATATAAACTCATACACACTACATACATACATAAACTATATTTACAATCAGTAAAAGAAAAAAATATTATATAAGAAATTGATTAAACAATATATTTCTGATGTTGAATCTAGTAAAGGATGAAGAAAATAAAATGATGAAAAAAGAATAAAAATGAAAATTATTTCAATGATAGACAAAACACTATCATATGAAGATTGTTTAAACAGGCTAAATTTTTATATCTGATATCCTTGGGTGAAATTTATTAAAGCATCTATATAATTAGATAGCATCCGACTGGAGGGAGGAATGATGGTGGAAGAGGAGTATTTTAAAAGTTCTCAGGGAGGATGCATTACGAATAGAAGGAGGAAGAGAATTCCAAAGAATAGTGGAGCGGGCAAGAAAGGAACGTTGGAAAGCAGTAGTTCTGTAGGATGGGGTGTAGAGATCGGAGAGACGGGACCTTGTATGCAATGGTTGGATTGAGGACTTGAAATGTAGGATACTGTGAATAGACGGAGGGTTATGTGTGTTAATAACTTGGAAGAGGAATGAACCAAGGAAGTAATCTCTACGGAAGTAAGGCGAAAGCCAATTTAACTCGGTGTAAAGATGGGACACATGAGGGGTTCCAAAAACAAATCTAATGAAACAGTTCATGGTACGCTTTAGTCTATCTTCAAGAACCATCGAGAGTCCACCATAAATCACACATCCATAGTCAAATTGGGGGAATATGAGGGAGGATACTGGGAGTTTACGTGTGGATGGAGGAAGTAGGTGTCGGGAACGGTGGAATAATTTTAGGATGCCAATCGATCGTCGGGAGATTTGAGCAATATAAGGTTTCCAGGAAAGGGTTTGATCGATTGTTAAACCTAGGTTTTTAACAGAGGAGAGGAAAGCTATAGGGTGACCATTTAGGAATAAAGTAGGGAAGTTGGTATTCCATCGAAGGAGGGAATGGGGTTCTATTGCGATTGCTTGAGTTTTAGCTGCATTTAAAGTCAATTTATTCAGGAATGCCCAGGCACAGATTTCATCTGGAATGGAATCTTCGAGGTAACTGGATCTGGGATTGTACTAATCTTTCTAGGGGCTTAGAGAGGTTAGAAAGTATGGAGATCAGTCGGTAATCTTTTGGGGTTGTGGGATTTGGGTTCTTGACTATATGGTGGATTAGGGCCTTTTTCCAAGAGGTGGGAAATACAGAATTCTGGAGGGAAAAATTATATATGAAGAGGAGAACCGGTAGGATTTCAGGAAGGCATAATTTTATCAATTTGACAGGAATACCGTCTAATCCAGTTGAATTGGTGTGGGATTTCATTATGGAGGAAATGAGATCTGTGGGAGAGATGTAAGGAAAATAAAAGTGATTATCATTGAATGTAGGAGGTAAAAGGGGCAACTGAGGGGATGGATATGGTGTAGATGTAGAGGTAGAGACAAAATAGGAATTGAACTCGTTAGGTGTGACAGGAAGGACTCCCGAGGGAGAGGAACTAGGTGTATTTTGAACGAGAGAAAGTTTACGGAGGAGCTGCCATTTGGATTTGGGATCGGGGGCGGATGAGAAGGCTTCGTGGAAGTAAATGGATTTCGTTCGCCGGATGGTAGCTTGGGTTAAATTGCGGATAACCTTAAAAGCATGGTAATCATCATCAAGTCTAGTGCGTCTAAAACGTCTTCGGGCGGCCTCAGGTCTTCTTTGCAGGTCCTTTATTTCTAGGTTTATCCACGGAGCAGGCCGGCGGCGACGAAAGGTACAGGTTTTGAGAGGAGCATGGGTATCAAGGATGGAAAGGAGATTGTCAGTTAGTAATTCAACCATAGTGTCAATCGAGGAACAGGAGTAGATAGGATTTCAATCTAGGATTTCGAGGTCAGGTAAAATTTTGTCACGCGTGAGGGATTCTATATTGCGGAAAGTAATTGTTTTGGGGAGGAACGATGGGATTGGGATATCGTAAGAGATTTGTATTAGGTCGTGAGAGGACAGAAACGTAACAGGCTGCTGACATGAGGAAAGGAGTTTTTTGGGGAGTCTATGACATGCAAGTCCAACCAGGTGTCGGACCCACGGGAGTGATGGGTGGGGTTATATGGAACAATGAAGAGGTGAAGGGAAAAAAAAGGTTTTCTAGATACGTTTTGTCATAAGAGTCAGAAAGGAGATTGGTATTTAGGTCACCAGAAATGATTATATTGGAATAGAGAGGAACATAATTGTAGAGGTTTGATTCAAAGGATTGGTCAAAAGGAACATGAGGGGGACGATAGGCCACTACATACAGGAGGGAATGGAAATTAAAGGATATTTCAACAAAGAGGTACTCAATGTTTGGGAGATTTGAAGGAGGAGAAAGATGCAGGACACAGGACTTCAGGCTGCCATGAACATATAGCGCTACTCCGCCTCCGGTCCGGTTAATCCGGTCGTGACGGATGATGAAGTAATGGAGGGAGGGAAGCCGAGGAAGAAGGAATATAAGGTTTAAGCCAGGTTTCAGAAATGAGGTGGTAAAAATTTTGGGCGAGGTACTCTAGGAATTCATCATAGTGAGCTGGGAAGGATTGAGAGTTTATGTGACAGGCAGTTAGGATATTAGTCATATTGGAAGGAGTAAGGGAAATATAGGAGAGTAAATAAAAGGATGACGCTATAAATGAGATTAAGTTGTAGATGCCGTGAGAAAGAATAACATATTAAAAATAGGAGGTTAACTAATATGATAACATAGCAAAGATATATGAATACCTAAATGCATATGATAATGTAAAAATTAAAATATAAGTGATAATAAGCAGATGAATAATTATAATAGAAAATTAGGTAATTATAGATATGTAAATAAGTGATTAATGAGAGTAAACTAATAAGAGCAATAAACATTAAACAATTAAAAATAATAGAATAGTTATACCGCTGATAAAAAAAATGAAAGCTTTCTTCAAAATGAGACATGACATAAAAGAAACAAATATAAACAAAAAACACCTTGAATTCAATGACAAATGGCAAAAAAGACTGTGGAGGTACGGGCAGGTGATGAGTACCGAGAGGTCAGCCGAAGACATCCAGGTCCAGAAGCTGGTCTATGTAGATCACGGGCTGGCCATCATTCTTTCGTTAGCGAACTCTTCCTCCCGCGAACCACACGTACTTCAGTTTCCCGGCTGATCTCTTCTTACGGGCGAGCCAGTGTACAGATGCCTGTTGGTCGGGGTCATCTCCTCGCTAAGATATATCCGGTGGGAGTCATTCTCCTGCCAGCCAATATCGCGCGTTGAGAAGTCCCTCTTGACTTTTCTTTTATGTACTAATTCGTCCCTTATAGATAGCCGAACGAATCGCGCTTTCACGGGCGGAGGTCGTGTGTCATCTTTTCCGGCCCTTCGGTGTTCTACCAGGTCAAACTCTTCGACACTGAGCTTAATGCCGAGACCGGCTCCTACACATGTCACCAGGGCTGCGGGGGTCTCCCCCGGGCGTAAAGGGATGCCGCGAATTTCCAATGATCTATTTAATAAACTCTGCTCTGCTTTGTTCAATCTTACTTCCATCAGGCCTACTTTAGCCTTTAAAGTTTTGTTTTCATTAATTAAGTCTTCAATGAATTTATTTTGACCCTCAAGGTGGTTCTCGATTTTAGTATGTCTCTCACTTAGCTCAAAGTTCAGGTCCCCGCACTTGTCTAAAGAATTATATTATTTTTATCTCCTCTCCCAGTCGATTAACAGCCGCGAGAATGTCGGTTCCCGATGGCTCAGGAGATTTTTCATGACTTTTCTTTTTGGATATATCACAGTTGTGACATATCCATGGTTTATTAGTTTTCTTCATTGCCTCTAATTCCTTCTCATGCAAGTCGAAACACCGGGCGTGAAATAATAGTTTACATTTTTGACATGAAATATTATTCTTATCGTCTCTTGAAATATTTTGTTCACATTTGGGCACTGAACCATTTTGAATAAAGTTAAATTGCTCGTGAATGACGGTTAAAAATGTTTATTTACTTACGTAGGTAGTAAATAAGAGTTAATGCCCTGAGGATTTCACTTCTGATAAGCTTTGTGACCTTAAACTGTTTACAACTAATTTAAAGTTATCAATGAAGCCTTCACTATTTCACTCAACTGTTTATACCATTTTAATGAATGAATCGGAAACGAACAAAAAAAAAAAAAAAAAAAAAACTGAAAAAGTAACGAAAGAAAAGTTCTAAATAGAAGATAAATTACAGAGCTGCTCACTGCTTGCCGTGAGTTGTTCGATTATTAAGGAGATCTAGGAATAGGTAGGATATTGAGTAAGATTAACAAATATAGATTGAATCGAGAAAGAGGTAGCACTGATAGTAACAGATTTTCTGAGGGGAGGGAGTATAAGTAGTTTGGCTTGCTTATATTAAAGAACGAAATATGGAAATACCAAAATTTTATGAAGTTTTTTTTTTCTTTTCTTTCATTTAAGGAGATGGATTATAATGATATAAAGCAAGCATTGACCTCGAAATAACACCAATTTTAATCACCCTACAATTCATGAGAACTCCTGAGAACCTCAAAGATAAAGCTGATGAAATAATTCATGAGGGTCTTCAGCTGTCTACCAGTGATTACCAAATCAACACAAAACCATCCTTGTACTAAGCAACCGTATTTAAAGTAGGGAGGGTGGGGCATAAGAGTAAACAAGGAATGGTCGTGTATGCCACAGAATCTCGAAAACTGTGAATCTCAAGGATACAATTGGATTTCTGTGTGACCTGGAAAATATGGTTCGATCCAATGGCATACAGAGCAGAGTAGGTGGAGAACTGTCCCACTGTTCAGAATTTCAATCTAGCGAGACAAAAATATTTCTTTGGGGGGAAAGTACTATTATTGACAAACCTATCTTTCATATTATATTTAATATTACGAAGAATTATTGGATCATTGAAAAATACTTTCAGCTTCTGTAAATACAATAATATTCGAACAGATCTAAAGACGATTTAAATTCCAATCGTCTATATGGCCTGAAAAAAAATTTAATCTTTTGTTTACATTTCATTTGGGACTTATTCTTATATTCTTCAACTAGACAATAGGCTATAAGTCTGTATTTAAAACTTGAAAAGAACTACTCATCAGTAGCTCTTTATTGCAAATTCTACACTAAAAGGTCTCTAGGCCATCTTCGTTTCAGACTCCTTGGAGGATTATCAGGAATGGAATGGGAAGCAAGTTGAGAAACTAACGGATTTGAGTGGTTATGGAGCTTACTATGGTGTCAATAAATTCAAAAGATATTTACCCTTTGTCGTAAAACTACGACTTCCTGTCCCCTTTAATTATATTCCACTGATCCTTGTTGAATCCGCTACCTAGGACTCCAACATAACAAAAGTTTAACCATAAGGAAAGAACAAAACAATTCACATACAAGATTAAATTGACAAGAAATTGCTCGACATCTTCAACTACTAGACAAACGTTCAAACCTTTCGATCAGACAAAGTTGAACTCTGAAACTGATTTCGATGCTTTTTCGACTTTTTAAACAAAAACCAGACAAACGCTCCAAGATGCCGATTAATTACAAAAGACTCATTTACATAATAATTATTAGACCTATTTGGATATACGAAGTTGATTTCTGGGGCTCCACTTAACTATCTAATTCATCTCCTATCAATTCGCGCATACAAAAATACTTAATTCTCCTTACTTTATCACAAATAAGCTTATCTATAAAGACCTTAATGTTCCATATGTTGCTGATTTAGCCCAAACCAGATACCTATCCTTTCATACCAAGCTCCATAACCACCCAAATCGGGAATAGAATGGGAATCAAGTTGAGAAACTAATAGATTTGGCTGGTTATGGAGCTTGGTATGAAAGGATAGGTATCTGGTGTGGGCTAAATCAGCAACGTATGGAACATTAAGATCTTTATGGATAAGTTTATTGGTGGCAAAATAAGGAGCATTGAGGATTTTTCGAAGGATTTTGGATTGTAATGATTGAATAAGAGATGAATTGGATGGTTTAGTGGAGCCCCAAAGCTCAACTCCGTACTTCCAAATAGGTCTAATCACAGTCATGTATATGAGTCTTTTGTAATTAATTGGGAGCCATGAACGTTTGTCTAGTAAATGTTGAAGTAGTATGCAACGACGCACAGTGGGACGAATGGCCAATCTAGCAGGAAAAAAGTCTGAATCCCTTAAACTGACCTGGCAACCTGATTTACATAAACAATAGAGTTTGAATAAGGTAAAATAAAACCCCTCAAGTCACAACCATAAGGAAAATACTATACAGTAGGCCCCCATTATCCGTGGTTCCGATTTTTTTTTTATAAGGTTTAATTTTTCACCATTCATTTTATTTGTATCATTTTAATTTAATAAAAATTAGTTAGATCGTTTCTACCGATTACATAATGTGTAATTATTTATACTTATTATTATACAGTAATTATTTTTAATTATCTTAAAAAAGTAATGAATGAAAAACCACGTTAAGCTGGAATCGTATAAATGAGATGTTTCTGGTGTTCTAATCCAATTAATATTATGAAGCTATACTGTTTTCAAATCTTTCTGTAATATTATTAATGACTTGTTTGCCTACTAAGAATAACTATTTCTCAGTTGTACTTTAGTTTCCATTTAAATAGGAACTATCGAACTGTCACAAAAAAATAATAATAAAAAATAAATAAATACAAAATGTTTTCATGCTTAAACCAAAATTAACCCATAAAATTTGAATAGAAAAAGGTGAAAGTGTTTAAGTGTCATCCACTGAATTAAGAATTGATGATCAAAGTGTTCATGGTATTTTTATAAAAGATGGAAGATATTTCCGATTTGTATCGTCGCACATTACGACGAATGGCCAATCTAGGAGGAAAAAAGTCTGACTTACTTAAATAGACACAGCAACCTGATTTACATAAACAATGGAATTAAAATAAGGTGAAATCAAAGCGCATAAGTAACAACAATAAAGAATATAATATATTAGACAAAACTTGGTTTTTTGTAAACCTTAAATCTGAAAACATTTGACATTGCAGTTGACATATTCGTGCTACATTCACTATCACTCCATGTTGTCATCATCTGAAGAGTGTACATCTTCCCCACAGGAATCATCGTTGTATGAGGTGCAGAAATAATTACTATCTGGACTTTTAAAAAGGTCTGCTGCGATAATGTCTGAAATGGGTAATGTTTTCTTATTTTTTCTTGGTTTTTGCTATAAACTAACGATGAAAAAATATCAACAAGATTATACAGAGTGTTCAATTGAAAGATTCAATAATTTTAACTAAATGTGACCTGTCGAGTCAGATACTACTTACATCCTTGTTTTTACTTAACAATCCCACAGCTAAATCCAAAAAAAACTCTAATACTACTCTATAAACATCTTCCGTTTATACCTATTAAACAGTTTCATTAATTTCGATTACACATTTTTGCTCCTAAGTAAAAAACAAACTAACATAACTGATTTTTTTATCTAAATCATACAGTAAACACATGCATATATTATACATCTATTCTTATGTATTTGTGTGTATTGTAACTTTATAAACGTACGTAAAATGATTTTTTCTTGTAAAAGCGATTTTCTCAATCTCCTAATAACTTTCCGGGGTTTTCCAGCCTCTTATTATTTCATTTTAATTTTCGTTACTACCAATTTTAAATATCTCTTCAGTGCAGCTAAAGATGTTGGTATAATATCCTCTAATTTAAGTGTTTTAAATATAGTAATACATATTAAATCCATGCTTTTACAGTTTTGCCAAATACGAAATAACTCTCTTCGTGAATATTCAAAATTCATTTTCAGACAAGAAAGCAGATAAAAGCAGCTAAATGTTTCATGATTATTTCATATACCTTCTAAGGCACCTGTACCATGAATTTCAGAGAGGTACTTTGGGGTACTTTTTAGTAATAGATCTTTTTAGTTTAAAAAATGCTTTAGTTTACGGCACTTTTAAAAAAATTATAAAATAGGTCAAATTATAAAAAACTTATTTTGAGCATGG
The DNA here is from genome assembly GCA_003667255.2 of Euschistus heros. NCBI lineage: Eukaryota > Metazoa > Arthropoda > Insecta > Hemiptera > Pentatomidae > Euschistus > Euschistus heros. The sequence goes on from RCWM02000095.1 coordinate 2,353,554, forward strand.
CTTCCTGGTATAAAGATCGTTTATATTCACTAATTATAAAAGAATAATGAAAAAAATATCAATAGGATGATAAACAAATTTAGATTGAAAGATTCAATAGTTTTAACAAAATTTGACCTGTCGAGTTAGGTACTACTTTGATCGTTCTTTTTACCTTGAAATCCACCTCCAAAAAACGAAAGAACCTTTGATAACGTTCCTTAAAGTACTTAACTATACACCTATCACAATAGTTTCATTAATTTCCATAATGACTTTTTTCCTCCTAGATAGGCCATTCGTCCCACTGTGCGACGGGCAGTTTCTTGTCGTTTTAGTCTTCAATCAGGATTTAAGTCATCTTCAAATTTATTCGAATATTATTATATTTACAGAGGCTTAGAGTATTTTTCTTTGGACCAATAAATCTTTCTAATATAAAATATGATATAAAAGGGAGATTTGTCAAAAAATAGTGCTTTTCCAAAAAAATGAATTTTGACGTGATAGATTGCAATTCTGAACTAAAGTGTGCCCCTAGGACTTCGAAAAGCCGAAGGAGGGCGAAAAAATAAAGTAAGTAAGTAGATCATTTAAATATTGGGTATCTCTATGGATACGAAAAAGGGTCTATCTATGGACGATTACATATATTTAAGCCCTGCTTCATTTTACAAAAATGTTAGAGGTTCTGATGCTATAATTTTACGATAACATCAGCTCTTATTTTATTGAAATAAACACAGTAGAAACTCGCTAATCCGAACTAATTAAAACCATAACAGTAAGGATTAGAAATAGTTTGGAATACCGAGCTGGGGAATTTTTAAAAATATAATATTTTAGCGAGCAATGTTAAAATCTGCTCTTATTATAGTACTTTTAATAAAGGCATGAATGTATATAGTACAATAAGTTCTCATAAATGAAAAAAAAAAATGTAATTTTTGTTGAAGTTTTTTCTAGCACTTCTTTCCTTAGTTGCTTTAATAATAAAACCACTAACAACAAAATCATCTATACGTTTCTATACATACGTAACAAAATAGATTGTGTACATAGTTTTTCATTGTTACTAAGTTGAACTGTACCTGGTTATGGTTATTATGCTCAGCCCCTTCTCCATGTTGTATGCAATTTTAATTCTCCAAATGTATCCTCTATAATTTCTTGTTCCTTTTGGTTGAAAACTTAATTTTCCTCATCACTATTGAGTCAGTCACATAACTCTCCATTATCTTTGAGTCTGGATTAACGTGGTTTAAAAGGTCTAAAATGTTTATTATGTGTGAGTTATTTGGTGGTATTATTATGATTATATATACTTTTACCTACGTTTTTTCTAAGCATTTCTGTATTTTATGTTTATATTTTACTTCACTGAGGGTTCCGATTAATAGTTTAGACGGAGGGTTCCGAGTAGTATGGACCAACAGTCGTTCGGATGAGCGAGAGTCCACTATACATATATCATTTAGTATATATATGTTGTATACGGTTTTTGAGGGTCATTCAATAAATTAAATATTTTGACAACGTTTTAAAACTATATTGTTCTCATAATCATGCCTTACCGTAAACAAAACAATACAATTATATAAGTTGTACATTAAAAATGAATATTTATGTTATACACATTACAATAGTACACATAAGATATATTCTTTTACAAGATTTCTCATTTATTTTTCAACTCGTAATTTAATTATAAATAAAATTTTATTATTATTTATTATAACTATCATAGCCAGACGATTGTCCTATGTATTATACACATTTGTTGACAAGAATAAAATTTATTTTCTTCTTCTTCTACTTCAAAGAATAAAGTTAACAATATACATATATAAAATACATTTATTAAAATATCTATCTTATATAATTCAAAATTATAGAGGATGAATCTACTTAAATGTTACTTATATCTACATAAGCCACATGGGTGTGTAAAGACTAAACTAACTAATTATAACTGTGGTGTAAAAACATCAAGGACGGAAATTGTAAGGAATAGGTAATGGGTACTGGGTTTGGGAGGGGTCAAGATGGGTTTTTCCAAACTTAAAAAAAAAAAAAAATTAAAAATCTGGAAAAACCCACCTTAACCCCTCCCAAACCCCTTCTGGTTTGGGTAATCTTTACAGGTTACCATTTCCTAATGTGTACATTTTTATATATAATTTATTTTTTCATTTTAGGAAAGGATCGTTTATTTAAATAGGTGTGGTCCATACCATTGTTTATTACGTACCTTAAAATTGATACTAACAAATGATTTTGCAAAGTAGAATGAGAGTATTAAAAGAAATTTAAATTTTCTTTTTAGTTTTAAATCTTTTATTTTGAAAAATATTACAATCTTGCTCAAATATGAAGTTCTCATACCTACCTTCCTTATTTTCCAGGAATTAAAAACTATAACACTGAGACTCGTATCTATACAATAAAGAATAATTATGATGCAATACAATATACAATTGCAATATATGCTTACTTTAATCGCGTCACTCTTTCGTGAGCCAGTAGGAGCAAAGTAAGAGCGCTTTAGCATTTCAAAAACGAGGGAAGCTGGCCAGGATTCCTTTTCCGAAATTTTTAAAACCACTGCCAATATAATCTGCAGAGAGGACTAAGGGATGTGCGGTGCTGGAAAAGTATTATAAAAGGGATTTGTATAAATTAGAAAGGATTTGATACTTTACGTAATTAGGTAATCTCAAAAAAATTGAGGAAAATAATTTATTAAGGGAAAAAAATAAATTAAAAAAATAAAAATTATAGTATTTTTTTTTTACATATTTTAATTGATGACTGCATAGAATATATACATCTAGTAAATGTGTGGGGAAATAAATACGGTAATTTAAAATAAATCTACATTCATATAATAATTTAAAAAATGGGCGTTCCCATTCGAAATAAAAAAACAAATTGACGTTATCCTGACGATAAAATCCAAAACCAATGCCCGATTCTTTAACTACGGAAGACAATAAAAGAATTCAACATTTTTAATTTTTTTCCTAAATTTAATTGTACGAGAAAACATTGGTTTGGGCGCCTTGATTAACAGAGATTGATAGACGGAATATGCGCACACACGCTTGAAATTTATATTTCTTGAAAACATATAGATTTATAAAAATAAAAATGTTAAAATTTGACGTATTTTTAAACATATATTTAATAATAACTTTGAAAATAAAGATCCATCGATATGGCAGCATCCGCAATCATAGGATCAAAGAATAGATAAATTTTCAACCTAATCATTTCAGAGTAATAATAATAAATATTTTTTATACACTATTTCCTATTAAATTTAACTTTTTTGATGTTTTAATAAATAATTAACGTTTAATTGAAGTGGATTCAATTCGCCAATGTTCATCGTTTTAGGCGTTTTTCTGGGTTTCATTTCCATCATTGCAGCTTAAGAATTATTATATGTGTCAAACGTCTACAAATATTTTTTTTTAAATATAACCTGTTATCAAATTCCGTTAGCTTATGAAAAAAAAAGGTTTATTAAGTGATAAGCTTGATTTATAGCCAGATAGTAGGAAACAAATTTCGTAATTACAGATTAATTCAAGTAAAATAATTTGCACCGATTTGTATTTTTATAAGTATTTGAAATAATTTAAAACATGAACCATAAACAGAAACTAAAATTAAAATAAGTTAACTATTTTTTGTATGATGAATTTTTTGATATTCATAACTGTAAACAATATATACAACAAGTAAATTTGACGAAAATGATTACAATGACATGTCAATAACTTATAAAGAACTAATCACTAGTAGCATTTCAATTAAAGTTCTACATTTGAATTTCTCTTGGCCATCTTTTCATACGCCTCGGAGGATTATTAGTCCAAGCAACGAAGGAAATTTTGAGGAATTAATACATGTAGAAGCCAATTTATGCACAGTTGTAGGAGGAGGTGTCCTTAACAACATACTAAAAGTACTGGGGGGGGGTGGAGCTAAGGGTGGGGGGGGCGCTCTAAAGGTCGTTTTTATCAGTTTTTCGTTTATAACTCGAAGACTCTTGCCTCTAGCGAAAATATGTTTATGTTCTAAATTAATTGACATAAAATTCTTTACAAAAAATATTTTATACATTTTTTTGCTGGGATCAATGCTTAAGGAGATATAGTAGGGGGATATGGAAAATTAAAAAAAAAAAAAGTTTTTATTATTAAAAATAATATGTTTATTGTTGAAATTGAAATGTTTATTTCCATAAATAGTTTATTGTTATTAATCAAATGGTTACTGCTAAAAATAAAATGTTTGTAGTTAAAGCTAAAATGTTTATTATAGTACAGTGTAATTAGCATTCGAACCTTGAAATCGTACCAAAAATAAAAAGATCTGACTACTGTTCACTAACCTTAGCTTTAAATATGGTAAAAAGGATCCTTCGAAATAGTATCGGGTTTGGGCAGGGAGGGGGAAAAGTGTTGAAAATTGTATGTTTTCAGCAGTATGATACAATAACTCGGGAACCGTTACTTTCAGCACATTTTTTGTTCTGAGCATTATTAAAGCTAAGGAAATTTAAAATAAATTTGGATCTATTCATTTTTTACTCCGATCAATATTTTTAGAACTTTGGAGGACGGAAAATTGGCTAAGTTGCACTTTTCCGAGAAAACACGTTTGTCGGTACTCTTTTGGCTATAACTCTTTGGTTCGATTTTAAAGGTTCGAATGCTAATTCCCCTGTATTATAATAAACATATTACATTTAACAACAAATATTTTATTTTTAGCATGAACCATTTAAGTAATAATAATAAACTATTCATTTGTAACAATAAACATTTCAATTTTAACAATAAACATATAATTTTTAACAATAAAATCTTTTGTTTTTTAAATTTGCCTATATCTACTTAAGCATTAATCCCAGAATAAATATATTTATTGTGATATATTTAATATAATATATTTATGGATTTTATTTTAATTAATTTAGTAGATAATCACAATTTCGCTAGAGTCTTCGAGTTATTAACGAAAAACTGAAAAAAACGACCTGTGCCAAAATTGGCTTCTACATGAATTATTTCCCCTATTTGGCCATTTTTGGTCTCCGTTGCCTGGACTAATACTAGATAGATGTATGACATTAATCCTCTTATTAAAATTAAGACACAGCACTAAATCAACTATTAAAACACGGTTCACAAGGTTTCATTGCCAATTACCAGCGGTTAAAGGTGCAGCAGCAGCTTTCGACACAGGAGCTCAAACATCTCGCCGATTGAAACCAAAACTCAAGCAAGACGCCCTGATGTAAACACTATTATTATATTATTTATTATTGACTTCTTTATTACACCAATTACTGTTCTTATTAGTACTGTTTATTTTTATTATTTATTGTTTTTATGTTATTATTATTAATTTTATGTTAAGTACTTGATTTTTCCATGCTTATATTTCAACAATATTATTTTTACTTTTTGTGTTTATTTTTACTTCCTTGCATTTTTTTCGTCCATCTTTTCTATTTTCATATAATTTTTTTTTTTTTTTTAATTATTCAAAATTTCTTAGCACTTATATGTTATGGGGTGTCTCTTGCATGAGACTATATACCCTTTCCTTTTATTACAGTTAAATATTATTAATATTGTTAAAACTATCTATCTATCTTCATGGCTCTACAACCCTAGATGGGTCCTGGCCTCCTCAAGGAGAACTCTCCATGTTTCTCTGTCCTCTGCAGCCGCCGTCCAGTTACGAACACCCAGGATGTTCTTTGCATCGCTGGAAACAGCATCCATCCATCTGAGCTTCGGTCTACCAACTCTTCTATGGGTACCCAATTTGGCTTCCATGATTCTTCGCGGTACCTGGTTTTCCTCCATTCTGACAACATGCCCAGCCCAGCTCAGCCGATTCTGTCTAATTGTCCGCACAACGTCCGCCTCTCCATATAACTCATACAGCTCTCGGTTCTTCCGTCTTCTCCATGTGTCTCCATCTTTTACGGCCCCGAGAATCCTTCTAAGTATTTTCCTCTCGAAAATCAGAAGATTTTTTTCATCTTTTTTGGACAGTGTCCACGTCTGGGAGGCATACATTAATACCGGGCGTATTAAGGTCTTATAGAGCCTGGTTTTGGTTTTCTTGGAGATCAAGCTGCTCTTCATGTATTTAGTGAGACCAAAGAAACATCTATTAGCAGCTGTAATTCTTCTGTTAATTTCGAGGGACATATTATTGGAGGAGCTTATGAGCGATCCGAGGTATGTAAACTCTTGTACCCTTTGGAATGTATTCGGCCCTATATTTATGCTGTCTTCTGTGGGGCCAGCTCCATCGCCTACATACATGTACTTCGTCTTATTTGCGTTTACTATCAGACCCATAGGAAGTGCTGCTTTCTGCAGTGCAAGAAAGGCGATTTTAAGTGCTGAGAGTGACCTTGCAATTATATCTATATCGTCAGCATAGCCCAACAATTGTACCATTTTCGTGCTTATGGTGTCCATTCTTTGAATTTCAGAGTCTCTGATTACTTTTTCCAGAGCTATGTTGAAGAGAAGACAGGCGAGAGCATCACCTTGTCTCAGTCCTTTATTAGAATGGAATTGGGAGGAGAGATGGTTTTGAACACGGACCACACATGAAACATCCGTCATTGTCATTTCTATCAGCCTGATTAGTTTAGGAGGTACATTCATCTCTTCCATTGCTTGATAAAGTTTTGGTCGTATAATGCTGTCGTAGGCATTTTTAAAATCTACGAACAGGTGATGAGTTGCTACTTTGAATTCTAGTCCTTTTTCAACGATAGTGCGTAGAGAATATATTTGGTCTATTGTGGATTTGCCCTTTCTAAATCCTGATTGGTAATTTCCTATTTCTTTCTCAGCATATGGAGTTAGTTTATTATATAGAATGTTAGAAATAATTTTATAAGCGCAGGATAGTAGAGCAATACTCCTATAGTTAGAACACTCAAGACGGTCGCCTTTTTTATGAATTGGACAGATAATTGTCCTGCTCCACTCCCGTGGCATCACTTCATCTACCCAGATGGATATTATTAAGTTGTGGAAAGTTTTTAGAAATTTTTCCCCACTGTATTTAAATAGCTCTGCCGGTAGGTCGTCAGCTCCAGGAGCTTTATTATTTTTCATTTTTTGTAAGGCGTCTATCACTTCCTCTAAGTCTGGAGGTTCAATGTCATGGTCGTGTTTCGCGCTCGAAAGAGAGTTGATGAGTAAATCGTCTTGCCCGGTATTAAGCAGGCTGTCAAAATATCTTTTCCATCGATCCATTATATCGTCTTTCCTCGACAGCAGCATCCCATTTTCCATCCTTGTTGAGACTACTCTTGGGTTATATGGAGCCCTACCCTTATTAACTTTCTGATAGAACCGTCTACACTCATTTGTGTTTCGATATGTCTCTACCAATTCCATCTGTTTGTTTTCCCATATTCTTTTCTTTTTCTTATGGGTTCTTTTTTTCTCCTCTCGTCTTGCTCTTCTGTATTCTTCGGTGGTGCTTCGAGTGGGCATTCTACTGATCATGATTTTATATGCTTTGTTCTTGGCTTCCGTTACCGTCCTGCAGTCCTCATCAAACCATGCCGATTCTCTATCCAGTGTTTGACTTCCAAGGGTCTCTTCGGCAGTCTTGGTTATTACTTTTTGGCATGTCTTCCAGGTTTCCGCAATCGTTTCGTCAACGCTAGCAAGAGCTTCAGTTAGCTGAGAGTCTAGTTGCTGTTGATATATTGAGCGTATGTCATCATCTTTAAGTTTCTGAATATCAAATCTTTTAGCCTTCTCCAGTCTCTTGCATCTTACTGTAGAGATCCGGGCTCTTATTTTCGCTATGACAAGATAATGATCTGAATCAACATTAGCCCCCCTGAAGGATCTCGTATTGAGTAAATTAGATCTGTGCCTTATTGTTAAAACATCCATGTAAAACTTACCAGGCAGTCTTGGAATCATGATAAATAAAAAACAAAAGAAACAATTAAAACAACAGTTGTTCAAGTCAGCCGAAAATACAATAAGTAAATTACCTGCTAAAACCAAACACAGAGTTATGGAGCCGCTAAAAATAATATTTTGCTCAGATACAAAATATTTACTTAAAACCATATGTGTATATATAATTATGCCCACTTTAATTTATACCGGCGCATCTTAACATTGTTCAAAATGTAAAATAGTACAAAATCATTACATAGCATTTTGATAGGCTGCAAGAAACATCTGAAAATATCCGTCAGAAATTGAAAATGAGTTGGATGTTGGACCTGAATGGAATGTTTTTTGCAATCGACAGTTCCGGTGAACGTTCACTACTGGGTTGCCGTCGTCATACAAAACAATGCCTTTTTTAATACATTTTACGACTCATTCAATGATTGTGATCAGCTGAGGTTTGAAACACTTTCAGTGGGAAAAAAAACAACTAAATTCTTCTGTTTAATTTAAAAAATATGAACGTAAACTAAATTTATATATATGTATACATATATAAAAAAATAAACTTTATTCTGGGACTAATTGTCCCTTAAAATTAATACAGAGGGACAATGATGTGTTACTGTTGCCTGGCTACATATATACATAAGAACCGACATATACATAAGAGAAGAAGAGGAAAATAAATAATATATATATACTATCCACTGCTTTACCTCAAAAACCGACCAATTAATTTCCAAAATTCGATTAAAAATCTGGGAGTAACGTTTGATCAACATCTTTCTTGGAATAATCATATTTCTCAAATCAGGAGGAAATCTATTTCTATGCTTAAACTACTTTTCCATCACCGCGATTCATTACCACTAAGTACTCGTCAACTCTTGGTATCATCTCTTCCTTTTCCCAACTTTGACTACGGATGCATAGTATATGGAGGACTGTCTAGTGAGGTTGAAATGAGATGTAAAAGATTAATGAACTGTTTTATTAGATTTATTTTTGGGATTTCTAGACGTCCTGACATATCTCACAGGCATTCTGAAATTGGTTGGCTTTACCCCAGTTTCCGACGTCAAAACTTCCTAGGAGCACTCATATTTCAATCCTTGAAAACCAAAAAAACCACCTATATTCATGACCTCCTTACCCTGCGCTCCTCCATCCACCTCTTAAATACTAGAACACAACCCATCAACCTGTACACTCCTACACATCGAAGGGCATCCTTCGAAAAATCCTTTATTATCCGCGCTTCCTCTTTATGGAATTCATTGCCCATATCAATACGAAAAAGCACCACTCTTACATCCTTTAAACATCATTTATTTCTTTAACTCCTGGATTTTCAATCTTCCGATCAAATGTAAAACATGAATATTTCTGTTATATACATTATAATAGCACACATAAGATGTATCCTTTTACAAGATTTCTTCATTTATTTTGTAACTTATAATTTAATTAGTAATCAATTTTTATTGTTATAATTAATTATTATAGCCAGACGGTTGTTCTATGGATTGTACTCATTTGTTATTATTAGGGTACATATAGTTCATTTTTCTTCTTATATATATATATATATATATATATATATATATATATATATATATATATATGCATATATATATTTTTTTGTTATTCCCTCTTACAATAACCCTGCTGGTAAGCGTGCATTTAAACATTTGTAAAGCACCATGCATCCTGGCATATTACATTTATCTACCTTGTTTTGTATTTTTAAGATTTAAAATTCACAAGTAATTTACATTCAATTTTTGAAGATAATTTTGAATATATTCGATAAATAATATTAGAAAAAAACTTATGAAAATCGACCTATACATATACAGAGACAGACCTATACATATGCATATACATACAGAGTGAGCACAAAACAAAAAAAAACTAAAACTAAAACATCAAAGAAATAACCTACTTACAAATTTATATTTAAGAAGATAAAGATTCATTTATTTATTATTTAGTTTTTGGATTTAATTTATTACTTGAGGAATCGCTAATGTTACTAAAATATTTTATAGAACACTGTAGAGTGGAGGATACATAGATTTTTCTCTGGATGTTGTTTCAATAGTGCTATAGAATTTGAAAACTAGTAAACGTGTAATGAATGGGAAAATAAAGTTTATACTGGAATAAAAAAAATCTCTTAGGAATAACAATAATAAATAATAAAATAATGCTGTTGCATCTTAAACCGATTGACATTTGCCTTTCAGAAATAATCCTTTATTTAAGAGAATTATTTTAAATTCTGTACCGAGCATTGTTAAAACATGGAAAATTTCATTCTTATAAATGATGAAAACGATGGCGTTGAAATGATTTATAATAATTATGTAATTAAGTATCACAAGAGTACCGCCCAAGTATAAGTCAGTGGTATCGATCGGTTCCTAGGAATCGACTTTGCTTATTGATTCTTTCAAGTGGATTCTAGGATTGACATTTGGCATCGACACATCTCTACTTTCTAGAATAAACCTTTTCATCTCCTTGTAGTATTTTTTAAAAACATCATTCTCGGGAAGCGGCCCCTTGCCTCCTTTTAATGTTATACATTTTGTAAGTATTACTCTTTTGTAGTAAAAACAAGGGCATTAGATATAGATTGCGACGAAAAATCTGGTTTGTTTGTCGCATTAGCAAGTGGATGATTTTGACATATGAAATAGATTCAAATAAGATCTATTTTTCCATGTTCTATCAAGAATTGGGTCAGTTTGTGATGAGTACTTTTAATTTTGTCGTAGTTAGTGTGATGTCTGGAATAAACTTGGGTAGATTTCTTTCATTTGAAGTTAGTTGCCATGTTTTATTCAACAAATTTACCACGTCAATTTTTAAAGATTTAAATCTATTCTATTTTATTTATTATTTTTAGGGCTCCACTAAACCAGACAATTCATCTCGTATCCAATCCTCACAATCCGAAATACTTCGAAAAATCCTAAATGCTCCTTATTTTCTCACCAATAAACTTATCCATAAAGCTCTTAATGTTCCATATGTTGCTGAGTTAGCCCAAACCAGATACATATCCTTTCATAGTAAGCTCCATAACGACTCAATTCCATTAGTTTCTCAACTTGCTTCCCACTCCATTCCCGATAATCCTCAGAGGCGTCTGCAAAGAAGATGGCCTAGAGACCTTCTAGTGTTGAATTTTTATTGATGTACTACTGATGAGTACTTTTCAAGTTTTGACATGTTATTGTAATCGTTATCAACACATTTACTTGATGTATATATTTGCACAGTTGTAAATTTCAATAAATTGATATTAATTTTTAAAAATATTATTGTAGCCTACTACAGGTAGGGAAGAGTCAGACGGATCCTAGAAGAATTTCTCAGAAGATACAAGAATGACGTGACCCTGCGGGAAAAAAGGTGGAAAAAGGAACCAGCTATATAAACACACACATATATATATATATATATATATATATATATATATATATATATATATATATATATATGTGCATATATTATTATTAGTTATTTTTCGTTAAATCCCAGTTATGAGAGCGTTAAAACTTGTTCATGATGTTTTGTTCCCATTTTTCTTTCTTCTATTTTCCCAAAATCTCGTCATGAATTCACTGTTTTGTTTGCGCTCTTCAGTCCATTTTCTTCCAGTAGTTCTCTGTGGGTGATATACATGTATATGTATATATTGTTTTATTGCTCAAAGCAAACCGTTCAATAAGTCGTTATGCCTCTCTGGTGTGGCATTGACACCCTATTCCTATCGGATTTTTAATTTTTTTTTTTTCCTTTCAGTACCAAGTAAGGTTCTGTTCGATGACAGAGGATGGGAAAGTAGCACTCCGAATGAGAATGTGGACCCACTGAGAGGAAAATCTTAAGCTGGAGTGGGGAGGAGTAAGCCGTGCTCAGTATCGTCCTGACTCTGGAAGGAGGAGTGTGCGTGAGTCTACCTTGGGAATTTCTTATCGCTACGCAACTTGAGGTAGTGTAAACTTCTTTATTATTTACCACTCTCTTTTTTTTTTTTTTTATTGTCATTTCATTTATTTTTTATTGTTTTTCATGTGCCCTTTCAAATCGACTATCTCATTATTTAAATTTACTTGACATTTATACTTGAAATTTATAAAAAAAATTCTAAAATAGAATTTTCATAAATTAATTAATTAAGAACATTCGATCTCATAAATAAAATGTCAAATTATATGAAGTCATTTAAATGAATTTATTACAACTACAATACATAAACAAAACAAAAATTATTATTACAAACCATTCTCATAATTTAGGAATTATTATAAAATATAAGTAATAATATAAATAGACCAAAAATTATTATATATGTCACAAAAAAAAAAAAAAAAAAAAAAAAAAAAAAAAAATACTATTTCAAATCTGGTTGACCTTAATAAAAAATATTATTTTGGAAAATTTGTATGTGATAGAAATGGAAAATATAACCGAATATTAAAAAAAACAAAAAACATAATTAATCATCATATATTTATATTTGTATGAAAACATTTCGAATTTTAATTTGATGAAAATTTATTCTCTTATATAATATAGTTCATGGTGAGTTCTTAAATTCGATAAATTATTTAATTATGTAAAAAGTTTTAGCACTGTTAATAGTCTTGCAAAATTTAAAATTAATTGCGCAGACAATAGTTCGTTATTGATAATTAATTTTTTTTGTGAAAAAAAAAATTGTTAGTGAAAATCATGACAGTTGTCAGATTGCCGCGTTTTTTATCCAGCTGATTCCGCTGTTCGTAAACTGCCTACCTTTTAATGTAAATATATATATTTATTTATTTAGGAGTTCATTACTAAAACATATTTTTATTGTTACTGTGATCTACTTTAAGAAATCACCCTAAGTACTTAGGTCCCACATAAATATCAGACTATACAAATCATTGTTGTAACTACTGTCTTGTACCAATCGATCATAATACAGCTACACAACCTTGTATGCGAACGTCTTTCATGTCTTCCTCTTCGAATAAGGACAGGAAGTGTAGAATTTCTCATATCAAAAATAAAATTTTATATTTTAGGGTCGCATTTATTACAACTAGCACAAAATGTGTAGATTATACTGTCGAAAGAATTCCTTTGTGTAGCTCATTCGTCATTCGTCATTCTTAATCAACTATTATTTTTTAGGTTTCGAACTTTTCAGGTCTGAAATGAACAAAAAAATAGATGTGACTTATAACAAAAACTGACAGACAAACAAAATTTAAAATGTATATCAAAACAGGTGATAACATAATAAAGTATGGCATAGATATCATGGTTTAACTAAAAAAATATTACTATTACTAACTACTTATTACATTACTAATGTAATAATGCATATTGAAATAAGCACATAAAATAAATTTTTTTTCTTAAAAAAATTATGTTTTTTTCTTTATTCTAACTGCATTCCAGATTATTTTCTTCTAGGTTTTCTTAACAGTCAACTAGGGTAAACCAGACAGTTATTAACACTTTATCTTAAAAATAAGAAAAAAAATATTTAGCCAAAAAAAAAAAATCATGAAATTCCCTTTAAATCTTATAACTCAACTGTGTAAAAGTACTTTCAATTTTGTTCATATTTAAAAAGATATCCGTAGGGGGTCAATAACTGATTTTACCTTATTTTTTGTCACTATCTTGTAAAATACATTCCAGGAATAATGTTTGGTGTAAACTTTTTTGCTTAACTTAATGTATAGTAATTAAGGGAAAATTACTGCAAATTTCAACTTTATTTAACTATTATTTCTATAATTGTTGTATGAATATTTCCGAATATTTCCTTAAGAGTGTCAATAACTATCTGGCTTACTTTATGCGATTCTAATTTTATTTTTATTTTTTTAATGACATAATATGAAATGAATAATTCTTGAGAATATAAAATGAAAATCAGCACCACAACAGCTATTAACTCAAGAGTGAAGAATGAAAGGTGTCTGATTCTCGGGTTTAATGTATCTTGTAAGATTGTAAGACAGTGCGGTCAATATGGTAGAGAGCTCCAACCTCCGCCACTATTGACTAATGTCTGTTATTCTTTTTTATTTTTTCATTTTTTTTTTCTTCCTCAGTAGGCACAGGAAGTTTTTATTGAAATACCTGACATAGCTCCCTGAAAAATAAATATTCCGTTGTTATATCAATATATAATATTACTAAGACTTCAACTCAGACCATGTAACAAAGCTGTAAAAAACCCTGGAATTACTTATAACCACAGAGCCTTTGTTATATTTTCCGAATTATAAGAAAACTCACCTCCACACTTAAACATTTTTACATCATTAGAGAATTTTTATCTGTTGTTACTGGACAACTTTGTTATTGTATGTAGGTTTTTTTTTTTTTTAAGTGTTACGATATTTAAATATTATGTTTTATAATTTAATGTTTTCACTTTTGAGAATATTTCTCTGCTTCGTTAATTTTTTTAACAAAATATCACCTCGTTTTCACGATTCTCTTAACTTCCCTCCCTCTATTCACATCTTGAAGATCTCAATTGACCAACCTCTGTACCATTTCCTTCAGTTCAGCTTCATTTCTTAAATACTCTCTTGAAAATTCCTTTCGGAGTGAATTACTCATTTGTATCCCTTATTAAGTTTCAATGTCAATCATTCCTCAATCTCTTTAATTCAATCTGTTTCTTACTGGAAGGAACTGATTTATCTTCATATTTGTTTGAGAACAATCTGTTCCAGAAAAAGTAAAATTAACAATGTTTACAAAAAAAAACAAAAAAAACATTGAACCATCAACCAGAAAAAAAAAATTCTTATGGGGAATGATCTACATTATATTCTGTAATCATAGATAAAAATATTGGAACATATCAAGATCGATAAAGTCTAACTATTTGAGCATTGTTACTAACTTTGATTTTTTTATTTATTTATGTATTCATTGAAATTTGCAAACATGTAGTAAATATATAGTAAACACAACTACATCTAGTAAATGCAATTTTAACGTTCATAATCAAATCTCCCGATACACTTTAAGAAACTCATATATATGACGATTATCAAACCTATTTGGACATACGGAATAGAGTTATGGGGATCCACCAAACCATCGAATTCTTCCCGCATCCAATCACTCCAATCCAAAATCCTTCGAAAAAATCTAGGATCAAAATCGTTTATATTCGGCGTCTACTATAATATATTTTAACTTCTACATATTTACATAAAGATTATAAAACACTAATCACTTATATATACAATTATAAGAACAAAATTAATATTTAAAAAAATGGTAGATTAAATTGAAAAATGAAAATTTATATATTTTCAGAAGACTAAAACGACAAGAAACTGCCCGTCGTTACAGACTACTTCAACATTTACTAGACAAACGTTCAAAGCTCCCAATTAATTATATAAGACTAATATACATGACTGAGATTAGACCTATTTGAACGTACGGAGATGATTTTTGGGGTTCCACTAAACCATCCAATTCATGTCGTATTCAATCCTTACAATCCAAAATCCTTCAAAAAATCTCAATGCTCCTTACTTCGTCACAAATGAACTTATCCAAAATGACCTTCATATCCCATATGTTGCTGATTTGGCACGAACCAGATACCTCTCCTTTCATAATAAACTCACTGCTCATCCAAATCCACTTGTTGCACAACTTGCTTCCCATTCCATTCCTGGCAATCCTCCGAGACGTCTGAAAAGAAGATGGCCTCGTGATCTTCTTTTGTAAATATTCATTAGAGTACTACCGATGGGTAGTTCCTCTACAAATTGTATTCATGTCATTATATCTCATATATACCGCACATTTACTAGATGTGTTTTGTAATACAGTTGTAAATTTCTATTAATAAAAGAAAAAAAAAAAAAAAAAAAAAAAAAAACGTTCATAATAACATGCCAATTGCTTTTTAAGTAACTAATTTATACGCCTCGGGTTGTTGTCGGGCATAGAATGGGAAAAAAACTGAAAGACTAGTGGATTTGAATGGTTATGGAGTTTACTATGCAATTACAGGTATCTAGTTCGGCCTAAATCAGCAACAAATGGAACACTTAAGTTAATTTTTGGCGAAGGAAGGAGCATTAAGGATTTTGGATTGCAAGGATTGGATACAAGATGAATTAGATGGTTTAGTGGAGCCCAAGATATCAACTCTGTACGCCCAAATGGGCCTAATTACTGTCATGTAAATGAGTCTTTTTTAATTAATCGTGATCTTGGAGCGATTAATTTCTTGAAAATCTTTTGAAAAAAATCCCTGGCTTACTAATTGAACCTAAGAAGTTTCAAAGCTTTAAGAAGAAGCTACACATGGTGTTTAGGCACCTTATTCAAAGCAAAATATTGGAAGTATACGAGATAATATAGCATTTAAAATACTGAAAAGTATGTTCTACTTTTAAAAATATTTTTGTTTATTAAAATAAAAGAAAAAAATAATCTACTACCAAAATTAGTGTCTTGGTTTTTTTTTTTTTTTTACTAGTTCAAAATAAGGTGATGGGTTATTATTATTATATATATACACACACGCTAATTTAATTCATAAACTTCCTTGATTTATTGAAATATAGTGATGTATTATTTATGCTTATATGAAATAAATGTGTTGCACAAAAACTTTTATATTACTAGAATTATCATAAAGCAATAAATGAAATGAAGAAAATAAAGTTTGGGCCATTTCATTGTTACCGTTTATGATATTTCAGGATATTATTATTGTTGGTCCTGAAATTAATTTGTCCTATTCGATTTTATTAACATATTTTGAATGTGCTACCTTCATTAGTAATTATGTTATTTATGAATCACTTCCAGAGCTCACCTATTTTTACAATCCATGGAGATTAATAATAATATGTGATTTTACCGTACACTTTGTGAAAATCGGTAATATTTATAAATTTCAGTGTTAATCATAACACTACCATTTTTATATCTAATATCTCAAGTTAGTTGTTTATATTTTTTTGGTATTAAGAATCAAGACATTTTTAAGATAAAGAGAAATTTTAGAATATTTACCTTTGCGGTGGTTTGTCTGATGTTTATGTCTGATTTATGTCAAATGTTTGTTTTTTGGATCTTAAATCATTTTTTTTGCACTCCCACTAGAAGTATTTGTGAGTGTGGGTACCTGTATGAATCATCTCCAACCCTCACATCATCACGAAATCAACTAATGTGCTAAGCCCTGTTGGTAATTTATTTTCATTTTATATTATAAGGAATCGATAAACAAGCTTTGAATAAAAACATCTGGGGTCAGAGTGTAATGATTGTGAATGTGTTTTTTTACCATTTTTTACGTTTAATTTATTATTATTTTTATTTTATAACAACTTTTATAGTTTTATTTTTCTTATAAATGTATTTCTGTATTATTACTTTGATTATAAATAAGGGATGAATGTGTTCAATTTGTGGTACTGTTACTTATTACCCATAATTGAGGAAGATTGTAACATATATAAAAATTAAAATTTTCAATTATAAAAAACTATTATACTTTCAGACTACTTCCTGATTGTCAAATTGATGCTGGAGCAATTATAAATAAAATATAATAAAAATGTAGAGGACTTGTCTTCAATTATAAATTCAATTATGTATTATTATTTTGCCGGAAAAAGTAGCAATTAAAAAAACAGTTATGAAATAGTTATTAGTTGTGGTAAATATATTTTTTAATATATTTTTTATTTCGAAGAGAAAAGATTTGCCAGGTTGAGATTCGAACCCAAGTCTCCACGCTAGAAAAGTGGAGACTTGGGTTCGAATCCCAACCTGGCAAATCTTTTTTCTTCAAAATAAAAAATATATTAAAAAAAAAGTTACTTTAATAACAATTAATATGAAATAATGTAAAATTAATCGATCACATTAATAATTAGATTATGAACTGCAGTGTTTTTCTAAACGTTTATTAGAGTCGTTTAATAAAAAAATGAATTTGTAAGTCCTGGCAATGACCAGCTTTTCTTCTCTGGTTGGAACGTTTGCGGCTCTTTTTGAAGAAAAAATGAAATATATAATAAAAAAAAAATTATTTATGATGCTGTTTATAATATAGCATTTTTATTTAATTTTTTATTGATTTTTTTTCTCGCAGTTTTTTATATTTTTTCGATATGCCAAAATTAATATTTAGATTCAGTAGGTAACAAACAACACTAAGTTACTAGACAGTTACTTTGAAGCACTATATCTCGATAACTATTAAACATATATTTAAGTTTAGTCAATTGAAATTTTTGAAAAATTTAACTTTTTAAAAAATTATCAATGCATATATTGTCCGTAAAAACTGATGGCAATAAGTTAATGAGATGTTAATTCAGATATATCTGAAGAAATTTAGAAAATTTATCTATCTCTCCAACTTTCTAATGTCCCACAAGATCTTTGAAGTCGAAAACTTGTGATTTTCATTGCTGAACACGTAAATACGGAATACTAAAATCTTAAAAATTTCAACTTCAACTCAGGTAAAAGTACCAGCTTGACAAATAACTATGACATATAATTCACATTTTACTGACAGTTTTCAGTTTACGAAAGACTCCCCTTTATCCGGTTGTATCGGGGCCAACACCACGTGGGTTCGGGAAACACGCCGGATAGAGGAAATCATCAATAACTAAAACACTTGGAAAATAAAAAAATTACTGTACTGTTCCAGTAAGACGAAATTGCACACCTACCCTGGCTTCTTTTCCTTTCTAGAAAACATTTATTGTAAATGCTTTTTTAAAAACGAATTATAGTTAATTTTAAATTATCGAACGGATATTATTTAGTAAATATGTATGTATATTTTAAAATATTCTATTAGTGTTTTATTTATTGTTGTAGGGGAAACCAGACAGCTATTGACACCTTTAAGCAAAATTCATACTGTTACTATAGGAAGAATAGTTCAATAATGTCGAATTTTAGTCATTTTTCCTTTGTTACTTTAGCTTAAGCTAAACACATTATTACAAGAATACCTTTATAACTAATGTAAAATCAGTTATTGACACCCTGAGGACATCTTTTAAGATACGGACTAAATTAAAAGTACTTTAACACAGTTGATTTGTAGGATTTAAAGGGAATTTTTTTAAAATGTTTACACTGTAGTGTTTTGTTTTTTTATTTCTAAGTAAGAGTGTCAATGTTTACCCAATGTATTACAATACGATCAGATGAAGCAACAGATAAACTAATAATTAAACATTATTTTAATGTAGTAAATTTCATTTTACGGATACGTATTATATTATTTTTTTTTTTATTACTTTTAAAAGTTTGTACTTCGGAGGTACAGAACACTAAGTCACATTTTCTTAACTTTACAGGAGAGCAATTAAAAAAAAAAAAAATTAATTTCCTGAACTATTTATTATACTTATGTGTACGAAATAAATCTTGACTTTCCTATCCAGGCTAGAATAGGTTGGTAACCCGTCCTTCCTGTCCTAATTGGAGTACATAGGGACGTTATGCCCTCCCCCCACAAAATAAATAAAAAAAACATTTTTATGTAACTTACCTTAAAATTAATTTGTCTAGGATATAGAATTGTATACCTCTGAATAGAGGAGAAAAAAGTGAAAAAGAATACGTAATAATGTATTTTTGGTAAGAAATGGACATGGTGTTCTGTACCTCCGGGGTACAGATATGTACTGTCAAAATTTTCGTTTTAAAGTAAATAAAAATAAAAATAAATAAATTAAAAACCAGAAGAGCCTGTGAAGAGTTTACTGTATTACTGATTGTGAAAAATAGGTTCCTACATCAACCTCAGCGACGCTCTACGCATTTTCGATATTTGTCGTTGGTCTTGTCACAGCTCTTTCAAATATTCCAAACATTCTACCTATTCAGTCCAATTTGTATATACAGAGCAGATATACTCTTCTATATTATCATTAAATATATTCTTTATTCAATTCAACCGTAGCATCAACGAAAATCTGGCTAAACTAATAAACGCCATTAAAGCCGATGGGCAGAGCCTAAGATTAATGCTTATTACAAGTTGAGTTAACCTAGCCATTCTTCGCTAACGACTCGCTAGTGTGGTAAGGAATTCGTGATCCGGAAACGATGGGTGTCTGGAGATGCCAGGAAATGGCGTCTCAATTGTTTTGCATGATTGGCCAATGGAACTGCTAACAACATTCCATTGCGCAACACCAGGCAACAGACGATTTGAACTTGGTAGAGGGATCGCCGCCGAATTATCATCCAACCTGCAGTAAATTACAGACTTTGCCGCAATGGATATCGGAACGGTCGTCGGTTTGAGTTACTACTGTTAAGTTGGTGTGAGATATCCTAGGATAACCTCTAATAAAGAATAAAATACTGTTCTTTACTAGATTTTTGTTCTATGATTTAGCTACACTATCAGCATTGTCTATAATAACCTTATTTTCTTGTATGTATTTTGATATTAATGTTCATGTTTTAAAGCCCTTTATCGTCCTAAACTCTATTTAATTACTTTTACTTGAATATCGCTAATGGTGAACACTATCTTATCGTCGAGTAACGAGTTCGTTTAGAAATAAAGTAGAGTTGTTTCTCTACCTATTGATTTTTATATTTATTCATTTATTGGTTTTTTTTTTATTCAAACCAACTTTTTGGACTCTAACGTGCATTGAAGTACATAGCATGTAAATTCGGATGTAGCAGCTTATTACGAAATGTCAATTTCTTTTTACTATACAGTAGAACCTCACTTATCCGACTTCTGATAGTCCAATCAATAAACATATTGTAGAGTGCACAAAATATGCGGTTATTTTTGACCTCAGGGCTTCATTAGGAGAAGTTAAAAGGTCAACATACTAAATGACACCGCCCCTGGGGGGTGAGCTAAAGGTGGAGGGTAGGGTAGAAGTTTTGGTTTTTCGATTATATCTCGAAAACGGTGGCCTTTAGAAAAATATGATTCAAAAAATCATTAAATCTATATAAATTTACTACAAAATTGATTCTATAAATATTTGTCGAACTTCTAACGGGTTTCGAGATATACGTTATTGAAAATCGATAACTTTCGAAAAAAATAATTTTTACATCACTTTTTGTCAAACAATTTTATAGAAAATTTAATTAGCTTTAATTTTTAATTGCTTATTTTGCTAGAGTCCACCGATTTCGAGATGTAATCGAAAAACCCAAAATTTTCGCGTTCCTAATTGTCTAGTTGAAATGTACATTTTGGTATGCAAGAGGTTGGCTAGTTTTGATTTCTTTTTTTTTTATTGTTGTGCTTGCGTACGAAAATCGAAGTTTTGGATCTTGAAGCTCCACAACTCACTAATTGGTTGCGTCAAATCGCAAAATATTTCGAACAATAATACGTTTCACAAAATTTTTAAATATCAGCTGCACAGCTGGTTCTAAAGAATAGATTGTAATATTTAAAATTAGACTTGACTAAATTCAATAAATTTGAGCTGTAAGTTTTATATCAAAAACTGACTGTGTTTTTATTTATTTTACGGTTTTTGTTCTATACAACGGAGTTTAGAGCATACTTCATTATGAACAATTTTAAAGATGAGTTAGCTTGCAATAAATCATACACACCACAGTGTTATTATGGTCATTGTTTCTATACATAAATAGCTGGCTAAAACATTTCTATGCAAGCATATTAATCTATTAGTGTACATAATGTTCGTTAATATTTCTGTAGGGTATCAAATTGTATTAATAATTATATAAAAATATCGATTGATATTTTAAGTCATATGTATAAAATCAGAAGGTTACATATTGTAAAAAAGTAATGTGTAAAATAAAAATTTAAAAAGTGAACTTATATTTATTTGGCTAAAAAGTTCTAAAATCTCTGAAGATATAAAGACAGCAACAATTTGGTGACCCCGACGTTAACAATTTGGTGACCCCGACGTTCACGATGCCACAAAACGGGAGTAAAAATGGTGATGATGGCGAAAAAGGTGAGCACAAAACCAATTTACATTTAGACAGGGTAGCTATAAAATTGCTCCCGTTCTGGGTGGAAAGGGCCGAAATATGGTTTTGCCAAGCTGAGGCCCAGTTTGAGCTTTCGAATGTAACTAGGGAAGAGACAAAATTTAATTATTTAATGGCTCAGTTGGATTTAAAAACTGTAGAAAATATTTGGGACTTAGTAAAATCGGACGTAAAAGACAAGTATACAAGAGCCAAAGAAAGGTTATTAACTGTTTATAGAGAAAGTGAAGATCGTCAGATCCGCAAATTAATCAGTGGCTTGTACATTGGTGACATGAAACCAAGTCAGCTTCTGAGGAAGATGAAAGGGTTAGCTACATCGGAAGTTTCCGATAAATTAATTAAAACACTCTGGCTTGATAACCTTCCGAGTCAAATCAGAAGTATTTTAACTATTAGTGATGGGGATTTAGATAAACTGGATATTGGAGACCGAATTTGGGAGATACGGCCACAAAATATGATGGAAGAGGTTCGTGAACCAAAACCTAGCACTCCAGACTCTTTTTCGTTTCCTCAATTAATTGCTAAGTTAGAGGCTATGGATAAAGAGATTAAACGTATCGGTAGGTCTCGAGATATGAATATAGCACCTCGCAGAAGTCGAAGTAGAAGTCAAAGCCGAGGTAGGTATAAAGATGGAGGAAAATATTGTTATTTTCATTTTAGATTTGGGCCGAAATGTCGATCAGATAAATGTAAAGCTCCATGTCAGTGGGAAACAGACCACGGAAAATCTGAAAATCAGGGAAACTCCAAGCAGTAGCAGATGTAGCGACCCCAACTGTTGCTGAAATTCCTTTTGGTCGCACATACAGACTTTTTATCTCTGATCGAAACAGCAAACAGACTTTTTTGGTGGATAGTGGAGCTGATGTGTCAGTCATTTCCGCGAAAAACAATAGAAAAGAAAAAGGTTCTAATTTTAAATTATTTGCAGCCAATGGAACAGAACTTTGCACATACGGTTCACAACTCCTCGATATTGACCTATGTAGGGTATCAAATTGTATTAATAATTATATAAAAATATCGATTGATATTTTAAGTCATATGTATAAAATCAGAAGGTTACATATTGTAAAAAAGTAATGTGTAAAATAAAAATTTAAAAAGTGAACTTATATTCATTTGGCTAAAAAGTTCTGAAATCTCTGAAGATATAAAGACAGCAACATTTCCTTTACTTTTTTAAAATGTTAATATATAACTTTTATCATAGTTATAATACGCTTTTAACTGTGAAAAATATGTTCTTCGATTAAAGCAACGGTTAATCCGACCTTTTGGCCGTTTCGCTCTACTCCTTGGTCTCTTAGTTGTCGGATTAGTGAGGTTCTACTGTTATCTATTTATTGAATTTTACAACTGAATACAAATGAAAAACATCTTGTGAATGTGATTATAATCTTCATAATAACATGTGAATTGCTTGCTAAGCAACTACCCACTGCTGGCACGTCATTAAAGTTACTATATGAGAAGGTCTCGAGGCAATCTTTTTTTCCAGTCGCCTCGGAGAGTTGTCGGGAATAGAATGGGAATCAAGTTGAGAATCTAATAGATTTGGGTGGTTATGGAGCTTGGTATGAAAGGATAGGTATCCGGTTTGGGCTAAATCAGCAACATATGGAACATTAAGGTCTTTAAAGATAAGCTTATTTGTGATAAAGTAAGGAGCATTAAGTATTTTTGAATGCGCGAATTGATAGGAGATGAATTAGATAGTTAAGTGGAGCCCCAGAAATCAACTTCGTATGTCCAAATAGGTCTAATAATTATTATGTAAATGAGTCTTTTGTAATTAATCGGCATCTTGGAGCGTTTGTCTGGTTTTTGTTTAAGAAGTCGAAAAAGCATCGAAATCAGTTTCAGAGTTCAACTTTGTCTGATCGAAAGGTTTGAACGTTTGTCTAGTAGTTGAAGATTTCGAGCAATTTCTTGTCAATTTAATCTTGTATGTGAATTGTTTTGTTCTTTCCTTATGGTTAAACTTTTGTTATGTTGGAGTCCTAGGTAGCGGATTCAACAAGGATCAGTGGAATATAATTAAAGGGTACTATAGGACAGGAAGTCGTAGTTTTACGACAAAGGGTAAATGATATCTTTTGAATCTATTTAAATTCTCCAAATTTGACTCCATTGTTGAACTTTCATGAAATGAGATAGGAGTTTTTGGGATGCTATGAAGGGATCATTATTTATTGATTTCTGAAGTTAATGCATAAATATATTTATATCTTTCGAACTAAAATCAAAAGAAAGAGTTTTTCTATGAATTAAGCGAAGTTTCCCTATACGCGAGGTGCCTCCTTTCAAACTACTACTACTGTTAAAACGTTGACTTTTGTTTTCTTGCACCATAAAATGTGTTAGTTGAATTCTTCACACCATTTTATGAATAATATCAAGCTTCTCCATTGATGCATTTACAGGACGGAAGCACTGCCTCATTGTCAAAAAAGCTTTGCTTTTAGAGGCTCAGTTAACGATCAACGAGGTCACTTCAAGGATACTCTGTATTTTGAATTTCAAGTAATTCCTTTTATTTGTTAAACAAACTTTTTTCCTGTATGATAGCTAATTTGGAATTAAGCAACTCCGAACCCTCCGAGGCGTCTGAAAAGAAGATGGCCTCGGGACCTTCTAATATAGAACTTTTATAAGTGATAAGTAATTGCTTTACAAGCGATTGATTAGTCATTTTGGGCATCATTATTTACTGGAAGTATTTTATTTTATTTTGTAAACAGTTGTAAATTTCAATAGAGTTAAAAAAAATATATCCTCGAAAATGTTAAGTATTGATAAATCTTCAGTTATCGTAAGTATGATATGAATTAATTTAAAATAATAACGAACTTACTTTTTTTTTTTTAATTGCTTTAAATAGTATTGTACTATTTTATTAATAATTAAATTTCAATATTTATTTTCAATTCATACTTTATATATATATTTATGATAATTTCAGACTGAGGATGCATCTCAAAAGACCCAAAATGTGTATTTCATTTGAAAGTTATTAATTGGGTTCACTGCTTTTTATTTACAATTTAAATAATAAACCTTCAATTTAAAACTAGTTATAATAATATTTTTTTGTATTTCCCCTAACGGCTTATCGCTTTCAACCATCAAGTATTGTTTGAATTTTACGATTACAATTAAATAAGTCAAAAATTGTTCGAAGATCTTATTTTTAATACTATTATTTTTGAGATAACCAATTATAGTATATGTAATTGTATGCCTTTTTATGAATACATATACAAATTGAGTATCTAATTTGCGGAAAATCCACGGTCCTACTAAAACATTGTTGGCATACTTTTTTTTTTTTATTCCACTACAGTGGATTGAGATAAGCAATCATGTCAGTAATAAAATTCTAAAGAAAAACATACAATTTTCCAAACGACCACTTAAAAGTAAAGAATAGATATTATACCATGAACTAATAATGACAGATCGATTTTCAGTGAAGAAGTAATTTATTACTAGTGTTTTCTAATACATAATTGCACAACTGTATAAATATTTCACGGTAAATAATTTTTTTTAATGCCTGTTTTTATTTGTTTTTACGGCTCATCTTGCGGGTTATCCGTGGTAATTGCTTATCAGCGTTTGCCGCGCTAATCAATTCCGCCGATGTTCCGGGGTCTGTTTCATTATCTTTGGGGCAATACAAAAGTAGATTTACTGTTTTCCTTTAAGTTACGATTTTTATAATGAACAAAATTACCCTCTTTTTAATTATCGTATTATTGTTCATGGTGGTTAAGGTAATTATTTTTATTTTCTATTAAAACTCGTTTATATAAACTTAGATTTATGATATAAATACTTAAAAACCCAAATATTATTTAAATTATTGGTAAATTGACTATTAGTAAATTCATTTTAAAAAAATATACTTAAAATGATGTTTGTTTTTCCCTAATACTGAGCTGCTTTGCTTCAATATATTAATATAGAACTCTTTTTTTTAAGTATTTTATATATATATATATATATATATATATATATATATATAGGGTGATTAGCATAAGACTGCAGTAACTTCGAGAGGCGATTCTGGGCATCATTTGCAAAAGAAAATTTCATATAAACCATAGCTCGATTCTCATCCATTTTATAGATATTTTTAATTTTATGTTTTTTCAAGAAATTTCTGACAAATAATTGTCTATATTTCCCGAACTATTAAACCTAGAGCAATTTCGATATACTTATTAGAAAGAAGATCAAATTTTCTTTACAATAAACTTATTTAACTATTATATAACATATGTAATATTTTTGAGAAAAATGCAGTCAAAGTTTTGGAACGGAATTAGAAACTTGCTATTTCATATGTTTGGCTCAATAAGTTAAATACTGAACGCTGCTATTTTGAAAACTAAATAAGTTTATTTTAAAGGGCATTAACAAGTTTATATTAAATTTTTTGTAGCAAATTATGCCCAGAATCGCCTCTCGAAGTTACTGCAGTCTTATGCTGAACACCCTGTAATATATATATATATATATATATATATATATATATATATATATATATATATATATATATATATATATATATATATAGAGAGAGAGAGAGAGAGAGAGAGAGAGAGAGAGACTGAGTGAGAGAGTGAAAGAGAAAGGAAAAGTTGTAAACATGAGCAACCTCTTTTGTTTTTGATTTATTAATTCATTGAACATTGAAATGAATATGTTTCAGGAAAATCAGTTTAGAGTTATTGTAGGTGATTCATTAATACAGGCTCTTTAGATTTTAATTTTTCAACAAATTAATAAAAGGAGAACATTGACAAGATATATATATTACAATGTATAATAACAAAATAAAATGCATAAATAATTAAATAATAACTATAAATCAAAGACATATTCAAAAATACGTAATTTATAAAAATTGTAAAAATAATAAAATATGCATTAGAGAAATAAAAAAATTTATTAAAAAAAAATAAATTTCTTTTTTTTTATTTTTTTTATTTCTTTATTTCTTATATAATTTGTATTTACGATTTACAAAATTATATCCTGTGCCAAGAAAATAAACCAGACTCAACTTAAAATATAATACTAATAATCAACTTAAATATATGTGATATAATATATTTTCATTATCATAATTGTACCACATTTACTAAACAAACGTTTAAGCTTTTTGATTAATCACACAAGGCCCATTTAAATGACAGTGATTAGATATATTTGGATTTGGCTCCACTAAACCGTACAATAATCCTATACAATCTTTTCAATCCAATATACTTGGAAAAATCTTTAATTTTCCTTAATTTTTCACAAAACTTATCTATAATGATATTAATGTTCCATATGTTGCTGATTCAGCCCAAAGCAGTTACCTATCCTTTCATAGTAAGCTCCATAACCATTCAAATTCACTATACTTGCTAACCAGTCTACACCAGATAACCCTCCGAAACGTATGAAAAGAATATGGCCTCGTGATCTTATTACGTATTAATTTTATTAATGTGCTACCAATGTTTAGTTACTTAACAAGCAATTGACATGTCATGAGCATTATCTTCACATTTGGCCGATGTGTTTTTATTTTATTAAGAATAAAATAATTACACCTAAAATATGTAATTAGAAAACTCTTCATTATTAAAAAAAAAAAAAAAAAAAAAAAAAAAAAAAAAAAAAAATAAAATAAAAAAAAAATGTTGAACTATGTTTCTTACATTATTCTACTAATATTTATTTATAGTGAGATGGGAATGAACACGAAGGAAAAAAATTAATTAGGAATTATTCATGATAACTCTATTATTTTTTTTAACCTGTAATTCATTATTTATGCGTTAAATTGAACCGTAAGTAAATTTTCGATGTATTAAAATGAAAAGACATGCCATAAGGCATTAGCATCAATCGCCTTCTCGTGTAATATTTTAATTATATGACAAATAACGGCATAATGGAGTTAATGAACTCCCATAAAGAACACGGACAACAAGGCGAATTTTCCCTGTTAGCCAATAAATTCTTCGCCATTAACTTATTAATTATGTAGCCCGATATGAGGATTGGAGATAAATGATTCGACTCGATGGATCGGTGGGCGTCATGCGTGGGAGAGGGTTTTGAAAGAGTGGAACAAACAGAAGACACAATATAGGTCAAGCAATTCTCGACTCATTCGTCTGCCTATCCGTTTTTGTCTCCTCCAGGGATCAAACTTTTGTCTTATTGTAATAGTTAGTATTCGGAACAGATATTTTTCCTCAGGTATTCCCAGCATGTTTCTTAGACTTCCTTGGGTAGCTAGCGATTTTTTTAGTTTTTCTAGTTACTGGCCGATTGTAGAATACTGAGTTGGTTGTTTATGGTTTCGGTGAGAATCTAATGGATAGGATGTTTAGAAATCCTACAATATCCTGCTAATCCTTTTTTTTTGTTAGCTTATGGTGGTGAGCAAAATATTAATACAACTTAGTTTTTTTTTAGTTTTTTTTTATATATCAATTTATTGATATTTACAACTGTAAAAAATATCTACATCAAGTAAATGTGTTGATAAAGATTACGATAACATATCAAAACAGGAAAAGAACTACTCATCAGCACATCAATAAAAATTCTACACTAAAATGTCACTAGGCCTTCTTCTTCTTTTCAGACGCCTCGGAGGATTATCGGGGATGGTGTAGCAAGCAAGTTGAGAAATTATTGGTTTGAGTGGTTACGGAGCTTACTATGAAAGGATAGGTATCTGGTTTGGGCTGAATCAGCAACACATGTAACATTAAGATCTTTATGGATAAGTTTATTGGAGACAAAGTAAGGAGCATGGAGGATTTTTCGAAGTATATTGGGTTGTAAGGATTAGTATATAGGATAGTTGGAAGGTTTAGTGGAGCCCCAAAGTTCAACTCCGTATGTCCAAATAGATCTAATCACTGTCATTTAAATGAGCCTCATGTGAAATCAGAAAGTTTGAACGTTTGTCTAGTAAATGTGGAAGGATTATTATAATAAAATAATAAAAATATATTTCATGATTTATTTTATTTATTATTATTTTTTTTATAAATTTATATTTATTCCTCTTTTTTAATAAATTTTCTTAATTTCTCTAATGCATATTTTATTATTTTTACATTTTTTTAAATTATGTATTTTTGAGAATGTCTTTGACTTATTGTTATGATTTAATTATTTATGTATTGTTTTTGTTATTATACATTGTGATATATAACTCTTAGCATTGTTCTCCTTTTATTATATTGTTTAACAATTAAAATCTAAAGAAGCTTTTATTAATGAAACACCTACAATAACTCTAAACTGGTGTTGTTCCTGAAACATGTTAATTCTCATAGTTCAATGAATTAATAAACCATCAGCAGCACTTAACATCCAATAATAAACATTCTACACTATAAGGTCTCTAGTTCATCTTCTTTTCAGACGCCTCGGAGGATTATCGGGAATGGAGTTGGAAGCAAGTTGAGAAATTATTTAATTTGAGTGGTTATGGAGCGTACTATGAAAGGATAGGTATCTGGTTTGGGCTGAATCAGCAACATATGGGACATTAAGATCGTTATGGATTTGAGTTGAATTGGAGAAAAAGCAAGTGGCATTGAGGATTTTGGATTATAAATATACGAATTGAATTGGGTGGTTCAGTGGAGTCCCAAAGCTCAACTCCGTACCTTCAAATAGATCTAATCACAGTCATTTAAATAAGTTTTTTTGTAATTAATTGGGAGCTTTGAACGTTTGTCTTGTAAATGTTGAAGTAGTCTGTAATGACTGGAAGTTTCTTGTCGTTTTAGTCATGTTAAATCTCTTTTAAAATGAAAATGACACACCTGACTAAAACTAAAATAGCCTACTCGACGTTCATGACTTCTTAAAAATAAACTAAACACACTTTCAAACCTTCCGATTGATTACAAGAGACTGACTCATTTACATTACAATAATTAGACCATTTTGGACATACGGAGTTGAGCTTCGGGGCTCCACTGAACTATCCAATTCGTTTTTAAATATTCACATCATAAATCTAGTTTTATATAAAGTAGTTTTATTATAAATACAAAATAATTACCATAACTTTCAGGAAATATAAATAGAGATAATTTAAAACAGGAGAAGATTATTCATTATAAAAATTCTAATTTAAAGAGAAACGGTTAATTTACTTTTGCATGGCCCGGGCCATAATACCGTAAACTCCGGAATATCGGCGGAATTGAGTGGCGCGGCAAACGCTGATGAGCCATTTCCACGGATAACCCGTAAAATGAGCCGAAAAACGAACTAACACAATAAAAAATATACTTACCATGAAATATCTAAAAATTAAAATGCTTGTTATTAAACATTGTAGGAGTAAATTACTTCTTCGCAAAAAAATCAATTATTTTTCATTTTTCATGGTAAAACTATTCTACTCACTTTTATAAATATTACTATATCTATAAGTAATATTACTTGTGAACACTATTATTAATTTTTATTATTATTATTTTGGTTATTATTATCATTAATTTTATGGTGAGCATTTGCTTTTAGCGGTATTTTTTCAATTTTTTTTTTCTTTTCTTCTCTCATTTACGGATTAGGTTATTATATATATTGTTATAATATAAAATAATTCATATCATATTCTTATTCTATAGTTACAATTATTGTAAAATTATTTGCATACTTATCGGTATAGGTGCCTCTTGCATGACACCATACCATACATACCATTACTTCTTCTACTGTTACACTTTTATTAATATTTTTAAATGATCGACCATTCTGGAAATAAAAAAACGTATTTCCACTTCTCATTGCGTATATCTGGAATTATAAATTGTTTTTCAATACATTTATTTATTTTTTAATTATCATATGTACTGTTTTTTCAATTTCCAATTTTAAAAAGAATTTTGACACCTGGTTATCAGATTCAAGAATCTAGTCGCTATTGCTACGAAAAAACGAAATAGTTTGGTATCCACACTTCTTTTCCAGAAATGTTTTATAAAAACGTGTAGTATCTTTTACTTTGTATACATATATCTGTCCTAGAAAGATTAAATAACTAAAAAGATAAATAAAAGTGAATATAGATTTACATTAGAACAAAAAAAAAATTCTAGAAATTGTGTATATATATATTTAAGTGATCTTAAAAATTGTGATACACATATTGGTAATGATTTTACGTAGATTATGTTGCCTATCGTTAATTTCTTGTAATAGTAAATTATTTCAGGTATGTCAATTAATTGAGTCAGTTACGCCAAGTCCGTTGCAGCTCATAAACCCCACTTTAATTGTTCATTATGTTGTAAAAGCACAATGTTGCAATAAACGTGTGTAATCCTCGTGGAGTAACGATCTTCAACCGTGAATCATTAAAAAGGCCGATTTGTACTTTATTCATCATCTGTGTTTTATCCTTGAAAAATACTTGTCTATTCACTGCGTTTACAGTTCTTCAAATTTGTCTCACATAAAAGCATTCCGTGACCTTGCTTCTCGAATGTTCTGTCCTTTTTTATTTATTGTCTAAATTACCGTGTGCTGGAATAATTTCACTTTTTCGTTGACAGGTTCATTTTAAAAAAAAAAATTTTTTTATGATGTTTCCTGAAACGTTTAGGATACAATTTGAAATAAGCGATACATTGATCAGTTCTAGACACGCTGTTTTGAACGACCTTGCTCAAATGGAAATGGATTCTAAGATAGGATGCTGAATAAGGAGATCATTAAATGGAAATTATGAGCAGAAACCTAATTCAGAACCCATGCACTATGCATGTTGATCTGATTTCGACATGTGGCGTAATTCTAGACTTCTTGCATTACTAGACTGTGAAATCATTTTGCGTTACTTGGTACTTCGATTTTTTTTTAAATATATCATTCATAAATTATTAGAATCTAGCTATCTATAGAACAAAAAAATAGTTTCAGGTTTGTGTTTAGGTTTTCAATAAAATTCATTCATTCATTCATTTCGTTTTCCCTTCCTATCCTTCTCGACAACGCAGAATTCTTCTAGCCAGTATGGCGAGAGACGGGCTTGATATTAATCGCGTAGAACTAATTCCACTCTACGCGAGCCGGATTAGAACTTGAAATCTTCGGTATATCAGGTTTTTAGGGTAACACAAATTTTTCCAATTGTGTTACCACTAGGCTACGCTACACAGTGGGGCAAACAGTAGCAAAGAAATTAAAAATCCAACATTGGATATGGGAGTTAATTTTTATTGTGTTTGAATTTTAAATTAATTAAAACCTATCTCCTTAACCAAAAAGATTTTTTTTTTTTTTTTTTTTTTTTTTCATCTGAAAATATATTTAATTTAATTTTTTATTTTTTATACATTTATTGGAATTTCCAACTGTACAAATTATACACATCAAGTAAATGCATTGACAACGATTACAATAACCTGTTAAAACTGGAAAAGAACTACTCATCAGTAGCACCTTATTAAAAATTTTTCACTAGAAGGTCTCTAGGCCATCTTCGTTTCAGACGCCTCGGAGGATTATCAGGAATAGAGTGGGGAGCAAGTTGAGAAACTAACGGATTTGAGTGGCTATGGAGCTTACTGTGAAATGATAGGTATCTGGTGTGGAATAAATCAGCAACATATAGAACATTTAGATCTTTATGGATAAGTTTATTGGTGACAAATTAAGGAGCATTGAGATTTTTCGAAGGATCTTGGATTGTAAGGATTGAATACGACATGAATTGGATGGTTTAGTGGAGCCCCAAAAATCAACTCCGTACGTTCAAATAGGTCTAATCTCAGTCATGTATATTAATTAATCTCAGTATTTTATAATTAATTGGGAGCTGGGAACGTTTGTCTAGTAAATGTTGAAGTAGTCTGTAACGATGGGCAGTTTCTTGTCGTTTTAGTCTTCTGAAAATATATAAATTTTCATTTGTCAATTTAATCTACCATTTTTTTAAATATTAATTTTGTTCTTGTAATTGTATATATAAGTGATTAGTGTTTTATTATCTTTATGTAAATATGTAGAAGTTAACATATATTATAGTAGACGCCGAATAACAAACTAAAAGTCAAATTATAGAATACGCGTTAAGTTAGCGTTTATTGTATTGGGATGCATCCATTATTATAATTTATATGAAGGATTTTCGCCTAAAATTTTTAGAATCATCCGACCCATATATTTCTGCTGTGGGATTCGAACCAAGAAAAAAATATATTCCATTTAGTGCATATGCCTTACAGTTTTTGAATTTAAATTTGTTAAAGTTGTTTTAGTTTGTTTAATTTCTTAAAGTCATTTAAAAAAATAATAGATATTAAAAATAATACAATTTTATTTTAACAGTACATAACATTTATGTTAATTTGTTCTATTATTTAAAGTGTAATAATTTCTCTATTAATTTTCTATTTAAATCTATTTGTGTTTATTCTAACTTTGAATTTTGTTTTTAGCTAAATCACAATTTTTTTTTTTTTTTAGGACATTCTTATATATTTTTTAGGAACACATTATCACCCCAATCATATCGGATAAGACTATCCGGTATTTAAAAAAATCAAACTAACCTTCAGCAATATAAACAGAGTGTCCAGTTTTGTGAACAGGATATATAATACATAAATATCTTTTCATTTAACAATTTCCTTTTCATACTTCTCGTAGATTATGGTTATTTTGTAATTGGTATTTTTATTTTAATTTTTTATAATATGCCTAGATATAGACAAAATTTACAAGAATAATTATTACAATTTTTTTTCTGCGAGAGTGAAATGGATTGTAGTTGTTTTGACTGTACGTGTGTGTTTTTATTCTGTTTATTTTAAATTCACAAATATTTTCCAGATTTTTGTCTTGTACCCTACTGTACCCATCAGTTTTTACAAATTACAATCAGATATTACCGATTTTTCGTTTATGATTAACAACGATTTTCTGATGTATTTTTATTATGTTGGGCAGTTTTATAATTCGTAAAGGATTAGATAAGCTAATCCCCAGTGAAATGAAACCTTCAATAAAACAAAACTGATATTTTATATGCTTCTACCCAATAATATACGAAAATGAAATTTTTTGCCAGGTAAATCAAAAAGAAAGCTTGGATGGACAAATATATATATTAAAAAGTATATAGTATAATACATCTTCAGGTTTTTTTTAATTTAATAATAAATAACCGTTTTACTGAATACATTTTTCTTTGATTTTTTTTTTTTTGTATTTTTTCTTTCATTGTAAATTATGATTACATCTACATATAGATAAGTTTTTCAATAGTATTCTATTTTAAATTTGAGACTGGTGTATGTTTTCTTGGTATAGCATGATATTTTTTAATTGTTAACAAATTATGTAGTAAATAAAGAAAAAAAATGAATAAATATTACAATTTGCATAATTTATGGACAATAATTAGTATTCATGACAATGAATAAATTCATACAGTATACAAAATAAAAATAAGCAATAAAAGAACTAATATAAAAAAAAAAAAGGAGGAAGAACAAAATAAATAAAATTGAATTCATTCGCTCTATCTTAAGTTAATATCAAATTTTGGTCAATTAGTTGTCCATAATTTTAGAAACAAAATTTTCATTTAATTTTAAATTTAATAGGTATTCCTGTATAAAAAAAGGCATCGATCTATAACTAGTTGAATCATAAAACAACTAGTTGAATCATCGATTTAAGTTACTGTAACTTACCACCAGAATCGACTGTAGGAATCGACACAGAAGTTATAACTCAGAACTATCATCTCATCTACAATTAGACTCATAATTATCTGTAAAAAGTCCGTAAATGAAGTATTAATATGGGTATTGAAATAATTAAAAACATTTTACATTTTCATTTATCTAGAAAAGTTTTGAAAAAAAAAAAAATAAATAAATTGGCTGACTAAATAATTTAAAAAAATATAAATTATTCCTAACAATGTTAAAATAACAGTTATTGATTTACTGTTTTAGGTTTACCATAATTTATTATTATTCATTCAATGTCCTAAAGTGTATTTAAAATTTATTG
The DNA here is from genome assembly GCA_003667255.2 of Euschistus heros. Taxonomy (NCBI): domain Eukaryota; kingdom Metazoa; phylum Arthropoda; class Insecta; order Hemiptera; family Pentatomidae; genus Euschistus; species Euschistus heros. The sequence continues at coordinate 2,388,653 of RCWM02000095.1, forward strand.
CTCAGGAACTGCAAGATGTAAACTTCTAGGTGTCCTATTACGTATTTATGTTTTGTCAGCCTCGCGTGTCAACATGCGCCCAGGGGAACGAGTTTCCACTTCGACTTCGTCTCAAATACGCAGAAGATTGGAACGAAAATATCTTCTGTCGTGAAATCACTTTCAAGAGTAGTTTCGGGGGTAATCATTTTTCGTTGAATTTCTATTTCGTTATAATTGTACTTTGGATTTCGTTTTAGCGTGTCTCCTGGTCTCAGGGATCTTGAATGACCATTTATTTTTAGGGATCCAAGGTTATGAAAAGGATTCCGATGAGCCAACATAACAATGAGAGATTGTTAGTTTCAAATGTTTTTTTTTATTATATATCTTATTGATATTTACAACTGTATACAATAATAACAGTAAGTAAATGTGTGGTAAAATGTTTACAATGGCGTGTCAATAACCTGTGAAGAACTACCTATTAGTAACAATCCAATCTTCGTTTCAAACAAACCTGGAAGGGTTATCGGGAATCGAGTGAGAAACAAGTTGAGATACTAGTGGATTCAAGTGGATATGGAGCTTTTCATAGAAGGGTACGTATATTATTCAGGTCAAATCTGAACATTTAGATCTTTATGGATAAGTTCGCTTGTGACATAATAAGGAGAATCAAGAATTTTACGAAGGAATTTGGACTGTAAGGATGTGATACGAGAAGGATTGAAGGTAGTTTGAAATGATAAATTTTTAACTTTATTTAGTAATCTTTAAGAATGGAAAGTATTTATGATACAGTTAAGAAAGATTTTATATGTCTCACTCACTACAGTATGTTATTCAATTCTTGGTAATTAACAGAGGAATCTGAAAAAAAGATGGCCTCAACGCAGTCAAATCCTCTAAGGTGCCGATTTACTGCAAAAGACGCATTTACAAGACAGTAATTATACATATTTGGACATACGAAGTTGGACTATGGAGCTCTAACATACTATCCAATTCATTTCGTATCCAATCCTTACAACTCAAAATCTTTTGATAAATCCTTAATGCTTCTTACTATATCACGTATTGACTTATCTATAAAAACTTTAATGTCCCGTGTGTTGCTGAGCCCAAACCAGATACCTGTCATTTCATAGCAAACTCCCTAACCATCAATTTGCTCACCATTCTATTCCTGATAAACCTCTGAGCCGTAAAAGAAGATGGCCTCGAGACCTTCTAGTTTACAACTTTTATTGAAGTTCTACCTGTAGGAAGGTGCTTTACTGACAATTAACATGTTATCTTTAGACTTACTAGATGTATTTTATTATTATATTTTTTTTTACAGTTTCTATTTCAATAAATAGATTAATAAAATATATTATATATAAATATATTTTATTTATGCTAATAAAAGTACTTAAATCCTATGCACTTGTAATTCATATTATGTATTTAGAATGAAAAGTATCTCATGTACCGCCCACAAAAACTAGTTTCAAGTACGTATGCATGATTAATTCTTCATTTCTGAGTACATATTATTTCATGTTGCCAATAATAAATAAATTTCAGATACTCGTCCGGCGGTTGCGAATCTAACCTAGATTATGATTTATGGGTACGGTGTTGAAACAGTAGCCGGTATCCTGGGCATTCCGAGCTCTTTTGAAAGAGTGATTGCAAAAACTGAAAACGGATGGAATCCTGCATGGTACATTGTTTTAACTGCTCGGATTGTGATCAAGCTTACCAATCATTAATCATCAATCGAAGGGTTACACACTCGAAGGGTTTCACGATTGCCTTATGATTTTTGTTTGTTTAAAGGAGGTGTCTGTTTAGGGAGTTGTAGCCCTTTACACAAATATATTAGGTTTGAATTAAATTATTACTGTAATTTTTTTTATGGCAAATAAAGTTTAGTACTGAAACTACAAGCAATAGTTATTTTGACTACTTACACTTTAGCTAAAAAAGCGCTTATAATATGCCATCACATCACAAGAGACTCTACATGAATAAAATTAGAATTACATGAAGATACGGAGTTGAGCTTTGAGTTGAGTTTTGATTTTGAAATGAAATTTTCTGAATGACAACGCAGAAATATTGTTTGACTGAATCGAGAATAACGTATTACGGGAAGAACTAAATATACACTCGATACTGGAAGAAAACTAATTAATTTGTTTAAGATATGTCTGTTTTATGGATAAACTTAGAGATCCGATTCTAAATAGTAGGGAAAAAAAGAATTAATAATATTTGAAAATAAATAATTGAATTGAAATAACTTTTTGCCGGTATTATAGCCACAAAATTTATCACCATCATCAGAGCAGATTATAATAAAAAATAAAAAAACAAAATATCATGTCAATATCCAATGGTATGTATAGTAAAAAAAAAATAATAGTAATAATAATAAATATGTATTTATTATACAGAGTGAGTACCTCTTAATGTAAAAAAAAAAAAAAATTGGGTGAAACTAGATCAAAAATGTAGAAAAATGCCGCAGATCTCACCTTTCTATTCCAATTTTTCCAAGACTTTTTTGAGGAAACTACGTTTTTTACCATAAACGCTGTAATATCTCCATATTGTTTAAATATTTTTCAAACTTTGACCACATTTTCGGATTTAGCATTAAAATTTTTTTAAGAGAAGAGTACAAGTAACCTTGAATTTTACAAACTTGTGACCTAAAGAACAGCTTGATCTTCACCTTATTTAGGGAAGCTACAAAACTGCAAATCTCACAAACACTTCCAAATTTAACCAGCTTTCATATGGTATTATGAAATTGATGATCCGTCTCGATTTTATGGAGAAATTTACTTTTAAAAACGAAAAAGATATGGTGAAAAAAAATATTGTTTAGTATAAAATAAAGGAAAACTGCCAATAAAGCGACACCAGATCAAAGGATCTTATGTGATAAAATTTATTTATTATTATTATTTCCTCAAAAAAGTTTTTGAATTATGTCTGCAACGGATTGAAGGTTAGATCTGCGGCATTTTTGATCTAGTTTTTCCCATTTTTTTTTTTTTTTTTTTTTTTTTTTTTTACAAAAGAGGTACTTACCTTGTATATATTTAGTGGGTCTATTGCGATATTTTAATAATAATAAAAAAATATAAAAAACAATACGGGCTTAAATAATTTAGGTATTTTAGTCAAAAATATTAAAGATAAGATGAGCTTCGATATTTTAGTTTTAATCATTGAATTAGGTGGAGGCATCGAACAGTTGGTTCAGAGTTGGGTTCAGGTTACAGAAAATGGCGTTTATTTTTAGGATTTGTGTAAACAAATGCTATTGAAACCGTAGTATAAAAGCATATACAGCAAGTACAACATATATGATACGCTTTTTCTTATGTGATGATTACCCTAACAGAAGGTGTTATTGAAAAAAAAGATTTACCGTAATACCTAAAGAATTATTCAAGCATGTTTTTTTCGTTTAAAAATTCGGGTCTGGGCGGAGGAAGGTTTCTTGAACCGTTGGCTGGAGCTAGAGGGACATAAAGTAGCGGGGGACAGTGCATAGATTACACCGCGCGCCCTGCCCACCCGAACCTATATCAGACCCACAGCTACATCCATTTCGGCTCTCCTGTCATCTCGACCGTCATAATATGTCGATTAGTGGGAATGAACTTTGTTTGATATGGAAAACAATAAAATGAATGATAGTATTCCGTATTTTGTAATATGTATTATGTAGTGACAGGAAATCCATTTTTTCTACAATTATTGTTGGGAAGTACTTTTGGCAAAGCCCTTCCAATTTGCCTTCTTAAAACTGATTTTTTTATTTTTTTTTTTTTTATAATATCAATTTATTGATATTTACAACAGTAAAAAATATATACATCAAGTAAATGTCTTGATAACGATTACAATAGCACTTCAATAAAATTCTACGGCTCTGCTTCACATTAAGGCTGCTAGTTACTTGCCACTCGAGATAGAGAAATTTTCCACGTAAAATTGTAGTTTTGTGTGCTATCTCTTTAGCACAACAAAAACCCTTTGTCCAGAAATTAATGAAGGATTTCATGTTTAAACCAAAACCTGATATTATTATTAAAGAGATTATTAATCAGGTTTTGGTCGTGATAAAGAGGTAGCACAAAAAACTACAATTATACGTGAAAAATATATGTCTCTATCTTGACTGAGAGATGGAAAAAAAAAATCAAAAATGTGATTTTAAATTTTTTTTTTTTTTTTTTCGGCTCCCAATGCTCATTGAGTGGTTATAAAGCTTACTATGAAAGGATAGGTATCTGGTTTGGGCTAACTCAGCAACATATGGAACATTAAGGTCTTTATAGATAAGTTTATTGGTGACAAAGTAAGGAGCAGTGAGTATTTTTCGAAGGATTTGGGATTGTAAGGATTGAATACGAGATGAATTGGATGGTTTAGTGGAGCCCCAAAGCTCAACTCCGTACGCCTAAATAGATCTTATCAAAATCAAGTAAATACATCTTTTGTAACTTAATTGGGAGCTTTGAACGCTTGTCTAGTAAATTTTGAAGTAGTCTGTAGGACTGCTGATGAATGCCTAACGCTAGACCGCCTGGAGTCACTGTCCAGGGTTAAAATTCGAAACTGGCTTTGATACTCGAATAAAAAAGTCTATCAGAAGTGGCAAATAATTAATCAATAAAAAAAAAAAAAACATTTGGAACTGTCCTTGGAAGAATTTCTACATTCTTATAACCATTCCCTTCTAAACAATTAATAAACTGTTTTTTAAAACTATGGCTGAATGTATTTCTTACTAATGTAATTAAAGCACATTGTCGTGATTCAAATACATGCGATATCCAATGAAGGATTTCCAAAAAATAATATAGTACAGTCCCGCAAACTCACATACCAGAGCACTGGAATGAGCTAGGGAGAACTTGCTGTAAGAGTCAGTGGTCTTACTGACCTGGAGTTTCCGGGGGTCAAACTTTTTTTGACGAGGATCCCTTGAGATTAGTGGATCGAAACGTCAAAATTAATCAAGCAATAATGAAAACAGAAGAAATTGTTTTTTATAAAAAAAAAATAGACCAAGTACCCAATTACTAAGAAAAATAGTATAAATAATTTTTGGAGGACTAAACAAAATTTTGATATTTTATGTATTGAACACGATAAATGGAGCTTAATGCACTTTTTTGTCAGATAAATCGAGGAGTCAAAGGAAATGGAAAATAAGATGATAATATTGATCGGAAAATTATAAAAAATAAATTAAAAATTAAAAATACTTGATTGTAAGAAGTGTTGCTTGTTGTCAATTCTATGAAAATTGAAGAAGAATACAGTTTGTCAACCCACAAATCATAACAGAGCTTTCAGAAAAAAATATATTCATCAGTGTAAACTTAAATTACGCGAAACTTAATGGTACATGAATTTTGTTAATCTATTTTCTTATTAACTTTATTGTCTTATCATTATTTTTTATTGCTTCCATTTATTTATCATTTTTTATCACAATGTTATTTTTTTATTGCATTTATGTTCTTATAAATAAAGCACCAACTTTTCTTAAAATTTATCGACTTCAACTCTGGCAGATTGTAATATTTCTCGGAATAAAACTTCTGTAAATAAAAATAAAACAAAACAAAAAAATAACTTAATGGATTTTTAAAAGCAAGAGACTGAACCAGAGCTGACAAATTTTAATGGAGGAGTCATATTCGTATTCCGCTAAGCAGCTTTGCTCATTATCTTAACAACCGTTATGTAATTATGCACGTTTTATTTTCAGATGACCATGATTTTTTATACTTTCAAATAAAACATGAGAATGAATAATTTATTTACAGAATACTTTTAAAAAATCTGATGAGAATATTTAATTGTCAAAGGTGTACTTCATCATAATATTTTTGAGGCCAAAATGAATTTTTAAAAATATAAAAATAATTTATTTTTATTTTTACTATTCGTGGATATTTACAACTGCATACATTTATGTAAAAATAAGTAAATTTTAAGAAATGATTACAGTGACTTGTCCATAACCTGTGAAGAACCACTCGTTAGTAGCACATCAATAAAAAAAAAAAAAAATCCATATAAGAAGGTCTCAATGATGTTCCACTAATTCCCGTTGAACAGATACGCTACCTAGGATCGAGGACTCCATCTGGACAAACGTCTTACTTGTAATCCACATACAAGACTAAACCGACAAGAAACTGCCCATCATTTTCTACTACGACTACTTCAACATTTACTTGATAAACGTTCAAACCTTCCACTTAATAACAAAAGACTCATTTACATAACAGTAGTTAGACCGATTTGGACATACGGAGTTGAGCTTTGGGACTCCACTAAACCATCTAATTCATCCCGTATCCAATCCTTACAATCCAAAATCCTAAATGCCCCTTACTTAGTCACAAACAAACTTATCCACAAAGATCGTAATATACCTTACGTTTCTGACATATCTCATACCAGATATCTATCCTTTCATAGCAAACTCCACAACCATTCAAATCCATTAGTATCACAACTTGCTTCTCACTCTATTCCTCCGAGGCGCCTGAAAAGATGATGGCCTCGGGACCTTCTAATATAGTACTTCATTATATAGAACCTTTATATAAGTGCTACCAATGGGTAGTTGCTTTAAAAACAAGTGACGTGTCATTTTTATCATTATCATCATATTTACTTGATGTATTATATTTTTATATACAGTTGTAAATTTCAATAAATGACTTGAAAAAAAAAGAAGGTCTCTCGGACATCTTCTTTTCAGACGCCTCGGAGGATTATCGGGAATGGTGCGGGAAGCAAGTTGAGAAATCAGAGGATTTGAGTAATTACAGAACTTACTATGAAAGGATAGGTATCTGGTTTAGGTTAAATCAGCAGCATCTGGAACATTGAGGTCTTTATGGATAAATTTATTTGTGACAAAGTGAGGATTAAGGATTTTTCGAAGGATTTTGGATTGCAAGGATTAGATGGTTTAGTGGAGCTTCGTTTCAGACGCCTCGGAGGATTATCAGGAATGGAGTGAGAAGCAAATTGAGAAACTAACGGATTTTTGGAATATATATATATATTCACTTCTATGTTTTTTATCCAAAACTTTCAAATACAAACTGATTAAACCAGATGTGCTGAAGTATGAAAAAAAAACAAATGACAGGTTAGGAATGTGGAGAAATAGTTCCCAGTGAAGCCCCTTCCTTGTTTTTAGGCTCGTTTTGGATGTGAGATGTGGCCATTCCACCGATGATTCTATTTGTTCTTTTTTTTATTTATATAAGTAAGGTATACTAGTATCTCAACTTTTTTCCCATTCTGTTCCAGAAAACCCTCAAAGGCGTCTGAAAAGAAGATTGCCTCGTGGCCATCTAATGTAAGACTTTAAATTTGTAATGTAAAAATATGTTTAAATTTGTCAATAGACGTTCAATAAACCTACCGATTAATTACAAAAGGCTCATTTACATGACAGTTATCAGACCTATTTGGACGCATGGAGTTGAACTTTGGGGCTCCACTAAACCATCCAATTCATCTGGTATCCAATCCTTACAATCCAAAATCCTTCGAAAAATCCTCAATGCTCCTTTCTTTGTCACCAATAAACTAATCCATAAAGATCTTAATGTTCCATATGTTGCTGATTTAGCCCACATCAGATACCTATCCTTTCATAGTAAGCTCCATAATCACTCAAATCCGTTAGTTTCTCAATTTGCTTCTCACTCCATTCCTGATAATCCTCCGAGGCGTCTGAAACGAAGCTCCACTAAACCATCTAATCCTTGCAATCCAAAATCCTTCGAAAAATCCTTAATCCTCACTTTGTCACAAATAAATTTATCCATAAAGACCTCAATGTTCCAGATGCTGCTGATTTAACCTAAACCAGATACCTATCCTTTCATAGTAAGTTCTGTAATTACTCAAATCCTCTGATTTCTCAACTTGCTTCCCGCACCATTCCCGATAATCCTCCGAGGCGTCTGAAAAGAAGATGTCCGAGAGACCTTCTTTTTTTTTCAAGTCATTTATTGAAATTTACAACTGTATATAAAAAAATATAATACATCAAGTAAATATGATGATAATGATAAAAATGACACGTCACTTGTTTTTAAAGCAACTACCCATTGGTAGCACTTATATAAAGGTTCTATATAATGAAGTACTATATTAGAAGGTCCCGAGGCCATCATCTTTTCAGGCGCCTCGGAGGAATAGAGTGAGAAGCAAGTTGTGATACTAATGGATTTGAATGGTTGTGGAGTTTGCTATGAAAGGATAGATATCTGGTATGAGATATGTCAGAAACGTAAGGTATATTACGATCTTTGTGGATAAGTTTGTTTGTGACTAAGTAAGGGGCATTTAGGATTTTGGATTGTAAGGATTGGATACGGGATGAATTAGATGGTTTAGTGGAGTCCCAAAGCTCAACTCCGTATGTCCAAATCGGTCTAACTACTGTTATGTAAATGAGTCTTTTGTTATTAAGTGGAAGGTTTGAACGTTTATCAAGTAAATGTTGAAGTAGTCGTAGTAGAAAATGATGGGCAGTTTCTTGTCGGTTTAGTCTTGTATGTGGATTACAAGTAAGACGTTTGTCCAGATGGAGTCCTCGATCCTAGGTAGCGTATCTGTTCAACGGGAATTAGTGGAACATCATTGAGACCTTCTTATATGGATTTTTTTTTTTTTTTTTATTGATGTGCTACTAACGAGTGGTTCTTCACAGGTTATGGACAAGTCACTGTAATCATTTCTTAAAATTTACTTATTTTTACATAAATGTATGCAGTTGTAAATATCCACGAATAGTAAAAATAAAAATAAATTATTTTTATATTTTTAAAAATTCATTTTGGCCTCAAAAATATTATGATGAAGTACACCTTTGACAATTAAATATTCTCATCAGATTTTTTAAAAGTATTCTGTAAATAAATTATTCATTCTCATGTTTTATTTGAAAGTATAAAAAATCATGGTCATCTGAAAATAAAACGTGCATAATTACATAACGGTTGTTAAGATAATGAGCAAAGCTGCTTAGCGGAATACGAATATGACTCCTCCATTAAAATTTGTCAGCTCTGGTTCAGTCTCTTGCTTTTAAAAATCCATTAAGTTATTTTTTTGTTTTGTTTTATTTTTATTTACAGAAGTTTTATTCCGAGAAATATTACAATCTGCCAGAGTTGAAGTCGATAAATTTTAAGAAAAGTTGGTGCTTTATTTATAAGAACATAAATGCAATAAAAAAATAACATTGTGATAAAAAATGATAAATAAATGGAAGCAATAAAAAATAATGATAAGACAATAAAGTTAATAAGAAAATAGATTAACAAAATTCATGTACCATTAAGTTTCGCGTAATTTAAGTTTACACTGATGAATATATTTTTTTCTGAAAGCTCTGTTATGATTTGTGGGTTGACAAACTGTATTCTTCTTCAATTTTCATAGAATTGACAACAAGCAACACTTCTTACAATCAAGTATTTTTAATTTTTAATTTATTTTTTATAATTTTCCGATCAATATTATCATCTTATTTTCCATTTCCTTTGACTCCTCGATTTATCTGACAAAAAAGTGCATTAAGCTCCATTTATCGTGTTCAATACGAAAATTACTTGTTTCGTTGCTGTAATAAATTAAAGTTCCTTGTAGTTTTTTGAACTAATAAACATATTTATAAAATAACCTGAAACGTGAAAAACAAATTTATATTCTCTAATGAATACAATGAAATTGCGAATAAAGTAGTAGTAGTAGTTGATTATATAAAATTATCCATATAGTTTCCTCTTTTATTCATCAGTATTTTAGCTGTTCCATAAAACTTACCAATTGTTCTCGAATCCAAGCCTTACACTCCAAAATCCTTTGTATAATTCTGAATACGCCTTATTATGTCAAATAAACGATCTAAATTAGCAACATATGGAACATGAAGGTCTTTATGGATAAGGTTTTTTGTTACAAAGTAAGTAGCATCAAGCATTTTGGACTGCAAGAATTGATAGGAGATGAATTAGATGGTTTAGTGGAGCCACAGATATCAACTTGTATTTCCAAATTGGTCTAATTACTGTTATGTGAATGAGTCTTTTGTAATTAATCGTCATCTTAGAGCGTTTTTTTCGCGGTTTTTGATTAACAAGTCGATAAAACATCGAAAATAGTTTCAGAGTTCAACTCCGTATGTCCGTATGATAATTTTTACCACATTATAGCAATATCCGAGACCTGGCTAAAATCGTTTATCCCTTCTTCCTATGTCTCCATCCCTAACTACACATTCCTACGCCATGACAGATCTGACCGAAGGGGCGGGGGTGTAGGGGTATTTATCCACAATAGTCTCAAAGCTAAAATCCTTCTCCAATCACCATCTTCAGATTCCCCCCATGTTGAATACCTTTTCCTGGAAATATCAACCACTCCCTCCCCTTTACTATTTGCTGTGGTCTACCGACCTCCCCATGTTCCCTTTGATGACGCTTTCGAAACCTCTCTAGTCCAATTAACATCAGCCTACTCCAACGTCATAATCTCTGGTGATTTTAACACCAATGATATCCGAATCCTATGATAAATCTTTCCTCATCAATTTGTTCCATTCCATTAATCTTTATCTGGTTCCTTTTCTTCCTACCCATCACACACAATTCTCAGATACCTGGCTTGACCTGTTTATCACTGACTCCCCCGATAAAATTCTTTCATCATCTCAGCACCCGGTTCCTTTTCTCTCCTCACATGATCTAATCCAGATTTCGTATGATTTACCAACCAAATCTTTTGTCCCAACAGTTGTATCCTTTCGAAATCTGGACCTCCTGTCTTTCGAATCCGTACAACCTGACCTCGACTCCATCCCATGGGATACTATATATTCCTTCACCTCGATTGAGCCGATGATCTCTACCCTCACCGCAAACCTTCACTCAATTTTAAATACCCATGCTCCTCTGAAAACCCTAAAGATTCACCGTCCTCCTGCTCCATGGCTGACAGCTGAGATTAGAGAGCTGATGAAAAAAAGGGAAGCAGCCAGACGCAAATTTCGTCGAACTCGATTGCCATCAGATTACACCACCTTCAAAATTTTACGTAACCAAACCCAATCCGCTATCCGATACTCTAAATCCAAATACACGCATAATGCCCTTTCTACCGCTCCCGATTCTAAATCCAAGTGGAAAATCCTTAGAAAACTAACCTTTCCTGACCCCAACTGCAACTCCTTTCCTGTTTCGCCCGATGAACTAAATCAGTATTTCATTTCATTAGCTCCAAACCCTCCGTTCGAAGCGGAAATAACGTACCCTAGCTTTGATCCAACCAATTTCTTCTTTTCCCATGTTTCCTATGACGACATACTCTCGGTCATTAAAAAATCCCGCACAAATGATTATGGACCCGATAATATTCCTTTTAAACTCATCAAATCGTGCCTTCCCGCACTTATTCCTATCCTTCACCATATTTACAACCTTTCCCTTCAAAACTCGATATTTCCTTCCTCTTGGAAAGCAGCACTAGTCCGCCCCTTGAACAAAATTCCCAATCCCGCCTCCCCTAGAGACTTCCGTCCGATTTCCCTCCTCTCCAACCTATCCAAACCACTGGAACGGATCGTTCAGTCCCAACTTTCAGATTTCCTAGAAGAGCGCTCCCTCCTTAGCCCATATCAATCCGGTTTCCGTCCCGGATACTCCACCCAATCCGCCCTCCTGAAAATATCTCAAGATATACACTCCGCAATCGATCGCCAAAAGATTACCATCCTTATCCTTTTGGATTTTTCAAAAGCTTTCGATAATGTTGACCACAACATCCTTCTATCCAAACTCCGAAACCTCTCCTTGTCCAAATCTGCCTTACTTTGGTTTAAATCCTTCCTTTCCGACCGATCACAGTATGTAGTCATTCCAAATAAACCCCCGTCCAAGACCCTGCCTCTATCCTGTGGTGTTCCTCAGGGCTCTTCACTTTCACCCACACTCTTTTCTGTTTACATTAATGACTTTCCCCTTTCCATCCATCACTGCCGATATCACCTTTACGCAGACGATCTCCAAATCTATTTATCCTTTCCCAATTCTGACCTACTGCAAGCTACTAGGAAAATTCAGGAAGACTTGGATCGAATCTATAACTGGGCAGTGACGAACAAGTTGAATTTAAATACTGAAAAGACCAAAGCGCTTGTAATAGGTTCGAGTTACCTCCTGAAAACCATGCCTCCTATTCCCACCATTTTCCTGAGCAGTGATCCTATCAAATTCTACCCCTCAGTCAAAAATCTCGGAGTCATCTTCGATCAAAACCTATCCTGGAAAAACCATGTATCCGAAATTTCCCGTCGCACCATCCCAATCCTAAAACGTCTCAATTACGTTCGCCATCTCCTTCCTTTCGAAACCCGCAAATTACTTGTTACTTCCCTTATCTTCCCCCACTTCGACTATTGCTGTGCTGTGTATGGGGGCGTTTCTGGTGATCTCGAGGCCAGACTCAAAAGACTGTTTAACTGCTGTATTCGTTTTATTTTCGGGATCCCCAGGAATGCCCATGTTTCACAATTTTACGCGGAGTTAAAGTGGCTCTTTCCTTCCTACCGTCGCCAGTATTTTTTGGCTTCCTTTCTCTACCAAACAGTGAAATCCCAACGCCCTCTTTACATTGCTCAACTCCTTCAGCTCAAATCCTCTGTTCTTACCCGCCAAACCCGTTCCCGCCCATCAGATTTGTACACTCCTGCTCATTGCTCCACTGCCTTCAACAGATCATTCCTAATCCGATCCTCATCCCTATGGAACTCCATCCCTTACACCATTCGCCACTCAAACACCCTTTCCACTTTCAAATATCATTTATTTAACCCCTACTGTCCATCCAGATCCATGAAAACTGTCATTAGCCACTTAAAAGTCTTATAAAATATAAAAGTTTATGTACAAGAAATGTTTATTGTTTCTACACAAATGATTCACACAATGAATCAAAATATTTTCTGTTTTTGTTTTTGTCTATATTCCTAAGTTTAATCATTATTTGTTATCATTATTAATTACTATTTTATCATATTTAATAATATTTCATAACCATCTTCAGGCTCTGTAGGCCCCATGATTGTACATTATTTTTTATTCTTAAGGGACTTAAGGTCCCAGAATAAATAAAGAACTTTTTTTATTTATTTATTTATTTATGTCCGTTTGTTTCTTATCTCCATATAGGTTCAATTGGGAATATGATTACAATAACATGTAAAAAACTACTCACTTGGTAGCACTTCAATAGTTCTACATTAGAAGGTCCCTTGGTCATCATCTTTTCCGACGCCTCGGAGGATTGTCAGGAATGGAGTGTAATGCAAGTTGGTAGACTAACGGATTCGAGTGGGTATGGAGTTTATTATGAAAATATAGGTATCTGGTTTAGGCCACATCAGCAATTATGGATGGATTATTAAGGACTTTACGCATAAGTTTTTTTGTTTTTTTTTTGTGACAATAAGGAGCATTGACAATTTTACGAAGGATTTTAGATTTAAGGATTTGATACGAGATAAAGTAGATGGTTTAGTGGAGCCCCAGGTCTCATCTCCATTAGTAGGTTTAATTACTCTCATGTATGTAAGTCTGACATAATTTGTAAGAAATAATATTTTAAAATGTATTTTTGATTAAAAAAAAAAAAATCCAATGCGAAGAATAAGACTTTCTGTGGACATTATGACTTTCTCACCGAAAAATTCGCTCTTATAGCCTCTACATACAATACACTCTAAGAGGAATATTCATACTACCTTTTGGCTAACATTACATATTCCAACCATACTTATAAACATTAAATTTTTCTTTTATTTAAACAGTAAATTTTACGGGTTCATGAATGGTCCAGAGTGTAACCAATTATCTCCGTATCCGTTCCGGAACGTTACTGCTCACTTACGGATGTCCGCAGTTACTGTAGAGAACGCTGGTGCTACATGCAAGACAATCTCATGGTAGGAGTTTACAATTCTAAGACAATGGAGGATTTCGCAATCACTCAGCTATCCCCAAGGCCCAGCCTTGTACCAGCAGGCAATGACCTCCTAAACGACTTGTTAACACAAATTTTTACAGTTTATTATTGTTAATGGGCCAATAGCAGAAGAACGAAATAGGCTTTTGTACTGTTCTGTTTAGATTTATAGTCTATTGTTATGGATATCCTTGGAAGATCTATTTAAGTGGAATTAGGATTGATGAATTAATTGCGACTTCTATTGAAATTCTTTGTACTTGAAAACAGGTTTTGGATGTTTGACATTCATCATCAGTTCTAAAACCATACAAAACATCAGCACATTTTTTAAACTATACTCCGTAAACGGGGGTTACTTTGAACATTAGGGACTACTTTAGACAATCGCGCTTCTAGGACGCAAATCTTTCTGGAGGATTCAATTTTCAAGGATTAAACATAGAATGTACTGTGATCATAATACATGTTGGCCAACCTTGGCCGCTGTGGGTTTTTTGTCGTATTAGTGTTAACAGGTGGTTTGATAAACGCGTCCAAACCTCATCTAGCCTAGAGTGTGTGGCTGCAGGATTGTTTCATGTGAGTAATACATTGCTTATCAATCTATTTAGCGACATTGTCTCATTTCTCATTTCTTTAATTAGGTAAAATACTGCAACTTACAGGGGTTACTCTGAACAAAGATGTTGACACCTGGTAGAAGACAGTGCTACTTTCAGACAATGAAGATTTTTTTTTTTTTCCATGTTAAGAATAACTGATTAATTATTAATTGTGTTACCTACGCACTTTTGTTCCTTAGGTTCTTGTGATAATTTTTATTCTATTTAGGTTTAAGTGTATTTTCTTTTGTAAGGACCAATGCTCCTTGGAAAACTAAATCAACTTTAAGTTAATTGATAGTTTGTAATTTGTTAATTAAACAAAACCTTGATTAATGTGGCTCACCTATATTTTTATTAAAACCATCAAAGTTCTTTTTTTTTATTTATATCAATTTATTGAAATTTACAACTGCACAAATATATACATCAAGTAAATGTTTTCATAACGATTACGATAACATGTCAAAACTTGAAAAGAACTACACATCAGTAGCACTTCAATAAAAATTCTCAATTATAATTTAGATGAATTGGATGGTTTAGTGGAGCCCCAAAGCTCAACTCCGTACGTCTAAATAGGTCTGATCACAGACATGTAAATAAGTCTTTTGTTACTTTCGTTTTAATAGCCGAATCTAGATTTTTGTATCTACCACTGTACTATTGTACTGAAAACTTTAGTTGTTTTTTCATGGTTAATTTTGTATTTTTTTATTAGGGATTGCGGTATTTAAAACTGAAATATTACAGCCATAATGATTGGATGTATTGGGAAAGGTAGTTATAATCATATTTTGCACAATTTATTTATTAGTTAATGTATGTTTAATAAAATCAGATAGATTATTATTTTCTATTCTATAATCAAATTTAATAACTTTTAAGTTTCAAAATCATTGTCTGCATCGTTTAGCTTTTGCTAATATATTTAAGTTAATTAATGCTCAAATATTGGGTTTTTCAAATCAATACAACACTTGACCATCGATCTGGTTCCTTGAGTATAAAATCGTTTTTAAAAAAAAATATTCTGACAACTCCCAAATCTAATTGTAATCATTTATTCCATAAAAAAAAAAAAAAAAAAAAAAAAAAAAAAAAAAAAAAAAAAAAAAAAAAAAAAAAAAAAAAAAAAAAAAAAAAAAAAAAAAAAAAAAAAAAAAAAAAAAAAATTCTTGCGAAAGAATACAATTTATGTGGATTCCACATCATTCCGCCATATTCGCAAACAGAAAGAGATAGTGCAGCAACAGAAGCTCATAAATTAGAAACAAAAACGTCCACTTACTTAAACGTGCCATACTTGTTTCCACCAATTCATATGCTGATTTTACGTGACTGGCAAAGTACGTGGTCAACATAAGAAATTAATAAACTGGAAGACATCGAATACACGTTGGAGCCACACCAGAGCAGCTAGTTATCATATTCCATAAAATTGGACGCTGCTGTTTTACCAATATCTAGATAACAAGGAGAGATCGTACTCACCTCTACAAAGTTACTTCCACAGTAAGGCTTATCATCGTGGAGTGTACAGAAAAGATATGGGGAACAATAGAAAATTTGAAATGCTGTACTGCATGAAATGAAAAATATTTTATTAGAATATTTATTTTAGTTTTTTTGTTTCCTTCCTTGGATGTTATACATATTGCTACGTTGTTTCATCCATCTTGGGTGCTTTTTGAATTCCGTTCTCTCCTAATATAGACCTTGCCCTTAGTGACACAATGGCCTCCATCAATTGGTGTCTGATCGATCTGATCTATTGGATTCAGTGATGATTAATAAATAATGTTGATGTATATATTTCATTTAATAATATTACAAATTTAAAATTAAGAACATATAATTCATGTTAGGATCATTCTATTCATGGACCAGCACAAAATTTTCATTCTTACACTAAGAATTTTCAATACCGCATAGATCTTTGTTTATATATAGGTGTATACTCGAAGGTCTGATTTTAATTTTAATTTTCTACATTTAAAAGTTTCTTATTTTATAATCTACTAATATTTTTGTCTAATATTTATGCAGCCAGACAATATTATCATTTTATTGACCACTTCACTCTTTTTAGAAGACGATGTAATACAATATATTTTAGTTTGTATGTAATGTGAATAATAGTAGTTCTTTTTTAATCTTAATGCCTGTTCTAGTTATGTGTTTTCAAATATCGATTACGTTTTCAAGGAATCTTCAAATTTCATGTCAAAAAGGTATGTCTTCAGCTTTAATTTTTTTTTCTTTTTCTTCTTGTTTTTTTTAATTGAAATTTTCAACTGTATATACAATATAAAAATAGATAAAAAGTAAATATGATGATAATGATAGAAATGGCACGCCACTTGTTTTTTAAAGCAACTAATCATTGGTAGCACTTATAAAGATTCTATATAATGAAGTACTATAGTAGAAAGTCCCGAGGCCATCTTCTTTTCAGGCGCCTCGGAGGGTTATCTGAAATGGAATGAGAAACAAGTTGTGATGCTTGATTTGAATGGTTGCGGAGTTTTCTATGAAAGGATAGGTATCTGGTTTGAGCTAAGTCAGAAACGTAAGGTATATTAAGATCTTTGTGGATAAGTTTGTTTGTGACGAAGTAAGGAGCATTTAGGATTTTTCTAAGGATTTTGGATTGTAAGGAAGCTTTAATTTTAAATTTATTTTCCTTTTTTTTTTTTTTTTTGGGGGGGGGGGGGGGGGGGTTTATAGACTGTTTCAATCCCAATAATATAAAGATCTGTAAATACATTTCTTAATTTATTAATAATCAAGATTTAATTTATTTCGGACTGTTTCTTCCTTTTTTTTTTTAAATTTAATTTACAGCAAATAATGCTCCCTGTTAATTAAATTACTTCAATTAAGTAACTTATTTTCATCGATTAAATAATGAACAAATTAATTAGTTAAATTAAAAAATAGTTTGTTTTTTTTGGGGGGAAGTATGCCTCTACCCTATAGGGTAATTGGCTGTTCATCTTCATTATTATTTAAAGAAAAATAGTTAATTTATGAATAAACTGATTTAATTGCGAAATTATGACCTTAAAAAATTGAATCAATTTGTACAAAAAATAACATAATTTATTTCTTTTTTCGATAATAATAAGATAGCAATTTCTGATCATAAATTAGCTATATTTAATTGGTCACGGTTGTTGTGATTTATTTATTGTTGTCATATACGTCCAAAAATGAAAAAGAAAATCGACGTTTAAATAATTAAAAAGGAATTCAAATGATGCTGATTTAAACATTAATGTAAACATCTGATACTTAAGTCTAGTTTTTTAAAACTGATTTGTGATATTTACATCTCATTCATTTGAAGCTGAACGTCCATCCGGTTGGAGAGATAGGAGACATTCATTGATCTGAACGACTCATTAATATTGGCAGAATCGCCCACCAACGGCAGTGACGGACCTAGCCTGGTTACCAATTAGAAATTCCTACCGCTACCGTACATTTTTCTCTTTCGTTCCCATAAACGGGTATTTGCCGAGATATCTTCTCATAGTTATCGTTTTCACTCATTATTCCATGTTCAACTTTATTTATTTCTTAGCTATTAAAGTAGAACCTAAATAATCCGCCCCATAAGGGACGGAGGGGTTGGGCGGAAAGGCCAAAAAAACGGATTAACCGGAGATTACATAGAAACACATGTTTTTCATAATAAAAATAATATTAAAAGTTATATATTAACTTTTCCTTCCACCGGTCGCGCCGTTGCATTTTGTACAACGCTCGACTTGTTTTGTCTCTCTCTCGCTTCCGGCGATCTTCCCAGAAAAATGGCTTTATCTATTCCTCGAGATACTCCTCTATTTGCCGCCGGTAGTAATTTTCCACTGTAATTGCAGGGATAGTTTCCTGATTGGAAAATATTTAGTACTGTTGCACAAAGTACAACAAGCAACCGCTGTCTTTTTGTTTTTCCTTATCCATTTTTCGGCATCAGCAGGGTTCGATATAATGTAAATAGGATTCTTTTACATTTTTACTTTTGCTTATCGTATTGAACGAAGTATTAATTATTTGGAATGTTTTGATTAGGGGGTAACCTACAAAATTGGAATATATTCCTCGAATTTCGCAGAACTAGACGAGGAAGAAAAAAGAACTGGACAATCAAATAAATTTGCTTTGAGTGAGAAGGAAGTAGAAAATGTTCTAGCTCATGATACAGAATCCTATGTTGAATGTAGTAGTGAATGTGATGACGGGGAGGGGGGGGGGGGGGGCAGCCAGGGTATATCTACATTTTATTTGTAAAAATCATTCCTAAAATAAAATTGTTTACAATAATTGTTCATAAAAACAACCAGTTGACCATTGATTGAAAAACTATTATATTTGACTGTAATAAAAACTGATGCATTTTAGAAATTCTTACTAACGGATTCATTCATCATTTTTCAATGTTTTTTTGTTTTTTTTTTTAAAAACGTTTTCAATTCTGTTCCAAGCAGCGTTCATAAAGATTATGAGAAATTGCTCTGTTTTTAAAGATATGTGTAACATTTTTTTAACTTTTTTTTAAATATTATTATTAAGGAGGAAAATTAATGTATAATGATTACATAGTATCACACGACTATCGCTAATGACCGAGGTATTGATCAGTCCTTGGATTCGACTTAAGATCATAAATTTTCGATACCAATACTTTTTTCAAGAACCAGTGGAATCGAGAATCAAGTGGAATCAATCAAAATCTAAAGAATAAATAAGAAAACTCGAAGGCATTTATTGGTTTTCTTCTCATTTCAAATATACTATAAGAAATGATAACAACATGCTTTGTTATCTACATTAGAACCTCACTAATCCGCCTCCCGCTAATATGAATGCCTGCTTAATACGACTCTCTGGTTAATCCGACCCTCCCGTGGAATCCGGTGAGGGGAGGAGGGGGACAATATAGGAGGAATCCCTAATAGTCCAGAAAACGTGTACATTTTGGTGCGAAGACAGTCGGTTAGATTAATTCGTGTGTTGTTAGTGATGTGCTTGTGTGCTAAAATTCAAGATTTGGAACATGATGCGCCGCCGCTCGTCAATTGGTAGCGTCAAAGCGTCAAAAATTTAGACCGTTTCTAGGTTTTACCAAAGTATTTGCTGCAAAGTTGGTTCCAATTTTGGGTTTTAAGGATTGAATACGAGAAGAATCGGAAGGTTTAATGGAGCCCCAGAGCTCAACTCCGTATGTCCAAATAAGCCTAATTACTGTAAATAAGACTTTTATAATTGTGAGCTTTGAACGCTTACTTAGTAAATGTTAGAGTAATCGGAAACGACGAGCAGTTTCTTGTCTTTTAAGTCTAGTAAGTATAATTATAAATGCAGAATGTTTTTTTGATATTATGTAATTAAACTGCATTAATTTTATGGCTATAAAGAAGAGGTCATATTAAATGATTTTGATCTCATGAATAATTAAATTATTTTATTATTGTTTCGCGACAACTCCCAGGTTGAGTATCGCTGTTTTAAATTGGCAGAAACTAGAAATTCCCACCAAGAAAGTATTATATCGTTTTTGAATTGTTTTATTTGCCACCCACGAAGTGTTTAGCCTTCTGTAAAGTACTTTAATATCAGGAGATTGAAAAATGAGAATTCGCTGTAACTACCTTGTAATTGTGGAGACAAAATTATTTCTCACTTCATCTTTTTCGCAATTGTTTTCATTTTTACTAATAGAAAATTCCATTAACAAATTAATACTTTTAATTTTTATCTCCCCCCCCCCCCCTTCAGAAAGTAATTTCCTTGGAGTTTGTCGCAATAGGGTACAGCCCGGGCGATGACCGAGAACCATTACATCCCTCCTGCACGCAACGTCTTCCAGCTGAGCGAAGAAGCATTTTCTTCTGTCATTTGAAGTTTTAAAAAATGAAGGAATGATTTTATTTTATAAATATGAAGCCTTCACCACATGAAGGGACTTAGCTTCAGTACATAATAAGAAAGTACAGAAAAACATCTCTTAACCACTGGTAGCAAACTAGGACAATTCTTACCGTATATGTTCAGTGTTTATTTAAAAAAATGATAATATTGTTACTTTTCATTACAAATAAATTCAAAAATAATGTATTAAAATAATATTTATTTATAAGTTTATCTGCTGTATCATTCATACATTTACTAACATGTGCTTAGACCTATTTGGCCGTACGTAGTTGAGCTTTGGGGCTCCACTAAACCATCCAATTCATCCCGTATCCAATTCTTACTATCCAAAATCCTTCGAAAAATCCTCAATGCTTCTTATGTTTTCAGCAATAAACGTATCCATAAAGATCTTAATGTTCCATATGCTGCTGTGTTGGCCAAAACTAGATACCTATCCTTTCATAGTAAGCTCCATATCCACTCAAATCCACTAGTTTCTCAACTCGCTTCCCACTACATTCCCGATAATCCCCCGAGGAGTCTGAAAAGAAGATGGCCTAGAGACCTTCTAGTATAGAATTATTTTTGAAGTGCTACTGATGAGTAGTTCTTTTCAAGTTTTGACATGTCATTGTATTCGTTATGAACACATTAACTTGATGTATATATTTTGTACAGTTGTAAATTTCAATAAATTGATGTATGATATGGTAAAATTTCGCTATCCGGCGTTTCCCTTACGGACGAAGTTTCGGCCGTGGTATCGGCGGATAAAGGGAAGTCTACTGTACTGTTTCATGGCAAATTATTTCAAGTTATTACTATGAGGTGATTCAGTCAGCAGCCACTAAACGTTGTCTCTCTGGTCATAAAATAGCCATTTTTTACTCGAGAAAAGAGAGCTCAGTTGAATTTTAAAAGAATGCTTTAAGCGATTCATATTTTCAGAGAGCGGAAGATTTAGCGCCCCCTTCAGTGAGTCACAACCTACATCAAGAGTTAGTACATTTTTTACGAGTTAGAAACCTAGCACTTCTCAAGCTATCAAATTAATCATAAAATATCTATATCTCTTCATTACGGCCAGAGACGTTTCTACTGAATAATTGGACTGTGAAAAAAATAATATTATTATTGTCTATAAATTATTACTAGGTTATGTTATTTATTAAAGTTTACAATAAAAAAATAGACAAACGTTCAATCCTTCCGTTTTACTATAAAAGACTAATTTACATGACATTTATCAGACCTTTAACAATGAGAGTTACTGATTTCTAAACTTAGAAACTCATACAAAATACTTCACATAAACTAAATCCAGAGATTTATAGATGTTAAAAAATTAAATTAAATTGTTTAATGAATAAACCTTAAATGAAAAAGATTTTTTAAATTTATATCAGATTTTCATTAACAACAGAAAGTTGAATGAAACCAAATTACACTGAAGCTTGGCCATTAAGTGTTGACTAGTTTTATAAAAACAAGATTAGATAATGTCAGAATTGTCTTACTGTCATATCATACAGCATTGTACTTTTTTTTTTTTTTAGAATTTTTATTATTATTTATTTAAATAATACACTTTTTTTTCTCCTTATATTGTAAATTAAAAAAAAAAGAAGAAAAAAAATATCCTGATAAATGTATTATTGTATCATTGTGTGATACTTTATAAAAATATTATATGGTTATTATATTATGTCATTCTCTATTGTAAACGCAGAAGCTTAGAAAATAAAATTATTCTATCAGACCTTTTAGTACATATGGAGTTTGTTGAGCTTAGGGACTCAACTGAACCTTTTAATTCTTCTCGTGTCCAATCCTTCCAATCCAAAATTCTTCAAAAAATCCTCAATGCTTCTAACTTTGTTACAAAAACACTTATCCATAAAGATCTTAATGTCCCAATTAATAGCCCAAACCAGATACATATCCTTTCATAGTAAGCTCCATAACCACACAAATCCACTAGTCTCTCAACATGATTCGATTTCTATTCCAGATAACGTTCCGAGACGTCTGAAAAGAAGATGGTCTTCTTCAAGTGTAGAATGTTTATTGAAGTGCTAACTGATGAGTAGTTCTTTTTAAGTTTTGACATGTTATTGAAATCATCTCGTATATATTTTGTACAGTTCTAAATTTCAATAAATGAATACGAAAAAAAAATAAGACTATTCATTTTTTGTCAGTTTGGATTGCGATCTCACAGTCAATCTATAACTGATATAAAAGAAAAAATATGTTTTCATACTAGCATAGTTCGAATCTAAACTTACAATTAGATTTAAATCCTTTGCTGCTAAAATACCTCTATCTCTAAAATAGGTGCGGACAGTTTTAAACTAAAAACTGATATTATTATTATTAGATTAGCCCAAATCCGGAGGTCGCAGGGTTTCTTCTTATTGGGATATCTCAAGTTATAGCTGACGTCGGATTCTTTCATTCACATCACTTTTTGCCTACTAAAATCTGTAGTAAACCCAATGTTATATGCATGTATAAAAAGCAGAATACTGATTTTTGGGATGCTATTACTATTGTAATCGGTTGAACACAGCAGTTGTTATGGCCGTTAGAAATTGTTGATGAAATCTCAACTTTAAAATTTTAACCTCCTCGAAAGTGTTAAAAAATCAATATTTTTTTATTTTGATAAAATTTCACACATAAGCGTTTTATAGTGCGTTAAATCAAGATTTGAGGTCAGTTGTTCATGAAAAAAAATTATCCTCTGATTTACAGTAGATTTCCTTGGAGGTTTGTCATTTTTTGAGCACCCTAAAGCCGGGTCGTGTCTTGAGCATAACAAAAGTATTTTTATTACAAATAGCATACAAAACTACAATTTTGCGTGAAAGAATCATTTCTCTATCTTGACTGAGAGCTGAGAAAAAAAATAAAACGTGATTTTCATATTTTATATTTTTCTCAGCTCCCAATTCTCATTGGCGACTATAACTCTAGTTTGGCACTATTATAGTTCCCTACTACCCACACAAAAATCGGCATTCAAATCTGTGAGTTACAACTCAAAACGTCCCCTTGTTAGATATAAATGCTTAACTGTTAAAATACCTCACATACATATTAATATAACCTATGAAATTAATTACTTTTAAATGTTTAATAATGATTGATGAATTATTTAGCACTTCTATTTTAATTTATTTATTAGAAAACCAGTTTCGAATGTTCATAATCAGTTTTAAAAACATACAAACTAAGTGACGTGCCATTTTCATTCTTGAGTCATTGCTGAATTTATAGTTTTTTTCATTTAAATGTTGGATTTCTGCGTCTTATTGTATGTCTTTATATATTCTTTTAATCTTTGATTTATTAGTCTTCCAGTTATTCCTTATAACACCACAGTTTTTACATTTTAGTATGTGATAATGAAGTAATGTTTAATCTGATATACTCTTAATATTAACTCTCTTACCTATCTTATAACGCTAATCTCATGTTACTATTACATTTGCTGACAAGCTTTGTCTTTGAAGAGAACTTGATCCATAAAGGTGAGCTTGGTGTGATAGTGGGGATTTGTGCCGTTCGTAATTAGTATTGGGGACGGGTTCAACGCGTGTGTTGGAATTTCTGGGTTCTCTTCATCGCCGCTAGCTTAGGTTTTAATGGGAATTTTAATGGATTTTATTGATTCGTCATTTATGGGATAGTCTTCCAATAAATTACAAAAAAAAAAATATGAGATTGAAAATGTAGTTTCTTATTCAAAAGCTTTAACATAAAAATAAAAATAACGTTTTGCCTACATTTTTTCTAGCTCTGCTTGAGTTGCTCGTATCGAAAGTGTGGCGACAGCTTCAATTTTATTGAATTTATGGAAAATATTTTTTGTTTTATAAGATATATCGCTAAGACCTACCGTTTAGTAGCTATATTCGTTTGAAAAATGTCTCATTTGAAACCACTGTTTTCTTACAACGATGTCCATTTAAAATCATCATTGATTGTTTATTTAATTCAATTATTAATTTAAGTAATTTGATGACATACCAGGCTTAAAACACAAAAAAACTGCACGTCGTTTTCGTTCACTCCAACATTTACTGGACAAGAGTTCAAAGCTCCCAGTAAATCACAAAAGATTTATTTACATGACAGTAATTAGGCCCATTTGGATCTAGGGAGTTGTGACTTTGGGTTCCACCAAACTTCCAAATTCTACTCGTATCCAATCCTTACAATCCAAAATTGATTTGGCCAAAAACAGATACTCGAATCCATTAGTCTAATAAATTGCCTTGCACTCCATTCCTGATAATCCACCGAGGCGTCTAAAAGGAAGATGGCCAAGAGACCTTCTAATGTAGATTTATTGAATGCTACTAGTGAGTAGTTTTTTACATTTTATTGAAATGTCATGGTAATCATGTTCCTACACAGTATGTATACAGTTGTAACACTCAATAAATAGTTAAGAAAAAAAAAGTAATTTGATCCTTTTAATTCTAAAATGTAAATAGGGAAAAGTAATAGATTATAGAAAGACAGATAGATGATCTATGGTCCTAGTCAGGGAGAAATTGAGTTTTATTTTTATCTGTACTCGCAATGAAAATATTCAATCATATCCTGTAACCCTTTGAGATGGGTCTGTTGTTGCGCTGACGGAGGCATTCAGAAGCAACCTTACAGGGATCTCTTGCGGTCGGAAAGTAATATACCTGGAGGTTAGTAAAGTTAATAGCCATACCAAACCGACCAGGGAGCTAACTACCTCTATTAACTTTATAGTCACTTGTAAAGTAAGTTTTTACAATTTAAGTAATTTTATGGATAGGGACGAAGTGGTTTCTCTATCGGTAATACACTTTTATAATATGGCGGTCTTTAGGGAAACAGTCCGCGGTACAATTCTTTTTAAAAGATTTAATCATAGAGGAGTTTACAGCCATGTTTTATGCACCAGCCATATGGAGGGAATAGTTTTCTAATTCTTGGATAACAACTTTAGAAGAGGACTCGAGATTGACAAAAAAAAGCATTTTTCACCTTGTTTCGGTTGACCCATTTTAAATAAAACATGGAAAAGTACAGTGCATACCTTTGTAATGAGAACTGAGTTCTTGAAGAACCGTTTTAATAACTGATCAGATCTTTATTGTTTTTATTGTCAGGCGTAATAGTAAAGAGTTAAACTAATAAGGGTACGTTTAGACTTGTAACACAGATTTTAATACCGATTTTTGTGTGGGTAGTAGGGACCTATAATAGTGCATAACTAGAGTTATAGCCGCCAATGAGCATTAGGAGCTGATAATAAAAGTAAAATATGAAAATCACGTTTTACTATTTTTATCAGCTCTCAGTCAAGATGGAGAAATCATTCTTTCACGGTTAATTGTAGTCTTATAGATACTAACCGGCTTTAAGGTGTTTAAAAACTCAAAATTCAAATGCAATCCGCTGTAAATGAGTGGAAATTTGTTTTCATAAAAACCTGACTACAAATCTCGATTCAACGTACCAAAAAACCCTTATTTGTAAAATTTTCTCAAAATAAAAAAATATTGATGTTTTACCCCTTTCAAGGACAATAAAATTTTAAAGTTGATATTTCATCAACAAGTTTTAATGGCCATAACATCTGCTGTCTTCAACTGATAAAAATAGTGATAGCATCACTAGAAACAGCGTACATTCAGTTATTTATCCATGCCTATCTCATTGGGTTTACTCCAGATTTTAGTGGAAAAAAACTGATGTGGACAAAAAATTGATATGTCAGATAGCGCAAATTATTTACGTTTTTTTTTGTTTTTGGTTCTTTGCAAATTGACAACCTTGCCTTCTAAAATCCTACAAAATTGTAGAGGTAAAATAATTTAATTTTTAATTACAAGAAAATTTGGTTTCAACAGGTTTTTTGAGATGAGGAATCTGAAAATGATATCAGTTTTTAGCTTTAAAATTTTCTTCACGTATATTTTTATTTTAAATAGCATTAAAAACCATAGATTGATGAATAATCTGAAAATAATAATAGGTTTTGGTTTTAAAAAAAAACTACCCCTACCTACTTTTTTAAAATGGTCTTATTTGAAATTTAGTGTGTAAAAATTAAAATAATAATAAAAATAAATCATTTTAAAACGTTTTATTTATATATTTATATAGGTGAGGAAAATTTCATTTTTTTTGGAGTTTTTGAGCACCTTAAAGCCGGGTCGTGTCTTGAGCATAACGAAAGTATTTGTTTTAAATAGCTTACAAAATTACAATTTAACGTGAAAGAATCGTTTCTCTATCTTAACTGAGAGGTGAGAACCACATTTTATTTTATTTTTATCGTTTTACACAATTGTAGGTCCCTACTAGCTACACAAAAATCGGCATTAAAATCTGAGTTACAAACATCCCCTTGTGAGTATCTAACAAACAAAATGGCTACCAGCAATTATTCATCTGCAATCAGATAAAGAACACTTAAGATATGACAGCTTTGAGCTTCAGGAGACGTGTAAAAGGGAATCCTGCCGAGCTTTTCAGACAGCTGCAAATTAGCCAACTATGAAAACGGTAAAACGATGCAGGTTTTCTTTTAATTTCCTCTCTGTGTAATAAACGTTTTATATTCTGTAGATTTTTTTCTGCAAGGGTGTCGATATTTTTAATTTCTCTCTCAAACAAAGAATTTTTTATAAGGAAAATGAGCAATGATATCTCCCAAAACTAATTTTAATAATCAAAAATATTTTTAATCATAAAGGTGACGTTTCATGGCATATTTTCAAGCCCTAAAAACATATATAATAATATACTAAAAACTGTATTATGTCGATTTTAATAATTTTTTTATTACGTAAAGCTATACCGAAGAATGCGCATCTCGGTCACGTTTGTTATCATTCAATGTTTGCTAGTATGTTTGATGACGATAAACTGTTGGATTTATCAGGCTAGCTACAAGACAATGTTGATGTTTATTTATTTACCAAGATCAACGTGATTCTGTGTTGTTCAGATATAGAGATGTTGGAATGTTATAGGACAACATGAATTCTTTTTGTTTTTGTGAGTTATTGCAAATTCAGTTTCGACACGAATGATCATCGAGCGCTGTCCCATCCTCAAATTTTAAAATTGGAATTACTATAGATAATAGATAATGATAGAAAACAAATGACTAAAAACTGATAATACCAATAATAAAATAATAATGATATGTACGAAGGAAAATAATAACAGTGTAAGGTAAAAATAAAACTAATAATAAAATCTGAGATATAGCCATACTATTTATACAATACAGAAACTCAGCCTGGGGGGTTCCCAGGAGCCGAGCCTGTACCCCCTCTCTGTAGTTACTAATTTTATAGTTTGTGTACAAAAAATAAGCGCAACTTAATAAATAATTTACTATTTTCAAAATTATAAGTTTCACAAAGATACGGCTAGAAAGTACTTGAAGTAGAATTTGAATCCGATTTGAAGGTTATCCTATTAAGACCTCCCTTCATATTGAAGCACCTCTAAGGATTAAACGTTACTCGAAGTAAATGGGATCTCCTATTATCGTTTCGCTAATACTTCAAAACCGGTAGAAAAAATAATATATTTTCTGTAATTAGATGTTGCAGCGGTAATTGTATATGACGTTTTTATTGGTTTTCTTCAAGGCACTTTCAATCTCCAATCATCCAATAAATGGAGCTTGAAAAATCGCTCTGCGTATTATTACGCCTATATCCTCATATTTTTTTTTATTGTTAATGATTTGAGGTAATCACTATCATCCAGCTGTCAAAAAATAAAAAGTCGCATTAGTCTAGGCATTTGAATAGAATGTAACGACATTGAACCACTGCTCCCACTCTAAATACTTTTAATTATATATCGGCCGACTATGACTTTGTTCGGAACGTCGCTGACTAGTCGGCTTGAAAAAAGGCCGGTTAGTCGTCTGACTAGTTTGCTTCCGTCAGAATTCGTAGTCCAGTCAATAAACATTTACATAACTTAAAAGACTCATTTACGTGTCAGTTATCAGACCTATTTGGACAAATGGAGTTCAGCTTTAGGGCTCAACTAAACCTTCTAATTCTTCCCGTATCCAATCCATACAATCCAAAATCCTTCGAAAAAACCGTGTATATTATCCGTGTATCCTTCGAATTTTAATGTGTGGTTTATCGCTTAAAAAAGTGGGATTTGATTGCATTTATTGCCGAAACCGATTCAAATTTCGACACTATTAGATTTATCTTCGGGATCTCCAGGCGGTCACACGTTACTTGCCGATATTCTGAGCTTGGGTGGCTCTTTCCTAAATTCCGACGGCAATACTTTCCTTTTCCATTGTCTAAAAACCAAAAAACCTTCCTATATTCTTGATCTATTAACTCTGCGTTCTTCCATCCACCTCCTAAACACTAGATCCCAACCTTTTAACCTATATATCCCATCACATAAAACCGCTTCCTTAGACAAATCCTTCATCATTCGTGCTACCTCCTTCTGGAATTCCTTTCCCACTTCTATTCGCAAAGCAGCGTCCTTAACCTCCTTTAGAAATAATTTATTTCTGTACCTTTTAGACAATCAATCTTCCGCAAATATGTCTATAATCAAATGAATACTTAGAATTACTTTTTTTTTCTCTCTTTCTTTCTTGTATATGGTCATATATATACGATTGTATTTTATGTTATAATTATTATTTCATATATTTATTTATTTTAATTTAATTTAATTTTGTTTCCTGTGAAAAATGTAATACTGTAATTACTGAAGCATCTAATTTGTAAATAATAGGCCAGACAATTGTAATTGTAACTGCGCATTATTTTTATTCTTAGGGGACAGTAAGTCCCAGAGTAAAGTTTATTTTTTCATTTAATTTCGTTTCACTATCCTGAAGGTTTGTTGACTGAGGTTGAAGATGTTCGGATGCAAAGCATGGATCATTATTTAATGATGACAAAAATGTGTCATCAGCGTAGGTGATGGTGTTGGGTGAATGTAGTTGGAAGGTCAGTTGTAAACATCGAATAGAGGATGAGACCTAGGTACAGGTGTTACCCTGAGTAACACTGGCAGATTACTTTAAGAGGAGAGAATAGGAAAATTATATTATATATATTACACAATTATATATCATATCATTCATATAATGTACTTTGATGATAGGCTGTGACTTTGGCCGAGGTCACTAATAGGACTAAGGTCACTGGCCGATCAGTTGGCTAGCAAAAAGGCCGATGATTGCTTCGGTTAGAATTCGGGAGACATCGGGAATGTTCGAGGCACTTCGTTTATAGCTTTATAGCCGTCAGTACATGTAGCTACTGGTTCTTCTTTTATCTTATATTTTTATTCTGTATATTGTAAACGGGCTAATATGTAACGGAGTTTTTTTTTTAAAGAAAAATAAAGCAGAAGCCATTAATTTACTTTACTTAACTTAATTGAGAAATTTGGATTTTAATGATGCCGAAAAAGAAATCGTGTTTATAGCCTTATATATGTAACACAAACATATCATACATGTTGTAAAGAAATTGAAGAAGAAGAAATTGTAAAGAAAAACGTATTTAAATTTCTGAAATAGTTGTTTCCTTTTAGTGTTTCTAACTTTCATTTGTAATACATTTCGATTAAGAATTAATATTCATAATTTTAATTATGACACGAAAACAAAACTGTGATTGAAAAAAAAATAGTAGCTCACGCTAGTTCTTTATTCGGTATTTTAGAATTTATCGAATTTATTTTTTTGTTAGTATCATGATTTTTTTTTAAAGTTCGATAATTAATTACAAAAAATAAAAGTTCCTATTCCTACATAAAATAAACTGTTAAGATCAATCTAAAATGAAATTTATAATTAAAGCCATATTTTAATTTCAATTGACCTATTTTTAAGTGTAGATATATAAATGAATGAAATGACCGACTAGTCCGGCCCATTTTTACTTTTATCGAATGTTACCTTCTTGCGAAGTATTTTTCGCTACTTTTCGAAAGGGAGACTATTCTAGTTTATTTTAGATTAGGAAATGTAGTCCTGGAGACTAGAAAACAAATATAACTACTAAAGAATAAAATAAAAAAAATAAACGCAACCATTTTCTCATTATGGAATTTATACTCACTGTTATGAGAAACAGTCGCCTAGATAATTTTGATCCACCTCTATTAGGGATAGCGTAATGTTCTATTATTGTCGAGTGAGGAAATTGATGCTGACACACATTTATTACGTATTATGCAAAAACGGATGGTCTTGAATTTAAAAAAAAAAAAATAAATAATATGCTCACCATTATGATAAATTATTTTGGCTAATTTTAAAAATATTCCATTCTCTTGATATTCCAAAAACACTTGATAAATTTAAAAGAAATCAATGTGTTAGGTCCTCTCGACAATTTGAAGCTTGAAATCAGGAGTTTTCCGTTCTCTATGGTTTGAAATTCGGTTGGAACATGTATCGTTTGTTTACTTTCTATTTTTCTCCAGCGAGGTTTACTAAATTATGTTCTGACAGAATCAAGGTCGTTACCGCTACGTATGGTGAGTTAACCTCCGAAATATTTCATTCATACTGAAGATGACGTTTGCGTGACACCCTTACGAACTGTTCGCTTTTCACAATTAAAAAAAGGAGGAGGGTGATAGAATAATAGAATAGAGTAATAAATACTATATGGTAAAATACAATAATAATAATTAATAAAATAACAATAATAATATGATAAAATAATAGAATAATCGAAAACTCCTTATACATTCAGCGAAATATGTTGATCTCTGTGTAACCTACTCTCCTACTACGTTCGTCAAGATGGAAAGAAATGTGCAGAAATGCTCTCATTACCTTAGAGAATAGACTGGATAATGCTAGAATATAATTCACTCATAGAAATTCACAGTTATTTTTTAAATTCACTATAATATTGATTTGTCCGGAAAACCATTCGAGTTTATAGTTTTGAAATAAAATTTTAAACAAATGACCTGAAACATTCTTTTACTAATCGAAATACATTTTTGTCAACGAATTAACAACTGGTTAATGTATTGTGATTAGAAGTTGGAGTCTTTGATATTAACGAAGTAAAAAAACATCCCGAGGCATAGGTTAGAACTGGCCGTATAAGGGTCTTATATATCCTAATTTTGGAGCTACAGGGTATCGGTGCTTCTCATAAATTTTAGTCGCCCAAAATAACACCTATTAGCCACAACTATTCTTCTTTTTATCTGGGATTGCATGTTTTGTTGCGGTCTATCTGGCTTCTAAGATATATAAACTTGTCAACTGCTTCAAACGTGCAACCGGAAATAGTGATTTCATTCGCTTGTTCTGCCGCAATACACATATACTTATTTCTCGTTGACTTTCTGGCCTATTTGACTTGCAGATCTTTCTAAACTAATGAATGCCTCTTTAACTGCATCCACTAACCTACCAACTAAATCGATGTCGTCAGTATATGCGAGTATCTAAATGCTACTGTTGAATAATGTTTCACCGACTTTAATCCCAGAAATGCGTATTGCCTTGTTTGAAGTGCCATGTTGAAGAGAAGACATGCTAGGCTATCTCCCTGTCTAACTCCTTGTTTTGTTGTGAACTGTTTTGAGATCTCCCCATGCATGTTCACCACACATTGCACATTCTGCATTATCATTCTGATTAGAAGAATCAATTTCTTCAATGTCTTCAGGTCTGAAATTCCTTTCTCGTAATTTTTCAAACAATTGTTGAAAGGTGCACTTACACTACCGTTACAACAGACTTTGTTGTTGTCGACGTTTCTGGCCGTTTTGACACGGTCCGACCGAGTTTCAGGCGCAAATCACCTTTTGACATCTTAGTACAAACTAAATTATACCTCTACTTTGGTCTCTTGAGATTCAAACTATCAAGAGTCGACTGTTTATATTCATTTTATCATCAAGGCATCGTTTGCTATTATAGTGCCATTGTGGATTAGATCATATTATCGAAAATATATACTGCGTTAGCTTAATAGTGTGTTAGGTTATTTTAACAACATACATAAACGGTTTTTCTACTTCCCTGTGTCATCATCACAGTTTCTCTCTATATGGAAAAAGTTTTGTCGCGCGATAAAACTAACCGAGGCTTGAAGCAGTACAAATTGCACTCTAAGCAAATTCATCCTCTTTGCCTTTCTGGTAAATGTCAGGGCTTACGGAACATTTGCTCACCGATGACCGACCGATCGTCTATTAATGCCCGATGTTTACGAACTGCTTAGCGAATGTAAGGAGAATTTCTGAATAAATTTGAATGAAAAATGGTCATATCTAGACAGTTCACTGAAGTTGGGAATTCAAATGACTTCATAAAAATATTTAATAGACATCTGCAGTAGTTACATCTTCCTCTGTATAATTTGTTATTTAAACATGAATAAAAAATTGTGACACGATATTTTCATTCTGTTATTTGCTTTAAAAAATATATTTTTTTAAATACTGTTATTTAAAATGATTATCTAAATTTCTTTGGTCTTGCAGCATGAATACCCAACTGGTTGTCATGGTTTTCCTAAGGAAAATGATACTAGATAGAACCGATATATATATATATATATATATATATATATATATATATATATATATATATATATATATATATATATATATATATATTTTTTTTTATATGCATTTATTGAAATTTACAACTGTACAGAATATATACATCAAGTAAATGTATTGACAACGATTATAATAACATGTTAAAACTTGGAAAGAACTACTCATGAGTAGCACTTTATTAAAACTTCTACACTAGAAGGTCTCTAGGCCATCTTCGTTTCAGACGCCTCGGAGGATTATCAGGAATGAAGTGGGAAGCAAGTTGCGAAACTAACGGATTTGAGTGCTTATGGAGCTTACTATGAAAGGATAGGTATCTGGTGTGGGCTAAATCAGCAACATATGGCACATTAAGGTCTTTATGGATAAGTTTATTGGTGACAAAGTAAGGAACATTGAGGATTTTACGAAGGATTTTGGATTGTAAGGATTGAATACGCGATGAATTGGATGGTTTAGTGGAGCCCCAAAGCTCAACTTCGTACGTCCAAACAAGTCTAATCACAGTCATGTATATGAGTCTTTTGTAATAAATTGGGAGCTTTGAACGTTTGTCTAGTAAATGTTAAAGTAGTCTGAAACGACGGGCAGTTTCTTGTCGTTTTAGTCTTGTATGTGGATTCCAAGTTAGTCGTTTGTCCAAGTGGAGTCCTAGGTAGCGCATCTGTTCAACAGGGATTAGTGGAATATCATTAAAGGATACTGTAGGACAGGAGGTAGTAGGTTTACGACGAAGGGTAAAGGTTATTTGGTGGGATTTGTTTGGATTTATTTTGATTCTCCATTTTTGACACCATTCTTGAAGGTTAAGGATATGGGATTGGAGTGTTTGAGAGGCAATGAAGGGATCATTGTTTACTGATAACACACAAGTGTCATCAGCGTAAGTAGTGAGGACAGTGGTAGGATGAGTTGGGATGTCAGCTGTATACACTGTGTAGAGGATAGGACCTAGGATACTACCTTGAGGAACACCGGCAGATTGGGTAAAGAGAGAAGAATAGGAAAAGTTATGATTAACTTTGAAGGTTCTATCGCTAAGATAGGAACGGATAATTAGGAAGTATGTTGAAGGAAGGAATCTACGGAGTTTGTAAAGTAGTCCTGGGTGCCAGACTCGGTCAAAAGCTTGCTCCACGTCAAGAAAGGCTCCCGTACAGTACATTCCGCGCTCCAATGCAGAGGAGACAACGTCCACCACACGATGACATTGCTGGATTGTGGAGTGTGATGTTCGGAATCCAAACTGGTGGTCTGGGATTACATGGTGGGAATCTAGGATAGGATACAAACGTTTTAAAATTAGTTTTTCAAGGATTTTACCCATGATTGGCAAAAGTGAAATAGGACGGTATGAGGATGGGAACTCAGGTGGCTTTTTGGGTTTTGGGATCATCTTAACTATAGATAATTTCCAGGAGTCAGGAAAATATGTGGTACGGAGGACAGCATTGTATATGTATGTTAGGAATAGGATGGCTTTTCGAGGAAGGAGTTTTAGAATATGGGATGTAATTAGGTCATGTCCAGGGGCTTTGCTTGAAGGTAATCTATGAATGATGTTTGATATTTCTGAAAGATGGAATGCTTTAGGGGGAGGAGACATTGGAAGTGGGATATTAATTTCTGCTTCAATATATTCTAAATGAGTAGGATTAAGGATATCAGGATGTGGGTTAAAAGTTTGGAAAAGGTGCTGGCCAAAAATGAGTGATTTTTCTTCATCAGATTTTGGCTTCGGTAAGTAGGGGATGATTATAGTTTCTGTAGTTTAGTAGTTTTTTAGTGGTGTTCCACAAAGGTTTGTCGGTGGTATTAAGTTTTTCTGTGTAGTCATGTAATTTTTGAAGTTTGTATTTCTTAATTTCTGTCTTGAGTTTGTTTGTAAGTTTGCAGTAATTATTTTTATCTGATGGATACCTAGTCCTGTCCCACTTTGCTCTTGCTCTACGTTTTTCATATATATATTAGTTATAAAACTAAAATTAGGGACCTGCAGTTTTCTAATTGATCTTGAATATTCTTGATCTTCTTAGATGCTAATATTACAAAATTCGATGGACTAGTTTTTAATTTTGTTTGATTCTCGAACAGCTACCTAAGTCTTTAGTTATAGGAAATATGGACGATTGTTGCGAAAGGGTCATAAATAATGTCAAAATTTGTTGTTGTTTTTTTTTAAATCTAGACATCTGCTGTTATTTTGTTTTATTTTTCTTTCTGAATTACAATTTCAAACGGTTTTTAATTAGCTAAAAAAGGAAGATTACCGAGATTTATTTAACGTAATTTTACAGATAAACAGTGCCTTTTTTTCTGTTTGAGAATTGGATAACCGAAACCAAAATATGTTTTACATATATCATGAAAGAGAGCCACCTCTTATACAGGTACAATTAATTACATTTTTCAGATTTGAAGAAGTTAAAATGGTGAGAAGATGAACGCTCTATTCCCCTTAAAGTCATTTAACGTAATCTGTTCTCTCTCAGTTTGCATATAAAGTAGAGATGGAACGACTATAAATTTGGCCGACAAGTTGACTAGTAAAATTGCGGCCAAGCCTTTATATCCATCAGTACATGTAGCTACTGGTTTATTTCTTATATTTTTTATTCTCTTTTTTGCAAACGGACCGGTGTGTAAAGGAGTGTAGATCTTTAGGCCATCTTGTTTTCAGACGCCTCGAAGGATTATCAGGAATGGAGTGGGAAGCAAGTTGAAAAACTAATGGATTTGAGTGGTTATGGAGCTTACGATGAAATGATAGGTATCTGGTTTGGGCTAACTCAGCAACATATGGAACATTAAGATCTTTATGGATAAGTTTATTGGTGATTAAGTAAGGAGCACATATGGTTTTTCGAAAGATTTTGTATTGTAAGGATTGGGTGCGAGATGAATTGGATGGTTTAGTAGAGCCCCAAAGCTTTACTCCATACGTCCAAATAGGTCTAATCACAGTCATGTAAATAAGTCTTTTGTAATTAATTGGTAGCTTTGAACGTTTGTCAAGTGAATGTTGAAGTAGTTGAAAACGACGGGCAGTTTCTTGTCATTTTAGTCTTGTATCTCGATTCCAAGTAAGACGTTTGTCCAAGTGGAGTCCTAGGTAGCGGATCTGTTCAACTGGGATATGTAGAATATCATTAAAGGATACTCTTGGACAGGAAGTCGTAGGTTTACGAGGAAGGGTAAAGGTTATTTGGTGAGATTTGTTTGAATTTATTTTGAATACCATTTTTTAACAACATTCTTGAATGTTTAGGATATGAGATTATAGTGTTTGGGAGGCAATGAAGGGATCATTGTTTACTGTAAACCAATTTTTAAGTCTCCGTTTCCGACCACTTATAAGTTTGTTTATTTTTTTTTTAATGTTGAGTAATTGAATCTTTGGATGCAATAGATTCTTGCTTATCTAGACCCAAATAGTCCGCAGAACCGGTCGATCTTAAATAACTGTGTGAACCCTTGGAACCCTTACCCATTTCGTTTTAGTTTTTTAATTATGTAGTGACATCATCACTACAATCACGGCCTAAAATATATTACTTTATATTCTTGATTTAAGAGTTCAATGTTCTTTGTCTCATAACGAAAAATTAATCTGTTTCAGGTCAAGTCCATACTGAACAGGAGTTCTCAACAGAAAAAACAGCTCTGAGAGGTATGTCTAATTAAGTCAAAAATTAGAATTTTATATTGTTTGGTTTTAACATCCTTTCTGTTTTTCTTTTTATATACAATAAAACTTTAGAGACAAAGGAGTAGGGCGGAACTACATACTGCATTTATATTTTTATATTGAAACATATTTAACTTTATGTCAAGAAAATAAGGGAATTGATTTCGGTGAATAAGTTGCTACTGCAGACGCTCACAGATGGAAAAATCCTTGAAAACGTTTTAGTCCAGTTAAATAAGGGTTTGCCGAAGAAAAAACTGCGGAACTTTTACTCTCAGCGGATTCTTATGTTTTTTGGGGTGCTGAATCTGAATCTGAAGTTTGCTACCACGGCAACCATCGGCTTCATATTCAAAATCGCAAAAAAAAACGCCAAAAAAAACCGTTATTTTTGGATTTCTTTTTTTCATTATGTAGATACTAGTTCCAACTACAATTAATATTTGAAGACTTTCTTCGAAAAAAAGCTTCGTTATCGTGTTATAGATAAAAAAACAAAAATAACGGTTTTTTTTGGCGGTTTTACGATTTTGAATATGAAGCCGATGGTTGCCGTGGTAGCAAACTTCAGATTCGGATTCAGCACCCCAAAAAACATAAAGATCCGTTGAGAATAAAAGTTTCGCAGTTTTCTTCTTGAAAACGGCCTTTTGGAGCCTTATTTTAGTGGACTATTTCTATAAGTCGAAGAAAAACATTTTAGTGCAATTGGTAATAAGAAGTAAAATTAATGCAAATAAGAACGCAATAATTTTTAAGTTCATTCTCTGGACTCTCAACAGTTCTAAATTCTTAACCATTTGTCTTTTCCTCTCCCCTCAAAAGACCCTCGTGGTAGTCCGCCTTCAGCGTCTTCTTATCACAAGGTTCGTCATATCCATGGTTAAAAATAAAGTCCTTATCAATCACAGGGGAGAAGAATGTTATTTAAGTCGTTAAAAGTTTTGAAAAAAAGACCAACATGACTAGGATCTTACGTACTGTAGAATTCAACTGTATTACAATATCAGGAATAAATTGATCGGGAAATTAAGGTACGAAAATCGATACAAATGTATTGAGGAATCAATACAATTAGGATTGATGAATTAATAGCCACTTCTAAACTAAACTTGTTTCAAATGTTAAACATTCATCATCAGCTCTAAAAAATACAAAATTTTCAAAACATCAGCACATTGTTACATGGATTATATACATTTAAGTTTTTGAAAACATAAGGTAAGAAATTAAATATATTGGTACTAACCTAAGGAAGCAAACGAATTTATGAAATATATCAGAAAGAGTGGCAAAGGTCAGTGGGGACTTTCGGTTTTCCCTATGACTGGTTGATTTTTTCCCTTTCCATTGGAAAAAAATTTAAAATGTGACTAAACACCGCGTTTTTGGAAAGGGTCTACTTTGTCTTCAGGTGAAGGGAAACAAGATCACAATGGTTTATCTATTTAAATAAAATAGATATTAAAAATAATTAAGCATTTAAAATAGATAAACCATTGTCATGTTATTTCCCTTCACCTAAAAACAAAATAGACCCATTCTAAAAAAGCGGGACACGGGAAAACTAGACAATCGGTAAATCAAACAGTAAAAGAACATATAAGGGCATACAATAATAAGACACAAAATTCCAATTTCGCTATCCATCTAAATGAAAATAACCATAAATTCAATAAAGACTCGGTAGTAAAAATAATTCATCAAGTAGAAAATAGCCTAAAATTAAATATTTATGAATCATTAGAAATAATATAATCGTTTAAAACCGATCCAGATTTTTGTTTCAATTAACAGATAAGCATTTAAAATAGCGTCATTTTAAATTTGTTTCCAACAGGAACGGAAAAATCCGACGAGTCATAGGGGAAATCCCATGGTAAACCCAAAAAAATTTAACCAACCGGCCCCCTTTCCCCTTCCACGATAGATATAGTTCAGATATATGTTAGATCTCCTCAAGTGGGTACCAATATTTGATTTCTTGTCTTACATTTTTGAAGACTTTACTATATAATCGATGTAACATAGTGCTGATGTGTTGAAAATTTTGTATGTTTTAGAACTGAAGATGAATGCTTAGCATTCGAAACTAGTATTCTAATAAAATGATTCCAATAGAAATGGAAATTAATTCATCAATTCTAA
Source organism: Euschistus heros (assembly GCA_003667255.2). NCBI lineage: Eukaryota > Metazoa > Arthropoda > Insecta > Hemiptera > Pentatomidae > Euschistus > Euschistus heros. The sequence continues at coordinate 2,427,695 of RCWM02000095.1, forward strand.
ACTCAAGGAAAATCGTTACAATATCCAGAAATATTGATGTAGGTGGAGGATGCTGTTTATCTATTCAATGTTATCTAGGAATATATGTTCTAGATGAATAGATAAATTTGAAAAGGGATATATGTAGTCAAATGAATTGTGTTGAAACATAAAGTACTTGTGCACTACAAGAGCAGGAAGGACGGGTTACCAACCTATTCTAGCCAGTGGGAAGTTCAAGATTCGTTCCGTTAGCCCACCACGAGATGAATTTTAACCTGCCCTAGTGAGATTCGAATAAACGAACTTCTGTACCCAGCTCGGCCATCGAAACCCTAGATGAATATTTATATGTTATGAATCAAACTCATAATGATTACGAGCTGAACGGTCCAGTATTATTCATTGTGGTATGGGTTCCGTTGGCTACACCCACGGATCAGTTACCTAGCCTATGCTGCCAGTGGTCAACTCAGTAATTGGCTTTACATTACGCTGTTCTAAAATAAATCACCGTTTTAAAATAAGTAACTTCGTTTAATTTTTTTAAACCCTAACTGATCTGGTAGTTTCAATAGGAGCGGTTACTAATGAACAAAAAATAATGGCTGATTACTTTTTGAATGTTACTTTATTTTCCTGCCCACTTTTGAATAATAATGATAATAAATTAATTTGTAGGCTATGTTAATTAAAAATATTAATAAATTAAATATTTATTAAAAGGCTTAATTTTTGAAACTTACAAATAAATAATATAAACATCGAGTAGGAAATATGATCACATATCAATAATAATTGTGACTTTGCCCCACTTTTGTTGAGCTTCATTCTTTAACTAACCATCAGTCATTTTCAAATTGCATGTATTAAAATATTTGCTTTGAATAATTAGCTTTAAAATGCTGTTGATTCATCGCATAATCTTGGAATTACAAAATTTACAATACTTATAATTAATTTTATTGTTTTTAAAATGTGGTGCAAAGTCAACCGGATATCCGTGACTTTGCACCACCATATGTTTTTAATTTAAAAATAATTAGAAACGTATTCTGGTGCAAAGTCAAAGATTGATAGTTATGAGATGCAAAGTCATTTCTTGATAGTGTTTGGGGTTTAGCCTAGTGATTTTTTACTCTGTTTGTAAGGATTTTGTTAAAGGAAACAATTGTAAATTACAATTTGTTCATAGAAATGAGAAACAAAATTGCACAATTTTTAAAGGTTTATTGAAAATACATAAACATGCCAACAAAATATTATATAGAAACAAAATAACGACATAAAACATGCCTAAATAACGTAAACAACTGTAATTTTGGTAAACAAGGAACAAAACGATACCTATAAAATAAATTGCACACAGATTCTTAGTGAAACACTTTTGGAAAAATGCAATGTGCTATAGTTAGAAAAAAAAATTGCTAAAATATAAAAACGAACACTATGACTTGAAAAAATTTAAAGCTATAACTAGGCAAAATTCTAACAGCATTCGTCAATACACTTGCAAATAGATGACAAAAACCTTATTAACAAGAAGCAAAACTAAGACTTCTTTCCACAGGAAGGTCACTTTGCGCCAAAATATACTTGGTGCAAAGCCATTCCTAATTCATATCAAAAAGGGGATTCTATTTTATTTTCAAATAACTTGACTTTTGGCAAATATTTTGAGCAAAATGAATATCATATATTTAAATTACAATAATTATAGAATAAAATTAATGCACAACTTAATCGATTTGAGAAATATTTAGTTGTTGAAAGCACAACTTTATCCCTCAAAGGAATCACACCTGTTGTAACACTACAATCAACTAACTGTTATAAAACATGAGAGGTAACTAGGATTAGCATAAAAATTCCTTAGACCCAATCGGCGTTGTCATAAGTAAGAAATATTCCTTATTTAGACAACAGCAAAATACTTTTTCTTCAACTTGGTGCAAAGTTAACTCACTGGTGCTGAGTCAGGCCGTTTTACGGTAACTTCAAAAATTAGTGGACTCTAATTGTATGTAATTCCAATTTAAAATATTTGAAACCAACATCATTACCGTTTTCAATCCAAAATCCAATATCAAACCAGTTACAAATATAGTAATTTACAAAACAAAACTTAGACTATTACTTCAATGTGGGGTCCATCATCCTGTAAGAAACGAAAAAAAATATTGTTTTATGAATTGCAATTAGATGTTATTTTTAAAAACAGAACGTCAACTTCAATGTCAATTAGATGTGGAGTCAATTTTAAATTTCATTAAAAACGTTTTATCAAATTTCACGGTCAGTTAAAGTTGCGGTTGCTTTCAACATTGGAACCCCATTATCCGACAAATTAAAACCCAGACCACGCCAGAACACTATTATTGCATTTAATTTATTTGTATTATTATTAATTCGTCTTTATTCATATTACTGTTATTAAGTTTCATATATTTTTTATTATTTTTAATTGTATTTATAGTTTACTTTCTGCAATTTTTTTAATATTTACAACTTTATACATTACATACAACAAGTAAATGTGTAGAAAATTATTACAGTGGGCTTGTAAAAAACTATTCATTAGTAACACTCCAATAAAACTACAATATAAGATCCATAGGCCATCTTCTTTTCAGACACTTCAGAGGGTTATCAGGAATCTAGTGAGACTAGTGGATTTGAGTGGGTAAGGAGCTTTTGTTGGAAGGATAAGTATCTGGTTTGGGATAAATCTGCGACATATGGATCATTAAGATCTTTATGGATAAGTTCATTGGTAACAGAGTAAGGAGCATTGAGGATTTTTCGAAGAATTTTGGATTGCATTGATTGGAAATGAGAAGGATTTGAAGGTTTGGATGAGCCCCAAAGCTCAACTCCACATGTCCAAATATGTCTAATTACTGTCATGTAAATGAGTTTTTTGTAATTAATAAGAGGCTTAGAATGTATGTCTAGTACATTTTGAAGCAGTCTAATGGTGGATTCTAAATATGACGTTTGTACTGTTGGTGTCCTAGTTAGTTCATACGTTCAACAAGGATTAAGGAATATTATTAAAGGATATTGTGGGAAAGCAACTAAGATATAAAATATAAAAAGCTTTTGCTGCTCTTCAAAATATTTCAGCTTCGCAAAAACTCAACAAATTAAACGAAAAGTTAGTTAGAGAAATCTAAGTCTTAGGATACCAGTTTACTAGTCAAGAAAGCAAGGGAATGTAAAAGCATCTTTAATATCGACAGTTCGAAAAAAAATTCGAGTCCAACTCAGGGCTAAAGATCAGGTATATATATGGTTCAAGTCACATACATATTCAAGGAACTGTTGATTGGAAAAGTGAAAAAACCCAAAGTAGAAAATGGTGTAAATATTCTCTACTCTTCATGTATAAAACTGTAATGATCTGTTTTTCATCACAAAATGGAGCAATATACACGTACTACGTAATAGTTAATTGACAAAACACTGCTAGAAATTCTGCCCTTTTGCTTCCTTTGAAAAACGAATTTCGATGGGAAAATTTATTCCAAAAGCAGATAATTATTTTTATTAAAAAGTATTCTAGTAATTTATGATCTAACAAATTCGAAACCTCCTCGAACAGACATTTAATTTGCATTTGAATAAAATGGTGTGGGGAAGACTGTTGTAATGTAAAGATGCGTACCTTGGATTACGATTCACTATCTTGCCTTGTGTTTTTATCTTGCGGGAACTATCAAGCATTAGTCACAAGCATCCGAAACCTACTTTTGTTTGTAATTAACGTGTTAGTTGTGATAGGAGATGAAAATTGTTTTTATAGTTTCGGTTCGATTTCGTAGTTTACCTCCCCATTTAATTTAACCAGGGCATATGAAATGAAATATTTATTATTAGGATTAATAAACATATTAATCAAATAAAAACTAGCAGTATTACAGAAAAATATACATAGTTACGAAAATCTGAATTACCATGATTTATTACTGTTTCATAAGAATTAATTATAAACCACATTAAATCTAAACCTCATCGAATTCAAGGCGTAACTAACGCAAGGGGCGGATATAAAACTCAATAATTTGAAATTTTGTAAATTTTAAGTTGCTTGTTTATATTTTTAAATTCTGTTGTATCTTATTTCTTAATATTTCAATTAACCCTAATACGTTTTATATGGTCAGGTTAAACTTTATGGGAACTTAAGCACCTATTGCAAAATGAAACTATCAGACGAGAAAATTAAAAAAAAAAAATCAATTAGGGTTAGTATTTATTAGAAGGTCATGAGGCCATTTTCTTTTTAAGTACTTTATTTAATTATCGAGAATTGAGTCACATACTGTAGCGAATCACAGTTACTGTATCATTATAAAAAATAACTGAATAAAATTTACAATCTGCAATAGTTTCTTTTCTTGCAAGTTATTAAATAGAGTTAATAATTTAGCATCCAGAACTCAACATCCCACTCCAAATGTCTCCTCCCCCTAAAGCATTCCATCCTTCAGAAATATTAAACATAATTCACAGATTACCTTCAAACAATGCTCCTGGTCACGACCTAATTACATCCCACATCCTAAAACTCCTTCCTCGTAAAGCCATCCTATTCCTAACATACATGGTACTCCGCACCACATAGACTCCTGGAAATTGTCAATAGTTAAAATGATACCTAAACCCACAAAGCCACCTGAGTTCCCATCCTCGTACCGTCCTATTTCTCTCTTACCAATCATGGGTAAAATCCAAGAAAAACTCCTTTTAAAAACGTTTGTATCCTATCCTAGAATCCCATCATGTAATCCCGGATCACCAGTTTGGATTCCGAACATCACATTTAACAATCCAACAATGTTATCGTGTGGTGGACGTTGTCTCCTCTGCATTGAAGCGCGGAATGTACTGCACGGGAGCCTTTCTTGATGTAGAACAAGCGTTTGACAGAGTCTGGCACCCGGGACTGCTGTATAAGCTCCGTCAATTTCTACCCTCTACATATTTCCTTATTATTAGATCCTACCTCAGTGATCGCACCTTCAAAGTTAACCATAAATTTTCCTATTCTCCCCTCTTTACCCAATCTGCCGGAGTTCCTCAAGGCAGTATCCTAGATCCCATCCTCTTCACGGTGTATACAGCTGCCATCCCGACTCATCCTACCACTGTCCTCACCACTTACGCCGATGACACTTGTGTGTTATCAGTAAATAATAATCCTTTCATTGCATCCCAATCACTACAATCTCATATTACTAACATTCAAGAATGGTGTCGAAATTGGAGAATAAAAATAAATCCAAAGAAATCCCATCAAATAACCTTTACCCTTAGTCTTAAACCTACGACATCCTGCCCTACCGTATCCTTTAATGATATTCCACTAATCACTGTTGAACAGCTCCGCTACCTAAGACTCCACTTGGACAAACGTCTTACTTGGAATCCACAACAAGACTAAAACGACAAGAAACTGCTCGTCGTTACAGACTACTTCAACATTTACTAGACAAACGTTCCAAGCTTCCAATAAATTACAAAAGATTCATTTACATGACTGTGATAAGACCTATTTGGACATGCGGAGTTGAGCTTTGGGGCTCCACTAAACCATCCAATTCATCTCGTATCCAATCCGTACAATTCAAAATCCTTCGAAAAATCCTCAATGCTCCTTATTTTGTGGCCAATAAACTTATCCATAAAGTTCCATATGTTGCTGATTTAGCCCAAATCAGATACGTATCCTTCCATAGTAAGCTCCATAACCACTCAAATCCACTAGTCTCCCAACTTGCTTCCCACTCCATTCCCGATAATCCTCCGAGGCGTCTGAAAAGAAGATGGGCTAGAGACCTTTTAGTGTAGATATTATTGAAGTGCTACTAGTGAGTAGTTCTTCACAAGTTATTTACATGCAAATGTATTCACTATCATAACATTTACTTAATGTATATTGTTTTGTACAGTTGTAAATATCAATAAAGGAGAAAAAAAAAAGAAGATAATTTAGCATCTAAAACTATCCATACAGTCCAAAATACTTAATAAAATTTTCAATGCTCCTTATGTCACAAATAAAATTATCCGTAATGATCTAAATGTCCCATACGTTGCAGATTTGTCCCAAACAAGATACTTATAACACCTAAAAAAGAATGAAACTTTTAGCCGAGAAATTGGGAAAATTAAAGTTTTTTTGAACTTAAAAATGGTCCAGACTTACTCTGTAATCGGCACGTGCAGTATTTTATGAGGAGTAAAACTACAAACTATTTTTAATCTCTGATCTGGGAAGTGAGATAGTTTAACTTCACAATTATTGATATACACAACTCAAGTGGTTCTTGGTTGATTTTAATTATTACAATAAAAAAAAATATTTGTAATACATATTTTCACTGAAACGAAACATTATTAAATTTAAAAAAAATGCAACCATAAATTGTTTCTTTTACTGACTTCGTGATATGTTAATTTTAAACCAAGCTGCATACAAGTGATGATCCATGGTACAAGTCTAGCGTGAACAGTTTTACATGAAATTATAAAACATTTTTTACTTACTGTCTATACAAAGTTGTAAATAAGGTTGAATATATAAGATATTAAATAGAATACCAATTACTGCAATAAAATGTTAATTAATAGTTTTTTGTCTGTTCAGTTATTTTAAATGTATTGAAATTTAATTTTATATTGCTTTGTTTTTTCGAATTTCACCACTGATCTTATTAGTAAATTTTAATGCTAATACTCAGTAATTTTGCTCTACAGATATTTTTTCAGATTTACTACTAGCTTGTACTAGAGCGTTTCTTATAAAACGCTCGTTCTTATAGCGATATGCAGTGTTTGCGTTGGGAATCCAGCTGCACAAACAATAAATAGTAAGGCCCTTCGATTCAAAGAATGCTACCTAAAGAAATATTCTTGAATATACGCCTCATTATTATAAGCATTTAATAGGTTTATTTCGTTATTATTACTATGATATCGTTTTGTATATATATAAATATATACACAGATGTGTGCTTGAATATTTTCTGCTGACATATGTATCTCTTACTACTAAAACGGGTAGAGTTTCTATGTTGAATAAATTTCATAAACCATCATTTAGAAACTTAACCACAATCCTTTAATGTGGCTTCTGTGGTTTTATACGTGTGTTATTTTCTTGGGAAATAAATGAATGTTTGAAAATGTAAAAAAGAAATGTCATATATATATATAAACACTAAGATGTATAAAAAAAAAAAAAATGAAAAAATCACAGTTGATCATTTAAAACTTAAAGAATCGTTCAGACTTACTCTGTATTCGGCACGTGCAGTGTTTTATGAGGAGTAAAACTACAAACTATTTGTAATCTCTGATCTGGGAAGTGAGATAGTTGAAATTCACAATTATTGAAATACACAACTCAAGAGGTCCCTGGTTGATTTTAATTATTACAATAAAAAAAAATATTTGTAATACATATTTTCACTGAGACAAAACATTTTTAAATTTAAAAAAATGCAACCATAAATTGTTTCTTTTACTGACTTCGTGTTGTGTTAATTTTAAACCAGGCTGCATACGAGTGATAATCCATGGTACAAGACTAGCGTGAACTGTTTTTATAAACTTACTGTTTATAGAAAGTTGTAAATAAAATTGATTATTTAATAGAATAATATCTATATATATATATATATATATATATACACATAATAGTGTCTATGTATGTATCTATTTATATAATAATAGTGTAGATTATGTATCTATATATATACATAATAGTGTCATATATATATATATATATATATATATATATATATATATATATATATATATATATATATATACAGGGTGAGTATCTCTTAGCGTAAAAAAAAAAATTGGGTGAAACTAGATCAAAAGTGTAGCCAAATGCCGCAGACCTCACCTTTCTATTCCAATCCGTTGCAGATATATGGTAAATAAACGATTTTTTGGAGGAAAGCATTTTTTTACGATAAAAGCTGTAATATCTCCATTTTGTTTAAATATTTTTCAAATATTGATCACATTTTCGGATTTAGCAATAAATTTCCTATAAGATCGGAGTAATTTAACCTTGAATTTTACAAACTTGGGACCTAAAAAATATCTTTATCTTCACCTAATTTAGGGAAGTTACAATTTCTTATAATACTTCAGCGCTCACTGCTTTTCATAAAAACAATCCACAAAACTGCAAAGCTCTCAAAAACTTACAAATTTAATAAGCTTTCAAATGATATGTTAAAAGTAATGATTTTGTTTTAATTTCATGGAGAAATTTACTTTTGAAACCGAAAAAACATGGTGTTCTCATTTAGCATACAAATCAGGTACTTTGGTAAATAAGACATTATGATAATCGCTTGATGAAAATCTGTATTTTAAATAAAAGAAACACTTCATTAGAATAAAAAGCAAAGAAAAAATATAATATTTATTGACATAAATTTTAGGCCAGTTCAGGTATTCATAATAACAACAGCGACTTTGACCTCTCTCAGTACTAAGCACATTATCGCTATTTCATAGTTATTTTCCTGTTTATTTTGAAATGGGAGGGGATTATTGTTTATTATTTTATTTTTATTTTGATATAATGATTGAAAGTTTGATTTGGAAATTAAGAAGCTACAGAGATAAAAGTGTCACTATCATTAGAAAGACCCTTGCTAATATTGCTTATCCTTAGCTTGAGGGCCCATTTTATTTATTGGGATTATTTTTTTCTGTTTGGCAATACACCTGCGAAGATGGCAACGTTCACAAATGGTGAGTACGCTGACATACATTTTTTGTATGGTTTTTGTAATGGAAACGCGAGTGCAGCGCGGCGGGAGTACCAACTTAGGTTTCCAGATAGGCGCCTCCCCTCTACGATAGTGTTTTCACGAACTCATCAACGTTTATCTGAAACAGGTTCCGTTCATAAGTTACGTCAAGAATTGGGACAAGTTCCTCATGATGTTGAACTCGAAGAGGAAATTATTGATATAGTAAATGAAAATCCCAGTGTTTCATCAAGAGACTTGGCCCGTGAAATTGGTATCTCCCAAAGGTCAGTTATCAACATTTTGCACCGAGAACATTTTCACCCATATCATTTCACACAAGTACAAGGGCTAGAACCTAATGATCATGTACATAGAATACAATTTTGCCGCTGGCTTTTAAATAGAGACATTCAAGAACACCAGTTTCTGAGGAAAATTTTATGGACAGATGAGTCTCTTTTTACAAGGGAAGGAATTTTTAACGTCCACAACCGGCACTACTGGGCAGCTGAAAACCCACATATGGTTCAAGAAGCATCTTTCCAGCATCGTTTTACAGTGAATGTGTGGGCTGGGATAATAGGGGACCGACTCATTGGGCCACATTTTTTGCCCAGCAGATTGAATGGAGAAAGTTATTTGGATTTTTTACAAAATATTCTACCACAACTTATTCACGACATTCCACTTGATGTTCAGCAAAACATAATATTCCAACACGATGGTGCTCCTCCACATCATTCGGCAGCAGTACGGGAATGGCTGAACCAACGATATTCGACCTGGATAGGTAGAAATGGTGTGATACATTGGCCAGCTAGGTCACCTGACTTAGCTCCAATGGACTTTTATGTGTGGGGCTACATAAAAAGCGAGGTATATGCCAGAGAAGTGACCAGCATTGAGGTCCTAAAGACGAGAATTCTGGAGGCCGGAGCCAAATTGCAACAGCGTCTGACTTTAGCAGTGACCGTAGGGGCTGTGAGAAAGAGAGCAAGAAGCTGCATTCGAAATAGTGGAGGACATTTTGAAAATTTAATAAAATAACGGACTCTGGCGGCGCTTTATTGACAGTGATTCTTTTATTTTCAAATTAACAAATTTTTTTCTTTGCTTTTTATTCTAATGAAGTGTTTCTTTTATTTAAAATACAGATTTTCATCAAGCGATTATCATAATGTCTTATTTACCAAAGTACCTGATTTGTATGCTAAATGAGAACACCATGTTTTTTCGGTTTCAAAAGTAAATTTCTCCATGAAATTAAAACAAAATCATTACTTTTAACATATCATTTGAAAGCTTATTAAATTTGTAAGTTTTTGAGAGCTTTGCAGTTTTGTGGATTGTTTTTATGAAAAGCAGTGAGCGCTGAAGTATTATAAGAAATTGTAACTTCCCTAAATTAGGTGAAGATAAAGATATTTTTTAGGTCCCAAGTTTGTAAAATTCAAGGTTAAATTACTCCGATCTTATAGGAAATTTATTGCTAAATCCGAAAATGTGATCAATATTTGAAAAATATTTAAACAAAATGGAGATATTACAGCTTTTATCGTAAAAAACATGCTTTCCTCCAAAAAATCGTTTATTTACCATATATCTGCAACGGATTGGAATAGAAAGGTGAGGTCTGCGGCATTTGGCTACTCTTTTGATCTAGTTTCACCCAATTTTTTTTTTTACGCTAAGAGATACTCACCCTGTATATATATATATATATATATATACACTAAGATGTATAAAAAAAAAAATGAAAAAATCACAGTTGATCATTTTTTCTAACATCCAATGATCTATTAATTATTATCTCAACCACTCACAAAATATTATAATCTGTCTCAATTAAAGTTAATTAGTATAACCTCACTACAACTAGTATTACAGTATAACCTCATTAATCCGACTTCCACTAAACTCTCCGGATAATCCGACTCTCCCCCAGAGACCGGTGGGGGGAGCAATATTTTTGCGGATTCCCTAATAAACAAGCTTGTTGAACTTCTAAAGAAAAATATGTTATATTCCAAAAAAAACTAAATTAAATTTCCTACAATTGTAGCAGAAAATAAGCTCCGTAGCTTAAACGGAGACTATGCTTTCAAGACATACATGCTTTCGTATTTTCGGAATTCTCTCAAAAATTGTGGGATTTTTTTTTTTTTTTTTTAACGGTTTTTACTCTTAACGTCATTAATAACAACGTTTAGAGCATATTTTATTATGAACTATTCTAAAGTTATTTTGGCCTTTGCTTCTATACACCTATACAAAATATGGCTAAAACATTTCTATGCAAATATATTAGTCTATTGGTGAATATAACTTATGTTTCTCATCCCTTTACTTTTTTAAAACGTTAAAATATAACTTTTAATATAATTATAATACTCATTTGACCATGAAAACCAGGTACTTCAATGAAATCTCCGGTTAATCCAACATTTTGGCTGTTCTGCCTTATCCATGGGTTCCTTAGGGGTCGTATTATTGTTATTCTGTAGTGCTGTAATGTGCACATACACCCCTTTTTTTCGAGCAAATGAACGAGTTATATCTATAAAATTATGAAATAATTATAATTTTAAAAAAATATGAAAAATCAAATGGATAATATAGATTGGAAAAAATTCATGTAAAGAATATTTACATCCAGGCCGAGGAGATACAAACCCAAACCCCTGCCACAGCAGCAGGATTTCAGGATATCTTAGGGCTTCTTTCTAAAGCAAATAGGGATAGATCCAGAGCGCAATATTCCGAAGATGTCCATTGTCAGGATTCCATTTTACAATACATCTCGAGAAGTGGAAACGTATAAAACAATTTTGTTCTTTCTGGGGAGGGTCTGAATCCATAGCCGGTAGAACAATTCATTGAAGTTGAGTTAAATTTTGTAAATAGTTTTTTTTCTGAACTAGATCTAGTACTGGACCCTGGATATTAATGTAATTCAATCGATCCACCTTGCAATGAGATCCTGTCTGGAACCATCTGCGTCCGATATGGAAATATAATTTTATAAGATATATTATGCAATAATATATACTTAAGATTACTTCCTATGCTAACATATTCTACGTATTAAAAAAACATAATATTTACTGAAGAATACTTACTATCCGGTTTGGTGGAGTGATACAGAGTTTCGGTGACAAATTGATTTACGTTCAACAGAACCTGTTTCATCAAGTGTCATGAAAAAAAAATGCAAATCAGGCGTTATCACAAATCATTTGATGCATCCAAATATTGCGAATTTCCATATACCTTAAAAAACTAAAAGCGCACGATGCTCAAATTCAATAAATTTTCATTTTTCACCTCTGGAACTGATATAAATTATTTCTGCATAAAGCAGTGTAGAGATATTTTGCTGCATTTTCGTCTCAATCATCGTTATTGCATACTGATTTAAACACGACTGCAGATCGTGTAAAATGGCCTGATTTATCTTCTTTTTCTAAATCGCTGTTCTCGACAAGATTTTCTATATTATGCCAAATTTTCTCCACGACTTCAGAAAGTTTGAAGAAATTTCCTGAAAAGCATTGGCCAACATAAAGTTGAGATCGTTGATGTTATCTTCTTCACGTTTTCCAGGAGAGAGGCAAGTTTTTATTCCCGAACTTGGGTAAAATTTCAGAGGAGAAACAAACTCTCGAACTCACTCAACCTCCCCTGCACGTCAAACGTCGTGTCTCCCAAGAAATTTCTAGGAAAGCCGATCAAACAATCAATATTATTTGACCATACAACTTTTGAGGGAAGTTAGTGAAGTTGGGTTGCAATGTTCGAAAAATAGTTTCTATTTATAATAAAATATGAGCTAATAAATTGTACTAATTTATTTTGATTTAGGGCACTTGAGGTATCCCAATAACGTTTCTACTGTCTAGTTTCTTAAACAATGTTATTATATGGAATAAAAAAATTAATAAGTAAGTTCAAAAAAAAAGATACTGTGGTGAGTTTTCTTTTTTTTTTGGAAGAACACGAATATTCCACAAATTAGGTTAACGAACTGTAGATATGGCCCAGTCAATGAAGGTAAAAAAGTAAGTATTGACACAACATGCACCAAAAATGCACTCTGGGTAGTAAAACTCAAAGGGAACGTTATACCTTAATGCTCCATTTCAACTGAATGACTATTCAAGATCATGAATAGCAGTATATGCAGCAGTGCACCTCAGGACGACCCAGCTAGGACCAGCGGGGTGGTGTCCATTACTCTTTCACTGCTCTCTAAGAAGCCATTTTATTAACGATTAGCGTTTTGAGACACATCATTTTAAAGCCAATCGTATTATCTGTAAGTTTTGTTTGTAACATTTCTTCCCAAGACGTAATGATAAAAAGCTATAATTTGTTGAAGTTACTTCTTATGTTTTGTTGTGACAGGTTTCTGTATATGATTAAGTATTACCGTGAAACTAAGCTATCTACATAAAAAGTGTATATAACATAATTTGTTTATAATATTGTAAGGACTAAAATAAATAAAAAAACACCGATAAAATTTTCGATCTGTAAGCATATAACCAGAGTACTGTTCTTCTAATGTTTCTGACGGGTGGGGAAAAAAGCAAGAGGGGTTGGAGTCAGGACTTGGTGTTTTTTTAGTGTGAACTTTATATACTAACACCCTGCAAAAATTCAGCTTTCCCCTAGTTTGTTGCGACACAAAACCTTTATTGACTGGGCTAATATTCGAGAGTTTACTGTACTGAAAATGAGAAAGCAATTTTTCTCTTTGTTCCATGATCAGACTGGATAATCCGAAGACCACTTGTTCTAAGACCGGTTTAGAGGTGTCCATTGAAATTTAATATAATTTTCATAAACCAAAATAATAGTAATTTTATTAATATTAAAAAAAGTACATAATTATGTATAATCAATTCAGACTTAAAATTTGAAAATATTTATGTCCAAAGCTATATTAACATTAATTTTTTTATTTCTCAATCTTATTACTAAAATATATTGGTTGGAATATAATATTTCTGTTAATTTTTTTTTTTTTTTTCAAGAGAAACTACAGTTCCCCTCAAATGATTATATGAAAGAATATTAAGACATTAGCATGAATTGGGACATCGCAATATTGTACTTTTTAAAAGTTATGGTTTGATAATCTGTTGATTCGTATAGATTGATTTCCTTTAGAAGAAAATAACTTAACAATAGTCGAATTTCAATTTACTTTTATATTATACAGAGTGAGTACCTCTTAGTGTAAAAAAAAAAAGAAAGAAAAGAAATCGGGTGAAACTAGAACAAAAATGAAGAAAAATTCCGCAGACCTTACCTTTTCTTTACTATGAAAGGTTAGGCATCTACCATAAAATTCACCTCAAAAAGTGCTATTCTTCAATATCATCTGCATTCAGAAGCTAACGGCAAGCTAGATAAATTGGCAGTACTGTAGATAGTTTTTTTTTTTTTTCAAAAAAACAGTGAGCGTTGAGGAATTATAAGACATTGTAACTTCCGTAAATAAGGTGAAGATCAAGATGTTCATTAGATCCCAAGTTTGTAAAATTCAAGGTTACATGTACTCTGCTCTTATAGGAAATTTAATGCTAACTTCGAAAATGTGGTTAAAATTTGAAAAAATATTTATACAAAGTGGAGATATTACAGCTTTTATGGTTAAAAACGTGGTTTCCCCAAAAAATAGATAAGGTCTACGGCATTTTTGATCTAATTTCGCACATAAGAGGTACTCACCCTGTATATGGGACTTAAAATACAAGAAACTGATCGCTCGTCGTTTCAGACTACTCCAGCATTTACTAGACAAGCGTTCAAAGCTTGCAATAAATCACAAAAGACCTATTAACACGATAGTAGTTAGACCCATTTGGATATTCGGAGGCGAGCTTAGGGGCTCCACTAAACCTTCCAATCCCTCACGTATCCAATCCTTACAACCCAAAATCCTTCTTAACATCCTCAGTGCTCTTTATTATGTCACAAACATACTTTCCCTTAAAGATCTTAATGTTCCATATGTCGCTGATTTGGGCAATATTCTTTCATAGTAAACTCTATATCCACTAGTCTCCCAATTTGCCTCTCACTCGATTTCAGGTAATCCTGCGAGACGTCTGAAAAAATGATGGCCAAGAGACCTTCTAACGTAGAACTATTGAAGTGTTACTAGTTCTTTACATGCTAATGATAGGTCATAGTAATCATGTTCCTCAAATTTACTTGTTGTATACAATGCATACAGTTGTAAATATCAATAAATAGTTTTTAAAAAAATAGAACTTATAGAAGAAATTGGAAAGGGAACCTCAGTTCCCCACGCCAGGTTTATCTGTTTATGCCAATAAAAGGGTTAAACAATAATTTAATTTAACTGTATATATATATATATATATATATATATATATATATATATATATATATATATATATATATATATATATAATTACATATTAATATATATTAATCCATAATTACGATCATTATGGATAAGTTTATTGGTAACATAGTAAGGAGCATTGAGGATTTTTCGAAGGAATTTGAATTGTACTAATAGAAATGAGAAGGATTTCAAGGTTTAGTTGAGCCCCAAAGCTCAACTCCTTATGTCCAAATAGGTCTAATAACTGTCATGTAAATGAGTATTTTGTAGGAAATCCGAAGGTTTAATCGTATGTCTAGTAAATAAGTCGAAAACGATTAGCAGATAACTATAAAATTAAATTAGGAATTTCATATGTTTTCTAAATGACACTATGATACCCCCAAGGTATGTCTTTTCTCTGAAGAAAATGATTTTAGCATTATATTTTAGGATAATCTATTTTCTTTTTTTAAGTGGCTATTTCATTTTTCATGTTATGTCCGAATTTTCGTCAATCAGCCGGCTAACTTATCTTGAACTTTTCAGCGTTAATTCTTCAAACAGAGGGTTGCGAAACATTATTTTTCTGTGCGAAAGTAAATTTAAAGCTTCCACGATTTTCGTAATAACGTGGAAAAGAAGGGAAAGATCCTAGGCGCACGAGGTAGAGAGGAAATAGCGGTGGTTTGAGGTCATCTCTATACAACGCCGTAATTTCATCAGTTCACTGCTCGGCCAAGATCTAGTGGTCACAGATATTCGACATGAGAAAAGTCGATACTGCGATTCAAGTGTCCGAAGGATCTGAGTCCAGGATTCGTGTGGTTAACAATCGGAAACACAAAAAGGATTTTTTTTTTTTTAAATTTATTATTTGCGTTAAATCTTTTTTTAATTGAATTTTATAGTTCAAAAGACAACTACCATATCTCATGGACACAATCAGCTATTCATCTGGTGTAGAACTAGATAGGTCCCTCACATTAATAAAAAATCTGGTTAGAAAAATATCTCCTTACTTCCTTAGGTTCTCTAAATAATCCAATAAAAACAAGCTTATATCGTACAAAACAATAATCCCTCCAATTATAGCCTATTCATAACTTGTTTTGAGTTATACTCGTGAATCAAATTACAGGAAATTGGAAGTATACGAAACAACTGTGTATTGATCATCAACCTCAGGGACACAAGAACATCCAGTATGCTCACCGATGTCAATCTCCCTACAGCCGAACAAATCATTCAGTCTCAAGCAAAATCATTTGTTCTCTCAAACATCCGAAACCCTCAAAATCAAAGAAATAGGAAACTATAACTATAAAACTGTGCAAATATACCAATACAAACGATCTAGGCACATGTAACATGAAGACTGAAAATATTATTTCTATTAGGTACAATAAATATTTTATGTAATATCCCTGTAAATATTTCATTAACATTAGTACATTAAAGGTTCTTATTTTTATTTTATTTTTTAAGCCCAAGATTTCCATTGAAGTCCTATACTGGCCTGGGTGGGATTCGAACCCACGACCATCTAGTCACGAGCGCGCTAAGACCCTCGCCCCAACTCACTCGGCCATCGAAGGCCCTGGTTCTTATTTTTGTTTTATTATCATGACCTTTTTTTTTTATATTTGTTTACAGTTTGCTCCTGATTACAATAATATCAAATCATGTTTAATGTACTAATAGTAAATTAAATTAAATTAGCTTTAAGTTGAAAAATGTAATTATGAATCGGTCAAATAGTTTCAGAGTTAAAGACAAAAAAGTACGACAAACATGTTTTCGCGGAGTAGTGGGACTGGCCGCCAGTTGGCCAGTTTCGACACTTTTCCCAAGATCGTAGCTTCGCGGTAAATGGTCCGATTTTGGAGTAGTTTTTTTCATTTCGTAGGTAATAATTCTAGCTATAATTAATATTTAAAGACTTTCTTCGAAAAAAGCTTCGTTTTCGTGTTATAGGTAAAATAACCGATATTTTGGGCGGTTTTGGGTATGAAGCCGTCTCCCGTCGTAGCAAACTTCTGATTCGGATTCAGCACCCCAAAAATCCGTTGGGAACAAAAGTTCGGCAGTTTTTTCTCGAAAACGGACTTTTTGAGCCTTATTTTATTGAACTAACGAGAGGTTACAAAGGTACGGAGAGCTTGAAATTGATAATACATGGTACTTATATTCAATTAAATATAATTGAAATTAAAAAAACGATTTAATTATAGGGTGAAACATGTGGATATCAGTGATGTTTGAAAAGCTACCGATATGTGATAAACGCCATTCCACAATACATTTTACAATAGTAAATCTACAGAACCCATTCGCACCAATTTTTAACTAAGTACATGATTTTAATAGTTCTATAAAGGTTAAACAATAATGAAAATTACAGTAATAAAAATCTAGATTTATTGTGTTGAGTTGCTGAAACAAGCTTTGCCACACTGTCATATACCTTTATCGTTAGAAATTAAAATACAACGAATGAAATCAATAAAACCACTTCCACCGAATAATTCTGAGAGATTCTCTGTACATCTGGATTCAACCCAACTCATAGATTCAAATTAAAAATACAAGATTTTTATCTTAAAAGAAATAAAACTTCACTTATTTGTTAAATTATCTTTACTTTTGAGAGCGGGCGAAGCCGCGACGGAGGATGCTAGTTAATTAATATAGGATTCTACTTCGATCTTTAGTGTTAAAATGTTTCTTGTATAATTTCCTATTGCCAAGTTTGTTTACTATATAATAACAATTAATAACCATGATTTTACATGGCAATAAAATCCTCCGTTATGTTTTACTAGCGTAAGCAGAGGTAACCCTGCTTAATGGGTTTCACGGGCAATACTCTAAAGCCATTTATACCATCTTTCCACCAGCATAAAACCGCAACAACATTCTGTGCCTCGTAAAAATACCCAGTGTATATGTTTGCGTGAAGAGGTCATAAACATGCTCTAATGCGAGGAAGCACTAAACCTCTTGAAACGTTGTTCCTCCGGGGCTTTTGAATCTGCGATGGCATCCTCTGCCAATGGAGGAATATCCGAGATCAGTGGCCAGTTGAGATCCGGACCTTGTTCAACTTGTTTTCTGTGATAGCAATCTTTTGGATAGAATGTTTAGTTTTAGTAGGTTAATCGGTGTCACGTGGTCTTAGAATTAGAAGCTGGTTTCTGCCTATTCTTGGAATATTAGGTCGAAAACCTACGGAAAAAAATTGAAAGAAACGATCGGCTTCATTCCTATCTTGATCGGCTGTGACAGTGTAGCCTTTATTAAGCCACTGGATCGTAACACAAAGCATGTCCGTTTTCATGCCAGAAGTTATTTATTTCATTTGTTTGGTTTTGTATACTTTTTTTTATATCTACAAGTGTATACAATATATACAATAAATAAATGTGCGGTAAAATTATTACAATGACATGTCAATAACTAATAAAGAAACTACCTATAAACTAATATAAACTACCAAGTGGTTAACAAGTTGAGAGCCGAGTGGATTCGAGTGGCTAATGGGCATATCATGGCAGGATAGGTATCGAGTTAGAGCCAATTCAGCAACATATTTTAGGTAATGTTGATAAGTCTATTCGTGGCAAAATGTGGAGAATACCAGAAGATTCAAAGGATTCTTTTTGAAAATTTTCCAAATTTTCTTTTTCTATCTAAAAGCTGGTTAAATTTACTATTGGCCTTTATATTTTTAGCGATTCTGGCATGTGTATTTTAAGGTACCTAGTTTAAAAATTATAAATAAAATCTAATAATAAATAAAGCTTTTAGATAGAAAAAGGAAATTCGGGATCGGATCAATAGTTTCGTAGTTATAACCAAAAAACATGGATTTCACAACCGTACGGAATTTTTAGCGTTTTGGCATGGGTATTTTAAGGGACTTGATTGAAAAGTAATCTTGGATCAGATTAATAGTTTCGGAGTTATAGCTAAAAGATGCGACAAACGTGTTTTCGCGGGGAAGTGGGACTAACCGCAAGTTGTCCAATTTCTACAATTTTTCACAAGACCATAACTTCGCGAAAAATGTACCGATTTCGGAGTTGTTCTTTTCATTTCGTAGGTACTGGTTCCAGCTAAAAGTAATGTTCAAAGACTTTCTTCGAAAAAACTTTGTTGTCGTGTTATAGGTTTTTTACGATTTTGAATATGAATGGTTGTTGTGGTAGCAAACTTTAGGTTCGGGTTCTGTACTCCAAAAAACATAAAGATCAGTTGAGAATAAAAGTTCGGCAATTTTTTTCTTCTTAAAACCCTTATTTTACTGGCTCTTCAACTTCGCAAGTTTTTCTAATGAAATCCAAGTGCTCGTTCATTACTGTTATATTAAGACCACGCCACTAGTTCCTATTTAAGAATGATGTTCTCGAGGAGTAGATTAATTAATATTCACGGAGGAGGTAATTAGGCGGAGGAGATGGACAGGTGTAAACAAGAACCCGAGACATCGGCCGTTAGGCTGCTTATCAGATCTTCTGTCCATGTTCGACCTGGCGTCTTGCTTAGTACCGGCTGAATTACTTGCTCTTTCCTATATTGATTATAAATCTTCATTAACATTGTTTTAATAAAACTAACTTGTTCCTTTCTCTGTTTATTTACATTCCACGTCCATATATAGTCCGCGCGTTTCTAATAATATTGCAAGTTTAAAAAAAAATCATTTATCCTTATTTTTTATTGTTTGTTATAAAGTATTGACTGTAGAATATTATTTGTAAAAACTGTAAATTATCGTTTTAATATTCTTGTTGATACGAATATACGGTAAGAAATGCAATGTTTTTTGAAAGAAAGAATAGTTTATATTATTAACTATCGTAGGTCCCACGTCTTTGGTTGATTATTGTAACATTGTAAATTATTATCTAGTAGAGTTGAGATCTCTTTGATATAATATAAGCCCTTCAGTGGACGGATAAGCTTCATTGGAGGTTCTCGGAGTGGTTGTATTGTATTGTAGTGTGAAAGTTTTCATTTTTTTCTTCACAATATTCTATTTTTTTTTCTTAAACTATTATTATTTCAATTTATTTTATCATTTTTTTATTGTTATTGGATTGGCAAACTTAGACTAATACAAAAACGTGCTAGTATCAATTCCTTGCTTTATATTACTTTTTATTATATTTAGATTTGTGACTTATGTTGAAATAGTTTTTATTTTATTTTCTATCTATTTCTATTGTACATATTGTATGAATGGTTTCATTGTCATGTATATTACTTATTTCCCTTGAGTGAGACAGCTTGTAATATTTATTCAGTAAAACATTCATTTAAAATAGCTTCACTCCTCTTAAAACATTTATTACATAGTTACATGTTTCGGGAACACCATGTCACATCTTCAGACTGAAACAATGTTTAACAATATCTATCACTCTCATATAAACCATACATCCAAATGTATCACTTAAAATTAACAATCTATTAACAATAATATAATTTACCTAACATTCTATAAATTAATTATAGACTATTTTAAATGAATCAAAAAATTATATAAATACTCCTATATTGAATAAATTCAGTAAAACATATTATTTGATAAAAAAAAAAAAAGTAACCGATGGCGGAAAACCGATAAAATCCATTGATTCAGGATTGTATGAGAAATAAATGAATATGTTAGACAGTTACTTGCCAATATTCTGAGCATGGGTGGCTATTTCCTAAATTCCGACGGCAATACTTTCTGGGTACTTTCCTATTCCATTGTCTAAAAACCAAAAAACCCTTCCTATATTCTTGATTTATTAACTCTGCGTTCTTCTATCCACCTCCTAAACACTAGATCCCAACCTTTTAACCTATATATCCCCTCACATAAAACCGCTTCCTTCGACAAATGCTTCATTATTTGTGCTACCTCCTTTTGAAATTCCTTACCCACTTCTATTCGTAACTCGTATTCCATAACTTCCTTTAAAAATAATTTATTCCTGTACCTTTTAGACAATCAAGCTTCCGAAAATATGTCAATGATCAAATGAATACTTAGAATTACCTCTTTTTTTTTTCTCTTTCTTTCTTTTATGTGTTCATATATATACGATCGTATTTTATTTTATAATTATTATATATTATATTTATTATTATTTTTTTTAATTTTATTTTTTTTTCCTGTAAAAAATGTGTGCTAAAATTACTGAAGCATCTAATTTGTAAATAATATACCAGACAATTGTACTTTTAACTGTGCATTATTTTTTATTCTTAGGGGACAGTAAGTCCCAGAATAAAGTTTATTTTTTCATTTCATGTTTCAAATAATAATTGATGCTACATAAATTTCAAGCAGATAAAAATCCAGAATATCTGAACTATCTTTTTTTCACAACAAGTAAAGTGCTTCGAAGTGTTCCCTATAACCACTTTTAGTACTTCTTCAGCAAATAATTATGCATATAACCAACATATTCCAATTTGTAAGTTCGATTTGCGCTCTTTAGTTTAAGTTCTCAAATTATTCTTTCCATATATAGGTATATCACAAAAAAACACTGGGTTTAGCTCCTTACTTTTCATCCGTTTTTTTTTTTTTTTTTTTTTTTTTTTTTTTTTTTTTTTTTTTTTTTTTTTTTTTTTTTTTTTTTTTTTTTTTTTTTTTTTTTTTTTTTTTTTTTTTTTTTTTTTTTTGGCAACCGTAATATTAGTTTGTGAATTCCCGTCCCCATATTGGTCAATTGGAACAATGTTCTATTACATTTTTTACTGTCAAGCTGTAATCTCAACATTTTTTGTTTCTGACTTTTTGTCTGAATTGATGGATTATGGTTATCGTCCGTTGTGGACAACTAATGACTTGAAATAAGTTATTAAGATGAGGTTAACACAATGCCGATAGTTACTCTCCTAAATACTCAGGCGTTCTTATATTATTTTTTTTTTACAACGAGTAATTAATTATTTTTATCTTTCTTTTAATTTTAACCATCATTAAATTATGTGACGCAGGTAATCATTTAATAAAGTATATATCACGAATGGATGGGATACAGTAACAAGTTCGTAAGTTTTAAGTTGGATTTCCTGATAGCTTAATAACTAGCATTATTTTTTTAATATTATTACTTTAAGCTTTATTATTATTATCATTATTCTTGATTATTATTTAAGGGTTATATCTTTGAACATATAAATCTAAATAACAATTTTATCAGCTCAAGGAACGGGTTGACCGCAGTGGTGGTTAACATTCTATTTTCCAACAGTTATTTCGTAACCTTGATTGCAGTTGCAGACACGGGCTGACTTCTACGAAGATATTAGTTATTAGAGGGATATTTATAAATTTCAAAAGTCAAAGTATCGTTCACATTTCAATTTAGTTTGCTATAGAAATTATTCAAGATTTCTAAATAAAAATTGATTCTTCAACTATGGGAGACTTGATGGCTGAGCGAGTTGAGGCGAGGGTCTCAGCGCGCTGAAGTTTTGAATCCCACTTGGGCATGTTGAAATTTATTTCGTGGCGGACCCACGAAACGAATCATGGTTAGAATAGGTTGTTAACCTGTAGATAACCCATCTTTCCTGCCCTAGTTGGAGTACATGAGGGCGTTAAATTCAAATAAACAAACAAATAATTCTCCATTATTCAATCAAGCTGATGTTGATGAAAAATAACAGTTTCTCACATCTATAATTCTAAATATAGTATTTTCAATTACGGGGAATTAAAAATGATGTAATTTCTTATAGTTAACTGACATAAAATGTAATTAATTTGCCTTTTATTTCTTCCATTTTTCCGGATATTAAAAATTATTTTAATAATGAAATTAATAGAGAGTAGTAATTTCTATATTTTAGAGCAATTGTATGATAAAAATCAAGACAGACCACAAGAAAAATTTCAATTTCTGATTTAGCGAGAAACAATTTAAGTCACTGATTTATTTACTTACGGGGTGGCACAGATTAATTCTCATCAATTTTATTTCTTAGCTATCTGCTAATGCCGTAGAATTAAAATAACGCTAAATTTTATTGAAGCATGGCATCTATAATTTTTAAAAAAATTACCAAATTGTATGATATTCGTTGCTTAATAATAGAGAAATGAGTAATATATATATATATAAAGCATCAACATTTTCCGTAAAATTCTCGAACCATATCGACAGGACAAATATGTCATTAATCGAACATGTGATCATTCACTCCGAATTGAAACAAATGTTTGAGTCCTTTTACATGTTTCTTCATTGTATTTCTCTGGCTGTGGTGAAGAGATTGATAAGTGAATATCGTGCCCTTTTCAGCAGGGTACCGCAAACCGTTTTCCAAAATCCTGTTACTTATCTTAAAATACTAATTGTGCGACAATAGATATTTAAAAGCCTTATTAAAAATAAAAATTAAAAAGATTTTTTTCAACTCAAATAACCGAAATTGAGAAACTTTGAAGTCACAGGGGAATTGGATTAACCCACTTATTCGCGAACACCTCCAAATGCCTGTCACTGAAATAAAAAATTCGTAATATATATTAAAAGATCTGTTTATATTAAGTGCAAATAGTTCGATTGGGTTTGCCATGTATATAAAAAATGGTTATTGGTAACTAGAGATCGAGCGACGTCATTTTCTTGTCAAATACACACGACACAGAGAATATCTATATCAAACCTGAGTCCGCAACTTACGATATCATATACAACGTAAGCAACAAAAGCTGATAGGCTTATCCTGCCGATAAGGAGATTCATAATATAAGAAAACGAGCGGATTAAACAAAGATATCTGAATGGTAGAAGATAACATTTCGTGTGACATCGGGTTCTACGGTTTTACTGAGTCCCGATTAAATATACTTCTATCACTAGTTGATGACGTTTTATCTAGCCTTTGAGAACAGCAATTAGTCGCTGTTATATAATTAGTGGATAATGATAAAATATCTTTGCAGTATCATCAAACAGGGAAAGCGATGCAGTGCATTCCAGGTGAAAGCGAATGAGAGCAGGCGAAACAAATAATAATTACCGTAATGCTTTCTAATTACGCAAGGTGGCACCTTATCAACAAGATGAGTTGGTCTGTCTAAAAAATGCACTAAACCTTATTAGTCATTTTTTTTCTTAAATAAGACACAGCAAACTCTCGTTTTTTCGCTTAATCGGTAGGGGTATACACGCATGTATGCACCTGCATAATGGCCAAAGACATAAATCAACACACAAATTTTATGAATAGCTTTTATTTAAAATCAAAGGTCAACCAATAAAATTTTGAGCTATCAAATGTAGTAGTTATATATAAATTTATTCATAGAAAAATCTTGTTTCAGATTGAAGGTTTTTTTGCGTTTCGGTGCACGTTTAATTGCAGATTTAATTCATAACTCATTCTACTATTGGGAATATTTTTTTTTATATTTGTGGATTTAAAACTAGTCTCTTGCCTCTTGGAGTTCTTGCCTATCGCCTTGAAGTCCTTTGGAAGCTATTATATCTTCCAGCTATCTCTTTTTTGGTCACCGTCTTTTTCGTCTTTATGCAGGACCGATCAAAAAGTATTTTTGATAATCGTTCCTTTTGTATTATCCTTAGATGACCAGTTAAGCGGCTTGGTTTCTATTTTATAGAGGATTATGTTTACCTGTTGCTCTTACCGCGCGTTAGGATCGTATCTAAGCTCATTGCAAGTTGTATTCTTGAAATGGAACATCTACAGAATTCTATTTCTCTGAAAAGCAATTTTTTTTCCTTCCTTCTCAACTAATTGAAAGAAAAAAAAGTTTTATATCTAGAACAACCAGGATAATTCTCACGTGGATTTTCGTGATTGTACTGTACTTCATAGTAATTTGTTAGGAAATGTAAAAATTGTAATTAAAAATAAGATTAAAAGTGTTTCAACGTTGCTTATAGGAATTAATATATTTTAGACAAAAAAATAGAGTCCTTTGAACTAAAAAAAAAAATCTCGATATTTTTTAAATATTTTACTATAACTATTCTTGTTATTAAAATAAGTGAGAAAATTCTGTTCTAGCTACTTGTACTACCCCTAAACAATCCCTTTCATCTTGTACAGAATCTTATAGAACACTATATTAAATATTTTGAAAAATTTTCAATCTCTAATAAAACTTACGAGTTGCATGATCGATTCAAGTAATATTGCATTAATTAATTAATTTTTTTTTTTAATAAATAAAAATACCCCGTAGAAATGTATTTACATACCAAATTATCTTATTTTTTTATTCTCGAAACATGGTTCAAGGATTCTCAGAAGAAAATGCCCTCGGACCATCAGTATAGAACTTTTACTAAATTGCTAACGATAGTTTCTTTACAAGTCACGATATTCGTAACCCTCATATTGACCTAATATATTTAATTATACTTTAGTCAAGATCTATAAACAAATTAAAAAAGAAAAAAAAT
The DNA here is from genome assembly GCA_003667255.2 of Euschistus heros. Classification (NCBI taxonomy): domain Eukaryota; kingdom Metazoa; phylum Arthropoda; class Insecta; order Hemiptera; family Pentatomidae; genus Euschistus; species Euschistus heros. The sequence goes on from RCWM02000095.1 coordinate 2,453,266, forward strand.
TCAGTTGAATCAAATAATGAATGAACAATGATAAATTACTTTTACAAGCTAAGATTTAAATATATTTTTGTAAAATGCGAACTCTTCGATTCTACGTGAGATAATGGTCCGGTTTCTCCTTTCCGTCTATTATATTTTCCTTATGTGTGAAACTGGTAAGAGGCTTCAGCAGGTGATGACAGAATGGAATGAAGAGCCGAAAAGGAAAGGGCTGCCAATCTCTCCAAACAAAAGCACGACCCAAGAGGAAGTCCGCTTTTCCTGAAGTGGAGAGGTTAAAGGAGTGGTAAATAATTATATTTCAATCGATAACTGTTATTCCAGGGAAAGTATAATCAAAAATTTCATAACGGATCTCAAAAGAGAATTTCTACTACGTCAGCAGTAGTGTTATTACAAAAAAAAAAACACTTTAAAAAAAAAAAAACATTTAATTCTAATATTTTTGCTGGAATGTTAAATAATACAATCACATTTATAGATCATCCGAGAAAATATATTAACAACTAAGACCAATAAGAAAGTGTCTATTCATTTTTAAACTTTTTAAAATTCTATTAGATGTTCAATTTCATTATAAACCACTGGCATAGTACTTACTATTAAGGTAACAACAGGCCGTTACAATATCTTGGGACTCGTTCACACGTTTATTGTTTCATAAGAATATGTGTGAAGTGGTCGAAAAAAACAATATTCGAAAGCCTATTAACCCCGAACATACAAACTAAAATTCTTTTCTTTTTTTTTTCTTTTATTAATTTATTGAAATCTACAACTGTACAAATATATCCATCAAGTAAATGTGTTCATGAAGATTATAATAACATGTCAAAGCTTAAAAAGAACTACTCATCAGTAGCACTTCAATTAATGTTCTACACTAAAAGATCTCTTGGCCATCTTCTTTTCAGACGCCTCGGAGGATTATCGGGAATTGAGTGGGAAGCAAGTTGAGAAACTAATGGATTTGAGTGGTTATGGAGCTTACTATGAAAGGATAGATATCTGGTTTGGGCCAAAAGCATGGGGGATTTTTCGAAGGGTTTCGAAATGTAAGGATTGGATACGAGAAGAGTTGGAAGGTTTAATGGAGCCCAATTAAAATGCATTTTTATTTTTTTTTTATTTTATATTTCGGTAATTTTCTCTGTTATTGCTTTATTTATTTTTTAATAATAATAATAATAATAATACTTTGATTAATATTAACTACTCTAAAATTAATGAATAATATAATTTTAGTTAATGGCAAACAGATTTTACAATTCAGAGGAAAAAAATAAATGAATCAAAGAGTTCAACTCCTTTAGTATTTTAACTCATCCACATCTTCAAAAAGACTATTTGTTTCATGATTAGCACTATTTCATTTAACCAGTATTAGGAGTGATATGATTCTTTACTTAACGCAAACGCTCGGTTGATTTTTTTTTTTCATATTTAATATGATTTGAAAATACGGTTGGATCTTTATTAGTATTTCTTCGGTTGGATAATAGTATTGTGATCCAACGATTTACATTTTCTTACGAAATTCGTTCTAAAATTTTCCCATGAATTATGTTGACCTAATCATCTTTCTTGGACACTTTCCGAACCTGTCGTCATCACTGGACAAACCAGGGTCTGATCTATGAAAAATTTGTTTTTCTAGTTTGGAACCTGTTCCCGAAACGGTGGAGCAGAGAAACACTGGATTTTTAATATCCAATATCTTATTTCACAGGAGATGTCCAAAACATTAACCTGGCGTTTTAAGTAGATGAACTCATTGAGATAACAAAATTTTGTACGAACCTATTTCCACAGGAGCCCCTCTAAAGGTCAGTCGCCTTTCGTTTTTGACTAATTTACATAGGCTTATCATGCATTTAGGTTTAGTTATGATATGGCCGAGAAATTTCAAGAGGAAAACAAAATTTTAAAAAATTGATATAGGTTGTTGGTGTGTTTATATTAAAACATATTTAATTTATTGATATTAATGTTAGAGGACTAGATAGTGTTCACAAACCGAATGATAAAGAATAATGGGGATGGTTAATGGTGTTAGCCAATATTTTCCCATGAGTTTGTTTTTTTCTTATTCATCTGAGAAGCGATTATCAAAAACAGAACGAGTTAAACAATGATACATATCTGGGCACCGTTTAGAACTGAACTGAAGGATCGAGGTAGATTATATAGTGACTTGTGAATTATATATTATATATAATTATAATTATATATAATCGAGAGTTACTCCAAGATTTTTGAGTTTTGGATTGATTTTGAACCAATGATTATATTAGTTTTTTTTTAGTACAAACGCAAATTATTTTCTAATGCCCATTGGTTTATGCTGTCTATGCCATTGTTGATTTAAACGAACTGCATATTGATTTAATCTTGCATATTGATAGGGTGGAAGGATATGTGCAACTGTAAATCATCGGAATAATTTTAAGCTACAATTTTCTAGTTAGTTACAATTTTGTTTATACATATAGAATAGAAAAACAAATTTATTCTGGGACAAAGTCTCTTAAGAATAATAGTTACATTACAGACCATAAGTTATATCTGGCCTAGAGATTATAAATTAGATAATAAAATAAGATAATTAAAAGTAAATACAATTTTACAATAAAATAAGTGATAAAATGAAAAAAAAAATCTATACGCATATATAAACGCATACATACATAAACTATATGAATGTATTCTTTACTTATCCAATCAGTAAAAGAAAAAAATATTATTTAGGAAATTGACTAAACAATAGATTTCTGATGTTAAATCTAGTAAAGAAAAAAAAAAAAGGATAAAGAAAAAAAAAATGATGAAAAATAAAAATGAAAATTATTTCAGTGATAGAGAAAACATCATCATATGAAGATTATGGATCCCTTAAAATCCTTTTTATTGCGCTTGCGTGCGGCAGATTGTGATATTTACTCAATAAACTCATAATAGCATTTTTCCCCATTTTTTTTTTTATGAGTAATTAAAGTTAAGTTGCTTAAAATCTCGGATAAGACATTAAATGCTGACTCAAAAGGGACAGATAAGAGTCCGCTCAAGAGGCGCTCGATTAGCTATTAATGTATATTTCATGAAGGCTGTGCCAATAGTTGGCCTTCTCTACCCAAAAAGGCTTTATAAATTCTCCAATCTCAGTTTGCTGGTGTTCCTCAAGGTATTCTGGGTCTCATCCTGTACAGTGTTCAAGCGGGTAATTTCCCAAAAGTACCTCAACACTGTCGAGATATTTCAATGACCCTTTCCGAAAAAGAGGTGTATAACTAAAATTTAATGACTTTGAAGTGAAAGACTGGGCGATCTGTAAATTAAAGATTAAAAGTACAGGCCTTAACAATCCATATATGAAACGAATAATCCTTTCATCTGATAATGCTGGAAAGGGTCTGAAACTAAAATGATAAAAAAAAGCAGTGTTTGACCAAAACAGCCCCACGTTCCAAGGCCGTGGTTTACCCTTAGAGTCTACAGCTCGCGTTTTTCTTTCTAAGGAAAGCGTCGCGAAAGCCTGGCAATCACTGCCGTGTGCTCGCAAAGAAAGTCGTGTCTTTCAAAGAAGAGATGACATGAAACAAGTCTGAATGAATGGATGAATCGGGATTGGACATACGTTCAATGAAGATCGGTCACACAAGTGTCATAATCTTGCGAAGGTATCCAACAATCTTACCATACTTGAGAAATGATTCTTTATAAGTGTTTTTATATGCACCTCGAGGCTCAGTCAGTAAATTAACAATGTTTAAAAGAGCTTTATATCTGGTCATCAATAGAAAATCTAGTATTAAACCAGTTACAACTAGTTAAAACCAATTAAAGCTATAGTAATTTACAAAACAATATTTACACCATTTCTGCAGTGTGGGGTGCATTCTGTAAGAAACGGAAAAAAACATGGTCCTAAAATTACAATTAAATGCCCTTGACTTTTAAGAAAAAGTCAACTTCAACGTGAATTAGAAGTGGAGACAATTTTAAATTTAATTTAAAAAATGCTACATCATATTTCACGGTCAGTTACCAGCAGTTAAAAGTGCGGTTGCTTTCAACATAGGAACTCCATCATCCAGCAAATTAAATCCTGATGTGAAAACTATTATTACATTTAGTTTATTTTTTTTATTATTACCTCGTTATTCTCATTTTCTGTTATTACTTTATAAAACAATTTTTATTATTTTTAATTATATTTCTGGGGTTTTTTTTTTTTGTTGTTTTTTATTATTGATTGATATTTTTAACTGTACACAATATATCCAACGAGTAAAATGTGGAAAATTATTTGATTGACATTTAACTCGTAAAGAACTACTCATTGGTAACACTTCAATAAAAATTCTAAATTTGAAGGTTTATTTCCCATATTCTTTTCAGACAACTCGGAGGGTTATAGGAAGCAAGTTAAGAGACTAGTGGATTTGAGTGAAAGTTAGCTATGAAAGGATATATATCTGGTTTTGGCTAAATCAGCAAAATATGAATTATTAAGATCTTAATGAATAAGTTTATTTGAGACATAATAAGGAGTATTGATTATTTTAGGAAGAACTTAGGATCGTAAGGATCAGATTCGAGAAAAATCGTTTTCTGCATTTATTTTTAACTTTTGACAAGAAACTGCTCGTTGTTACAGACTACTTCAACATTTACTAGACAAACGATCAAAGCTCTCGATCCATTACAAAAGACTTATTTGCATGACTGTGATTAGACCTATTTGGACGTACGGAGTTGAGCTTTGGGGCTCTACTAAACCATGCAATTCATCTCGTATCCAATCCCTACAATCAAAAATCCTTCGAAAAATCCTAAATGCCCCTTACTTTGTCACCAATAAACTTATCCATAAAGACTTTAATGTTCCATATGTTACTGAGTTAGCTCAAACCCAGATACCTATTCTTTCATCGTAAGCTCCATAACCACTCAAATCCATTAGTTTCTCAACTTGCTTCCCACTTCATTCCCGATAATCCTCCAAGGTGTCTGAAAAGAAGATGGCCTAGAGATCTAGTGTAGAATTTTTATTGAAGTGCTACTAATGAGTAGTTCTTTACAAGTTTTGACATTTTATTGTAACCGTTATCAGCTAATTTATTTAATGTATATATTTGTACAGTTGTAAATTTCAATAAATTTATATAAGAAAAAATTTTTTTTTTAACTTTTATTAATTTATTTCTTCTTATTTTTATTGTTTTTTTTCATTTCATTTTAATTATTTCTTTTTAATATTTTATATTTATAACTTTTTGTTTACCTCTCAATATTATTTTGAGTGGATATGTATTTTGGCTGGGCTCTTTAGTTTTTTTCTTTGTAACGTTTGGATCGAAAATTTGACATTCCGTTTTAGAAATTAATGGAGAATATTTTTTGTTATTTAATATTTGTCGCTAGAGAAAAAAAAAGTTTAGAATTTTGAAATGTCGTCGACAGTTGGTTTGGATAAAATATAACGACTGATGGTTTTAAAAGTCCAGCAGACTTATTCTTTATACTCTGCCGGTCAAAAGTTTGAGACCAACTTCAACTTAAATGTTTAATATCTTCAATATCCTCCTCTCTCTCTTTATCTCACTCTAATTTTTTTTTTTTTTTAAAGTAAAAACAATTTTTGTCTCTTTTAACTTTTTCCACAGTACATAGATTACGAGATATTCCATGTTGGAAAAAAGGGTCTTATTTGATAAAAATCTAATTTAATTTGAAATGGTTGAACTACTTATCTGTTAAATGTTATTTAAATTCATTTATTTTTCTCCGAATATAAAACTTTTAAATTTACTAATTGCGTTTCAGGGTGGTCTTAAACTTTTGATCGCTAATGTATATGGATAGACATATCTATGATCTATTGTTTTTGACAGTCAAGAAGAAATATACTTCTATGTTATCACTGCATTTTCTTGATTTGAGTATTTTTATTTTTTTATTTGCTTATGTTTACTTATTTTATATAGATTAAAATTATTTCTAAGTTTGAGTTGTTATGGATGCCTCTTGCATGAAAATCTGCCCTCACGTTTTCCATGGTAAAAATATTGTTTTGTTAAATTTTTAAGCCTTACCTAGTCGATCTAAATATTTAAAAAAAAAACACTAAAGATAAAAAAAAAAATAAAAAAAATTCTCCTTGACTGGGAAAAATAACAAATCACGAAATTGATATAAATATAAATGTATCATATTACTTAAATTAATAATTGAATTGCTAACCAATGATTATTCGAAATAAACAAAGTTGAGAGAAAATAGTGGTGAATATTTTTCTTTTCTTTTATTCTTTTTTAATATACATTTATTGAAATTTACAACTGTAAAAAATATGTACATCAAGTAAATGTATTGACAAAGATTATAATAACATGTTTAAACTTGAAAAGAACCACTCATCAGTAGCACTTTATTAAAACTTCTACACTAGAAGGTCTCTAGTCCAACTTCGTTTCAGACGCCTCGGAGGATTATCAGGAATAGAGTAAGAAGCAAGTTGAGAAACTAACTTTTTGATTATGGAGCTTACTATGAAAGGATAGGTATCTGGTTTGGGCTAACTCAGCAACATATGGAACAATAAGGTCTTTATGGATAAGTTCATTGGTGACAAAGTAAGGAGCATTGAGGATTTTACGAAGGATTTTGGATTGTAAGGAATGGATACGGGAGGAATTAGAACGTTTAGTTGAGCCCCAAAGCTCAACTCCATATGTCCAAATAGGTCTGATAACTGTCATGTATATGAGTCTTTTATAATAAATAGGAAGGTTTGAACGTTTGTCTAGTAAATGTTGAAGAAGTCGAAAACGACGAGCAGTTTCCTGACGTTTTAGTCTTGTAATTTTTTTATTAAAACCAATATTTCTCCTAACGACAAATGTTATGAAACAAAAAAATATTCTACATTTCTGATCAGAAAAAAGTCAGAAGATTCCAAACCAACCAATAATAACAGAGCGAGAGTGCGTCAAAATGTTGTATTGTTGAGTGTGAGAAAAAATTGACACATTTTGAGGATGAAAAATGCATTAGACCCCCAGCTAAAACACAACTCAATGTCAAAACGAAACATCAATTATTGTTTATTTTTAATGTTATTGGTTATTATTATGAATACTAAATTTCTTTCTGACTGGAAAAACAATTGATCATGGGTATGTCCATTTATAATCTACTGATTTTATTTCTTCTGATAACCAACACAGATCTAGAGCTTGTCAAAATAGATACGAAAAAAAAAAAACGTCATACCCAAAAAACGATAGACCCCGACCCAAAAGACATATTTATCTCAAAAAGAAAACTAATATCTAAAAAATAATGAAAGAAGAGTGGAATAACTATCAACCAAGGTAAATTGCAGAATGAATCTTGTGGGATTTCCTTTTTCTTTTTTTTTTTTTTTTTGCAAGTACTTAGCGACTTTTACCCCAAAACGTTTTGACCTCTTGACTTTCCATTGCTGCTAAAGGGCAGCGTAATTTTCTTTTCCAAGAGTTTTCCGACAAGAGTAGAGGATCGGATAAGGCAGTAGATCAGCCGCCGCGACGTGGTGGGTGATCAATCTGTCTGCCATTGCCCCGTTTCCGAGATTAATGTTCAACCACTCGGCCGGTACTTTCTTCTAGTTTAATAGCACCTTGTGCAAACCCTGCCTTTTCCTCACCTAATTCCGTGCCGTGGCATTCATTTCTCAAGGACTCCTTCTTGATGGTAGTGGAGTATTAATTTTTTTCTAATGTGTGGTAATCTCGCCGGCCATTATGACGGATCAGCTCCTGTTGTGTTGAAGAATTCCGTCAATTAGACGTAGATTACGATTTTTTTTTCCTTAAATGACCCGACCAGACGTCTGGGAAAACTGCAGTTTAAAATCCGATTAAAAATGTTGACGGTTTAATTCAAGATTTAAATTGCTATTGAAGTTAGATTGATTTTTTTTTATTACTTTCTTTTAATCATTCCTCTCCCAATGTATGACGAAATAATGATGCATAAGTGATTTACAATTCAAGATAAATCATAATTTATTTATTTTTTTATTGTTATTATTATTATTTTCTTTTTAATGATAACTCCAGAAATCCATTGTAACGGATCGAAACAGTTGCAATTTTTTAATTTTGAAATAGATTAATTAAAACCTCCATAAAAATTTGTTCACCCCAATTTTATTACTTAAAATTCAATAAATATAAATTTATTTTATTTACAATAATATTTTAGTATTAAATACATACATATATTCAAGTGGGTATACAGTTTGCTATGAAATATTTGTGCTATTTAGTTTTATCTGGTTTGGGCCAAATCATTAACATTAAGGTCAGTATGGATAAGAATGTAGTGAGCATTGTGCGAATAAGGAGCGTTGAGGATTTTACGAAGGATTTAAGGATTGAATACGAGAAGAATTTTAAGGATTAGTGGAGCCCCTAAGCTCAACAATATATGTCCAAATAGGTCTAATTAATATAATGTAAATAAGTCTTTAGTAATTTATTGGTAGCTTTGAACGCTTGTTTAAATGTTCGAGTAGTAGGAAACGTCGAGCAGTTTCTTGTCTTTTAAGTCAGGTATAATATTATATTTAAAAATTATTTAGTATTCTGAGCTGTCTAATGTAACAATCGATAATTTATGAAAAAAAAAAAATTTTGCCTCACTTTTTGTCAAACATTTGCTTCCAGTGCTTTCCACGATCGTTTCTCATAAAAATATCGAAATCAAAGTTGTAGAGCATAAAATTTACTTTAATTTCATATACATATATATATGTTTCTGGCACCTGAAGAAAATGTTTGACAAAAAGTGAGGTAAACATTTTTTTTTTCTCGAAAATTATCGATTTTTAATAACGTAACGTATATCTCGAAAACCGTTGAAAGTTTAAATCAATTTTATAGTGAATTTAAATAGCTTTTATTTTGATCTGATAGCTTATTTTCTTAAGAGTCCACCGTTTTTGAGAGATAATCGAAGAACCCAAAAATGGGACCTTCTCCCCTTTCCCCCAGGGGCGGGGACTTTTAGTGTGTTGATCTTCTAACTACTCTTAACAAAGCTCTGAGGTAAAAATTAATTATATATTTCATGCACTCTACACCCCTGATTTCAGCACTCATTGATTGGGCTATAATGAAAACGATTGAAGATATTGTGATGGATATGATGCACCGATTAAGGACTTTCTAAATCGAACAATCATATGAATCATCTTCTGTAGCACTAATAAGTTTGTCAGTAATGATGTACCGGATGTCTTGGAAATGAATATCTGCGGAAGTCCTACTTGTTGAAATTTATAGGTTTTCTGGGTTAGAAGACTCATTGTGCTTCCAAAATAAATATTTTTTATTAAATCTAGGCGACCTCAAACTAAGCGCCCCCTTTTCCCAAATTTGGCCCAGACGTCCGCAGTCTTATCCACGGGACTTCATTGTAAAACTGTACTACGTATACCCTACAAGCTATTTATGTTGTTCTAATGAGTCATCATTCTTAGATTATGGTTGATAACATTTATAGGTTAAACTAGAAAACTAAATAATGAAGAAAAAGAAATAAATACATAGTTTGATTTCACCGTTTATTGATATTAGGCAATAAGATGAAAGAAGGGGGGACCCTTGTTTGGTCAGATTATCTAAATGAATATTGCTCCCCAGATTGGGCTGTTAATAGCTTTTTGGTGGACACCAGAAGATCTCACCATTTCTCTCTCAACAGTCTTTTTGATTTTGAAAGGCAGTTAAGGCTGTAAAACTCATTTATTAATTTATTCAAATAAAGTTTTAATGAACAAGTTTATTTTTATTTCTTCATCATTAAATTTAAAATTCTATAAAGATATGAATTCTGGTTATAAACATCGTATCGCAGATATCAGAAAATAGTCGAAGGGTTTAATAGAAGTTATCCGTAGTAGATTCTTTGGAGGAAAGATAGGTGGATATATAATACTTTTTAATCTTTATGCTTAGTGAGGACTTTATTCGTGTCATTGTTTCGTAAGCTCATTGTTTATCAATTAGTCGAAAATTTTGTTATGTTTTTTTCATTTTTTGCATAAAACCTTAGTTTTACGATAAGTAATACCGGAAAAAAATCAGTAAGGATATGAGCAATTTTCACTAAACGTCCTTCATCAGATCTTAGTGGTAGACAAATTATTCATAATTTAGTTGCAAGGCTATCATGTGGAAATATGGAATACGGAAAATATTTTTTTTTCCTTTTGGAAGAAATACTGTCCATTATCCATTCTTTGAGTGATCCACTTTGCTGGGTAATGACAACGTTGAACCTGTCGCTCCAAAATTGAAGCTCACTAATACTCGTACCAATTTCATAATTGCTAGTTGTATTTACATTTATTTTACGACGCCATTTTTTTTTTTTTTTTTTTTTTCAAACAACCAGATATAGTATAAATAAACATGAAGCCTCAGCGAACCAAAAGGCTCGCTGCCGACACTGCTCATCTCCAACCCCTTCAAAACCCCTGATCTAATCCTCAAATCTACCTCTCGATTTACCCTTCGCTTCTTAAGACTCAGTCTTCTCCACTTGTTGATAGCTTTTAGAAGCCCCCTCAGATCATAACTACAATTTAAATTTCTAGTCCTACATATCTTGAATTAAATGAATATTATCTTTGTAAGTGATAATGTTTTTAGAACAGATAATAAAAGTTTAACATTTGAAACTAGTCTGATGATAATCGTAAAAAAAACTCTAGGTAGGAAAATAATATTTTAAAACTTTATTTTTAAGTTTCTGGATATTAGACACGAACTGAGGATCTGATGTTAAAAAAATAAAAATATATTAATTTACTCATTGTAAATTTATATTTACGTTTGATTTTAATATATTTCGATTTCTCTTTATATATAAAAAAAAAATACCGTTTGAGTGATAAACTGAAAGTTTTACATAAAAAAAAATAGAGAAAAAAAAAAGATTTTCCTTTGTTTAAAATGACAAAATATAGAAAGTAGGACACTTAGATTTCTCTTGATAAATACGAATATTATTTGAAGTGTTACTATTTAATAATTTATGTAATTTAAAATAATTTACACAACAAATAGATCTTATGATTCACTTAGTTAATTATTATAAATTATTCATTTTTTTATCTTTTAAAGATGGAATTATACAAATTTAAAGGAATTAATTGTTTTTTTTAGGTAAATTATTCTTATTTTATTTTGAAATATATTATATATTTTTTTGAATTATACATTTAAATTTTACTTAGATAAAAAAACCTTGTGGCAATATAACCGTTGGAAGATCTTGGGTTTAGTCGGTTAGGAAGTTCCATGACCAATGGTTATAAAAGGCTGATGGTGTGGTCACCATCAAGGCTGAAACACAAGGTTTTTCCACAACCCCTTCAATGGTTAATAATAATCAATACCAGAGTTTATATATTTAGGAATTCAGGGAATCAGTGCATCACGCTCTAAACCACCGTACAAGTAAAAAAAGTTAAAAATTTCAGATGTTTAATGAACCTCAATCTAAATATTTTTTATGGTTACTAAAAGACTTAATAACCAAAAGAACGTATTTCAGTTAAGAACAAACATAATTTGTTTTTTATATGTATACTTTGTTGATATTAACCATGATATTAACCACAATGTATACGATTAATACAATATGTAAATGTGTCGTAAAATGATTTCATTATTAGTCCTTCAAGAAATATTCTAAATAAGAAAGTCCATAGGTCATATTCTACGCTTTGGAGAATTATCGGGAATCGTATGAGAAGCGAATTAAGAGACTAGTGGATTCGAGTGGATATTAAGTTTACTATGAAAGGATAGGTATCTGGTTTGGACTAAATCTGCAACATTTGGAACATTATGATCTTTTTGTATAAGTTTTTTTCTGACATAATAAGAGGCATTGAGTATTACACTAAGGATTTTGGATTGTAAGGATTGGATACGAAAAGAATCGGAAGGCTTAGTTGAGTACCAAAATTCAACTCCGTATGTTCAAATGGCACTTATTATTGTCATGTACATAAGTCTTTTGTAATTGATGGGAAGCTTTGAACGCTGGATTATTCAAAAACCACAACCAGTTTCTTTTCTTTTCAGTCTCAATTTCAAATTTTTAAAAATCCAATTTTTCTTTATTTTATTTGTCAATAAAATAATTCGTTATATATATATATATATATATATATATATATATATATATATATATATAACTCGTTTTGGATATAAACATATATATCAAATCTTACCGTTTAATAAAATATATCGGTCGAAACTTAAATTAAAATATCTCGTATCTTTGTTATCCTATTTCCTATTGTCATATCCTGTCATATTATGTTTAAGTATGGATTTATTGCCACTTAAAGTTAAAACTATAGTAAATTATTTTATAAAATATGATGGCATATAGAACATTTAAACAAATAGTCGAGTTCATTTTTTGCGATAATTATGCCCCCATGTCAATTATATGTCAGGGCAATCCGGTTTCGCCAATTTGCATGTTTGTGTCAAAATATCGACTTTTTTGAATTATAGTTATGTTTATTCATGAACTGAATTAGGTAGGTGAGTGCTTTCGGAACAATTATCACTTTCTAGATCACTCTTACCGAATCGGTGCCAGATTTAGAATAATAAAAATATTGAATTATTATTATTATTCAATAGCTGACATTATGTTGAATAGATTACTTAAATAAATGTATGTATTCCTTTACTTTAATTTTTTAAAGTTTGGGAAATATATCTAAAAATATAGTGTGAACACATACAACTGTACAATAATACAGTAAAAAATAGGGGTATAATGATTTGATAATCTATTAATGTCTTATAATGGTATCTGGTATGGGCCTAAGTAGCCAACATTTATGGACGTTAAGATCATTATGGGTTAGTTTATTTGTTACTTAAGAAGGATTTAGGATTGTAAGGATTGAATACGAAATGAACTAGATAGTTTAGTGATGCCCTAAAGCTCAATTCCATATGTCTTAACAGATATTATTGTCGTATAAATGAGTCTTTACTGATTAATTGGAAGCTTTGAACATTTTTTTAGTAAAATTTTGAGTAGTCGATGCGATTTGCATCCATATCTTGTATTAAAATCAACCTAAAACAACATTAATCAGATCCTCTCAATATAGCTGAAAATTCTTTTTAAAAAAAAATGAATAAATATAAACAATTTTAAAGATATTTTACGTTAATTATTGTATATAAGCACAAACAATAATTTTTTTAAAGACATATGTTTTATAATTGAGGAGTTATCCTTCAAAACTGAACATGTCCACTTCATGTCACAAAATTTATGAAAATGTTTTAAAAACAGTACAAAAAACCTTCACCAGTCTACCCCCTGCTGTTAAATTATATTACTTAAGTCCTGGATAGATGTCTATTAACGAAAAAAAGGATAGTAGTGTGTGCAGCTCACCTAGGCTTTATCAGAAAAAAAAAATCGACAAAAAGTGGACACTTAAATGATTACTCCTCAATTTTTTATTTAACTCACTCCTGATCACACGCCGTCACCACAGGGTCAAGAATGAATTGATAAGGCTCCTCAAGAATAAAGGCTTTACCTTCTTTGACGAGGTATACTGCATCGATACCAACGGGTCCACGAGGTATGCGGATATTGTCGCGTTTCCGAAGAACGGACGGACAGCGCTCATAGTGGATCCTACTGTAAGGTATGAAAATAATAACCTCGATCAATCAGGTGAAGTAGAAAGGGAGAAAATGGATATTTATGAAAAATGTATCCCTTTCCTCAAAGAGAAATTCCGCGAGACATTCGGAAATAGAGATTTCTCCGTGAAAGGATTATGGTTTGGGTCTCGCGGAGTCATCCCGGAAAAAACAAGGAGCTTTTTGGAGGACCTTGGCGTGGAGGTGAGGGATATAGCGATAATGGCCGAAAATATAATATTGGACTCCCTGGGAATTATTCACCACCACATACATGGTGCACAGGATGGCCCATTGCAATGTAAAGTTAATTAATGTGCATTTATGTATATAAATGTATGGTAGATATGTGAATATTAGGGGGGGATAACATAAAATGAAACAATAAAGTGAAAGAGGAAAAGAAGCGAAAAAGGAAAAAAAAGAAAAAAAGGGGGAAAAAGGAAGAGAAAAAAAAAAAAAAAAAAAAATGTTATTTTTGTCTAGTATTTGGTAATATTAAGTAGTATATTATATAATTATAACTAAATTATAAGTTACAGTGTTGTCTTTAATTGGATAGATGAGTATGCTGTGTTTATAGCAACCCAATAAAGTTGGGCAGCACTATGTTTATTGTTAATTGTTTCAATAAAGCATATATCTCTCTACAAATCTATAAATAAGCACTATGACAAACAATATGAGAGTGATACAATGACAGTTCAATGACTTGAAAAGTTAAAATCCAATGGTAGTACTCTAATTAAAGTAAGCAGGCATCTTTTCGAATTCTGATATGATAACTGTGAAGTTTAATTATAAGATCATTAATAATAGTTCTTATTATCGTTGTGTAAATTAGAATCTCCTTATTAAATGGAAGATTAAAGCGATTGTGTAGTAAATATTTTTATGAATATAAATTTAACTTTATCCGGAGTCCATATATCTTCCTAATTGCATACTTATTATACAATATAGTTAATATATCTCGTGTTATATTTTGTATAAAATTATAACCATAAAGAGGCATTCATTTTGCATGTTGAGAGATGCATTTATTTACAAAGCAAAACTTCAATATGAGTCAAATCCCTCTGCATGCAAACTCCCTATTAAAGCACACGTAAATCCTCCGAGGCGTCTCAAAATGACCTCATAATTTTCTAATATGGTAAAATATGTATCATTAAAGTGACCCTAATAGCCTCTCTCCTTGTTATACCCTCACCATTTAATCCCAGTCTATTTACAATCCATTTATTCCATGAATTTTGCAAATCTCAATAAATAAATAATACAAAACATGTGAATAATTAAAGGCCGTGTTTTCATGTGATTGAATATTTTGTTTGATACCTTCAGAGATTTAAAAAATGACCATCTATTGATATTTTGTTTTGCACGTCATATGGTTTTTCAGTGCGAAATAGCATTTTTTGTAATAGTAGAGAAATCTTTTAAGTAATGAACAATTTACGAATACTAAAACCCATAAATAATAAATAAATATTTTTGATACCAAGATTTGTCTATAATCAAAATTATAATTTCAAAATAATGTTTGCAGATGTATATTTATTCAATAAATAAACATTATTCCCTTTAGTAGTCACAAGTTAAATTGAAGTGGCCTTTAAAAATTAAATCGAACTTAATTCATCTCTCAAATTATTCAAAAATTTTCGCCTTCAAGGTAGTCTTTTTGCTCAAGCAACCGAATAATTTGAATATTCCTTATCATATTATTTTTAGTAGAGTTCGATGGAGTACACTCTTAGGACATCAAAAAAACGTCGTATTTACTTAAAACAAAACCAGATAACTTGTTTTTTCACTGTTTCCCCTCTTTATCTGCACTCAGGATCTCTCATTACGGCTTTTTTATTCACTTTTGTATCAACATTGAATTAGTTATCTATTCTAGAATATGGGCCAGCAATATTTTGATGCATTCTGTAAGATTTGTATACTATGTTTTTAAATATTTATGCTTTACCATTAAATGTAGTATTTAAGTAATAATCGATTAGCTACGAAGACAATTTGTTCACTCATCTAAAAGTTTAAACAAAATTTTTCAAATATTAAAAGGCGTGGCGAATCTCATGATAATTTCATTGTATTTTGGAATTACATACATTATCATTCATATTTATCAATGTTTGTATTCTTTTATTTTTATCATTAAATATATGTTTTTTTTTTAAATTTATTAATCATATTTTTGATGATACTGTATATATACCGACATGTAAAATTCTACCCAATGTTATAGCATTATTAAAAATTTTAATTAAAAAAAAGTTAGCAGTATTACAAAAAAATTTAAATTGCGAGTTATTTAGTCATTCCATTTTCTTTGAACTATTTTTTAATTAATTTTAATTATTAATTTAGTAAACTGCTCGTTAATTTCAACTTCTTCAACGTTTACTAGACAAACGTTCAAAACATTTGGTTTACTATAAAAGACTCATTTACGTGACAGTTATCATTTGGACATACGGAGTTGAGCTTTGGGCTTCCACTAGACCATCTAATTCATCAAGTATCCATTCCTTGCAATCGAAAATCCTTCTAAAAATCCTTAATGTTCCCTACTTGTCACAAATAAGCTTATAATACCTTAATGTCCCACATGCTGCTAAATTAGCCCAAATCAGATACCGAGGCGTCTGAAAAGAAGGTGGCCTCGGGACCTTCTCATATAGAACTTTTATCAAAGTGCGTTATGTACGTTATTATCACATTAACTAGATGTATGATTGTTATACGTAATGTTGCAAAATTGAATAAATGGATAAATAAAAAAAATATTGTTGTTATAGTAATAATTTATTATTTAATTCAATGAAAAAATGGCAATATTAATGACGGTAGTTTCATTTTTTTTTTTCCTTCATCGATAAATGATAAACCCACACAAATTATCTTACGAAACACTTAACTATGAAGTGAATTCCGCTAGCAAAGAATAAATAAAATATATTATTTATTAATTTTATATTAATAGTTTTCTTTTTTTGGCATGAAGTAAATTTATAGAACATGAATATTATATAAATGACATTTCGTAATTCCTAATTATATATATAAAAATATATATATATATATATATATATATATATATATATATATATATATATATATATATATATATATATATATATATTACTGCCACTTTCACTAGTATCCATATCCTAGATATTATTATAATCAAAACTGGGCCAAATTCAAAATATTTTTGTCGAATAAAGTTGCGGTAAACATTTTGGAGTAATTTAGTTGGCTAAGGAATGACGGCGAGTCGTGACGGACTGAGAACATCGACCTCGGGGATGGAACAGCACATTATGGCTAATGGTGTGAATGCCAAGATACAGCGACTGTTGTTTAACTTGAAATAATTATTTCAACTCTGGAAATGTGTACGAACCATAATAGAGAAATAATTTTTATGCACTACCAGTCAATATTGCCCGCCTTAAGCCTTAAGAAGATGGTAGAACTTAAAAAGTTTAATATGTTTTTAAAAAATAAATTTACATGAAAATTATGCCAAGACCTTTCAAATCAAGTTTGAAATGAAAACAATTAAATTTTATATTTGTATACTTTTTTTTTCTAACTAAATATAAAAAAGAGAAAACTACATGCAATATAAGCATCCTCTTCAAAGTACGATGTTCATCCTGCTATTTTAATGTTATTTATAATTTCATAAAAAAGTACTTTTTTTTCAACTACGAATATCTCTGAATCAATAATAGCAAACATTATAACATGCATATAAAAAATTTATTTTTTAAAAATACTTCATTTTTTCATGGATCGAAAAAACAAAATCCCCATTTCTAAACATCCCTAAAAATCTATGACCATCTCTTACTGGATAGTATTTTTTTATTAATATTATTTTTTTTTTATTATATATC
This sequence comes from Euschistus heros, assembly GCA_003667255.2. NCBI lineage: Eukaryota > Metazoa > Arthropoda > Insecta > Hemiptera > Pentatomidae > Euschistus > Euschistus heros. The sequence goes on from RCWM02000095.1 coordinate 2,470,937, forward strand.
CTAATTTTACAAGTAAAAAGAAATTTTTTTAACACTACACCCACTATGATGAGTCAAAAGATCCTTTTTCGGACTTGGTAGATCTTGGAAAAAGTTCTTGGAAACAACATTCATTACTTTGGTTTTTGACTTTACTAGTTTTATTAAAAAATTTATCAAAAGTGTATTTTTAAAGTCTACTTTTGCAATTTGCCGAGAAATTGTGGCAGAACTGGGTACACAGGGAATATCGGTAGATATAGTGTTAATTATAAAAATAAAAATAATTTTAAAATGACTCGACTAAGAAAACGAAATACAATATTGTTCTGTTTGTTTTTTGTTTTTTTTCCTTTTTTCCTTTCAAAAGTTATATAACCTTTTTAGAGACCAATTAAAGCTGTTTAAAAAAAAAACTTTTTGATAAGAATTATAATAATATTAATGGAGAAGAAGATAGTCAGGGATGCAGTCAAAGTAACCACGTCACCACGTCAAAGAAGAATTCTAGACATCAGTCATCGTCCTCCTCCTCACAAGTGTGGTTCGGTGGCCCTGAAGAAGACCTGCAACGCAGGTCGAAACGTTGGCACGTATTACAGAATTCTTCTTTGACGTGGTGTTACTTTGACTGCATCCCTGACTATCTTCTTCTCCATTCATCAACCATACTTTTATCATAAGAATATTAAAATGGATTGATAGTAAAATATCTTGCTACCCATATTTTAAAGAAGACACTATGCTTATAACACATTTTTAAAAAATAATCCTGTTTTTTCGTACAGAAGTTACAAGTTATACAGGTTTTTCCGTAGGCAAGTATAAAAAAAACGCATTTCCTTCTTAGACTCCAGCTCTTGAAGTCAATTGCTAAATACAGTTCTAAAGTATTGATATTTTTTAAATTCTCTTATACTTCCCAAATATATCATTTTTTTTATCTTTAATCAATAGCTATTGATCTAAAGTACATATGATCTGAACAGTACTTTAATCAATTGATAAGAACATATTGGAAGCCTATTTTATATAAAAGTAGAAAAAATAAACCAGAATATGAAAAATAATATTATGAGAGAGTTATAATGAAAATTCTTTTCAAGCCTTGTGAGGGCGAACGCGGAAGTGTTTCAGCTCTTGGAATTTTTAGATCAGAGACTAGCTTCAGATTTATCTTATAGAAATGTAGAACCCTTCCAGACCAGGTGTCTTTGATTTTAATCTTCCAGTTTTGCATAAAAAATTTCAATCCCTTGGCTGTAACTTGTTGCCTTGATTGTATCTTTTCCAAGCTGAAATCGTAAAATGCATTGGAATGAACACCCCCCCCCCTTAATATGTTATTACTCAGCTACGTAAAGGTTTCCCCATACCGTTTATTTCATAATCCAATAAAAAAAAAAAAAATTTATAACGGTCACGTAGATTTCTATGATTTTTCTTTCCACTCTGAACGAAATAAATATTATTTTACGAATTTTTTTTGCCCTTGCATAGGTCGAATCTTTTTTTTTATTTTAACTGAAACGAAATTTATTTTAATTCCACGTGATGACAACACCGTTTATAACGGTATGTATGGTAGAAATAATGAGTGGAATTAAAAATAAATACAAAAGGTCTAAAAAATAAAAATCGGTTCAATAAATGAATGTCTTATCGTGTTTTATATAACCGCTTACGACAACGGACTTCATCCTGAATACAGTTTATATTAATAGTAAATGATGCATTGTTTACGTATTTTTATTAAATCGATCTAGTTGTGAATTAAACATTTTAATTAAAAGTCAAAATAGACTTGTTTCCATCAGAGCATAGCTATTCAAATTAAAATATACTAGAATTATTACAGAAAAGGATCTAACTTTTAAAGGCAAAAGTAGATTAGATGTGTTTTTTTTGTTTTTTTAAAAAAAATTTTCTATAAAAACGCAGATCTCATAAAAAACAAAAAAGTTACACTAGGTGAATCTGAATGATACTGGTGTAAGCGTTTAAATCATGAATTTTTTAAAATCCATTAATTGTTCAATAAACTTTAACTTTTAACTTTACTAATTTTAACATTGGTCAGATAACACAGGTCAATAAGGCAGTGTACATATGATCGCTTAAGTCTTTTATGTGGATTCCAAGTAAGACGTTTGTCCAAATAGTCTTAGGTAGTGGATTTGTTCAAAAGGAATTATGGAATATTATTAAAGGATAATGTAAGACTGGAAGTTACAGGCAGAATGGTTATTTTATTAAGAAGTCCATAATTGATACTTGGTTAGATAATTATAGTTAAAAATAAAGTTAATTTTTAGAAAAAAACGAAAACCGACTTCAAGATTAAACCTTCATGTACAATCTTATTTCGTTGATTGTCCCTTAATGTTCTAAGTTTCGAAGTAATTAAATTATTATTTTTTACTTTTCAGTTCAAGTTTGTACATGTAGGTTTAATCTTGAAGTCGGTTTTTGTTCTAAAAAATTAATTCCATTCTTGACTTTTTAGTAGTAAGTTGGTTTTGTTTACACAGTCAACTCTCGATTAGTCGATCTTCAAGGGACCCTGAAAAATAGTTCTACTTACCTACAGTTCAACTTATTGGACAACGACTTACTGAGGTTATCATTTGACTTATCTTCATGTAGATGGTATACACTTATTAATACTTATTTAAGAATTCGGCTTACCGAAATTCGACACATTATTATTATGTAAATTATTTTTGTTAATAATTTATATTTAGTTATCATGGAGAAATATTATTATAATGGAAGCTTATATAACAGTAATTTTTTATTGACTGTTTTTTTTTTTTTTTCATTTTTCTTGAAAAGTCCTGAGTTGATTTCAACCAAACTTTTATGAGACTCTGAAGTATGACCTCCCGATCAAAATTGTTTCTCTATTTGGTTTCTTTTCTCTTTTTCTCTAATAGAAAGAACGTGCACTGTTAAAAACTTCTGGAACTTCTGGAGCAGGCTCCGGATTAATAAATTAGCAGAGGCAAGTTCGAGAATGTCACTGGGTTATCTGGCTGTGAGGGACGGGTTCTTCTGCGTGCTGTATCCTAGAGATAGATACTCCTATCTGATAGACCATAACTTCAGATCTAGGTCAAATATAACTATAGTAAACAATTTCCTGTTAATTTAGGAATATCCAGAGAGAAAGGGATTATTAACAAGCCCCAATGGCGCAATCAATGCGTTGGTGTATGGGAGCTGCAGTTTAGCTAATTGACAAATTACTCATTTCAATTGCCACGCCAGATCGGCCTTATTATTTAAATGTCACGTTGTCTGCACTCCGCCCTATAAATCTTTTAGCAGGTTAAAGATTGCCGTCAGCTCTAGCACGAAAGCAATTAGCGTTTCTGTCACTTAGCAGGAGTTGATTTTTCCTGTTAACATTGACCGTATAAATGCTGCAAGAGAAATGTGTTTATTTTAGTTAATGAAAAAATCACTATCATTCACGCAATGTAATCCGCTAAACTATTTTTTAATCTATTCTTAATTAATATTCCTGAATGATATATACTTATATAATTATTCTTAAATCAGCATAAGACTACGTCTTAACCATTTTCTTTTTTTTTAGCTGATATGTTTTAGATAACCAATTGAAAGAAAAAAAAATCCATTTTCTGTTATTCAGCCAATGAAAATTATTTATCTAACTTAATAATTAATAGAAATTAATATAACTGGCCAGTGGCAGAACAATTTGTTTAAAAAATATTACATAAAATTGCAATCACACAAATAATTAAAATTATAGTGTCTATTACAGTTCAAACCATTAACTCCTAATGAACATTCTTTTAGTATTACGAACAAAATTAACAATGATGTCCTGTTGTATTTCAAAAACTATCTAGCAATTACCAAATCTGTTTAAAATATTTTTTTAATTAATTCCTTCATGACTTTGATCGAAAAGTTATAAGTTTTAAAAGAAACATTTATGAAAAATATGCCACTTGGAGCAGAATGGCCACTTTCAGAAAATATATTGTTACAAATTACATTTTTGAAAATAAGAGTTATGTATATAAGGAACATTGAACTTTAACAAGTAGATTAAATAACAGATCTGCAATTGTTACCTTTTTGTCGAATATTCTTCTTTTTTTTTGCCTTCTTTTTTTATATTATCTTTGTTTTTTCTTTATTTTGTTTCATTTTTTCTTTCTATAGGGTAGTAGGGTGTGTTTATTATTCTGAATAACATTTATATATTCTGTTCTTGAACAGGCCTATGCAGAACCACAAAATACCATTTTAATTCGTCCTATATTCCTTAAGGTAGTATCCTAGGTTCCATCCTGTACACGGTGTATAAAGCGGACATCCCGACTCATCCTACCACTGTCCTCACCACTTACGCAGATGACACATGTGTGTTATCAGTAAATAGTAATCCTTTCATTGCATCCCAATCCCTACAATCTCATATCACTAACATTCAATAATGGTGTCAAAATTGGAGAATTAAAATAAATCCCATCAAATAACCTTTACCCTTCCCCGTAAACCTATGACGTCCTGTCCTACAGTATCATTTAATGATGTTCCACTAATCCCCATTGAACAGATCCGCTACCTAGGACTCCATCTGGACAAACGTCTTTCTTGGAATCCACATACAAGACTAAAACGACAAGAAACTGCCCGTCGTTTTCGACTACTTCAACATTTACTTGACAAACGTTCAAACCTTCCACTTAATAACAAAAGACTCATTTACATGACTGTGATTAGACCAATTTAGACGTACGGAGTTGAGCTTTGGGGCTCTACTAAACCTTCCATCTCATCTCGTATCCATTCCTTACAATCCAAAATCGTTCGAAAAATCCTCTATGCTCCTTACTTTGTGGCCAATAAACTTATCCATAAAGATCTTAATGTTGCATATGTTGCTGTTTTAGCCCAGACCAGATACTTATCCTTCCATAGTAAGCTGCATAACCACTCCAATCCACTAGTCTCCCAACTGGCTTCCCCCTCCATCCCTGATAATCCTCCGAGGCGTCTGAAAAGAAGATGGCCTAGAGACCTTTTAGTGTAGATTTTAAAGTGCTACTAGTGAGTAGTCCTTTACAAGCTATTTACATGCCATTGTATTCACTATCAACACATTTACTTGATGTATATTATTTTGTACAGTTGTAAATATCAATAAATAAAAAAAAAAAATTACTCTTATCCAGATTTATATTATTTCTTTTGGTTGGATGGTGCTCAAAACTACTAAGATTTAGAGACTTGGGGGTTTCATTTTAGTTCATATATCCAAAAAGTACAGTATTTATAAATAATATTTATCAATAAAATGTTTTTTACTAAAATTGATCAATCAATTTCAATAATTATAGAAAAAAAATTTCATATATATTTTTTCAATAACTTACCTGTAGTTTTCTTAATTGGTCACTAAATCACTTGCTTGACCGACTTAAAATTATCGGCTTATTCAACCCAACTAGATATTCCTAAACTATGAGATCTAGACTCAAAATCTGACTATGCAATTCTGGGAATTCTAAAAGGTTTGTTTCAAACGATTTTCAAGTGTCAATTAATAATTTATAATAGTGCATGTATAGACATGCAATATTTTAAATTTAAAAATACTACTCCAACTTCTAACTTTATGATAGTCAAATATATTTGTCTAACAGAACTAGCCTACTTTAGAGAAATGAGCAGGCTATAATTGTTTTAAAAGTAGACAATCTAAGTATTCTAAGTTCGAACAAAAGTTCTGACAAAGAATATCTCAAGGAAGAGATGGAAATTCTAATGTTTTTGGAAATTTTGGGCAGTAGCTCTTGATTCCATCGAGAGTTAAGTTAAACCAAGACTTTATTATCGGTTTAGATCTTATTATCCTTCATTTGCAAATTTGTTTCGAACTAGATACATATTGGTACATATCTACATAAAACTAGAAGAACTTACAGAACTCGTAGAACTTAACAGCGGTAAGTATAGCTTACCAAACTATTAACAAACACCTCCGAAGCGGCTGATGACTTTCAGATCAAAATTGAGCTGTCAGTGGAGCAATACTAATGAGTAGTTTCTCCATAGTATTGTATTTTTATAACACACAGAAGTTTTTAACAATAAAATAACTTTTAAAAAATTAAAACATCAGAACTGTATAAACAATTAACTAGATAGAACAGTTGTATATGAAATAATTATGATTTTCAGCTCAATGGCAATTTTTTCATATCTTTCTTTCTTTTTTTTTTATTATTATTTAAAATTTCATAATTTTGTAATATTATTTACTTTAATCCCCAGCTATACAGGAGGGTATAAGGATGAAAGAGTAGACTTCCCACCGGGGGCCTGTGTCCAGCGAGTAAAGCCATCACTATTTAAATACATGCATTATTCAAAGCGTACACAAGTCTGAGTTGCCTCTTTGTATTGAAGAAGTTTTCGTGCTGAATTTCGTTAGCAACATTGTACCCGAATCTTCCCTGGGCAATCTTTTGTGCCATGTTGGTATGCAAAAGTCAGTCTTCAGAAATTATTTATTCGTTACAGGTTCATATTAACGAAATACGGAAATTGTTTATATATACACACACATATATGTAGACTAACTGTCCAGAGACTGAGAAGGTGGAAGGACATCTTCGCAACAATCCATTGAAGATTTAGAATTTTAGTACTTAAATCAGCCATAAACCATATTCAATTTTTTATTTCCTCATTCAATTTATAATGTGTTATTTCATTTTCATCTAAAAAAAAAAATATATATTCATGTGTTTTTATTACGAAATTCTGTTGTTGATATTATTGTTAAAAGTTTTCAATTAATATGTAAATATGAATATTAAGGTATGTGGTATCCATTTGTATGAAACGATCCAATGAAAATAAACAGTCCTTTCAAAAGGGCTAAAAAATAGAGAGAGAGAGAGAGAGAGAGAGAGAGTGAGAGAGAGAGAGAGAGAGAGAGGAAAAGGTGTAAATATGGGCACCCTCTTTTGTTTTTTCGGATATTATAGGGTGTTATCGGATATTATGATAGAGAAGTCACATACTATGGAATTTGAGTGATAGGTGGAAGGACTGATATCTATGTTTTGCTAGATCATATACGCATAGAATAGTATTGTCATTGTGAGTTAGTTCATCCGGCCATAATCCGAAGCTTTCAAAATGTTACCAATATTTATTTGCATTGATAATAATAATAAAGAAATAAAATTTTAACACAGCGATCTTATTTAATGATATATTTTTCCATAATCTAATATCTTAAGTCTTAATATAACATCCTCATAATTGTCTTGAAAGTATTTTAAGATAATTTTTTTTGTTTCTCTAGGTAGTGTAGTAGCAGACGCAGTCGACTTGCAACCTTCAGTCTCGTATGAGTCTTGTGAAGATGAAATCCTAAGATAACTAAAACGTTGTTAGTCACTAAAGAATAATTTAAAATACTCGTTAACATAAAATTGAACAACAGATATGAATGAATGAATTCATATTTTCCGATTTAATAACCAATTCAACAATTAAAATTTAGTACACAGTTGAGTTACACTAAAAATATTTGTATTTTTAATTTACTTAGTGTTGAGTCAATAGTGTTTTTTAAAGTCGATATTTTTTTTTCCTTTAAACTCTTTTTTCGCATCTATTTTGTTATTATATTTTTTGACATCTGATTTTTGTTCAAATAGACCACGAATTTTAATTCCCAACAGAAATACAACTATATTAATAAAATATTAATGCACTTACATTTAACCACGTGCTTATTGTGTTATTTAAATCAATGCTTGCTGTCATACAAGGTCGTCTCGATCTAGTCACTAGTTCTTGATTTAAGGTGTTTCTATGAATGTTTTAGTTGTGTTTCAGTGGCGCACAGAGAATCAAACCAATGCCTTATTACCCTTAGTCTTGTTCTCACTAAAAGGCTTCGGACCTTCCGGAATCCGGACGGACATTTCATTTGAGCTTACGATCCGAACGCCTGAAGGAACGTGTTATTTATGCAACAGTCACGTTGCGTCTGTTTCTTCGTGATTCTTTGTGGGCGTTTTAGATCGCGATTATGAAACATACAACTGTACGATTAAAAGCCGCTATTCTTTTTAGCTATTTTTCGACCAAAGCTAGAGTCAATTTATATCCAGTTAATGTGAATATACCATTTTAATATACATATTTGTGCTTTTGAATATCTTTATTTTCAAACCCCATCTTTCTTAAACAATTTTTTATTCCTAATACAAAATTTTTACAATAAGTACAATAAGTATAAACAAACATAATCCAATATCCATAAGATAGAATAAAATTAATATTAAAAATATATTTTAATAAAATCATTAATATTAGTTTCATAATTTGTAAGCCTTGTTCCTGTGGAAACAACCCCTTGACACTGTGAATATGCAGTGTTTAACTTTTTATAAATAATATAATATCTTTATTGTTTTTAATTTTCTATTTGTAATATTCCACTGATCACTGTTGAACCGACTAGGACTCCAACTGGACGAACGTTTAACTTAATATCAAACGCTCTAATGACGATTAATTACAAAACGTAGGGACTCCGCTAAACCATCGAATCCATCTAGTATCCAATCCTTCGAAAAATCCTTAAAGCTCCTTACTATGTCACAAATAAACTTATCCATAAAGACATCAATGTGCTGATTTAGCCCCAACCAGATACCTATCATTTCGTAGTAAACTCCATAACCATTCAAATCCGCTATGTTCTCAACTTGCTTTTCAAGCTATTCTGGACAATCCTTCGAGGCATCTGAAAAGAAGATGGCCTCGAACCTTCTCATATAGAACTTTTATGGAAGCGGTACCACTGAGTAGTTACTTTACAGGCAATCGACATGTTATAATGAACGTTATCTTCACATATAATAGATTAATTTTTTCATATAAAGTTGTAAATTTTAATAAATAGTTAAATAAAAAAATATTATTACCACAATGACTTGATTAGAATTTCTTTAAAAAGAAGACCGATTGGGTTTCAAAAGTGGAGAGATGTCATGATCCTCGAAAGTATATTGTTTGCTCCGATATGACTTGTGGTCATGGAAATGATACATATTGAACATTAAGTCCAGTTTCAAAACGAGGTTTGAACTTAGAGTCGTTTTTCTGATCCTGTGTCGTATTTAAAATAATTGATGGAAAACCTAACAACAAGAATTCTTTTAAAATTCTGTATAATACGACCCTTATGGGTTTCAAAGATGTAAATAAAGATCTTAACACATAAACAAATGAGCACTCGCATTGATTAATTTACTTTTATCAATCGATAGGAGAAATCGATTTAAAGTTACATATATATTTATATAGAGAAATATAATTGTAACTAAAAACATGCATTAGAAGGCTAGCACACTTAATGCAGCGTTTCGATTAGATAGGAAAATCCACTGCGCTTTCAGCCAACATTGTGTCCTTATAATATAAACAAATAAATTTAATATAATTAATAATATATGTTATTATTTATGACTGTAACCGATACAGAGTGAGTACCTCTTTGTGTAAAAAAAAAAAAAAAAAAAGGGTGAGAGTAGCTCAAAAATGTAGAAAAATGCCGCAGACCTCACCTTTCTATTCCAATCCGTTGCAGATATACGATAAATCAAAGACTTTTTTTAGAAAACCACGTTTTTTACCATAAAAGCTGTAATATCTCCATTTTGTTTAAATTTTTTTCAAACTTTGACCACATTTTCTCGAATTTAGCATTAAATTTCCTATAAGAGCAGAGTACATGTAGCCTTGAATTTTACAAACTTGTGACCTAAAGAACAGCTCGATCTTCACCTTATTTAGGGAAGTTACAATGTCTTATATTACTTTAACGCTCACCGTTTTTTGAAAAACCTATCCACAAAACCTCACAAAAACTTGCAAATTTAATCTGCTTTCGAATGATACGTTAAAAGTAATGATTCTGTTCCGATGTTATGGATAAATTTACTTTTAACCGATAAAACATGGTGTTCTCATTTGGCGTACAAATCAGTTACTTGTGTAAATAAAACATCATGACAATTCCTTAATGAAAATGTGCACCTTAAACATAATAAACTCTTCATTGGAATAAAAAGCAAAGAAAAAAAAAATTGTTTAATAGAAAATAAAGGAAAACTGCCAATAAAGTGACACGTTAAGAGGATCTTATGTTATTACGTTTATCTATTTATTATTATTATTTGAGATTTATTTTATTAGAGTTTCAATGTAACGTTTAAAACCCAGTGATAATGAACATAGACCTCAATTTTGCCGTTAGCTTCTGAATGCAGATGATGTTGAAGAATAATATCCTAAAAATAAACATGAATATTTAGGCAAATTATTTAAAGGAAAAATCAGTCCGACTTTTGTTTTTAATCCAGAAAATGAAATGTATAAAGCCAAGCATGTTTTTCCATGACTATTTTCTAAACGCCATATGGGACTTACGTGTCTTAATCAGTAGAGTATTCATAAATGTAAGCAGCTAGGCTAAATCAAAAATCCCTAATGTTCGATGTGTTACTGATTTAGAACACTCTGATCCACTAGTCCCTCAACTTTCTTCTTTTTTTATTCCGGACAATCCTCCGAGGCGTCTGAAAAGAAGATGGTGTTCAATAAATGGATTGATAAAATGTCATTATTTATATTTCGTGAATTCTTATGTATTTTTATATTATTTAATATATTCTTTTTTCTTTTAATATTTTCTTTCTTGACTTCTTTGTTCCCTCGTTCGAGTTCACAACAAATGCAACATAATTCTATGCACATAAAAAATACAAATTGGTGAAATCGGTGTCCTGCATATGAGGTTTGGAAACAGGTTTCGACGGGGTTTCTAATTATCTACATTTACGCGATGCACTGTCCAGTTGGTCAGTTACTCCGGAAGACGCAGTACCCTCAGCGTAGGATATTCCGTCGCTCCAAGACATGTTAACCGTTGGGGCGACATGTGCGAGCCGATGGTATCTCAGCTGCGGGACGGCTCCTATGCCGGATGCTGAGCAAATGTTTATCCTTCAGGTGGCATAACAAGGACAAGTTGATGGAAACGGGAGCTAGGTGTGTTCATTCACCATCTAAGGTCTCTTTATTTACTCGTAATCTTTAGTTCGATGGCTACCTGATATATCCATATAAATAAAATACAGTAGAAATAAAACACTTCTTAACTATATTTAAACGAAAATAAAATAATTTAAGTCGGTTTAAAATAATTAACATTTGAAATATATCTCTTCAGATAATCTGTAAATTGTATCATTGGCAATTCATAAAACTTCTGCTTTATTGTGACTTATATTTTCTCACTTGTACCTCATTTTTTTTTTAATCTGCATTAATTTTTATCTAACATGTATTAAAAATTGCAACCTTAATAAAACATCACTCCTAAAAATATGCAAAACGAATACGAAAGAATGCATGATATTTATGCTATTAAACCTTCAAATAATCATTCGTGTTCAGTTATATTTTAGTCTTTTTTAAATTTAATTAATTCTTAAATTTTCCACAATAGTCTCATTTATTGCACGAATAATTTTGTTCTTTGATTTGAGTAAAGCACATTTTGGATTGAAATGTCTCGCGAATGTTATTATTATAAAACATTGTTCAACGTTTCTTAAATGCTATTTTGCATTTTGTACCACCTAGTTCACAGTGCCCTAACCTGCGGTGTACACGGCACCTAAATATTTAACCAAAGAAATAATAAAATGCTTTCTATGATTCTCCTATCCCTAAATAGTCTCCACATAAGACTACCTGTTAATTTAATTTGACGAAGCCTAAATCGCATGATCGCATGTGCCACAGTCAGAGTTCGGCAAAATTTAATAATGATTAAATATTTTATAACTAATTTCCTGGAATCAATCATTTAGCTTAATCGTGATTAAATCTTAAAGTTCATTTTTAATTATGATTAAGTTCACTGAAAAATCATTCAGACAAAAATTGGGGTAAAATTTGTTTTTTTTCCCAAAACCACCGCTTTTCAATAACCTGTATCTCGAAAACCGTTAGGATTTCGACAAATATGTATAATATTAATTTTATAGGATATTTAATTAGCTTTAGTTTTGATTTGAAATATATTTTTCTAGCGTCCACCATTTTCGAGATATAATAGAAAAACCCAAAAATAGGACCTTCTCCCCTTCCCACACCGTTAGCTCACCCCCCAGAGGCGAAGACTTTTAGTTTGTTTACCTTCCAACTATTCCTAACGAAGCTATGAAGTCAAAAATTATCGCATATTTCATGTACTCTACAATGTGTTTATTGACTGGACTATACAACTGATAGGGAGTTTAAAAGTCGCGTCATCTCCCTTGAGAGCCGTGTTATCAGCCGGTGGTCACTATCAGGTATTGATTAACATAGCCATTATGAAGAAGGAATTTCCTTCTCTTTATCTTACTGATTGTGTTTCGTCTTGCGATTAATTGAATTTCTCTTCGTTTTATGAATGGTTTCAGCAATACCTCTGACTTCTCCTCCTCTCTTGTAAAATATAGAGTAAAAATAAAAGTATAACGTAAAATTCGCTGATAGATATAGTTTTGTTTTCAATCTAGTAAGTTGAATTTTCTGTATTATTCGTCATACCGGGAAATTTAATTAATTCTATTCCTTTTACTAGTTTTGTATCAGGAAGTATTCTAATGATGTTCTCATTTTTATCAGAGTTTTATAGAAATAATATGGTTTTAGAACTATTAAATTACAAATATAATATTTTATATATTTATGTTCTATTTTATATCTAGTAGTTTTATTAACACTGTTGTGGATTTTGTATAATTAACTTTTGTTTTAATGTTTCTCCTGGGTTAGTAATTAATATCGTTTATTATAAGGATCCAATTTTCTTTGATTAACTTATTATTTTCTATATTTAGAGGGACATTAGTGTGATACTAATTTTTTCCTTTTTCTGATTTTTTTCATATCTTAAATTTTAGGACACATACCAGACTGAAACGACAAGAAACTCACCGTTGTTTTCGGCTCCTTCAACATTTACTAGACATACGTTTAAACCTTCTGATCAGTTACAGGACATTTATTTACATGACAGTAATTAGACCTATTTGGGAATACAGAGTTGAGCATTGTGGTTCCACTAAGCCATCCAATTCGTCTCTTATCGAAACCTTACTGTCCAACATGCTCAATGCTCCATACACTGTCGCAAACAAACTTATCCACAAAGTTCTTAATGTTCCATATGTTGCTGATTTAGCCCAAATCAGTTACCTATCCTTTCATAGTAAAGTCTTTACCCATTTGAATCCACTAATCTCCTAAGTTGCCACACACTCAATTTCCGATAATCCTCCGAGGTGTTTTAAAAGATGCCAAGAGATCTTCTAATGTAGAACTTTTATTTATGTGCTACTATTGAATAGTTCTTTACATGTTATCGATATGTCATTTTAATCATTTTCCTCAAATTTACTTGTTGTACATAATGTAAATAGCTGTAAATGTCAATAAATTGTTAAACAAAAAAAAAATTACAGGACTCTCATTTAGACAACAGTAATTATACCTATTTGGACATACAGCGTTGAGCTTCGTGGCTCCACTAAACCACCCAATTCGACTCGTATCCAATCCTTACATTCAAAATCCTCAACGATCCATACTTTGTCACAAATAAATTTATCCGTAAAGATCTTAATGTACCAAATGTTGCTGATTTAGCCCAAACCAGATACCTATCATTTCATAGTAAACTTCAGAACCATTCTATTCCTGGTAACCCCGAAGATGGTCTCGGGACCTTCTAATATAGAACTATTGTGCTATAGGTCGTTGCTTTACAAGTAATTGGCGTGTCATTATGAGCTTCTTATTTAAATTTACTAGATATATTTTTATTTTATTGTAAACAGTTGTAAATAAATAGATAATTAATTATTTTAATTTCTTATTTTTTTGTTATAACAATTCATTGAAATTTACAACTGTACATAGTATATACATTAAGTAAATGTGTTGATAACTATTACAGTAACTTGTATAATGTCAAAACTTGAAAAGAACTTTTTACTAGTAGCATTTCCATTTAAATTCTACACTAGAAGGTCTCTGGGCCATCTATTTTTCAGACGCATCGTAAGATTATCGGGAATGGTGTGGGAAGCAACTTGTGACATTAGAGAATTTGAGTGGTTATGGAGCTTACTATGAAAGGATAGGTATCTGGTTTGGGCTAAATCAGCAACATATGGAATATTAAGGTCTTTATGGATAAGTTTATTGGTGAAAAAGTTAGGAGCATTCAGGATTTATCTATAGTTATTGGATTTTACTATACAGTTAAAAAATGTTACCATACCGTGGCATTAATCCAAGAATTATTCTTTCTTTCGTATTAATCGAACTAATTTGATAAATACGTGAACAATTAACGTCGAACTCTTTGTTGCATTGGAAATAACAATTTAAAAAACTCCTGTTACTAATTTGCAACACAGCTCGATAACGGACAAAAGTTGCTTGTAATGCACATTTAAAAAAACATATTCAACCCTAATCACCCAACAAGTTGCGGTAAATTGTAAAAGCAATGACGGTAAACAACAAGGACTGAATAGTTAAAAATAAAAATACTGCTTCATTAGATCTAGGATATCGATGACAGCTCAATTATAACAAGGAATTATGGTTTGTTCGTCCTTGCACCGATGTCGGGGAAAAGAAAACGAAGAATGAAATAGTCGTATCATTCTGATACAAATGCGCTAGCAGATCTGCTACAACGGAATTATCAACGGCGCTAGCTGAAATTTGTCTTGAAAATTGCTTTTAGCCCGGGATGCGAGGAATGTAGCCCGCGAAACTAATGCCTTGTCACATTTAAGTGCATTATTCCGTGTTTACTTTCCCGAGACACCGTTTAGCTAACAGTTTTGGACCAGAGCCGTTTGTCTTTCAAAATTATTTTTAGAGATCTTGTCCGTTCTAAAAAAATCTTCCATTCTTTAAACAGATTTACGGATTTGTGGATCTGAGATTATCTTTGACCTGGTATTTCGATTTCGATATACATGTAGTTCTTTCATTATAAGATTAACTAATATTAATAATGTCTTCTGTACACACCCACAAAAATACATATGTATATATGTGTGTGTGTGTGTGTGTGTATTTTGTTTTTCTCTCTCTTTTTCTTCTATAGTAACCCTATGAAAGTCTTTTATTAAAATATAAGCACATTTCGTGCATGCAAGCATATTGCGTGCTTAGCTCATTAAAAATACAAAATTTAATTAATTACATTATTGTAAAGTATTTTATGGAAACAAAAAATAAGGATACTAAATGAATAAAATAAATAAATAAATAAAATAAAAATACAAAAATAAATAGTACACAAAAAATTGATGTCAACATATGCTCTATGATCTTCTCTTTAAAGCTCAATGCTTTAAACATATTTCTTCAATTCAGTATATACATACATACATACATATATATATATATATATATATATATATATATATATATATATATATATATATATATATATATATATATATATTATTTATTTATTTATTTATTAACTAAGACATATGAAACGAATTAGCATTATTTTATTTTTTATTTATTTAAAAAGATTTATTGGAAAAGATGTTACAATCTGCTTCAGTGAAGGGCAATAGGTAACAGGAATAATAATGTAATCATTCGTAACACATATACAAATACACACACACACACACAATTAATAATAATAAAAGATTAAAACAAAAATAATAAACATATAACTAGTACTTATCTTACAATTGTTAAGAATAAAATAGTATATTAAACAAAAATTAAATAACATTCAAAATATATGTACAAGTTATTGTCATGTTATATTCATTTTTCCACACATTTACGGGATGTATATGTACTATACTGTTGTGAATATCTATATAAATACTTAAAAAATACAAAATTTAAATGATTATGTTATATTACAGAGTTATTAGATGTAGTTGCATTAGATGGAACATATCCCTTAATTGTTTAATATCACATTAGACCTTTGCATTGCATGTAAGACATTATTTTTTTTTTAAATACTACTTTCCTTTATTCAATTAATTTTTTTTTATAACCCTAATACGTTTCTTATGCTCTGGTTAAGATACATGGGACCATATATTCCTAAATAAGAATGAATCTTTTAGTCGAGAAAATGAAAAAATAAATTTTGTGGGATTCTTTGCATGTCAAAAATTACACAGAGCTGTTAATTTTTATTAGCAGTAATATTTATAACAATTAAAACTAATCCATTACTCCATTATTTATTTTATAACGGCGATTATATTCAAAATAGGTGTATATTATTATTATTATTATATGGCAGGTTTATTCATAATGAAAGATTATTGAAAAAAAAAAAAAGGAGTTAAAATATGGGAATTGACAAAACCATACGATTCCTATCTTATTCCATCCTTACAATCCAAAATTGGTTCATCACAATACCTGTCAATTCATAATGTACTTCAGGACCACTCAAACCCACGAGTCTCTAAACTTCCTTTCCCATACTGTTCCAGATAACCCTCCGAGGCTTCTGAAAAGAAGACGGCCTTCAAACCTCATATAGAACTTTTATTGAAGTGCTACCTGGTGGTAGTTACTTTTACAAGCAGTTGACATGTTACTATGAACATTATGTATACATTTACTGAATATATATATATATATAACGGAGTGAATACGTCATTATCCAACATAGTATATTGTTTAATCAGGAAGGATTTGTGGTCATGAAAATGATCGCTAAATTTATATGAGTAAGGTTAATATTTAAGCAAAATTTAAAGGAATATTCATTTAGAATTCTGTTTTTACTCCAGAAAATGAAATGTATTAAGCAAGGAATGGTTTCCATGACTAGTACTCTAAACGCAATATGGGACTCAGACGTACGTGCCTGGATGTCTAAAACAGTAGTGTGTTCTTTAATGCAAGGAGCTAGGCTACCTTTTTTTTTTCTTTTCTTTTTTTAAATATTGATTTAATACGCTGGATGTTATATGAGTTCTTAATGAAAGTCAGCTAAAAATGACCCTTTTAAAATTCCAATCATTAATGTGTTAAATGTGTGTCAACACATACATAATTCCCAATAGCACTATTCTATTATAAAGGAAATGTTTTGTACCGAATAACGATGTACGCTTAACATTTTGTATACACACACGTCTTTTAGAAGCCTTACAGAATACTAAATATTTGAATTTTTCTGTCTTTCAACAAGTAAGCTAATGTTTTTTTGTTTTGTTTTTTCATCCTTCTGCAATGATTTTTTACAACAATAGTTTCCGTACTATATCATATTACCAACGAAAAGGGATTTAAGAATAATTAATTTGATGTTATTATTATTATACTGAACGCTACAGCCCTAGTCAGCCTTTCGCTTCACACAGAATCGACAGCCAGTCCTCTCTATCTCCCGCCTTCCTCTTCCAACCATTCACTCTCAATCTTCTCAGGTCATCCTGGACTTTGTCCAGCCATCTCGGTCTTGGTCTCTCTCCTGCCATACATCATCTTTTTTTGGGATTCGGTCTTCCGGCATCCTTTGCACGTTGCCAAGCCGCAATCTTCTGGATCATATATGTATTATCTATTTACTGAAAATCACAACTGTATTAAAAATAAAGTATAACTTGTAAATGTGATTATTACATTCATTATTATGAACATGCTATTACATGTCAATGGTATAGAATGAGAAGCAAGTTGAGAGACTGGTGAATTTTGAATGGTTATGGTTTACCATGAAAGGATAGGTTTCTCGTTTGAGTACATATGAACTTAAAATAAAAACTGAAACCTACGAAATACATTACTTTACATCAAAACAGAAAATAAGGCCCTTTTTATTAGTTTTGATTAAATATTTTTTTTAGATCACACCCCTTTTAAAATTAAATTTTCATTTCTTTATTCCATTCTCAACCCTTTTTGCTTGGTGTCTCCAACTTTATACTGTTTTTTATATTATTTTACTGTCTTGGTTTTAAGTCTTTCTTTCTTCAGGCTAAAAATCAAAAGCTAGTATGCTTTTAGTTTATTCACACATTAGATATTATTTATAATTTTTAATGGATTAGTTCATCCAGCATTTAACTAAAGTGATCATTATATTCTACAATGCTATTTTTCTGATTAAAATTGAATTTAAGGATTACTGCTACCATTTGTAAAGCAGGGAAGGTTAAAGTTTTAAGCTCTTAGAAATTCGTGTTTTTATCACAAACTAACTTGAATTGTGAAGAGTGAAAACATATCAAAGTTCCTAAGGTTCTAACTAGGGTCCTAGCTGCTACCTTCAGAAGAAATTTCCATTTTTTTTTTTCTTATAAATTATGATTACATCTACATATAGAATAGAATAGAATAGATAGAAAACTTTATTCTGGGACAAAGTCCCTTAAGAATAACTTTAAACAACACAAAGTAAGATCATAACTGGCCGAGAGGCTGTTAAAAATAAAATAACATAAATAAACTGAATACAAATATGTATGAAAAAAAAAATACAGAGAAAAACTAGAAAAAGAAAAAACTTTAAATAAAAAGAGAGTGAAAAAATAAGTATACAAAATAGAGTTTAATATTGTAAACAAAATTGCAGAAGAGAAAAAAAAAAACAAACAGAAACTAAAAGAAAAATAAAAGATTGAAAATAAAAAATTATGATTACAAGAAATTAAAACATTATCATAATCAAACTAAATAAATATATTTAAGTTGTTTAATAGTATTCTATTTTAAGTTTGAGACTGCTTTATTTTTTCTTGTTACAGCATGTAATTTTGAAAATTGTAAAAAAAAATTATGTAAGAAATAAAGAAAATAAAAATATAGAAATAAATTCACATAAATTGTTTTATTTTTGATCATTAAAAAAGAAAAAAAATTTTTTTTGTTTTTTGTACAAATAACCACATACAGTCGGAGTTATCCTAATTTACTATGGGCAGGTTAACACTTCTTTCGTGATGTATACTTATGAAGTGAACTTAGACTTCCTTCACTGGAATAGATTCGTTACATATATTTCGTAAAATAACCTGTCGGTGAGCCCGCTACAACAAAACAAATCTAACAAAAGATTATTAGTTAACATTTTTTTTTAACTTCAAGTTTATAGAGACCGATATAAAAAAATAAATAAATAAACTAGCTCATTCCTCTGAAAAAATGTTTATTAGTCATCTGGTTCCATAAGAAGAAACCGGGATCCATAGATTCTTTCTTTGTAGATGAAAACCTAAAAACTTGGTTAAATTTTTACCCATAAAATGCGGACTGCGTCAAAAGTAATTTTTTGCTGCCAGAAACATCAGAACAAGTCAGATTTTTGAATCGAAGAATCGAATGTATATCAGTTCCGGGCTTTGTGTATAACTTTGAACATGAGTACCAAACAAAAGAAAAGAGATCAACGTAAATTGTGAACATTATTTTCTGTCGTTTCGCTTTACTTTTTTTTTGAATTTCTGATCTCATCTGTAGAGCGTGGGGGAGACGACGTCCTACGCTTCGTGATGTGGATATTACGGCATTTCCTCTTTGTCTAAGTTTATCAATGACATCTCAACATCCTTTGAACTAATTGGAATAAGTCAGAGGACATGAGACGGGAGACTGCAGTCTATGGGGATATGACGGTGAAAATATAATAATCATGGATTACGGAAAATGCTTAATCAGCATCGAGTAAATCATTAGTTATGGCTATAGTTAAGGAAACTTGTTGATTTAAAAGGAAATTTCGTTCATGAAGTTTGAAATATGACATATTTGTTTATAAACTAGATTCTCAAAAGTTTATTCTATTGGATGTAAAATTGTCAAATACACTAAAGCTCTATTTCAAATTAATTTTTATAATTTTATACAAAGAGCTAAAATTACCAGTTATGGGCATGTTGTAACGGTTATGGTCATAGCCAAGACTAGTTATGGTCATGTAGCAAAATAGTATTTTAATAGTGTTTCTAATAATTTAAAACAAAGTAATAATTAATGAACAACTATAACTATAAAAAAATAATGTAAATACTAATACAACGCGGTCTAACAAAAAACTAAAATATATATTTAAAAATACAATCACTCGCACTTATTCACAAACTTTGTAGTTTCTTATTAGTTTAGAAAACCGTCAAGAAATGATAGTTGAAAATTAATGAAAACAACTATTTATCAGAGTATAATTTATAGCCACACTTTTCGTTTATTATTCTACATAAGCAGTAACGGCATACAATATCGTAATCATCCCCAGAAAAATATTAATGAATTAAAATAAATCGGAATGTAATTGTAAATTATCTTCTTTCGATATTTCCAGTTTCCTTCAACAGCAGTAGCCATCCGCGTTGTACAGAATATAACTATATTATCTAGTAAAGGTCACTTAAGAGACTTAAGGTCAAACCTGACCACAATTAGGATGTAAACCACTAGTAGTATTTAAGTTTTAAAATGATATAATCAAATGAAGAAATTATTTTTTTTCTTTATTAGCAAAAGGACGTATGTAACATCAAAAAAAGAAATTGAAACGGATTGGAGAGACCATAACTCATATCCCGTATTTTTATGCACTGGTTATGGTTAATTCAAATTTATCACTAATTATAATCAGATAGTGCAACATAAAGGAGCTTGTATGGAAGCCTGAATAAAGCAATTCCACAATAATTCCTTAAGAATTCTCACTTTAAAAAAGCGATCTTACTATAAAAAAAGAGGTACTTTAGGGCACTATTTGAAGAAAATATTTTTAACGGCTATTGGAAAGGAATAAGAGGAGGGCTTTTACTAGTAAATGAATCTTAAACCTTTTTCGGAAATATTTCTCCTAGTTATAACACAAATAAATGGACAAGACCCTTAATATTGCGATAATTGTATTAGCCTGCCCATAGCTGGTCAGTTGACCATAACTAGTGATTTACCATATTTAGAATGTCCAATGTTTTTAATAAAAATTGGTTTTATGTTCCGTTTAGTCATTTTTAGGCTTTTCATTTTTAATGCGTATTATTATTATTATTATTATTATGAGGCTGAATATATTACACATCTCTTGCTGTCACTTCTGAGCAAAGGCGGCTTCATCTTAACATAAATACTTCTCTATTAACTTTCTGTTCCAATATTTAAAATTAAAAGAAACGTCCAAAATGTCAATATCCTCACTCTACTACGCATATATCTTATACAATCCCCCAATCATCGATCTTCAGAAATGTGAAAACAATATGGTCATGAGTGTATTTGTATTTATAGAGATGTTTTTAATCATTAATGATGAACAGTTTTTCGGACACAGTTAATACAACACGTTTTCTTTTAGGCGCCATAATTCGTAAGTTTATGACACCACTCGCGACGGTAATAGGGCCCAGACTGAGCAAAGCCCGTGTATGATGGGGATGTGCTATGCTACTAAAAATTCACTAATTTCTCAGAGTCCGGATAATCGGAGTTTCACTGTACCTATCCTTTCATATCAAGGCCCGTAACCAAACAAATCCACTAGTCTCTCAACTTACTTCCCACTCCATTCCCAACAATCCTCCAAGAAGTTGGCCTAGGGACCTAGTGTAGAATTTTTATTGAAGTGCTATTGATGAGTAGATCTGTTGAAGCTTTGGCATGTTATTGTAATCGTTATCAACACATTTATTTGATGTATATAATTTTTACAGTTGTAAATTTCAATAAATTAATATAAAAAAAAAAATTGTCATGTTTTTAATCTTTATTACTATATTCTACATTTTTCAGTATCTCATTTTATAAATTAATGATTTTTTTTTTCTATTTAGACAGCCATAGACGAGTTCCATTTTCTGGAAGTTCGAATCCGCCCTGAAGAGGGTTAAAAGGGTCCTATGCTTTATCATGGATGTTTAGAATGTGTACCAGAAGATAACCCCCTTCCTGGAAGGGTCGTTCACCGTTGGAAGGAAGTGATATCAGTCCTGCAATCAAGGCTCATAATAATAATAATAATAATAATTACATAGTTATATAATGAATATATTACAATAATAATAATTGGTCACTGAAAAAAATAGGAAATATTAGAATTTGAGCAAAAACTTAGCTTTACTAAAAGTGAGCGTTTTACCTGTAATCATTACTACATATGACCTAATTCATAAAATAAAACAGTAGACATTCTCATGAAACTGGATCTTGCTACAAAAAGCTTGAAAGAGAGAGAGAAAGCTTTGCATGTTACCATTTACTTGGATTCCAGACTCAAACAAGTTAACACCTAAATGCTTGTTAGGTTTTGATCAACTAATCTGGTGAACCGTGACTAGTCTGTGAGTTTTGATACCTTATAAATAAAACTAGTGTTGTGTCGGTACAAAAAATTTTCGATTTTCAATAAAGATACCAGTTCTAAAATACGATTCTCGGTTCTGGATAACGATATATTGGTCTAAAAATAAATTACTATTGCAAAGTATAATCCAATAATAAGATCAACCTATTGTATTTATGTATATACAATACATACATAGGTATGTATATATGTATTGTACTAGATGTATTGAAAAAACAATAATTACTAAATAAAAACAATAAAAAAAGTTAACAGCAAATATCATCTATCATTTTCATCAGAAAATCTGTAAGTTAACTTATAGTCTAAAAAATATACTAAAAAATAGTTCATATCAGAATATAAAATTTTGATTTTGGAGTATCAAAGAACATTTTATAGTAACAAAGTGGGCTCCACTAAACCATCCAATTCATCTCATATCCAATCCTTACAATCCAAAATCCTTTGAGAAATCCTCAATGCTCGTTACTTTATCACCAATAAACTTAATCATAAAGATCTTAATGTTCCATATCATGCTGATTTAGCCCAAACCAGTGAAGCTCCGGATTAATTTGGGCCAAAATTGATCCGGATACCCAAAAATCAGGATAATCAGATTTACTATAGATTCAGGGTATTGAAAAAAAAAAATACATACATATGTAATGTTTAAACTATGGATTTTATTGAATAATAAAAAATGTGACTGTATGTAAAATTATATTTATGTAACAACAAAGTTTAGTTAACATGTCGGAAATCGTGGATGTTCCTTCACAGAATTCATCCACCAGATTCGCCTTTCCTAAGACGTTTTACAATGGACAGTTTTTCGGACACAGTCAATACAACACGTTTTCTTTTAGGTGCCATAACTCGTAAGTTTATAACTGAGCATAGCCCGTGTAGGATGGGGATGTTCTATGCTTTTAAAAATTCACTCATTTCTCAGAGTCCGGATAATCGGAGTTTCACTGTACCTATCCTTTCATATCAAGCTCCATAACCACTCAAATCCACTAGTTTCTTAACTTACTTCCCACTCCATTCCCGATAATCATTCAAGAAGATGGCCTAGAGACCTAGTGTAGAATTTTTATTAAACAGCGACTGATGAGTAGGTCTGTTCAAGTTTTGACATTTTATTGTAATCGTTATCAATACATTTACTTGGTGTATATAATTTTTTTCTAAATAATTAGGTATTGCAAAACGTTCGTCAAAGTGGACGGTATTGGTCGGTTACGAGGAATCAACTTTGGACCGTCGTTTCTCGATCAGGAATCGACACATCTCTAAATAAAACGAAATCCTTGATATGTGTCATACTGTCAATATTAAGTTCCTGTGGAGCAGATTTGGCGAATAAAGAAAACGCTTCTCTTTATGAGTTATTGTGAACAGAGTACGAGGAACGTGAAAAAGACCGGGAAGTCTCACGGTCCTCGGAAATTCTTTGGATAACGCAACCTCCGAGATTGCGTGGACTGACAGGTCCCAATCTGCCCTAACAGCTGACTCGGATGATACATTAATGAAACGCTGCCAGAGGGACTTGGTCAATAAATCAACAAATTAACGGGAACGAACCCTGTGGCTTGTTTACAGCGAAAAGGATGTAATTGGACGGGGCTGAGCGTTGACTTTGGATAGGTCAGTGGGTTGCCTCCGCAGCCTTCACTTTCTCTTCGCTTCCAACAATTATTTCGGCGGCCATTGTTCACTTTTGTGCCCTCTTCTATAACAGGTTATACAATGCTCACGGAGGTGAGAGAAATGCTCTAGTCCTCCATAGGTTAAAAAAAGAAAGAATTAAACCTAATTGCTGAATTGTTCGCGTGTGGTTCTTCGGAGAATCTTCTGTTTGGTGGAAAACAATAATTCTTGGAGAACAATGAACTTCGTTTTTAAATTACTTTATTCTCTTGTTGGAGTTGAATTATTATATATATTGAAGAATTTTCCATTTGATGGGCACAGTGGAATTAGTCAAATTTAACTCTTTATAGGAAGTAAAAAAAATAATAATAATAATAAATAAAATAATCTATGTTTTTCTTTTTTTCCTGGATCCACAATAATAAATCTTTAGGCTACGGCATACATGACGTACAAGTTTTCAGTTCAGTTTCATACGTCTTCAGCTATAAATAATATTCTTATTTTTTTATCAAGGTTATATTTATGCATTTAATATAATCTTATTTATACATTTAAATAAATATTGATTTTAAACATATTTTATATAAAAATAAAGTATATAAAAGTTACATTATTATTATTATTATTTTTTTAATACTAATCGATCAGCAAGAGCCACGCGAATAACACCTATTCTTTTTCACACTCCATTCTACTTCAATACGAGAGTATTCTACGAATCAACAAATGAAAGATTTGAAGAATAAAAAAAAACATAATAAGAAAATAGTACAATACAATATAGTTTATTCTTTGAAAAGGTACATCACAAAAACTTATGAAAAGTCAGAAATATTATATTGACATACAGCAATTAATTATAAAACTAATTAAACAAACAATATTATTGTTATTTTTATTTTATTTTCTGATGCAGTGACACGGATGGTGAAGGGAAACAATCATAAACTCAATTTCATCTACAGTTTAGTGATTGAAACCTATTCTTGAACAAAAAAAACAAATAGACAAATATTTTACTTCGTTATGCGAATATCATAAATACTGGGCAGGATTTATTTACTAATAATATTAATTGTTTTAAAATGTAATAAAGACACCTTTTTACAGTTAAAAAAAATAATCATAGCAACATTAAGCATCCTCAACATTTTTACCATAAAGCTCGAACCGGGACTCGAACCTTTTACCTTGAGCCCTCAAGACTTGGACCATTATGTGAGTCGGGGAAGCTCGAGCCCTGAAGGAAAAACTTTTATTCGTATCCTAGTTCCGATTGTTAAACATTCATTATAAAAATTTATAAGGAAACAAAAAAAAAACTAAAAGGCTTCATAGAGACTCTAGGAATTTAAAAGGAAGAAAAACAATTCTAATATAAGTTCCAAATAATTCCTAATTTAGTATTTATTTCCACAGGAATGAAATTTCAATCTTCAAAACCAGTTATTTGGCAATAAACATGCCTATGCTAGTATGAGAGAAAGCAGGTTTAAAATTTTTCAAATAATAACATATTATTTAAAATTACTAAAGATGATGAACATGTCACCTGAGAACAGCATGAGTACTTTAAGGGTCCAGGGGGATAATACAGGAACCTTTGTCGTATAGAAATAAAATAGGGAGCTAATGTTCCTTCAATATGGTTGGACACTAGGAGTTTGTAATTTTAAGTTTCATTTTTTTTTTTTTTTTTACAAGTTTACATATTACAAAATGGTGTTTTATGATATATCTGGTATAACGTTCATTTACACGTTAAATATTTACTACAAGACTAAAACGACAAGAAACTGCCCGTCGTTACAGACTACTTCAACATTTACTAGAAAAACGTTCAAAGCTCCCAATTAATAACAAAAGACTCATTTACATGACTGTGATTAGACCTATTTGGACGTACGGAGTTGAGCTTTGGGGCTCTACTAAACCATCCAATTCATCTCGTATCCAGTCCTTACAATCCAAAATTCTTCGAAAAATCCTCAATGCTCCTTACTTTGTGACCAATAAACTTATCCATAAACATCTTAATGTTCTATATGTTTCTGATTTAGCCCAAACCAGATACCTATCCTTCCATAGTAAGCTCCATAACCACTCCAATCCACTAGTCTTCCAACTCGCTTCCTCCTCCATCCCTGATAATCCTCCGAGGCGTCTGAAAAGAAGATGGCCTAGAGACCTTTTAGTGTAGATTTTATTGAAGTGCTACTAGTGAGTAGTTCTTCACAAGTTATTTGGTTTTTTGAAAGTTTCTAAATTTCTTCTTTTATAATGAACTTGTAAAAAATAAAGTTTTAAGCCTCAACTCAAGGCTATAATAACTAATCACAGTACCCCAAAATAAGTGGAAAATAAACAGGAGGAAGAATTAAATACGCCGAAAGTAAACAACATTTTGGAGGCCTTGAAAAAGATCAGAGAATATTTGCTGGTAATGAGGTGGTTAGATGAGGATACCTTCAATGAAATGAATAAATAATAAACTAACAAAAATTTACGATATTTAAAAAAAGTAAAATTAACCCATTTAAGTCGGCTATTGCGTTTATGCAACATCGGTTTAACAATTTATTTTTTATTTTTATAAGTTCAAATATTTTTCTATTTTATTACATCAGCTTGTTATTTAATATTTGTAATTATTATAATATAAATATTTTAAAGTCAACTTTGCGTTTTTTTAAACCGTTGAAAAATAATAATACAATTGGTTATTTTTCAACGCTTATGATTATTAAGATTTAAATGGTACTTTCAGCCAAAAAAGGGTTACTACAATTAAATTATGTGAGTGATATAATGTTAAATTACACATAGATTGCTTTAAAGAATGCCACAAATAAAAAATTAAGATTGTGATTTTTTGTGAATATTGTATTTTTTTATTTCTTTGAAGGATTTTATGATTTGAAAAATTGCAATTAAAGTATTCATGAAACATTATTATTGTAGCATTTATAAATATATCACCTTACGTATCTCTGAAAAATAAATATATATATATATATATATATATATATATATATATATATATATATATATATATATATATATATATATATATATATATATATACAGGGTGTTCGGAAGATCGTTGGCCTAAGAGGTATCTTGTGTAGGGAGGTTCATTTTGAACCTATTTAAGGTCACTTACAAAGTTTTACGGTTTTTTTTTTAATGATTTTGTTTTGTAAAAATGGTCAAAACCAAACATTTATGGCTTATAACTTTGATGTTTACTGATATATCAACTCCATTTATTTTCTGTAATTACTAATACATTGGCCATGTAAAATAAAAAAGGTTTGATGCAAAAAACAAATTTTAAAAAAAAACGGAGGTTCGTTTAAGGAAAAAAAAAAATTAAGAACTTCAAGTTTGGGTTAAAAAAAAAAAAAAAAAAAGTAAGTGTAACAGCCAAATCCAAATTATTTTTAGACGATCTAAACTTGAAGTTGAAAGAATAATAAATAAATAAAGATTTATGATCAATACATCAATTTTTTAAATTAATCAAAATAGTTTTCTGGCCAGTAACTGCTGTTAGTTGGCTGTCGGTCTCTCTGATCATGGTTGATTGAAAGGAGTGAAAACAATTTCAATCTGCATTTCAGACGACTCGCTAACGGATCATGACATGAGTTTATATTTGAAAACCGACATTTATTATCAATTAGTAACAATAAATTTGACCATATCTCGTACTAGATATCATAAAATCCCCATAAATGTCTGTAACATATCTGATGTCATGCTGTAGAGGGCTAACAGATTTATAACCGTGTAGGTTAGCGTTATACCTTCGGGGAAATAAAATTCGATAGCGGATCTCAATGAGGTTTCGGCCACGACTGCATTGATCAGTTCTTCCAACACCCCCCCCCCCCCCCCGTCAAGTCCATTCTCTGACCCAAAATTCTGAAGTAATCTCTTCTCAGGCAGACGTAGCTAATCTGCAGTTAATGACCTTTAAGATCGCAATCATCAACGCATCATACCTTTGCCTCTTGACCCACTTGATCATCCCGGCTTGTATATTGTTGAATTATTCTTTGTTATATAGTTGTTGTTGTTTTTTCGTTTTGTTTTTAAAATGATATAAAGAGTCAACAAATAATTACGTAATATTTATCGAAAGCCTGATTGTGTATACGATACTCCAGGAACTAATAGTTGACTAATGAGTTCGTGATTTGCAAAGCTTCATAATAATTCTTCCTAGAAGGATAAATTTTGAAAAATAGCTTTATTGGAAGGATGTTACAATCTTCCTCACTCATTAAGTGAGTATACAACGACTGATACAATATATAAAAAAAATAATCTCTAAAAATTATTATCATTTTATTATAATAAATGAGGTTGAGATATTTTACCAAAATATTTTGTTATATACTCCTTATTACGAGTATATTTAATATACTCAAACTTCATGTTTCGGGATATATGTCCTTTCTGGTAATTCTAAAAATAATACCTTAATTTAAGTGACTAAAACTTTAATACCGTTAATATAATGGTTTTATAACATTTAAAAAATGAATTAATAATAAAAATAAAAATTTATTTATTTATTTATATTACAATGAAGCTCATTACAAGCCTGTTAGCAATTTTTTTCTAACAATAATTATAAAAATACACTATTAAAACATATATACATAAAATATAGTTTTATTTTTCAAAATTAAAAAGCTTTAAATGTCAATAACTTTGAATGTTAAGCACAAGACCCTATATTAGGTCATGGGGCTTCCTTCTCTTTAGCCTCCTCACCAGTGCATTAAAGTCCAGGAGATGGGCGGCCTCGGCGTTGACGTGGTCTTGCAGGTGATCCTGATGCGACGGGGCGTATTTTTGGATTACCTCCTCCACGGTTGGCATTCGAAGGTCTCTATGGAGATCATTTTTCCTAATGTACCAAGGTACATTTACGATGCCACATAACACTTTATTTTGAAACCTTTGAATTATTTGAATTGAGTCCCTCGTGCAGCCCCACAGGTGGATTCCATATTTCCAGATTGGCTTCAGGACTTGGTTGTATATTAATATTTTATTGTTTACAGACAGTTTGGATTGCCTGCCTAGGAGCCAATACAACTTTTGATAACTCAAATTGAGTTGTATTAGTTTTTTTTTTTTTTTTTTTTTTTTAACGTGTTCTTTCCAGCGGAGTTTTGCCTCCAGTGTCATCCCGAGATATTTAGCCTGATTTGAATGCAGGATCACTTTATTATTTATGGTTATAGGTTGATAGTTGATTTTTTTGTTAGTAAAATCAACATGTACAGATTTTGTTTCATTTAGTTTAATTTTCCATTTTGAGGTCCATCTTTGTATATTGGCTATTGCTGTGTTTAATTTTCTTGTGGTTTCCTGATTGTCATTTCCGATGGAAAGAACAGCTGTGTCGGCGAAGGTGGCCATAACGCCTTTTTCAACTTCTGGGATATCGGCAGTATAGAGCAGAAAGAGTATGGGGCAAATATAAAATATAATAAATCAATTTATATTATTTAAATGATATAATAATTAAATAATTAAATTAGTTCAGGTTGGTAGCATATGAGTGGTAAACTATGTAAACATGAACATGTAAATAGACATTATAACCATTAAAATTTGTATTAATATATACATTTTAATAGTTGACTATGTGCAATACCACTCTAATAAAGGTAAAAGTTTTAATTGATTTACATTGGTAAAAATTGTTAGTTAATAAGTTAGTTTAATTAAATGTATTGTTTTTAGAGAAACCTTTTAAAAGGTATATAAATCCCGCAAAATGTAGTGTGAGTGTGTTAAATATAATAAGGAGCATATGCACAAATATTTTATTAAATTATTATTATATTAAGTGCTACTTGTCGGGCATTGGTCTCACGACGAATCGACAGCCATCCCAGTCTATCTTCCGCCTTTCTTTTCCAACCTCTCACTCCCAGTCGTCTCAGGTCTTCATCAGCATTGCCCAGCCATCTCATCATTGGTCTCTCTTTCAATCCCTTTCCAACTGGCCTTCCTTACATCATGTTGTTTTTGTTGTCTGTCTTCCGACATCCTTTATATGCATGCCACCGCTATC
Source organism: Euschistus heros (assembly GCA_003667255.2). Taxonomy (NCBI): domain Eukaryota; kingdom Metazoa; phylum Arthropoda; class Insecta; order Hemiptera; family Pentatomidae; genus Euschistus; species Euschistus heros. Next base: position 2,501,134 of record RCWM02000095.1, read on the forward strand.
ATCCTTCTCTGATTATCGAAACAATATTTGGCTTATCAAACAAGCTGTTTAAGTCCAATAGTTTAATATTGGATCCTATTCTCTAATTTCCGTGGTTATTTTCATTTCTATTTGTTCCGTCCTATATAGTCGTAGGAGAGTTATATCGACAAAAATAATGTTTGTTTCTATAATAAAATATTATACTGGAAAAAAATGGCGTAAATAAACGGTAAATGGAATTCCTTATAGCACCACTGATTGAGTCTAATTTCATAATTAAATTTAAGTTAAGACTTAAACGACAAGAAATTGCTCGCCGTTTTTTACCACTCCATTTATTAGACAAACCATAAAAACTTCCTATTAATTACAAAGCAACCCATTTTGCATGACAATAATAAGATCTTTTTGGACATCCTGAGTTGAGCTTTGCAGCTCCACTAAACTTTCTAATTCTGACAATCCTTCGTAAAATTCTCAATACTCCTTTTTATTTCTCAAATAAAGTTATCCATAATGACCTTAATGTCCCGTATGTTGCTGAATTAGCCCAAACTAGATACCTATCCTTTCATGGTAAGCTTCATAAGCCACTCGAACCCAACATAAAATTACTATCCTGATTTAAAAAAAAAAAAAAAAATAATAATAATAATGATAAAAAATAAAAGTTTTACATAAACACATACATTTTTTTCAGTTTTTTTTTATTATAACTACGAGCTATATATGGACAGATTTCCTTGTATATGTCATTTATAAATCACCTAAAGAAAAGGTAAGCCTTGAGCAGTTAATACGCCCTGTCTCCTTAACAAATTTGAAATAAGAGATAATTTGTCTTACTTTTTTTTTTTTTTTTTGTTATCATGATCATTATTTTAATTGATTTAATTTGATTATAAAACAATGCAGGCTTTCTCGTTTTCTTTCAGTTACCCCTCTTTATTTGGACTTAACGTCCTTAAGTACTCCAACTATGGCAGGAAGGACGGGTTATCCTACAGGTTACCAACCTGTTCTAGCCAGGGTGGAAAGGTCAAGATTTATTCGTGGGTCCGCCACGAAATAAATTTTAACCCGCCCAGGTGGGATTCGAACCCATGACCCTTACTTAGTACCGACCGCGCTGAGACACTCGCCCCAACTCACGCAAGACGATTTAAAGTTCTCAAGCATTGAACTGCCAAAAAAAAAAAATTGTTAAGAAAGGATTGACGAATTATTTTCCACTTCTATCGGAATTATTTTTATTTGAGATTTAGCTAAGAGAATATACAATTTTATTTAAGGACCTGTACCACTTTTTAAGTCGGAAAAAAAATCATTGATAATAGATGTGAGAAATGGTAAAATTAATAATTAATTTCAGATGAGTCAACACGTTGGAAGAAATGTATTTAAACTAATACTTCAATTTGGAATATATCAACATTCGAAGCTTTAGATTAATTACAAAAGACTCATTTACATCACCGTTATATCATCTAATTAAGAATGTAAAACTAAAATTTAAGGCTCAACTAAACCAACGAATTCTGTATTTTTGACAATCCAAAATTCTTCTTAAAATCTTCTTTTTTTTTAATCATAATAATTTTATTCACAACTGTACACAATGGACGACCAGTGAATTTGAAGTTACATTAAAACAACAGACATGATCAGGCATGAGGGAGTCGGCACCCAGTGATACAATCTCCAGGCGTGATACTAAACTATTAGGGATTGGACTAAGAGATCCCTCATCCGCTTCCTTTTCAGCCTCCGTTGAGCTATGTCAGGAATTTATACTTTTGCCATATTATGTATATGTTTGTTAGTGTGTCCTCGTAGTTTTTCATGAAATTGTCGAAAAAATGTATGAATATGGGCCTTAACTGTCAGAATACGTAAGTCTGTATGTAGCGTATCGTTAGACATAAAAGGAGGGGAGTCTGTTATCAGTCTTAGGAATTTTGATTGAAATGTTTGTATTTTCTGAATATGCGTTCTTTTGGCCGGTCCATAAATTTGCGATGCATACGTCCAGATGGGTTTTAGCAAGTAACTGTAAATGTTAAGTTTCTGTTTTAAAGGTAGTTTTGGGTGTCTGTGAAGTACTGAGTATAGAAGTCGCAGTCTTAACTGTAATGTCTGATTTTTTTGTCTTGACATGTGGGCCTCATGTCTTTTATCAAGCGTAAGTCCTAAGTATGTCACTGTTTCAGTTTGATGTAAAGGTTGGTTGTTAATGTAAACAGGCGGGCAGGTCTTGGGTCGTAGTATAAATATAATATGAAGTGATTTGTCATAATTAAGTTTTAATTTCCATTTCTTACTCCAAGTTTGAATCTCGTTGAGGTTGTGTTGAACTAATAATCATATCTTCTTAAAATTTGTAATCTTATTTTCTATTTCACAAAAAAATTATCCCATAAGTTGTTTATGTTGCCTAAACTAGATACCATAATAGACCCACTTAAACCTATTGTTAATCATCCGAAGTGTCTGAAAAGAAGATGATCTAATGACCTAATAAAATAGGAATAGCCGTTCTCCATCGGAACGCTATTACAAGGTTTTTTCTTGGTAGCAATTGCTATATTTTTCTATTAATACAAGATACAAGCGGACATCAGAGGACGTACTTACGCAATGATTTATGACTAGGTCACATGGCCAGCAATGGATGACAAATATAATTCACTTCATTATGACTGATTGTAAGTCCAACGCTCATGGAATAATTGAGTTAGGGTGAAAGGAAGGCCTTGCAACCGTAGGGAACCTACTCCTGTCTTTGCGTTACATAACCTCCTCTCTTGTCTTGTTCCAACTAGCTACCTCCTTTGTCTTTGCCCAGCAGGTTGATAATTGAAGGAACAATGAAAATCCAGGGATGGGTCGAGGTAGAAGGACCCTCAGAAAGACGGAAACTGTGCATGGTGTATTTGTTGGAAACAGGAAGTTGCGGGAATCTTCTTCTATAATTTAAAATTTATTTTTATTATTTACAATTGCGTATTAAATCAGTAGTTGTCGTGAAGAAGTGGATAAGTTAAATTACCTTTAAAACGAGTTAACCATTAACCGTAAAAGCAGGATTTTTAATGCTTGCGTTATGAATGTTACGTTGTGCTTCTAAATAAGGACTTAAAGTGTCTTATTTCGGTGCTATTATATATGTTTATTATTTTACAAAATTTTGGAAAACGATCATAATTTTGATTTAACCACTTCTTCACGACAGCCAGGCAAATATCATATCAACTAACAAACTAGATCATAACACATTGCAAATGGCGTATGCTCTTCAACTCTTATTTCAAAGTTTGTGTTTCTAAATGATTGATTGCTTACCCCACCGGTCAGTGAGGTTGGCCCGAACAGAGCCCAGATCGACGAAGATAAAAAATTAATATATTTGTGACTGAAAATTGATTTTAAAAATCTCACACAGTTTTAATATTTATTCTAAGGCCATTAAAATCCATTAAGTTTTAAATGTAAAAACATGGAGTTATTTGGGTACAAATATTCATTAGAACTAAATATATATTTTTTTAAACATTATATACAGCAAGTGAATTTAAGGTAAAATATTACAATTTCTACTCACCAGTAGCTGTTCAATAAAAGTTCTACACTTGAAGGTCTTTAGGTCATCTTCTTTTCAGACGTCTCGGGGTATTATAGGGAATTGAGTATAAGATGAGTTGGGAGACTAGTGGATTCGAGGGAATATAGAGTTTTCTATGGAAGGATAACTATCAGGTTTGGTCCAAATCAGCAACATATGGAACATTTACATCATTATAGATAACTTTATTTGAGATATAAAAAGGAGTATTGAGAATTTTACGAAGGATTTTAGATTTCAAGGATTGGATACGAGAAGAATCGGAAGTTTTAGAGGAGCCCCAAAGCTCAACTCCGTATGTCCAAATGAATCTAATTACTATCATGTAAATAAGATTTTTTTAATTTACTGGGAGCTTTAAACGCTTCCCTAGTAAATGTTGGAGTATTCGGAAAATACGAGCAGTTTCTTGCCTCTTATGTCTGGTATTATAATATTTATTTAAAAAAATGTAAACGTATGATTATTTCTAACGACTATATAATTGTTATATGGATTGGATTATTAAATTAAATATTATATTATTACTATTAAATTATTATATAAGTTTTTTTTTTTTTTAACGGAAATAAATTGCAAAATTTTAGATACCGGGTAATAGATAGTTTAGGAAATTTTATTATTTTTTTGAGCCAAAGGTTACCCTAGGTGCTTTGTGTGTCTAGTAGAATGCACTATTTATTTCTATTTGAAAAAAAAGTTAATTGAAGGGAATTTATACTCTTTCTTTTTTTTCCTAATAGTGAACACTATAATATATAGTAAATAAATATAATATATATATATATATATATATATATATATATATATATATATATATATATATATATATATATATATATATATATATATATATATATATATATATATATATAAAATTCAGTTCATTGTAAAATGCATCGATATGTTTTTTATAACCTGATATCTAATGAACATATTTGTACAAAATTTTTTCCAGGAGAATCACCTTCAGTATTTTTTCCATTATTAAATCACATAAAGGGTCTGGATATTTCTTTTGAACTTTAATTGCTGTGAATTTATTGTTCTGAGTTTTTAAATAAATGTTTATTAATGAAATATATCCATCAATTGATTTCTCCATTTTATCTGCTAAAAGTTTCTTTCTTTTTTAGAAGTTTCCAAATAATTTAACCAAGGCATGTGAATTGTAGTTTGATTGTTAAAATACTTATTAAATAAAACAACTATGGTAAAAAAAAATACACAATTATAAATTTACGAACTTTTTTTTAAAGAAGGTTTATAAACTCCCCCTTGCATACATTATGTCTTGCATTCGGTAGGTCTAATGAGACTTTGAATAATTTCTTGAGGGATATGCCCCATCTAATAGAAAACTGTAATAAACCATATAAATTTAAAATTCCGTAACATTTTTAATTATTTTTTTTTTAATATTGCTTGCTTAAGTATATAGATACGTAAACTCATTAAAAATAAAAATTAAACTTTTAGCCAAGAAAATGAAAAAATCAATAGAGTGGAATTTTTAGCCAATCAATTAAGAAATTTTAAAATACTTTAAAATAATATTTATTGTTGATAAAATTTAATTTTTTAAATTATGGTTTTCATTCATATGTTTACTATTTCTAGCGATAAATCTATATGGATGAAAAATTCCTAAATTGAAAAAAAACCAAAAAAAAAACCAGAACTTTAATGTTCTTTTTTTGTTTTTATTGTTGCTAAGTAATATTATAATTGTTTACAGCTGTATATATAAAAATGATTGAAATGAAATATTTTATTTTGGTTTCAGTTCATTCCCATCACTCCAGCTAAAAGTATATTTTTTTTTATACAGTTTGCTTTTGTTTAATTAGTATTTTTAATTATCCTCATACATTTCATATTCCCTTGTTGAAGAATATGAGGAAATAAACATTTGAAGGAAATTAAAACATTTAGCTGAAAAAATGAAAAAAAAAAAATAAAAATCATTGGCAGAAACTTTTTGAGTGTCAGTATCTAATAGAATATATTTAACTTCGCACGTTAATGTATTCATTTTTATGTTTTGTTGATGTATATATATATGTTTTTACCATAAATTAAATCTGTTTAAGGGGGGGGGGGGGGGCTTGGTTTCTGCATATATTTTGTACGATAAATTTACAATTTTTCAGCCTGTGTAAATATAAACAGGAAATATTAACTGATAATATTTTATTATGGATTTAAAAGGAAAAAAAAATTTTATGAGAAAATTTTTGATGCAGTTGAGTGAGCTGTGTACACGTGTCCGGAGTTGAGTACGTAGAGTCCTGCCTCCGCATGTTTCGGGACGTGGTCAATTCAGCTTCTTATCTTTCCTCGTTGGCACAACTTAATGAAGTAAACATGTCGTCATTTACATAAACATACATCGGCCTACAAATTGCTCCTTTGCAAGAGCTCGCGAATGTCTTCAAATATAAAAAAATTATCTTGTAAGATATACTCATCGTGATTATACACTATATATACACTGGTGAAGGAAAAAAATTATTTTCAAAATTGTTTTATTTTTTGTATTTTCTATGCACTTAAAACTGTTTAAAAAAAATTCTGCAAATCGCCCGCTGGTGTGATAATTATGCAATCAGGAAACAGCTATTTTATTAGGATTGCCGAATATTTTCCATTAGGTTTAAAGAATTTTCTTCATATTTTAATTTTTCTCTATCTATCCAATTCAGATAAGACTAACTTGAGATTATCCCCTATCACAATAAAACTACGATCCTATATAAAATTTTTATCAAGCGTTATGCACGTACTATCTGTAAAAATAAAATATTTTTTTTTTTTTTAAAGCACATGTAACTAATTGAATCTGCTAATTTTTGAAATATGTTGAAAACCGTTTCGATTGTGCTTCTATGAGCAACTAATTAAATAATGAAATGATATCTATATAGAATTGAAAAATATAACATGTCTGAAATTCCCAAAAATGTTTTTTTTGGTAAGACTGTGAAGAATGTAAACTCTGTAAAAGCGAGAAAGTATACACACTAAATATACTGACAAAAATTCCAACCAAAAAATTCACTTGATTTTTTTCTTTTTCTCGGACGTTTCATTATTTTAGAGAGAGAGAGAAAGAGAGAGAGAGAGAGAGAGAGAGAAAGTGAGAGAGAGAGAGAGAGAGAGAGAGAGAGAGAGAGAAATTTGAAATTAGTAAGGTTTGATTCCGCCACTTGCATTCACGTCTTGCACTCAATGGGTATAGATCTTTATGATTTTGATTAATTTCTTTAGGGATATATTCCATCTAATGCAAAACTGTAATAAATCATATTTATCTCAAATTTTGTGTCTTTTAAGAATTAATAGTTTCAATTTAATAATACGTTTTATTTGCCCTGGGTAATATAAATGGTAATCTAAAACTTGATAACTAAATACATTTTTTAAATACGGCTTGCTATCATTTAATTAATATTTCTAATATTCCTATTTCGTTTTATATTCCTTGGTTAAAGAATATGGGGACGTAAAGATATAATGAAAAATTAAACTTAACTGAGAAAATGAAAAAAAAAAAAAAAAAAAAAAAAAAAAAAAAATGGTTGGAATTTTTTATCTGACGGTATTTAACTATTCACGTTGATTTATTCATGTTCGTGTATTATTGATCAATTTTTTTTATTTTTATATATATATTGTCAACTAAACCTGTTTGGGGAGAGAGGGCTGTGTCAATCCAAATATTCTGTGTGATGTATTTAAAATTTATCTATAGGCATAAAAAACTGGAAATTTTTTACCATGGATATATGGTGGCGTAAACACTCAAAAAAGAATGAATTTTTCATCCGTGAAATTAAAAAAAAAAAAAAAAAAGCAGTTGTGTGAATTTTTTTTCCTGTCAGTTTTTATGAAATTCGCCTTTATGTTTGCCAACTATATAACTTCAAAAATAATATTTCCACAAGTTTCTGACCCATCACCTTTTGCCTTACATATTCATAGCTCTTTGCAATATAGATCGATAAAAATAAATGCATTTACAGTTTCATCCATAAATGGTTAAAAATTAATGTTTATAAAAGGTAAGGTAATAAAACTTGGTGTGAGGTAATATTAACTTATTTTAAAAAAACGATATACGAACTGCTGGCCTATTCATGCTCCTGCCGAAGGGGTGTTTGGCCATGTAGGGACGATAGAAACTCCGCGGCAGCTTTGAACTACTTCTAGAGAAAAAAAAAAAACATTTGAGAATAAACAGCTACTTTCTGAATCATAAAAAGAATCTATCTAGGTCTTGCCTTTGAGGATAAATGATATGTCACGATTAGATGACTAGTAATACCCATTTATGGATTTTAACTTTTCAAACGTCGCGATTAAAGGTTACCCCATAGGTCGAATCGTCGATTAAATCGATAAACACTCCGTAACGACGTTTTTCTGGTATTTTGAAATGTCACAGCAATTAAACGATAGTATAAAAAAAAGCAAAATATTCTTCCTGTAAGGTTTAATAGTTTTCGTTTTTATGGTATAATTCGTAATTAAATAATATTTTGAAGCCTTGTATTGCAAGGTCCAGTACTAATAGTGTCACAGCATATGTTTAGAGGTCATTCAATTTTTTATCTAGTAAAGAGTAAATTAAGAATGAGGAATCGCGAATAAATTGTAAATTTATGTTCCATATAATATGTGATTTAAAATTCTGAAGGCAAGGCTACCTGTATAAATGTGTCTTTATTATTTGTTTTACTACCGCAACTTAGAGCAGAGAATAATTTTTTTTTTTAAATCTGTCTCACTCAAGGGTGATAAATAAAAGAACTAAATACCCTCTAATTTTACAAAATATAAAATAAATGTTTAAAATTATAGGTTAAAGACTAAAGCGACAAGAAACTGCTCGTCGTTACAGACTATTTCAACTTTTACTAGACAAACGACCAAAGCTCCCAATTCATTACAAAAGACTGATTTACATGACTGTCATTATACCTATTTGGACGTACGGAGTTGAGCTTTGGGGCTCTACTAAACCATCCAATTCATCTCCTATCCAATCCTTACAATCCAAAATCCTTCGAAAAATCTTAAATGCCCCTTACTTTGTCAGCAATAAGCTTATCCATAAAGATCTTAATGTTCCATACGTTGCTGAGTTAGCCCAAACCAGATACCTATTCTTTCATCATAAGCTCCATAACTACTCAAATCCATTAGTTTCTCAACTTGCTTCCCACTCCATTCCAGATAATCCTCCGAGGCGTCTGAAAATAAGATGGCCTAGAGATCTTCTAGTGTAGAATTTTTATTGAAGTGAGTAGTTCTTTTCAAGTTTTGACATGTTATTGTAATCGTTATCAGCTCATTTACTTAATGTATATATTTGTACAGTTGTAAATTTCAATAAATTCATATAGAGAAACAAAAATTATAGGAAAAGGAATAAAATTATATTTAAAACAATTAGGACACATAAACGATATCCATATAACATATACAAACACAGAAACACAGGGAACACATAAACAAGCCTGTAAATATATTTGCTATTTCACTGATGTCAAATTCTAGTAGAGAATCAATTAATAATAACTTGAAACAAATTTATCATGACTTCCTTCGTATTGAACTAAGTGATAGTTTTCGATGAAATTAGAATGTGTTAATAAAAAAAAACAAAAAAAAAAAAAAAAAAAAAAAAAAAAAAAAAAAAAAAAAAAAAAAAAAAAAAAAAAAAAAAAAAAAAAAAAAAAAAAAAAAAAAAAAAAAAAAAAAAAAAAAAAAAAAAAAAAAAAAAACTGTATCAATTACAACCCATCAAAGGTCTTGGGTTTAGTATTTTGGTCGACTGGACCAAGGGTTGTAAAAGAAGATTAGGTTGAAATCTGCTCAACCGCTAGGTTTTCCCCCCATCAAAGGTACCCTAGTCCAGTCAATAGGGAAAATTCTCTCCTAAAAATAAGGGCTGGTAGCAACCCGCACAGAGTTGTAGAGGGCGATGAAAGAAGTATTTCTGTCAAAAGTGCCCCGAAGATTTGGTGAGTTTTTTAGAGTTAGGGGCACGAGAACATGGCCAAAAGCAGGTTTTCAATTTATAAGCAAATATAACGCGGCTTTTCATAAAATGTTGTATATAAAAGTTGTAGATAATAAAAATATCTACAATTTAAGCCATTGATCGTTCGATTCTGATGATTGGTTGTCGTAAAAAGTGCAAAAAAAAAACCCTCTAAAATGTCCCTTTTTTGCATAAGAATTATTGTAAACAAAAAGGGCCTTTTCAATACTTTTTATTGATGAAAAAGGAAGCTCTTTAAACCCAAAGAAAAATAGGATTCACCCCGTCCTCCTATCTTTATTATTTACTGAGATATACCTTTTGTTTATCTCGATATCGATATTTTCAATGCAAAACGGGCCGTTCGTGATTCACATTTTGAACTTCGGATGACCGGGATATTATTCTTAAGGGCTTATATTTTCATTATGAATTGCTAAAAAATCGATTTCTTTGAAAAAACATGCAATAAAATCGACTTGAAAAAGCGCCCGTTTTACAGCTATAAACAATTGAAGCTAGAGCGTCCGGTATTGAACCGATTTTGTTATAAATATAATAAATTAAAAGCTTACCTCTCAGCGATTGATTTGAGCTATTCAAAGTGTAGCTACCATAAATAACAGCCGAGTTACGATTTTTTTTTTTTTAAATCACTACGTCATTGTTATGGCTAATTAAAAAAAATCAATCTCCAAATAGTACAAAAGGGTGGATGGGCTTTCGGGAAACTTACTCGACAAGTTTTCAGTATCATGTGTCCAAAATTATTCCTTTAAAATTTGCGAATAATCCTCCTAGCCAGTACGATACAATTTTCACAGTGTTGATTGAAGCGTCAGCACGAGCCCGAGCTCTTAAACAATTTACTGCTTTCGTGACCTTTGATCAGCCTCTTTACTGGAAAGCACGTGAATTGATAGCGTCGATTGATCCATTGAATGATCCACACGGGCTTCAATCTGTAATTGTACGGTTAGGAGGATTTCACACTTTGATGTCATTTCTTTCTAGTATTTTATATTTGATGGATGGCAGTGGCTTAACAGAAGCTTTCACAACTATATTTGCAGCAAACTCTGTCGAAAAATTTCTTTCTGGCCATGCATTTTCACGTGCGGTTCGAGGACATATTTTAAATTTTGTTGCTATATGCAAACGAATATTAGAAAAATGTTCTTTTACCGACGATGAACAAAGTTATCTGGATAATTTGATGAACTCCCATGAATTCAATGAAGAAGATATCAGTAACGATGTTAATTTCTTACAAATTTCTTCTAAATTTCAAAGTCAGTTTACAACATTCAAATCGAATGGACCTACTGCTCAGTTGTTTCTCCAGTATCTACATTGCATTTTCATTGTCTTAAATTTCTATCACGCGGAGAGATCTGGAGATTGCAAAAAGAAATGACGTAGTGATTTAAAAAAAAAAACAATCGTAACTCGGCTGTTATTTATGGTAGCTACACTTTGAATAGCTCAAATCAATCGTTGAGAGGTAAGCTTTTAATTTATTATATTTTTAACAAAATCGGTTCAATACCGGACGCTCTAGCTTCAATTGTTTATAGCTGTAAAACGGGCGCTTTTTCAAGTCGATTTTATTGCATGTTTTTTCAAAGAAATCGATTTTTTAGCAATTCATAATGAAAATATAAGCCCTTAAGAATAATATCCCGGTCATCCGAAGTTCAAAATGTGAATCACGAACGGCCCGTTTTGCATTGAAAATATCGATATCGAGATAAACAAAAGGTATATCTCAGTAAATAATAAAGATAGGAGGACGGGGTAAATCCTATTTTTCTTTGGGTTTAAAGAGCTTCCTTTTTCATCAATAAAAAGTATTGAAAAGGCCCTTTTTGTTTACAATAATTCTTATGCAAAAAAGGGACATTTTAGAGGGTTTTTTGCACTTTTTACGACAACCAATTATCAGAATCGAACGATCAATGGCTTAAATTGTAGATATTTTTATTATCTACAACTTTTATATACACAACATTTTATGAAAAGCCGCGTTATATTTGCTTATAAATTGAAAAAAACTGCTTTTGGCCATGTTCTCGTGCCCCTAACTCTAAAAAAACTCACCAAATCTTCGGGGCACTTTTGACAGAAATACTTCTTTAATCGCCCTCAACAACTCTGTGCGGGTTGCTACCAGCCCTTATTTTTAGTAAATTTAACATGGGAGTGATTCCCTATTGACTGGACTACCCACTTCACGGCCGCAGGGTGCCCTGTACTCCATATCGTGGAGCGGGCTAGTTCTTGAACCAGATTGCAAAATTCGACCAATTAATAACGAGTTAAAAAAACTTTTTAGTATTTCTTAAAACGCAATCGTATAAGATTATTCTTTAGTTGAAATATGTACATTTAATATTAAGGGTATATTTTTCTTTTCTAAAGATAACTAGACCGATTAATATCAGCCCTTCAAACTGCAACTAATGATTGAACAATTATAAACCTGTAATTTCTAGACATAAATTTGTCTCCCCTACATTTGAATAATTATGTTCTATGTTATTACATAATAAATTCCAGGATAGCTTTAGATTTAATTATTAAAAATATTTAAATGTCGGAAATGATATCATAATGAAACAATCCTTATTTGTTTGTTATATATCTGTATCTAATAATATATAGCACAGTAAACTCTCAATTATCCGCTGGTGGATTATCAGGTTTGCATATTATCATGGTCTTCTTTTTCGATTATTTTATTTTTTTATTCCCAACATTTTAATAAGATAAGCGATTAGGTTTATAATTACAGCGAAATAGATATGAAACACAATCTATTTGTGATCAAGTAATATGTAGTAATGTGTATTTAATTCCTGAGAAATAAAGTTTTTAAAATCAGTTTTATTTATTGATTTCCCAAATTTCCCCATCTAACGTTTTAAAAAAAGTGAGTCGAGATTTCCCTCTCTGTTGTGTAGTGGAACGTACGGACATCACAGGGGAATACAAAGTTTTTTCGCTTACTAGAAGTGTCCACGTATGAGATAATAATAAAAGGAATTTAAATTTATAAAATTCGTTCGTAAACAGAATATTGATTTTATTTCTTATAATCGTATGTGAGAACACACGCACAGTGTATATTTACATTTATATACGTATACACGCGATGTTGCGAATTATAATTGTAAAAGGCAATTATGAGGCTTTATAATTGTTAAAAACAATTGCTTGTATAATACTGTAGAAAGGTTAAAAAAGGTTCCTTAAAATATTAACAAATCGCTAAAAAAGCTTTCCCTTTCCTTAATACTATAAAATTCTAAAAGACTTGACTTCCTACACAGAAAAAATCATAATCCGGTTAAAGGTGAAAATGTAATATTTTGTAAATTTATTGTCGAATAATCACTATTTTAATTTAATAATCTACGAAGGAACATTTTAGTTGCAATTGGTTCCTTTACTTTACATGCTTTATGAATATAATGGATTCTAGTGGTTATGGAGCTTACTATGAAAGGATAGCTATCTGGTTTGGGTTAAATCAGCAGCATATGGAGCTTTAAGATTAATGCGGATAAGTTTATTGGTCACAAAGTAAGGAGCATTTAGGATTTTTCGAAGGATTTTGGATTGTAAGGATTGAATACGAGATGAATTAGATGATTTTGTGGATCCCAAATAGGTCTAATCACTGTCTTTTGAAATTAATTGGGAGCTTTGAACGTTGGTCTAATGTTTAAGTAGTCTGCAAAAGTAAGCATTAAATGTTATTTTCCAGGCCGTATAAACAAATAAATGAATCACTTGAGGTACGCATGATGATATAGAAGGATCAATACAATTAGGATTGATGAATTAAATGCCACTTCTATTGAGATTTGAATATTTGAAAACTAGTTTCGAATGCTAAACATTCATCTTCAGTTCTAAAACATACAATAAAATTTTCAACACATCAGTACTATGTTACATAGATTAAATATACTAAGGTTTTTAAAAAGATAAGACAAGAAATCAAGCATAGGCACTCACCTTCGAGGTAACTAAAACACTGAATTTGTGAGAAATGACTGTGAAGCAAAATACACGGGAAAAACCGGACGATCAGTAAATCAAAGAGTAAATGAACATATAAGAGCATACACTAATAAGACCCAAAATTCCAATTTCGCTATCCATCTAAATGAAAATAACCACAAATTTAATAAAGACTCGGGAGTAAAAATATTACATCAAGTAGAAAATAGCCTAAAATTAAATACTTTTGAATCACTAGAAATAATAAAATCGTTTAAAACCGATCCAGATTTTTGTTTAAATGATCAGATTAACATATCCAATAGCCCCATTTTAAATTTGTTTCCCATAGGAAAACAAAAACCCAATGAGTCATAAGGGAAACCCCGTTGTAAATCTAAAACTTAACCTACCTGCCCCCCTTTTACTTCTCACAAATTCAGTGTTTTAGTTACCTCGAAGGTGAGTGCCTATGCTTGATTTCTTGTCTTATCTTTTTAAAAACCTTAGTATATTTAATCTATGTAACATAGTACTGATGTGTTGAAAATTTTATTGTATGTTTTAGAACTGAAGATGAATGTTTAGCATTCGAAACTAGTTTTCAAATAAAATAATCTCAATAGAAGTGGCATTTAATTCATCAATCCTAATTAAAATAAATGAACGTTGACGCGCTAGAATGCATTTCTGAACCACAGTGCGCCGCATTACTATGTGCAACGCGTTGCCGTTCAATGATACTGCGTTTATCTTCTTCCCCTCTGTCTGCTGAAGAGAGACGAATGTCGCTAAAACCGTTTCTGTGTCCATTTAGTTTTTTTTTAAAAAATCTAGATATTGATCTGGTTAATTGTAGTCGGATAATATGTGAGATGAATAGTAAGACGTCGGGGAAACTGTCCGCATACGAAAGATACCCGTTGGTCAGAAGTGTCCGTAAAAGGAAGCTCCATTGTAAAAGAATATCTTAAACCAGTCGCTCTAACTAAAAGAAACGACCGCACACAATTCACTTGGGATTACAGAATGATGGGAGCTCTGTGGGACTGGAAGTTCAGTAAAGTCTTGGTCAAGTTGTCGGACAATGAGATGTTGAAAGAGACAGGCTTGTGAATTAAACGCTACACACAATGACTCCCCTCCCTCGACTGTTCTTCGCTTTTCAACGACTCGACGTAATGCCTTCGCCTCAGTTGAACCCGGGCCGGACGGCTCTATCATAACGAATGAATTAATGCTCCATTACTTATCGTCTTCCTTGTCCCCAGCGCTATCTCAATCCTGTGAAATGTTCTCAGGCTGAGTAGATATCACTGTCATAAAACAAAATAAAGAATTGTAAGGCTACGGTAACCAGAATTCAAGCAATAATATCGAATGAGTATAAAGCAAGGTTGAAATTATTTTTCAAAATATTTCATCTTATACTGCTATTAAAAATATATATATATAATATCATTAACTTGTTACTCTACTGGTTAATGGCTACTTCATGTCTTAAGATAAAATTGGTAAATATATAACAACGGTAAACTCCTAAAAAAGAATGAAACTTTTATCCTGAATTAGAACTTTTCACTTGTCTATATACAGGATGAGTACTTCTTAGTGTAAAAAAAAAATCAAGTGAAACTAGATCAAAAATGTAGAAAAATCCCGCAGGCCTCACCTTTCCTTCACCTTCACCTATTCCAATCCGTTGCAGATAAACGATAATTCAAAGATTCTTTTTAGGACCCCATGGTTTCTACCATAAAAGCTAGAATATCTCCATTTTGTTTAAATATTGTTCAAATTTTGACCACATTTTAGCATTTGACCACACGGATTTAGCATTAAATTTTCTATAAGAACAGCGTACATGTAACTTTGAATTTTACAAACTTGGGACCTAAGAACAGCTTGATCTTCACCTTATTTAGGGTAAGTGCACTAGTAGTTGACACTTTAAGAAAGATATCACACGTTTTTAGCAATATTTCCTCGGTTGATCATGTGACAAATTTCTTTCCCCCTCCTCAGAAACCTGTGAATCCCGTCCGTTGTCCTCATTTTTTAAAATTGAAATAGTATTAATTTTCCGTTGAAAAAGTGTTAATTTTCCATATCACCTTTTTGCATTAGTAGTTGACACACTCTTACAATTTTTATTAATAGACAGGTCACTAGTTTTCGAGGTACTCCGTTGCTTCTTGCTGCCGCTGCAACAGAAATTCCTCTTTTGATGTCATTAAGGGTCTTCTCCATTTGCTGAGGCTCATAATTGAGTTTATTTTTTGCTGTTGAAATCCCACCCCCTGTCAACTACTGAATTTCGAGCACTAAATTAGCCCAATCTGTTTCTTTCCTCTACCCCTGATTTCTCCTTTGCAGAGAACTCACATTCAATAAAGAAGGCGAGAAATGAGAAATGTCTAGTAGCTGACAGAGGTGTCAAGTATTAAAAAAACAGGTTATAAATATGTTTTAGTAGTTTACACCCAATAAAATACTCTCATTTTCATCTATAACCACAAGAATCTAGTAAAATGCAGTACAGATACCTACTATTCTAAAGTATATTCCTAAGTTGGACAGATATAAGCATTTGATAGAGAAAAAACAGAATTCATACCAGAGCATCCTTAGCCGATTGCTTAAAAATGGAGGCTTTTAGTCAACTGAACTGGAGTTATGAGGACAAATTTGGTGTTGAAAACAGATTTCCCTTCCAGGAAGTCATGGCTGTCACTCTTTGCATACAGAAACAACTGAGCTACCCGCCAAAATTGAAAACAAAACGAAATCGCAAACAGAAACCTTATTATAAAAGATTTATTTATCAAACTGTCAACTAGGGCCACTGTCAACTACTAGTACTACTAGAAAGTGACAATGTCTAATATTACTTTAACGCTCACCGTTTTACGAGAAAACTGTCCACAAAACTGCAAATCCCACAAAAACTTCGAATGATATGTTAAAAGTAATGATTCTATCTCAATCTTATGGATAAATTAACTCTTAAAATCAAAAAAACATGGTTTTCTCATTTGGCACACAAATCAGTTGCTTGTGTAAATAAAACATTATAACAATCCCTTAATAAAATGTGCATTATAAACATATTAAACTCTTCATTGGAATAAAAACCAAAGAAACAAAATATTGTTTAATAGAAAATAAAGTAATACTGTCAATAAAGCGACACCAGATCAAAGGATCTTATGTTAATACATTGATTTATTTATTATTATTATTTAGCATTTATTTTATTAGAATTTAAGGTTTAAAACAGCAATACCAAGATGAATAAACCAACAATACCTCTCATGAAAAGGTAAAAATGCCTTCCCCTGTAAAAACAGACACTTCTGCCCATAAGATTCACCTCAAAAAATGGTCTTCTTCAACACAATTTACATTCAGAAACTAACGGCAGAATTGAAGTCTATGTTCATTATTATTGGGTGATAATAATGTGATATATAATTTTATAGCTTTATAGCCCTCAACGGGCTGGTAAGTAGCGGAGTGTTTTTTTTTTTAATAAAGCAAAATTCAGCAACTTGCTTTACTTAGCTTATACAGCTATTGCGTAATTATCAATAAAAACATACGTAAATTGTTTAAATAGCAGTTTCCTATTCGTATTTTAACCTTTATATTACATTTCTATTAATAACCAATATTTTTTTAATTGTGAACAAACCCGAAGCTGTTATTAAAATAAAAATTAATGTAAGTTATTTAGTCAGTGCTATAAAAGTTATCGAATTTATTTTTGTTAATATCATCTTTCTTTAAGTTCGATAATTGATTACAAAATAAATCCCACAAGAAATAACAAACTGTAAAGATAAAAATTAAAAAAAATATTATAATCAATTAACACGCTATTTTATTTCTAACAACTTATTTTTAAGTTTACAAATGGAAAATAATAAAATGACCGACTAGTCGGCGCTTTTCGCCAAAAAAAAAAATCTCATATTATTATATACATTGTTTTTCCTATCAGGAATAAAAAAGCATAATAACGGTAGCTGGTTGTTATGAACGGTCTTATTCTGAAAAATAAGGTCAATAATGTAAACGAGGGATAAAAAGGTAACATATCTCTCTTTTTTGCCTTGTTAGTATAAACCAAAAAAAAAAAAATATATATTATTTTTTTTAAAATAAACTAGTTATATAATTTTAAGAATAAATCACAATGTCTTGTAATTTATAGTTCCATTAATTAGGTTTCCCTGGTATCTTTCCAAATGATCGTTGTACAACAGACGCAGTCGTAGAAATGACTCAATCGAAGTTCACACATAATCCATGACATTTTCTGTTTCGTGATTAGTTTTAACATTTGGGTAACTAAAAATGGCTTTAAGATGTGTGTAATCCGAGTTCAGATCGGGCAGGCGTTGACCTCTCACCTCGCCGATTTACATCAAACTCTGTTTCATGTACATCATGAGCAGTTAATAACAGATATTTTACGCAAGAGGTTAAATCCAACCGTATATTTTAGTTATTTATTCTGTAAACAATGGTATGAAATATGGGCATGTTAGCAAGGGACATGGTTTCGAAACATCCATAACATTAAATATGATGCAAATTTTATAATCCTCGGATGCAAGTTCGTTGTATGTGAATTATAGTTACTATGGCAGTTTGTGTTTCCTAGATGCATGTATGATTCAAGAATTTCCTAGTAGAACGAATATTGTGCCTATTAATTAATACAAAATGCTATTTGTAAAACTAGAAAATAATTCTTACTTAACGGCCGGTTGAGAAATTCAAATGCTTGGATAAAAAGAGAACATTTTTATAAACTCAAACGACAGCCGTAAACTAGTATTTATGCAGCTAATATAGTTTGAACAACTTAATAGAAGATCTATGATTTTAGACTTTTGTCTAATCGAAAGTTTAATTGTATATACGTATAATTAATTGTTAAACTTACTTGAAAGTAGCACACAAAAAAAAAAAAAATTCTTTTTCATTTTCGAATCCTTTTTATTGAGTTTAATTACCTTTACTCTCTTTTTTCTTTGTTTCTCAGATAATACTAAAGCTTCTGCCTCTTCAAGATAATTATAAGAAGCCAAATAAACATTATATGACAAAGTATATGATGCCAAATAAAAGTTTAGGCGTATAACATTTAACAATAACTAAGTAACCTATTTTTTTTTTTAATTAACCATTACTTCTTTTTATACCGCGTTAAAATCGAGATTGAGAAATGTTACTGGATTTTCCGCGAAAAAGTTGGACATCGCTAGAACCCATCACATATCTAGTATTTAGGAAAAAAGTAAAAACAAAGTGGACATTTTATAAAATATTGAAACAGACGTGTTTCAATTGTTTGGCCAGTTGAAGATAATAAAAAAAAAGTATATGGGAGGAAAAAACGTTTTCTCCATAGACCAGGATATAAGGAAAAAAGTAGACATGTGAGGAAGATATGATAAGGCAACGGCTGTGAGAGAAAGAATGCTTGAAATGCGGTAGAAAATACTGAGAATCGGTTTAGAACAACACTACTATTAATAAATGAAAAGGAAAAGCTGATAGTTTACATATCCATTTTTTCAGAATTTTTGGTAATGGATCGTATGGATTAGCTAGACGAAAAATCTCAATGTTGTGTTGAATTTTTATAAATGGTTTTGTCAATATTTTTAACTTGATTGATGACATTTTGTATGCATGAATAAAATCAAAATTTTATATATTTTTTATATTTGCATCGCAGCAAAAAATACATTAAATAAATTAAGTACCGGTAACAACGCCGATTGATAGCACTTGATAACTAAAAATTTAATTTATAATACAACTTTTAATTTCTGAAATCATTGAAATTAAGAGGAAAAGAATATAATATATAGTTCACAACATTTTCAAAGGAAATACATGCATATTTTCAATTAATTTATTTTTATTATTTGATGAGGAAAATGTTAAATTATCGATTTTTCTTCGGTTTTTCCTGATAATCCTTTATGTTTTACTGAAAATATATATATTTTTTGTAAAACGGTCGATTATCTCCAAGGTTGAATCGATCAAATATATATTTCAAAGTTATATTGCAGTAGTTTGGTGGACGAACGGAAAATAACATATTAAAGTTTTTGTATTTTCTAAAAAACTATCAGAAAATAGGCTTCTATTTCCTTTTAAAAAAATTTCGATAAATATTATTATTGTTTTTTTTTGTTTTTTCTATAGTTTCCTAAATTCTAATAACTCCAGAAAATCTATACAAAAATCTAATATCTTATTTTTCGTTCGTCTACCAAATTACTGCAATATTACTTTGAAACATATATATGTAACATATATGATTTGAGATATGATATGATCAACCTTGAAGAAATTCTAACGTTTTACAAAACATGAATACATTTTCCATAAAATATAATTATCTGGCAAAAACCTAATAAAAATCGATAATTTAATAGTTTCCTCCTCATATAAATAAAAATAAATAACTTGAAAATATGCTTGAAAAAGTTGTGAGGCATATATTATATATTTTTCTCTATATTTCAATAATTACAGAAAATCAAAGTTGTATTATAAATTAAATTTTTAGTTATCAAGTGCTGTCAATCGGCGTTGTTACTGGCACTTTATTTATTCAATGTATTTTTTGTTGCGATGTAAATATTAAAAAAAATAAATAAATAATTAATAATTTATTTCTATAAGTTTTCTTTACTGTTGACGACTTGTACGTTGAGAATGTAGTGAAATGAAAAACGGCCGAGTGTTGGGTACGTCTACTTTCTAGGATGCTGCTAGGAGAAGAGGAAAGATACGCTCTGTGAAGTGGATCGGGTTAGTGCTGATGTGGAACGGGCGGAAGGCGGAGCACCTGTAGGCCACCTGCTTCTCACCCGTGTCGCACGCATCTTCGGAACCGCCTAACGGATTCACACCTGTATTCAATGGTCAACTCTAAATTCGAGCCATTACGATCTCGAAATGCTAATCTGAAGGATAGGTATTGAAAGCCCGAGAGCTACCGACTTGAACCCAATTTGATCGGTCATTATAATTCAGTCGGTTACGCTAGAAAATTGCGCAGTAGATTACGTAAAAGTAGCGTTAAATCTAGAATAACTGCCGAAGGCATTGCCCCTATATTTAGTTGTAACCACCTACTAGTGTGTTCCTACTTATTATTCCAAGAAGGCTTCCCAGTAAATTGTGTTTATGCGAACGAGCGTTTCTACTTTGAACCAGTGCGCGGTCTAACTAAGGCACCGACAAGTCTGTGAGGAAATATAAAACCTGAAATACAAGAAATGTTCCCCAAGTTTAATTACTTGTCTCTTTGTAATTTTTATATTGTTTTTTTAATTATATATTATTTTTTTGCAGGTTCATTATATGGTTCATCTTCAAAAATAGTAGAAAAACTGTTACAATTTAGCAATATTG
The DNA here is from genome assembly GCA_003667255.2 of Euschistus heros. NCBI lineage: Eukaryota > Metazoa > Arthropoda > Insecta > Hemiptera > Pentatomidae > Euschistus > Euschistus heros. Next base: position 2,522,244 of record RCWM02000095.1, read on the forward strand.
CAATGTTAAAATAAATTATTTATATATGCCAAAGTACAATCTAACATGGGATCTACGGCACATTATAAAACAGTGATTCTTCCAGTAGTAACCTATGCAGCCGAAACAATGGTAACAGACGGTCATTCCAAAATTAGAAAATCAGAAATGCAGGAAAGAAAAATTCTTAGAAAGTTTTATTGGTCAATTAATAGAGATGGCATTTGGATGAAAAGAATTCAAAATGAACTCTATGAAAAGACAAACACAATAACAAAAGATAACGCCGAGCAAAACTTTACACACACATCTACAGGATGGATGAATCCAGAATACCAAAGAAAATACTCGACATTATTACAAGAAGTAAATGCGGCACAGAATGGCTGAAGAGGTGAAAAGGGACCTGCAACAGATTAACATAAAAAATCTCGAAGACTACACCGAGTTCTGTAACAAAATAAAAAATCCAAAGTTTGAGTTACAAATAACGTGACAGCCTGGGAAAAAAGTGGACTGATGGACGGAAGAAGCATTCCGAGAGTATAAAGAGTTTTTGGGAGATGAAGAGACGGAGCATAAGGAAAGTGAAATCATAAGTTTAAGTTCAATCACTCTCCTAAAGAGGAACAATCGCAATAATAATAATATGCCAAAGTTTCTTGTGAAACATCACCAGTATTTCAAAACAGATAGATGAGAAGGAAATAAATAAATTAATAACAGAGAAAATTAGTGAAATATAAAAAAAAAAATAAAATAAAATAAAATGCATTTTAAAGGGCTCTACTAAGTATCTATTACTCTTTTCTTTTCTTTTTTCCTGGAAAGAACCTTTTCCAACCAAGTTTTACTTGGCCATTCCTCTTCTTCTCGCATTCCTCTTACTACCAGTCCTTCTGTAACATCCTCGACCCGTGTCTTCCACTATTCCTACTATTCTCTGGATTATTAAGGATGGGTTGATTTTTGACCATCTCTTTCCTTATATTCTCATCAAATGACCAAACCACTGAAGCCTCCTGGTCTCTATGCCATACAAAATATTCTTCTCCTGTCCTATCGTTTCTCTAATAATGATTATCTTTTCACTAATTGAAAACTGTTCAAAAAACATTAAAATAAAAATGTATTGATAAACGTGGTGATGAAAATATATATATTTTTTTAAATGAATAACATTATAAGACATAGATAAATCCTTCTCTTATGAGTCTTCATTGGATATGCTATGTAACATAGCAAACCAAACATAAATTTATAAAATATATAATAGCATGGATATTAAAAAAATAATTATTACAATTAATTTTTTTAACTATGATATTATAAATAATTCTAAAATAAACCTACACTCACATCGAAAAAGTGAAGCATTTAAAAACAATGCCAAAAAAGGTGCTATTTTTTTTTTCTTTATTTAAGAAGAATATATATAAATTTCAATAAAACAATTTGATACAAAAATAAAATACGTTAAATATCCTACAAGTTCAAAACAATTATATTAATAATTCCAAAAATATTTTTAAAATGGGGGAGGGTAGATTTCAATTCCGGGTTAACATATATTCGAGCATGTACAGAATTTATTTACTTTAAAACTTTAATTTGATTTGTAGTTAATTCGGCAGAGACTGATGAAAATTACTATCCCAAATAAAAAAAACAGATTTAGTGTGGGAAATAAAAAAAAAAGTTATAGTGAAAACACTTGATATTTTCACAAGACGGTAATAGATTGAAAAGAATCTTTCTCATGACCCCTTCTTGCCCCAGCGGTTTCATCATTTACCAACATACTCCCATCTCTCTGTATACACTTACCGAGGTCTACTATTGTTTTTTTAATAGCACATATTGAAATATGAATTTATGATGCGGCCGATATGTTAACTTTGCTAATTATGTTGATTTAATAATTAATGACCCGAGACTGAATGATCGCGGTGGAAACATTGATCGATGACCTTCACGATACAGCGTGATTCGTCGTCTTTCGAGGGAGAAAAAAAGAAGAGTTGTCCTAAGTACAGTCTTTAACAACCGTTTATCAAAGGAGAAGAAAAACCGGAGGAAATCGGAAGAACAAAGAGACGGCGATGAGGAGGATTCGCTTGGTGGGTCATCGGGAAGGGGGGGGGGGCTACGTGGTTCACAGCCCCCTCAAAAACCACCCCGTTTAAGCTATATAATGATATTAAATAGTATATAACTCAGTATATGCTATATACTTAGTTATGTTTTTAAACACTGTTATTATTTCTATGCATCCATAATTTAATGTCTAACTAAATGTAGAATTAAGTATATATATACAGGGCGAGTACCTCATAGTGTAAAAATTTTTTTGGGTGAAAATAGATAAAAAATGAAGAAAAATGCTGCAGACTTTACCTTCCTATTCCAGTCCGTTGCAGATATACGACAATGCAAAGACTTTTTTGAGACATTTTTTCCCATAAAAGCTGTAATATCTCCACTTTGTTTAAACATTTTTTTTAAATTTTGACCACATTTTCGAATTAAACATTAAATTTCCTATAAGAGCAGAGTACATGTTACCTTGAATTTTACGAACTTGGGACATAAGGAAGAGCTTGAACTTCACCTTTTTTAGGGTCACTAAAATATGAAATAGATAGGTAATCATTAATTTAATCAAAACATATAAAAGCTAGATAAATTTGCAAGTTTTTGTGAGATTTGCAGTTTTGTGGATAGTTTTTTTTCGAAAAACGGTGAGCGTTGACGTATTATAAGACATTGTAATTTCACTAGAGTAAGTACACTAGTAGTTGACAGTGCACTGATACCTAGTTGACAGTTTGATAAATAAATCTTTTATAATAAGGTTTTTGTTTGCAATTTTGTTTTGTTTTCAATTTTGGCGGCTAGCTCAGTTATTTCTGTATGCAAAGAGTGACAGCCATGACTTCCTGGAAGAGAAATCTGTTTTCAACACCAAATTTGTCCTCACAACTCCAGTTCAGTTGACTAAAAGCCTCCATTTTTAAGCAATCGGCTAAGGATGCTCTGGTATGAATTCTGTTTTTTCTCTATCAAATGCTTATATCTGTCCAACTTAGGAATATACTTTAGAATAGTAGGTATCTGTACTGCATTTTACTAGATTCTTGTGGTTATAGATGAAAATGAGAGTATTTTATTGGGTGTAAACTACTAAAACATATTTATAACCTGTTTTTTTAAAACTTGACACCTCTGTCAGCTACTAGACATTTCTCATTTCTCGCCTTCTTTATTGAATGTGCGTTCTCTGCAAAGGAGAAATCAGGGGTAGAGGAAAGAAACAGATTGGGCTAATTTAGTGCTCGAAATTCAGTAGTTGACAGGGGGTGGGATTTCAACAGCAAAAAAAAAACTCAATTATGAGCCTCAGCAAATGGAGAAGACCTTTAATGACATCAAAAGAGGAATTTCTGTTGCAGCGGCAGCAAGAAGCAACGGAGTACCTCGAAAACTAGTGACCTGTCTATTAATAAAAATTGGCATCCAGAGTGTGTCAACTACTAATGCAAAAAGGTGATTTGGAAAATTAACACTTTTTCAACGGAAAATTAATACTATTTCAATTTTAAAAAATGAGGATAACGGACGGGATTCACAGGTTTCTGAGGAGGGGGAAAGAAATTTGTCACATGATCAACCGAGGAAATATTGCTAAAAACGTGTGACATCTTTCTAAAAGTGTCAACTACTAGTGCATTTACCCTAAATAAGGTGAAAATCAAGCTGTTCTTTAGATCTTAAGTTTGTAAAATTCAAGGATACATGTACTCTGTTCTCATGGGAAATTTAATGCTTGGTTCGAAAATGTGGTCAAAATTTGAACAATATTTAAACAAAATGCAGATATTCTAGCTTTTATGGTAAAAACCGTGGAGTCCTAAGAAGAATCTTTGAATTATCGTATATCTGCAACGGATTGGAATTGAAAGGTTAAGTCTTAAAGGTTCCTAAGGTCTGCGACGTTTTTCCATTTTCGATCTAGTTTCACCTAAAAAAACTTTTTTGCACTCATAGATACTCATCCGGTATATATATTGTAATTATAATATCCACTACTTTTATTTTGATCCAAAATTGAAGGAAGTAATAAACAATAATTTGATTAGAGTATACAATTTTGAAAACTTCAAAACTTGATAGTTTTAATCACAGAAAGGATACAATAGTTGAGTATGTTTGTTTCAAAAAAGGGGTTTCCTTTGTAAAAGATCGGGTACCTCTGATATAATGGACCAGTTAGTGTGGTTATGCCTAATCAAGAACTATTAGATCAAATAAGGATGACTTATTTCATTTCCTCTATAAATTCATCATTAATAATTGTTGCTTTCATTTTTCAAATTGTTTTGATATGTTGCTTTTATCTTTTCTAAATTATATTGTTTATTATTCAGTACTGAGGTATACTAAGATATTGGGTTGCCTCCATGAAATGTCCGATTTTTTTAAATCTTAATGTTTAGGGCGGATTGAAGCGTTGTTTGTTGATTTCCTGCAAAATGTTTACATTAAATTAAAAACCTTTGGGTTCAAACTGATAAGTTAAAAGTTTGTTTGTTTTTTCCAAGATATTGTATATTTCTTCCAAAACAGTCTAAATTTTAATTATTTTTTATTTGTGACCGTAATAATCACAATTGTTCTGTAGCTAGATAAAAAATTAAATTAAAATATTTAAACTTGAAAATTTTCCGAAAATATATTAAAATAAAGGTATTTTTTTTTTTAAATATCTGATTATCTAAAAAAAATATTAGTACTTGAAAATTTCTTGAGACACTTTTAACTTTTTTTTTTATTTGTCAGAGGAGCTTCTAAAAGAATTCACATTGAAGAATGTTATGTTTCAATCAATCATTCTTATCTTATTAAGACTGTTTGCGCAAGCGTTCTTTTGAATTATTTATCTGATCGAATTATAAACCATTAACCTATAAAGACATATTATTGTAATTATTTTCCGTTTATTAATGTGTTTACCTTAAAAAAAAATGCAATTTTTTTTTTTATTGCGTCATTCAATGAGAGAAATTCTGGTTCCAGTCTCTATAATTAATTAGATCGTATCTATGATCTGCAGGGATTTCTAATAGGTTAAGACTTTATTTAATGTCATCATAAAATGTTTCTACGATTTGCATATATATATATATATATATATATATATATATATATATATATATATATATATATACAGGGTGTCCGAACAACTATACGCACCTCCTTTTTTTTTCTAGCTTTAATAAAAAGAGATAAAAATTTAAATTTACTTCATTATTTTTTTCATAGTTCAAGATTCTATTATTCGTGTTGTCGTATGGTCGTCATGACTCATCTTTTCAAATGGGAAAACTTTTATTTTTTTCATGGCAATGACACAAAACTCAGCTAAATCCGTAGCCAAAGTTTAGTGTTTTTTTTTTCTTTTATATATGTCACGGATCAAGTCATATAAATATGAAACGCTCGATAAGTTATGGATGTAAGAAATACATTTTTTACGTATTGTAAAATGAAAAAAAATATGTTTACCCACTTGAAATAGACCACTTGAAAGTATTACTCACTGTATATTTTAGCCTCGCCTTATTTATCTTCTTATAGTGCTGATATTCTAATAAAGGTTTTTATAAATTTTGTTGTATTTTTTTCAGGTAAGCGGTTCTTACTCGTATTGATCCAAACATCTTGTTCAAGGTAAAAATTATGAATTATTAATTATTTTATAATATAATTTTTTAAATGTTTGCTCCAAAATACATCTAGTGATAAGCAGAACTACTAAATAAACTGCTATTTAAAAGTGTTAGAAAATTATACAATTGTTTAATGTTTAATGACTTTAGATTAGTCGTTTCCAAGCTTGGATCACCACGTTTGTGTGTTTCTTATTTTCATTATTGTATATTGTAGTGATGAGTTGGTACCAAAAAATCGAACTTGATTTTTTCAGAGGGTTGTTCCAAATTCGATACGAAGCAATAATTGATAAAATACAATATTACTCTCTTATTAAAGATGATCATTTTTTTTTTTTTTTTTTTTTTTTTTTTTTTTTTTTTTTTTTTTTTTTTTTTTTTTTTTTTTTTTTTTTTTTTTTTTTTTTTTTTTTTTTTTACAATTAGGAAGAATTAGTGATTATTAGTAATACCGATTCCTGTCTCAAGTATCGAATCGACACTTCCCTGGTATATTGTTTTATTACTAAAATTCATCCATTACATATTTAGTTTTATCACATAAAATCTCAAATGAAACACGTAAACTCACCAATACAAACTTGTTCAGAAGACACCGGTTAATAGAAGTGACTAAAACTTTTTTTTATTTATTTTTGTACTTGAAATCCATATAGAAGACTAAAACGACAAGAAACGGCCCGTCGTTTTCGACTACTTCAACATTTACTTAACAAACGTTCAAACCTTCCAATTAATCACTAAAGACTGATTTATATAACAGTAATTTGACCAATTTGGACATACGGAGTTGAGCTTTGGGGCTCCACTAAACCATCAAATTCATCTCTTATCCAATCCTTACAATCCAAAAACCTTAGAAAAATCCTAAATGCTCCTTACATCAAAAAACTAACTTATCCACAAAGATCTTAATATACCTTACGTTTCTGATCTATCCTTTCATAGGGAACTCCGCAACTATTCAAATCCATTAGTATCACAACTTGCTTCTCATTCCATACCAGATAACCCTCCGAGGCGCCTGAAAAGACGCTGGCCTCGGTACCTTCTAATATAGTACATCATTATATTGAACCTTTAAGTGTTTCCAATGGGTAGTTGCTTTGAAAACAAGTGACATGTCATTTTTATCATTATCATCACATTTACGTGATGTATTATATTTTTAGATTGTATATACAATTGTAAATTTCAATAAATCCTAGGTCTCTTGGTCATCTTCTTTTCATACACCTCAATGAATTATCGGGAATGGAGTGGGAAGCAAGTTAAGAGACTCATAGATTTGAGTGGCTATGTAGCTTAATATGTAAGAATAGGTATCCGGTTTGGGCTAAATCAGCAACTCATGGTACACTAAGATCTTTACGGATAAGTTTATTGATGACAAAATAAGGAGCGTTGAGGATTTTTCGAAGGACTTTGGATTTTACGGATTGGATACGCGATGAATTGGATGGTTTAGTGGAGCCCCAAAGCTCAACTTCGTACGTCCAAACAAGTCTAATCACAGTCATGTAAATGAGTATTTTGTAATTAATCGGAAGCTTTGAATGTTTGTCAAGTTGTTTAAAACTATTTTCATTTATTGTTGAGGATATTTTTCATGGCTTAAAAATGAAAGATTTCCATTCGGAATAAAAAGATTTTCGAAAATGGGTAACAACTTATTTATTGGGGTATGTGTACGTAAGCAAAGGGGCATAATTTAAATAATTGATATATATTCAGATAATGTAAAATACTCCCAAATAGGTGGCGATCCTTGAGAACCAGATAATTCGCTGTTTTTTTTTTTGTTTACATGTTTACAAAATCAAGGAGTCACCCATAAAATACTAATACATGTTAAAACTATTCCGAAGAATGAAGTTTTTCTTGAGTAGTGTTGTCAAACGCCATGACGGAGGAAACTCTGAATGCTTTGGCATTTGCTGTGTGTTACAATTACGTCCTACGCAAACACATACATTGTTGCAAGCGTTTATCTAGACTAGAATATGATTCAGGTGGTGATTCAGCGATCTCGAGCGCTCATTAAAGATGTCATTGAAATCGCCTAAGATTATACTGTCAGTCTGTAAGGGCTAGTAGTATGCTAATGTTATTTCATTTTTAAGATTTAAATTTGTTTAAACAGTTTTTTTTTTTAGTCTCAATGATTAATTATACTTTTTTTCAGTCGAAAGTATTAATGGGTTATACTTAAGTACTAAAGTTTCATGAGGAGTTGAGATGTGTCGGTACGAAAATGTTTCAACAATTTGAAGTTTGGACTGTAGTTTCATGGCTTTATTTTTTAAGATAATTGTTCTCAATGCTGTACTAGGCAATATTGAGCAGGTACATCAAATCAAATCGTTCCATTATTAAAGATGAAAAAAATTAAAGTTTTTTTCTATCATTGGGGAGAAGAATTGATATCTATAATAATTACATAATTATTAGAGATGGGACGACTGATTGGCTGCTTTTGAAGTCGGCGACTAGTCGGCGATTAGTCGGATAAAAGCGCCGACCAGTCGGCCATTTATAAACATTCATATTTCTACTCTTATAAATGGGTTGATTGAAATAACAACATGATATACAATTTTTTTTTATCAAACTTTAAGACAGATTATGATATTAAAAAATAAAAAAAATCGATAACTTCTGTATTACTGAATAAAGAATTTACGTAACTTTCTATTTTTTTTTTTTTCACAGTTTTCGTTTCGTGTCATATTTAAAAATATCAAATATATATTCAAACTAAAAATATTATTGCTCAATTGAAATATAAGGCAAAAATAGAAGAAGCAAGAAAAGGAAACTATAGCAATTTATATAAGTTTTTATTCTCAGTTACATGTAAGCTGATTTTCTATTATATATATATATATATATATATATATATATATATATATATATATATATATATATATTTTCCTACTGTTTACAGAAAAAAATTGAAGTGTAAAACTATTTACTAAAGCATACAACTATTTTGATCATGTAGAGGACATTATACCGGCACATGTATACTAAAAATGATTTGTATTGTTAATATGTTAATAAAACCTATTTATTATTATTATTTATAAATGTGTGTGTGTGTATATATATATATATATATATATATATAGAGAGAGAGAGAGAGAGAGAGAGAGAGAGAGAGAGAGAGAGAGAGAAAGAGAGAAAGAGGAAAAGGTGTTAATACATCCCTCTTTTTCTTATAATTTAAAGTTACTTTTAACTTGAAAAATTCTAGATTTTTGTCTTTCATTAACAACTATAACAAATTTCTTAAATGCGAATAGGCAAAACATTAATTATTTCTTTTAAAAACGACGATTTACAAAAAGCTTTCAAATAGCACTAGAAAAATTGGTGTGTAAATTGGCCCTCTTCAGAAAGTCTCTAAAAATTATTCAAAAAAGGGTAAAAATATTCGAAACGGTAGAGAGTTTATTTATCATAAAAAAAAAATTATTTACTGAAATCGCACTCATAACTGGCTCGTTCAGCCACTGCACGATCAATGCCGTGACACACCCACCCGTTTGTAAAAAACAGGAAAAAATATATAAAATTAACAAAAACCTGTATATACAAATACAGGTAGTTATAAACTTATAAACGAGGCGCCTCGAACATTGCCAATATCACCCGGATTCCAACTGAAGCAATGATCGGCTTGGCCGACAAGTCAGCCTTTTTACCAGCCGACTATTCGGCTTATCTCTAATAATTAGGTACAAGACAACTATCACCCAAGACAGCGGTATCGATCGGTTTTTAGGAGTCGAGGATAATAGATTCTTTTTTTTTTTTTAAGAAGTTGTGAAATCGGGAATCAACACATATCTGTCAGGTAAAATGGATAATAAAAGTAACATAATATAGAGAAACAAATGCATACATATATATATATAAACAGGTACGTTCAATCTCTCAGACAAGAAAATGGTCCGCGTCATTTTTTTCAACTCTAGCATAGCAATGTTGTTTCGAGTTGGACATCAATCCGATATTTAATACAATCTTTTAGATTCTCTACTTTCTCTTCATCCTCAAATTCTACCCTCCACAACAATCACATTTCGGCAGCCTGGATTTCATTCGAAAGTCTTGTCACCAGGGTCCGCAATTCACTACAGTAAAATTATAAATACATTTTTTTTTTATTGTTGATGGCATCATTAATTTTTATAGCTGGTCCTTAAAGCACGGTCTTGGTCCATTACACAAATCTCATAATTTAAAGCCTCATCATTTGTTTTTTTCTTATCATCAACTTCATAGAACATTAGAAAGCTTGAATTATCTGAGCCCAGAAGAAGATTTTCTGACCGGGTTTCCTCGCGAGCCGGTCATCACTGATCCACAAAATGCCAATCAGGTGAAAGCGAAGAATTAACTGAACAGAGAGCGTTGGATCGACTGGAAACGACGATGGCAGTATTTATTCCAGGTTAATAACGTTTATCTGAGTCCCATGATTGGAGAGATCCGAAACATATCGGGCAATCAGTCCGGATATTTAAAGTTCAATTTTCTCTTTTTAAATTAGAGTCATAATGAAAAATATTATATATAGTTTTTTTTTTAAATATGTTGCTTAATTTTAGAGTTCTGAAAATATATTTCAACTTAAAAAGGTTGATTTATTTTCATAATAATTGTATCCCTGATAATCCGGGATCGAAAAAAAAAATTAATAATTAAATAAAGGTGTTCAGCTGTGAAATCAGAGGTCTGGTGGACGCAATTTGAAAAACATACTTTTCAATCTAGTTTTCTTTGGAATGTAAGTAAACTTTCTTTGCAATCACATGTTCAAATACATCTTTGAATAATTATTAATTTTTTTCTCTATTTTTTTTTTTACTTTTGTTTATATATGTTTTGTTGTCTTATTACGTTATGTTTCAATAACTAATCATGCTAAACTTTGTACTTTTATATACATACATGTAGTATGCCTATAAGACATGGAACGTGTTAATATATAAATAAACAGTCCTTATATGGGGGTACCATATAAGGAAAAGAATTTAAAAAAATAAAAATTATTAGAGATGGGCTAACTATGACTTTGGCCAATTATTCGGATGGATACTTTACTTAGCTTATACAGTTAATAGTGAAATTTTTAATTCAAACGTACCGAAATAAAAATCGTGTTTATGGACTTACAAATGTAACACACAAATATCTTACATTAATTTACAAATATCTTACATGTAATTGTAAATAAAAAGTATATAAATTGCTAAAATAATGGTTCGTGTTCCGACCTTTATATTACATTGCTATTAATAATTAATATTTTTATGACACAAAACCAAAACTCTGAGCAAAAAAAAAAAAAACACTCCTCGGCGCTACAGGTCTTTTTTTTTTCATCTGTGTTCTACGCTTCCATTCCTCACTTTCTTATTCTTAATTTTGCGGCATCTTTTGCTACTTCAGTTTTATAAGGTTTATTGGAATGCCGCTTTTCTATCAACACTATCAAACGTCTGCTTATACCAGGTATGCAAGTTTAAAATGTCGTTTTAATTCCAATAGAATGCGCTCTTAGCCTATTGAAGGATTTGCTTATCTCTAAAGGCTATTTTGTTTGTTAGTCATTTGTTTACAAAAGTCAGTTGTTTTTAAGTCGTTTACGTGGACGTATCATACCTTTCTTTGGTGTTGAAAATGTCTAATTTTAAGCTAAATAAAGAGCATTTGCGGTATGTCATGATTTTATTATTTAATCAAAAGAAAAAGGCATCTGAATGTCATCGAATTCTTGTTGAGACTTATGGCGATGTTGCTCCAACCGTCAGGACATGTGAACGTTGGTTTCAAAGTTTCAAACGTGGTGATTTTGATGTTACTGATCAAAAACGAGAAAATCGACCAAAAAAGTTTGAGGACTTCGAATTGCAATCTTTATTAGACGAAGACAATACCCAAACCCAACAAATGATGGCAGAACAGTTGAATGTCACTAGGCAAGCCATTTCCGAAAAACGCCCAGAATGGGCTCACAGGCACGCCAAAGTCATTCTTCAGCATGATAACGCTCCTGCACATTCAGCCAGATTGACTAAGGAAACGATTTCTTCGCTTGGTTGGGAACTCCTACCCCACCCGCCGTATTCACCTGACCTGGCGCCTTCTGATTATCACCTCTTCTCATCGATGGGACACTCATTGGTGGAGCAACACTTCAACAATTTCGAAAACGTACGAAAATGGCTCGATGAATGGATTTCAAATAAAGATGAAGCATTCTTTTGGAATGGTATCCATATATTGCCCGAGAGATGGACAAAATGTGGAGAAAGCGAGGGTCAGTACTTTGAATAAAATATATTATACTTTTTTTTAAATTACTGTGTATATATTTTAAGAAATAAACGACATTTTAAACTTGTATACCTGGTAATCTATGAGTAATAGTTTTAAATCGACATTGTATTCATAAACTTTTTTTATAGATTTAGAGTGTGAATTGTTTTGCCAATACGTTTTCATTAATGCATTTTTTGACATATTTTACAAAATTATTTATAATTAATAATAAATAGTTAATGTTATCATAGCTGCCTTAGCTGTACTTTATTAATTACCAAGCCCAGTTATTCGGAAGGGTATCAGGATGCCAAGGCAGGTGGCGTTTCCTGGCCGGAAGTAGTTAGTAGTTAGGGGGCCCTTCTTCCTTTATTAGACTTTCTTTGTCTTCTCCTTCTTTCAACATTCTGTAGAAAAGTTTAGAGATAGTGATTTAGGAATCTAGGTCACTGATTTAATCGTTAAGGAAACAGAAACATTTCACCTTAATGATAATTTTATATTTATATAAATACATTATTAATTTGTACGTATCATGAAAATTCTACTAATGTTGGTCTTGGAATAAATGATGAATAAATTAATGAAAAAAAAACTTTATTATGGGACGTATTGTCCCCTAAGTAAAACGAAAATGTATAATAAATAGTTCAATAGCCTGGCTTATATAATTTCTAACAACGCTATTTATATATGAAGAACTTGTGACATATAAATATGGTTAATAGTAAATAAAATTAAAGAACATACAGAAAATATACTAACATAAGAAAAAAAATTAAAATAAATAACCATTAGAAAACAAGAAAAGATTTGTAAAGATAAGAGACTGTAGCTATATGTACATTGATTAGAGAATATATTTAAAGATACAATGATATTCATTTATATTCACTGTATATATACATGAATACACACGCGTACATACACTTATATGTATACATATTTATACTTACACATACATATACACACTTACATTACATACACATATTCGTTCCAATCTGTGCACCTAAGCATACACATTTGAATTGTAATGAAAAAAGATAATAAGTGAAGAAATTATTTCGTTGTTTAGGAAAAATAACTGATTACAGTAAGGACACTTTTGCAATTATATAAGTTATGAACCAATTCATCGGTATCGGATTTTTTTGAATTCGACCAAATTAAATGTCAATTGTTGCTCATATTGGCAGGCATCTGATTGGGATGTAAGGAAATATTGAAAAAAGAGTGTTTTAAATGAGCTTATGGAAGGAGCATGTTTAATTTCAGGAGGGAGAGTGTTCCAGAGGGTAGCGGATCGGGATAGGAATGAATGTTGGTATAATGTTCGATGGAAAGGTGAGTATAGGTCAGAGGAACGTGATCTCGTTGTGAATATGGGATGGAAGATTTGAACTTGATTGAAATGATTATAAATGTAGGATGGGCGGTGGTTATAAATGGCTTTGTAAAGGAATGAACCTAGGAAATATAGTCTGCGAGTGGATGGGTAGAGTCACTGTAAAGCAGTTTAAAGGTGCGAAACATGGGAACGCCTCGGGATTCCGAAAACAAATTGTCTAGGAGACCCATTGAGAGGCTCCCATACACCACGCATCCATAATCAGGAAAGATCCCATAATCAGCCATAACTGAGGAATGATAAGCTAGGAAACTAGGAGTTTGCGAGTGGATTGGGGAAGGAAGTGATAGGAACGATTAAATAGTTTCTGGATAAATAATTACCTTTAATACAACGACAAAAAAATTAATAAATTGTAATATTAATGATCTTCGTAAATCGTATTTTGCTTATAAATTTGAAATCAGCTCATTCCTACAAATTATAAAATACAACATTATATAATCGCAATTTATCCTAATCAATAAAGGTTTCTTGTGTATAAAATGTTCTTCACCGGTATCCTCCAATGTTTTATTAAAATAATAATCTTACCTCAGACACTTTTCTAAATCCAAACCTTATCATTGCATTTTTTAAAAAATGTATTTATTGACATTTACTGTATAAAATACATATATTTACTAAATTTGTGGGAAGATGGTAGAAATAACTTCTATAACATCACCCATTGTGGTTCTAATAAAAGTTATTTATTAATCGAAATTCTTAATTAGAAGGTCAATGGGACATCTTCTTTTAAGACGTCTCAGAGAGTTATCGGAAATAGAGTGGGAAGCAAGTTAGGAGACCATTGGATTCGAGCGAATATGGAGCTTGCAATGGGAGGATAGGTTTCTCGTTAGGGACAATTCAGCAACTAATGGAACATTAATATCTTCATGGATAAGTTCATTTGTGGTAAAATAAAGAGCATGGTGGTTTTTTTTTTTTTTTTTTTGGTTTTTTTGTGTCGAATTATTGTCATGTTATGTCAAAGAATTTTATTAGAAGCTTGGAACGTTTTTCTATTAAATGTCGAGCAGTTCCTTGCCGTTTTGAGTATTTTCTGTAGATTTGATAAAAGATCTTTCTCCAGATGTTTTAGGTAGTGGATTAGTTCAATGAATTGTAAAAAATTAGCGGAATATTAAATTATTAAAATATATTTTATAATAATACTGTAATTCTGTTTAATCTACCAGATTAATAATAAATTATCTCATAATTATGTCTTTGTACAAACTACCTAATATTCAGTACGCGGCTAATATTCTTACAAAATACTTCTTACGTTCAACTTACAATCTTTATAATATATATTTTTTACTATTATTATCTAAATTAGAACTACAACTAGAATTTCTTTTTTTTTAAATAGAACCAGCCTAAACTATATATAACAAAATTCTAACTAAGTCCTTATTTTATTTAATACCTTTTTTTTTACTGTTCATAATAACTATATGTGCTACTTACATGCCATGGAAGTACACTGGTTGAAACAACTTGGGAAAAAAAACTACATAAATAAATATACCTTAATTTTGTAGTAGCAAGAAGTATAAAAAAATATCCATGCTACTATTAATACAAATATACTCATAACCTTGAAATATCAATGACACTTCATTCAATAAGTAAAATTGCAAGTGGACGTAATTCGAAACCCTAGGAACACCCAGGTAAATAAACACCTTCAATTTGTAAGTAATTGACGTCTAGCTTGTTTTAATTCTAGAAACTATATATATATATATATATACAGGGTGAGTACCTTATAGTGTAAAAAAAAAATTTGGGCGAAACTAGATCAAAAATGTAGTAACATAATTTCACCTTTATATTCAAATCCGTTGCTGTAATGCCTCCACTTTGTTTAAATATTGTTCAAACTTTGACCACATTTTCGGATTTAGCATTAAATTTGCTATAAGAGCAAAGTACAAGCAACCTTGAATTTTACAAACATGTGACCTAAAGAACAGCTTGATCTTCACCTTATTTAAGAAAGTTACAATGTCTTACATAACTTCAACGCTCACCGTTTTTCGAAAAAAACTATCCAAAAAACTTCGAATCTCACAAAAACTTTTACATTTAATTACCTTTTGAATGATATGTTGAAAGTAATGATTTTGTTCCGATTTCATAGAGAAATTCACTTTTAAATCCAAAAAAACACGGTGTTCACATTAAATTAGAAATACTCTTTTAACAACCAATATGATTATAATAATATATACAAAATAACATATATGATAACAAAACAATGATTAAAAACTGTTTTCTGTTACTGATTTCTGCGTAAATAAATAGAAATAATACAAAAATAAATTATAGTACTTTTTGAGAATAAAATAAATAGAAAGAAAGTAAAACAATAATAAAAACTACTTTCAACGTTAACATAGAAATATGATAAACATATGAATTTGCAACTAGAAATATTTTTATAAATATAAATATAACCATACCAATATATGACATAACATATATGAAAAGGAAACAAAGATTATACAATATATGGTCAGTTACTAACAATAATACATTTCTGCATACAACTAGACGAGTAGTTATAAACTTTTAAGTGTCACTTCCGCTACAGCCATTTTCTTGCTACTATTAAAGATGTATTATGTCAGTTTGGTTCAATGAACTTCTAGAAAGCGGTTAACCAACGACATTTTTTTTTCTTTGGATGTTCCATCTCTTCCATGTCGCACGTGCGACATGATTGCTACATACCTTCACGAATCCTATGATCTAATTGTGGCTACTCAGATATGGCTTTCTTCCATCTTCCAACGGCGCCGACTAGACTTCCAAGACCGCAATGTCTGGAAAAACATGGTTGTCTATATATATTTTACTAATATGTCAGAAATTTTAAAACATTCATTCATTTGTTTCGTTAATAATAGAGTTGGAAATGGGAAAGGACATGAGCACTATTCGGGAAAATGTATGCTGTTTTCTTTTTGCTTAACTGATCACGTTTTTCAGCTCAGCCACCTCGAAACATTAAATATTTTCGAAACAAAAATACGATTAAAAAAAAACAACTTATAAATACCCCTTAAAATGTTATGTTTATGAGTTAATTTCTTTTAATAGGAAAAAAAAGTCTTTAAATGATTAAACGAAACTGAAAAAAAATAAAAAATAAATTTCCTGTAAGCTACCTTCTTTAAGACCTTTTGTCAAACCTACTAGTACTAGTATTTAAATGTGAGAAATGGTCTGTATTTCTCTAGACTCTAGACCGGATTTCAAAGATTAAAAAAAAATGTATCAAATTTAATATATATTTTTTCATTTATTACAATGACCTTCTTTTTTTTTTTTTTCTTCACAAGGAAAATTAACATGAAATTAGTTTCTTTTCCGCATTTTTGGGAAATTCTTAATACGCTTTTTGATATGGCAAAGATAAAATTATAATTCAGGACCTCTATTCTATATTTTTTTCTGTTGAGCGACCAAGTAACTAGTATATTTCAGAAAATCGAAAATAAAACTGTATGTTATGTTTTGGTGTTTACGTACCCATATACTTTAACGGGGGCATGTGAAACGCATAAGGATTATAAAAAATAATAACTAAATAATTTAAAATTAATTCTTGAGGGATTTGTTCCATCCAATACAAAACTATTGAGAAAAGGTTGTAAATACGGACACCCTCTTTTGTGTTTGATTAAAAGTTACTTTTAACTTGAAAAATTCTAGATTTTTGTCTTTCATTAACAACTATAACAAGTTATAAAATAAGAGAAGGCAAAAATTATTTTATTTCCAAAACGACGATTTACAAAAATCTTTCAAAATAATACCAACACTGGTGTGTAAATATAGGCTCCAATATCTTTATAAGTTTAAAATAAGATAAAATAATTCGAGTAGAGAATTTATTTGAGAAAAAAAATTATTTACATAAATCGCACTCATAGCTCTTGGGAACCGGCACAATATAAGTTTTGGGAACATTTCACCCACACCTCTCCCCGAGTGTCTTCAGAGAACTTTCCATCACAAAAGATGCAAATTGCGATCTCTAAAAAGAGATATGTCGAAGCTCCCGGGGAAATGGGAGCCATATTTACACCAAGAAAGGGTGCCCAAATTTACACCAACTCCACCTAAGAATGATGGCCACGATCACATGCAACCTAAAAGCGTGCGTGACTAAAGGTGTGCTTAAAAAAGTAGCTTAAGATCCCCGCTCTCCGGATATCACTGTGAAATTATTTTTAAATAGAGATAAGAACATGAAACGAAAATGATTTCACATGTCTCTCTAAAGTTTACAGCCCAGGATGAACACCGATTTGCACAATAGCTCAAGCTGCATCCAGTTGAAAGAATGATCCAACTGCTTACTGCTATATTATGTTAGCAAATGGCTCCACAGACATTGCTTGCTTTTATTTAAGTAATATTTTTAATAATTCTAATACGTTTCATATATCCTGTTAAAAGTATATGGTTAAGCAACACCTTAAAAGAATGAAACATTTAGCCAAGAAAATGAAAAAAATCATATACATATCAGAGTATATTAATAATAATACAACTTATACTTCAGCCGAATAAGACATTTTCTTTATAAGTATAAATATATTTTCTTTCTCTTTCTACTTCTTAGTACTTTTTTATGAATAAAACGTATCAGATTAGTAGCTTAACAAATAGTTTAATATTTAAAGATCTTAAATTCCAACTTTAAAAAATAAAAACTAATTATAGAAACGATGAAAATACAATTTAAAAAATACATTTTTTTATTTATCTGCCACTGAATGCCATAGAGAAGAAAATAAATATGCTGTACATATATTTATTTGATTTAACTATCCTGTGATGAACTACCAGTTGGTACCCCTCCTCCGATAACCGTTGCCTGTTATAAGTAGCAATCTTTTCTGTCGCCTCTAAGGATTATCCTGAATCGATTGGATCTAAGTTTAGAAATCTGTGGGTGTGGTACCTTTCGCGTTTATAATGGAAATGTGTATCTACTTCGAGATAAATCTGCAGCATATCAGTTGTCAAGATCTTAATGTATAATTTTACTTTTGAAATCATAAGAACCTTTTAAGATTTTATGACAAAAAAAAAATGTTCAGATTGTCATTGTTCACTATTTCTAAATATAGTTCAGTCACTACGGAAAAATAAGACTGGATACGTTATTATATATATATATATATATATATATATATAGTTATAAACTGTAACCTAAAGGTCATCACTCCTTACACAAATTCCTAATCTCACTATTTACTTTCACACCGATAGCTAAGACCAATCATTAATATAATCATTAATATAATCTTTACTAAAGGTCATCACTCCTTAAACACAATTCCTTATCTCACTGTTTACTTTCACACCGATAGCTAAGACCAATCATTAATATAATCATTTCTTACACAATTCCTTCACCCTTCGCTTCCTTATTCACTCCGATAACAACCCCTATATATGACCTCGTCTTTTAGGACGGAAATTAGAAGTAAGATAGAAGTAAGCTAGGATTGTAGTGGTCAGTTCGACATCTTATAGCTATTAGTCAGTCATAGTTAGGCACAAGTGTCATATTTATTGTAATTTGAAATAAACCTTTTTTTAAAAGTCTAAGTTGGAGTAAGCTTATTTAACTGGCGCCCGAACTTAGGGATTTGAGAGCTTATTTTTGAAGAATTAGTAACTTTGCGGAGCTTAGGCTGAGTGTAATACCAGTACCGTAGCAGCATAACCACGTCTCCACGTCAAGAGGAAGATTTGCCACTGAGTCTTGAACAAGATCAAGCATTCTCCACGACTACGAGGATCTTCTTTCCAGTAAGCAGAAATTTCAATTTCTACAATCTCAACCCAACATCTCTTTTGTTAAGAAGCCAACATCAACTGAAGACATCTTAGGGTAATTATTTTTATATAAATTGTAACATTTGTATGTCATTACTATACAGACTTAACGCTTTAAGACTAACCGATCAGACAAACGAAAACACAATGGCGTTAGAAATTAAAGAAAGTGAATTTAAAATGATTCCAGATTATGATGGAAATCCAATAGGTCTAGTGAATTTTATTCGTAATACTAAGTTTTTAACAGAATTATACTGTAAAGAAAATAATCCACATAGACATATTAATCATACAAAGATTATTTTAAATTTATTATGTAAATTAAAAGGGAAAGTAGCCGCAGCTGTACATGATAAAGAATTTAATAGCGTAGAAGGAATTTTAATTTTTCTAAAAAATAAATATCAAGATTCTCGAACTCGAGAACAATTAATTGCGGAATTATTAAATGTCAGGCCACATAGTAACGAAAATCCTCATAATTATTTAGAAAGATTAATAGAACGACGTTGTGACTTATATACTCGAGTTTACACCGACGATACGATCTTAGATAAACAAGCAGAAATGAAAAGATATGATAGACAAATATCCCATCACGCGGTGCATAATCTCCACCCTTCTTTAACAGATTTCATTTATCATATAACATGGAATACATTAGAAGATATTGAAGATATCCTTAAAAACAGTGCCGCACACATTGTTCAAAGGTTATACGGTAAACATCAGTATAATCCACAACAAAAAAATTTTCAAATTCCAAATTATAAAGGGAAACATTTTGATCCCAACTTTCAAAAGAAAAAAGACTGGGAACATCAGAAACCCCACTATGAAAAACCAAGGTACGAACAAAAACCGTATCAATCGTATTATAATCAAAACCCAAACTATAAGCAGTATCAAAAACCAATATACAACAAACCATGGGACCCGCAATCTCAACATCAATTTTTTAACAAACCTCCATCGGGAAACTGGAGAAACCAACAAAATCAAAATCGAGAACAAGTTTCATTACCGCCAACTGAAAAAGATTCCAATACAGTATCCATGAGAACTGTGTCCAATAGAGTTCATTATACAGAAAATGAAAAAGACGAGCAGATTCGAATCCTAACGGAAAGACTGAACGCTATAGAAGCTCGACAGGATAATTTTTTTAGGCTCAGGTCCATGCAACAACGACCCGCCGGACCAATAGAAGTTCACGAATTGAATAATACGAACAATGATCTACCGGAATTGAAAGATGACAAAGGAAACAAATGGCTGATCGATACCGGAGCAACAAAAAATTATATTAATCCGAAAGCATTACCAAAAGACGCCAAAATAATAAATGAACGCTTTGCGATAAAAACACCTACAGGTCGCGCAGAAGGTACAAAAAGTGCACTAATAAATCTGCTTCCACTGATAGGAATAAATCAAGAAGCAAAATTTCTTATTTTTCCCTTTAGTGATCGATTCGACATACTACTGGGCTATGAAACAATGAAAGATTTACAAATAAGTATCGATTTAAACAAAAAAGAATTAAAAGTCAAGGAAAAAAAACGATATAAATTAGAAAACGAAATATTTTATATCGAAGATAAAAACGAAATAAAAAAGCTAATAAGACTTGACCACATCGACGAAAGTTCAAAAGAAAAATTAATTAATATAATAAGTGAAAACGGAGATTTGAGGAGGAAATTTAACAATGCTGTCGAACAATGTACTGAACTTCAGAATTTGAAAGAAAAACTTGAAAATGACATTTCACATTTAATGAACAGTTCAACTGATTCTTCACAACAATTAATGAGTTTAAATTCTGATCTTGTCGAAAAACAGAATGAGCTTAGTAGGTTAAAATTGTCTTCTGCTGAGGAGATTAGGCTGCATGAAAATAGAGTACAAGAATTGGAAATGATGTTAGATTCAGTCAAAAGGGAAGGAGAGAAAGCTATTTTTGAAATAAAAGGACGTGTAGAAAATTCTGTGAAAAATTTTAAGTGTATGGAAGAAGCTTATAATTTAAAATGCAAAGAACTTGAAGAACTTCTTAAAAATGAAGAAACAGTCCGAAATGAGTGTTATAATTTAAAGAAAACAATTGATCAGTTGGAAGTTGATCTTGATAGCTATTCAGCTCAAAATAACAGCTTGAAGAAAAGTTTGGATGAAAAGGAAGATAAAATTACGTTGGCTGAAAATGAATTAGCAAACAAAATATTTCAAATTGAAGATTTACAGAAAAGGGTTCTTAGTGTTGAAAACGATGCTATGAACTTATTACAGGAAAAAGAAAACCTGGAAGTAAAGAATAATACATTAGTTTCCAAAATTTCAGAATTAGAGCGTTATATAACCAGTTTTGAAGAGATAAATAAAGAATTGACTAGAGAAAATGAAACTTTACAAAATAAGAGTTCTGAGGCAACATTATCGCTGAATACTGAGATGGACAAAATTAAAAAAATGTTACAAGATAAAGCGAAGTTATTTGAGGAAAAGGAGGCCTACTTGTTAAATCAAGATAAAACTATAAAAAAAAAAAACCGAAGAAGCTGAGAAAAAGATTAAAGAAATCATGGAACTTAGTGCAGAACTACAAGCCCTACAAAAAGAACATCTGGAAAGTAAGCAGCGTGAAAGTGAGCAGAATGAAAAAATACGACTATTGGAATCTGAAGTTCTTGAATTAAATTCAAATGTTAAATGTTTAACTAAAGAAAAAGAGTTATCTTTGAATGAGGTTAAAAAACTGGAATCAGAAATAGAAAATTTAAAGGAATTATTGAATGGTCAGTTACATTTCCGAGAAGAATTAGAGTGTAAGAAAAAAGAATTAGAGTTGATTGTTTCTGAGAAAGCTGAACTAGAAAAACAAGCTTTGATGAAAGAAAAACATCTTCAAGATGAACTATCAAAAATAAAAGATTCATTTGATAAAGTTAGTAATGAATATAAAGAAAAGTGCTCATCGAGTTCTAAAAATACAAATGAGCTCCAAGAACAATGTTCAGTGCTCAAGAAAACAATAGAAACCATTAATAAGTCACATGAAGAAAAGGAAAAAAAAAAAATATAATTAGTAAAACTAAAGAAATGGAAGAGTTAAATTCAAATTTAGTGAAAGAAACAACCAATTTAAAAGCTTCAGAAAGTTGTCTGAAAGTAACTGTTGAAAAATTAAATAATGAAGTCACAAAAGTTAATGAATTGAACCAAAAGACTTTAGAAGAAATACTACAACCCGGAACGACATATGGAGTATACTGTTCTTCAAATCAAACGGTATTAGAAGATATTCTAAACGAATACTTTGAAGAATTGAGAAGAATCATAGAATCAGAATACCCCACAGTCAAAATCAAAAGATATTACTTAATGAACACAGACGTAGAAATCGAAAGAAGAACAAGAAAATATCATCTCCAATTACCACCTTGGAAAAACCCAACATAGAGGAATAGGAGAAACATATGAAAAGCTCAAAAGGGAATATTATTTTCCTCGAATGAAAGATAAGATAGGTGAATACATAAATACATGCACTACTTGCAAAAAAGTTAAATATGATCGGAAACCATAACCATTTAAAATTTTTTTAAGGACATTATCTTTATTCTATACTAAAAGATTTAACCAATAATGTTAATCATCAATTAGAACTATTACAATATAAGCATAGGACA
Organism: Euschistus heros; assembly: GCA_003667255.2. Taxonomy (NCBI): domain Eukaryota; kingdom Metazoa; phylum Arthropoda; class Insecta; order Hemiptera; family Pentatomidae; genus Euschistus; species Euschistus heros. The sequence goes on from RCWM02000095.1 coordinate 2,545,244, forward strand.
AAAAGAGGATTAATTAACGGTTTAGGAAATATAATTAGTTGGCTAACTGGCAATATGGATGCCAATGATAAAGCACACTACGATAAAATAATAGGAACGATAGAAGAAAATAATTATAGAATTGAACATAATATAGAAACCTCAGTTAATATCGACAAACAATTAATATCTGATTATAAAAATAAAATTAAAACACTAAATAAAAATTTCGAGCTTATCACCAATAATACGATGACATTAAAAACAAATGAAGACGCTTATAATTTATACATACATATTTCTCAATTACTAAACCAAGTAAAAGAAATAACTCTATCACTAGAATTTTGCAAATTAGGTATAATTCATTCCAGTATTATGACTAACGTTTTGAAAAATCTTCCTAACAAAGTCCATTTAGTATCTAACAATACAGAAATTTTATGGGCAAATAGTAAAATATTTTGTTCAACACACAAGAAGGTAATTCATACTTTTATAAGACTACCAACTCACGAGAACAAATACCAAGGATACGTAGTTCATACAGTACCTAAATATATTAATGGCACATTTTACGAAATCGAGCTTGACAACGATTTATACATTCAAAACCAAAACAACATTTTTACAGCAGACTGTATATACGAGGAGGAATATTATTGTAAAAATCTTATTAAAGTTAATAACAGTTGTATCTATTCAATAATTCAAAATGGCAATGTAAAAACTTGTAAACTTAAGCATAGATTAAATAAAAATATAAGATATCTGGATGTTACAAAACAATATTTAACTTATAATATAAGTAAGATAACCAATTGTAATAATATTAGCCAATTTTTACCTAAAGTAAGTCTGATAAATATAGGCATAAATGATTGTTACCCCACATTAACACAAATTTATTATCACAATTATCACTACATATTACAACCATTTTATGATGTATCAATATCAGAAACATTAACCTTAAATACCACAAATGTAACTATACCAACACTCAACATTCTTAGATTTAGCGAAAATATCGCAGTGTATTATAATTATTTAATTATTATCGCTATTATACTGTTAATCATTATTATAACCGTATATGTATACTATTATAGATATAAGAAAACACAAACAGTATTGACACCCAGTGCTCCATTCACTGAGGACTCTTGTAAAATTATTCTATCTAAAGTGTATGAATCAACATTTTAGCAAAAATTGTTACCAGGAGATAACAAATCTTAAAGAAGGGAAGAGTTATAAACTGTAACCTAAAGGTCATCACTCCTTACACAAATTCCTAATCTCACTATTTACTTTCACACCGATAGCTAAGACCAATCATTAATATAATCATTAATATAATCTTTACTAAAGGTCATCACTCCTTAAACACAATTCCTTATCTCACTGTTTACTTTCACACCGATAGCTAAGACCAATCATTAATATAATCATTTCTTACACAATTCCTTCACCCTTCGCTTCCTTATTCACTCCGATAACAACCCCTATATATGACCTCGTCTTTTAGGACGGAAATTAGAAGTAAGATAGAAGTAAGCTAGGATTGTAGTGGTCAGTTCGACACGTCTTATAGCTATTAGTCAGTCATAGTTAGGCACAAGTGTCATATTTATTGTAATTTGAAATAAACCTTTTTTTAAAAGTCTAAGTTGGAGTAAGGTTATTTAACTATATATATATATATATATATATTTGTGGGAGGGGACGGGGGGTTGCTGAATTTAATATTGAACAAATTTTAACATTACCACCTTGAAAAAATGGAGGTTTCCAAAAATATGGAAGAAAAATTTTCAATATTCTTTCTTTCATATGAAAAAATAATAATAATAAATAATAGCTACCTAATATAAAAATAATAATAATTCTTCATCTAAATAAGTTTATTTTTATTAAAAAAAAAAAAAAAAAAAAAAAAAAAGAATATACAAGGTTTTTTTTTTGTTTTATGTCAATTGATTGAAATTTACAACTATACAAATATGTACATCCAGTAAATGAGCTGATAACGATTACCATGACATGAAAAAACTTGAAAAGAACTACTCATCAGTAGCACTTCAATTAAATTCTACACTAGAAGATCTCTAGGCCATCTTCTTTTCAGACGCCTCGGAGGATTATCGGGAATGAAGTGGGAAGCAAGTTGAGAAACCAATGGATTTTAGTGTTTATGGAGCTTACTATGAAAGGATAGGTATCTGGTTTGGGCTAACTCAGCAACATTTGGAACATTAAGGTCATCATGGATAAGCTAATTGGTGACAAAGTAAGGAGCATTGAGGATTTTTCGAAGTATTTTGGATTGTAAGGATTGGATACAAGATGAATTGGATGGTTTAGTAGAGGCCCAAAGCTCAACTCCGCACGTCCAAATAGGTCTAATAACAGTCATGTAAATAAATCTTTTGTAATGAATTGGGAGGTTTGATCGTTTGTCTAGTAAGTGTTGAAGTAGTCTGTAACGACGAGCAGTTTCAACAAGACTTAAATAAATTAAAAATTCTCCAAGTTTCTGCAAGTGTTGGAAACCCACAATTTAGGAGCTACTGCATGTTTTAAGTGTATTCCTGTAAGCTGGCTGTTGAATGAGTAAATAATAAAAAAAAAAAAATGTTTTTGACTGTGAAAATATTTGTTTTCAATTACATTATTTTTTGTTTCATAATTTTTTTTTTTAAATCGCTAGAAAATTATTGATTTTTTTTTTTTTTTTTTTTTTATATTACCAGTACTATTCGGAAAAACCTATTTTACCTCGTCGGCTACCTGTTCGACTAATATGCCCGATTATGTCTCAGAGACTTATGTCTTAGAGCTTTAGTCGCGTAAAACTGGTCAAAATTTACGGCCGATTTATATTCGTTTCAGGATTATATGAGGATCCAATATTAGTAGATTGTCAAAAGAAACCACGGAAATCTGTTCCAGAGGAAAACCGTATGAAATGAATCTGCAGCGCAGAGAGTACTGACTTGGACTGAGGAAATTATTTTTCTAATTCTGTTAAAATAATGAGGGCCCTTCTAGCTAGAATGTTAAGATTAATAAAAACTAAATAAATAAAAATTATGTGATAACATGGAAGATCTCAAAACATTTGAAGATCGTAGCCTCTAATATATTTTGTTTTTCTGTTTTGACATAGGATCTAACGCAATACCTCAGAAGAGCTGCTTCACAACATTAAGACCTTGACATACATTCTTGCCTTAGGCAGTCGAAACACTTGTTGGCCACCAATGCCAAGGTTTCATTTGTTTGGAATTTATGGATGTATGTTTGAGTAATTGAGGTTTACAGTTTAATTCGACAATTGATCCATTTTATTTTCAATTCCAGTGTAGCAGTTGATGAACATTTGACTTATACCACTGGTCAATGAATATTGGCCCTCAGAGCCAAAATTGATAAAATGAAAAAATTAATATTTTGCCGTTAATACGTTGCCAAAAATGATTGGATTTGAAAATATCCAATGCAGCTCCAACGTATAAGCCGAGGCCATTCAAATCCATCTTGTTTTGAATGAAAACAATATCGAAATTAAGTTTTTTTTTAATTCTATTTTATCCGTCATAGACTAAATGAAGTAACTATATGCAATCATTTCCTTACTTCTTTCCTTGATTTTCAATAGTTCTTCGTCCATTCACTTTGCTGTCTCCATTTGTCTTCTGTCCAGACACTAATTCTTTCTTTTTCTTCTTTTGAAAACCCTTATAGTTTAGTATCATTCTTCTGAAAGCTGATCTGTCTTGTATTACGTTATCAATCATACAAGTCTCTGCCATGTCTTTCTTAATTCCCTGAATCCATTGGTTACATTTTTGCTCTTATGAACATGATTGAAAATTTGTTTCGTTATCCTGTTGTTATTCATCCTCATTATGTAACCAAAGAATTTGATTCTTCTTTTCCTTATTGGATCTGACATCCTTTCATTCATGTTCCCTTTGAACAGGTCCTTGTTTTTCCTTAAGTATTTTTTACTAGACAGAATAATTGTATATATTTGTTTTTCATTTTTGTTTTATGTAACTATAAAAGTTTTCTATAATATTTAGACAACATGATATATTTTTTATTGAGACTACTAAATAACCCATTCTTTAATATTGAATATCAAGAAATCATTGCATTGTTGAAAAAAAACTGTGATGAGAGAAAAGAGAGAAAGAAAGCGACAAGAAGAATAGGTGTGTGAGTAAAGGAGAAATGATTACAAGCAGATTAAGAATATATATATAACATAATATTTAATATAAAATATTGTCAGTGTTTACCGTATATATGTATTTTTTTTCCTAACATTATTTATTTTCATAAAAATGAAAGCCAATTGAGGAAAGGTCTAGTTTTAAGCTTTAGAACTATAATCGATTTTTATTTTTTTTAATCTGATTTTTTTCACAAAAGTATTTAACTTTTTATCTTCACTGATTTTAGCTTAGCGTGGTTGATACTCATTGAACGGTAGCATACCTAAAGCCCATGGCCCAAAAAGACATCACTTCTGGGTCTTTTTCAATTGATATTCTAGGATTCTCGATATTATTGATATTCAATTGATAACTAAAAAAAATTTGTTAATATATTTTTAATCTTCCAGAACCATATACCAACTTAGAAAAGTAACCAATTTTTAAATAATATATTATATGCTAGGAAGTTATTGGCATAAATTCAATAAGACGAAATGACAATAGGTAGTTGCTCTACTGATAGACATTAGCATATGTTTCGACAATAAACTCTATTATTACAATTAGCGAATATTATACAGAAGTCCTAACCTTGCTTCATAAATATTATGATTTATATAATTATTTAAAAGTGAAAAAAGCTATCATTGGATCAATAATCCATTCTGATAGGTGCCTTAGATATAATACCTTATTATGGGAATAGTCTATATTTCAGTTCATATATTACTAATTTTAAATTTTATTTTATTTTATATATTTAATTATTATTTTGGTGCACTATTTTTCTTCTTTTATTATTCTTACTCTTTTTTACTCTTTTGCAAACTCGTATTTTCAATATTATTTACCTCTCCAAAACCTTAAGCGAAGAAGAATAGACCCGGAATAGTTTTCCAGATAGATCTGCCCCATTTAATAGGTAGCATCTCCATTCTACTCCAGTTGCTTTCAAGCAACCAATACAATTGTTCTTGGACATCTGATAAAGCAGCTGATCTCGGATAAAATCAACGATTTCCTGTTACTTCTGAGGTCAAACTTCAATGTTTTTTTGTTTGTTTTTAATATTTTTTAAATGAAATTTATAACTGTATAAAAAATGCGTGAGGGATAATGAATAAGTCAATGACTTGTAAAGCAGATACCCATTGGTAGGACTCCATAAGCTTGTATGTTACAGTTGTTATCTGTGAGTTTGAATTCAAAGCTATAATTTTTTTTTAGTTAGATTTTTACAGGAGAGTAAATAACATTTCATTCCAAGTGACAATAGAATTAATTTATATTCACCATTCAAACTGATAATAAATGTATAATATATTTGTATTCACCATATAATTAATACAGCAATGTATTGTACTGTACAGGATACAAATAGGGATCCGTTGAATTCTTTCTTAAATGCTGGAGAGTGTGTTCATATAACAGTTTGAATATTGAGGAAGGCCTGGGTAATGGAAGCCCCTGGTCGAAGGGTCAACATGATTTCTTGTATTTTTTTTTTTTAATTTGTTGGAGCTTAATCCTACAGGCTAATATCGTATTCTAACTAGGGCGGGAAGGCTAAGATCCACTCAGCGGGACAACTTCTATATAAATATCAACTGACCCAGATGTCGATCGAACCCACGACCTTCCGTTCCTGAAGCTCTGAGACCCTAGTCCAAATTATTGGTTCTGACAAAGAGGAAATCTTTCTGGAATTTCTCCCCAACAATTCATCATCTCGGCATTAAATTAGTTTATGATTTATATTGACGGTTGCTAGTGTTTGTAATTGTTTATTGTGGAAACTTTTATGGAACTGATAAGAATAAAACGTCGGTTTCTCTCCTTATGGTGACACATAATTGACTAATTATTATCAAACCAAGTTATATTTACCTATCATATAGTTGTTTTTATATTGATTTAAATTAGATTATTCTTTTAATTTTACTGTTGGATTAAACTACACCGCTGGGGTAGTGGCAGTGACTATGTCATCAGTTTGAATTTGCAGAAAAAAACTGTCTGCTCACGGAACAATAAAGAACATAAAGAAGGAGATGATCAGGGTTGCAATCAGGAGAAAGAAAAAAAAAACTTTTATGGAGTACCGACGTTTCGACATGCCTTGTAGTTCTTCTTCAGGGCGACTGAACCAGTGGGAAGAGGAGACAATCGATGATTTATTGAAAAGGGTCCCTACTAGTTCGGTTGCCCTGAAGATGACCTGCCAGGCAGGTCAAAACATCGGCACTCCATAAAAGTTTTTTACTTGATACTTGATTAGTGATTTTCTGAAAACAAGATGGACACTACTGAGAGTGATTTCTGTGACATTTAATACTAGGAAGTAAATAAATTAACTAATAAATAGATTATTATATACTTTTTATATAATACTATACCTTATATAAAGTATAATATATATAATGTGTATTATATAGTAGATCAGTCAACTACTGCTGGAAAAGACAGCAATGACATCCCCATTAGCAACGTGTTGGACATGAGTTGATACAACTTGATTTAAAAGATCTAATAGAATCAGTTTTGGATGGATAAGCATAAACAGTACGATATAACAATTAATTTTTTAAACAAATAAATAATATTTATATGAGAAATAGAATATTAATACAAAAACACCTCCAAGTGATTTTTTATACCAGGTTCTGGAACAATACATAAAATAATCAAAGTTAAAATACATTTTGTTAGCTGTCGTAAAGAATGAAAGGAAACTACTTTTTGAAGTGAAAGCGATTTTTAGAACTAGTTATTTTGAATTTGTGAAATATCATGAATTAAAAGTAAGCTGATTTGGCAGTAAAATTTTCTGTTACATATTCAAGTAGACATTGCGCATTGCAAAGAAGTTATTGTAATGCTTGCTAAGAAAGCATATTGTCTTCTTTAACGAAGGATAACGTTCCATTGTTAGGTAATGTATACTGCTCTTCGGACGGCTGCTCATTCCTATTCTCTGCTTCGTAAAGTTCCACCGTTTTTCTTATTTTCAAACATAATTTATTCATTGGCAGCGTAAATTCTTTATTATAAAGTAACGTAAAGGATACATGCAATTTACTTAATATACGGAGCTGTCGAGACGCTGTAATGATGAGATGTCGTGGTTACCTTTTTAAGATTTTGATTGATTGCTGCTGTATGGCGATGATGGATTGTTAGTTTCATTCCGATTTGAAGATTATTATTCACAATCCACATTGGTGTTTTTATTAATTTTTACCATCACCCTTTTGGATACAGGATGAGCGTAGAGAGCTGCCCTTGGCCTGCTCAACCAACAACCATCTTTCTCAATTCCTTGGATGACTAACAGAGACCTTAATTGCCAGAGATCCTGCACTGCGCCACCTATCCTTCTCCTCCTTCGGCCTCTCACTTGGGCCAACGCCATTTGAGGTGTTTTCATAGATTATTTTACCATTCATCCTTATAACATGGCATAGACATTAGACATAGACATTAGATATTAGACATAGACATTTCACCCTATATTTCATTAAGAATTGATGAATTAATTGCCACCTATATTGGGATTATTTTATTAGAATAATAGTTTCAAATGCTAAACATTCATCTTCAGTTTTAAAACATTAAAAAATTTCAACACATCAATACTATGTTACATGGATTATATAAACTAAAGTTTTCAAAAATGTAAGACAAGAAATCAAACATTGGTACTCACCAGATCTAGCAGATATCTGAAATATATCCATCATGGAAGGGGAAAAGGGGCAGGTAGGTTAAAGTCATGGGGTTTACTATGGGGTTTCCCCTATGTCTCATTGGATTTTTCCGTTCCTATTGGAAACAAATTTAAAATGGGGTTATTTTATCTAGTCATTTAAACAAAAATATGGATCGGATTGAAACGATTTTATCATATCTCATGATTCATAAATATTTAATTTTAGGATATTTTCTACTTTTATTATTTTTACTCCAGACTCTTTGTTAAATTTATGGTTATTTTAATTTAGATGGAATGTGAAATTGGAAATTTGGGTCTTATTATGTATGCTCTTATATGTTCTTTTACTCTTCGATTTACCGATCGTTCAGTTTTTCCCTGTAAATCAAAGAGTAAAAGAACATATAAGAGCATACAATAATAAGACCTAAAATTCTAATACACCAAGTAGAAAATAGCCTAAAATTAAATATTTATGAATCATAAGAAATAATAAAGATCTTAACGTTCCATATGTTGCTGATTTAGCCTAAACCAGATACCCATCACTTCATGATTAACTTCTCATACCCGCCTGAATCCACTTGTCTCCCAACTTGCTTCGCACTCTCGCAGACGTCTGAATGGACGATGGTCATCAAACTTTCTATCATAGAACTTTAATTGAAATGCTGCCATTGTTGTTGCTTTCCAAGCTATTGATATGCTATTTTAATCATTATCTCACACAGTTACTAGATATATATATTTAAATAAAGAAAAAAAATAGACTGAAATAATATACAGGGTGAGTATCTCTTAGTGTAAAAAAAAAAATTGGGTTAAACTAGATCAAAAATGTAGCTAAATGCCGCAAATCTCACCTTTCTATTCCAATCCGTTGCAGATATACGATAAATCAAAGACTTTTTTGAGGAAATCACGTTTTTTTTTTTTTCCCCATAAAAACTGTAATATCTCCATTTTGTCTAAATATTTTTCAAATTTTGGCCACATTTTCAGATTTAGCATTAAATTTCCTATAAGAACAGAGTACAAGTAACCTTGAATTTTACAAACTTGATATCTAAAGAACAGCTTGATCTTCACCTTATTTGGGGAAGTCACAATGTCTTATTTACTTCAACACTCACCGTTTTTCGTAAAAACTATCCACAAAACGTCAAATCTCACAAAAACTTGCAAATTTAATCAGCTTTCGAATGATATGTTAAACGTAATGATTTTGTTTCAATTTCATGGAGATATTTACTTTTGAAACCGAAAAAACATGGTGTTCTCATTTTGTATACAAATCAGTTACTTGGGTAAATGAAACATTATGACAATCCCTTAATGGAAATGTGCATTTTAAACATAATAAACTCTTCATTGGAATAAAAAGCAAAGGAAAAAATGATTGTTTAATAGAAAATAAAGGAAAACTGTCAATAAAGCGACACCAGATCAGAGGATCTTATGTTAATACATTTATTTATTTATTATGTGATTTATGACTAGATGAGTCTCATTTTTACAGGGGAAGGCATTTCGACCATTCATAATAACGATATACATGGATTGGTAGAAATGCCATCCCCTGTAAAAACAGACTCTTCTGCCCATAAAATTCACTTCAAAAAGTAGTATTCTTAGACACAATCTGCATTCAGAAGCTAACGGCAAAATTAAGGTCTATGTTCATTATCACTGGATTTTAAACATTACATTGAAAATCTAATAAAATAAATAATAATAATAAATAAATGTAATAATATCATATCCTCTGATGTAGTGTCGCTTTATTGACAGTTTTCCTTTATTTTCTATTAAACAATCATTTTTTCCTTTGCTTTTTATTCCAATGAAGAGTTTATTATGTTTAAAATGCACATTTCCATTAAGGGATTTTCATAATGTGTTATTTACCCAAGTAGCTGATTTGTATACAAACTGAGAACACCATGTTTTTTCGGTTTCAAAAGTAAATATCTCCATGAAATTGAAACAAAATCATTACGTTTAACATATCATTCGAAAGCTGATTAAATTTGCAAGTTTTTGTGAGATTTGACGTTTTGTGGATAGTTTTTACGAAAAACGGTGAGTGTTGAAGTAAATAAGACATTGTGACTTCCCCAAATAAGGTGAAGATCAAGCTGTTCTTTAGATACCAAGTTTGTAAAATTCAAGGTTACGTGTACTCTGTTCTTATAGGAAATTTAATGCTAAATCTGAAAATGTGGCCAAAATTTGAAAAATATTTAGACAAAATGGAGATATTACAGTTTTTATGGGAAAAAAAAAACGTGATTTCCTCAAAAAAGTCTTTGATTTATCGTATATCTGCAACAGATTGGAATAGAAAGGTGAGATTTGCGGCATTTAGCTACATTTTTGATCTAGTTTAACCCAATTTTTTTTTTTACACTAAGAGATACTCACCCTGTATAATCATAGTAATGTTTTATGTTAAGTAAGATGTATGTTCACTTGCTGTCATTTAATATATGATTGATACGTTTCTTGGTGCATCTTTTTAGTGACGTCTTGTCGTAGTCTCTTGTTTTCTCCATGATGAGATTGATAAAAGTAGGCATAAGGGAAAAGAGTTTTTGTTTCTGTAAGCGAGTGTACTCTTTAAGTGACAAGAGGCTTAGTATAGATATCACGTTTAAAACTCTCAAGGAGGCGCGGTAGCTCAGTGGTTAAGGCACTTTACTACCAAGTTCATGTTCGACTGAAGGTAGGAAATTTATTTTATTCATTTTCTGTTTTCTGGGGCATCCCCATCTCTATAAAGTGGGTAACCTTAATTGAGGGAAAACCGGGAGGTTAAGCATGATTTCAGTCATATCTCCCCCTTTAATAGCCGTTGGCCCAGTCACAGTACCTTGGCACCTAAGTGAACAACCCAAGACCCTTCGTGGGTTGTTAGTGGTACAACAGGGTTTCTATTTTTTTAATTGTGTTATACGGGGATAGTTGTATACTATACCCATTTCATTCATTTTAATCTTCCATTTTTATTAATAAATTCTGTATTTTTTAAGGGGGGCCTTTTATTTGTTCACAATAGTATCGGCCCATAGGTTGGATTTATATATTTTACTGTCGTCAGCATAACTGTAAGCTGTTCTACATATGCATCTATATAGGGGAGATTTAACACCTTAAACTAAACCTTCTAATATAGATTTTATTGGTGCTATTAATGGGTAGTTCCTTTACAAGTTATTGCCATGCTTCTGTATTCATATTTTCTCACATTTACTTGATGTATACATTCCATACGAGTTGTAAGTAATATCAATAAATAAATAAAAGACAAAAAAATCGACTTAGGTTACTGTATGAAATGAATGCTGTTGGACAATAATACCATTTGAATGCACTTTCATGTTATTCGTAGGGACCCAGAATAAAGATTTTTTTTTTCATTTTCATACCATATCATAATCCATACAAGTTCAGCATACACCATTATCATATATTTTTTGACTCAGAGGGCCATGGTTCAAATGAATTGTACAATTTCATTTCATCTGAAGAATACGATCACATCCAAGAAGGCAGGGTAATATTACTTGTGATTTTTTTTTCGGCAGCCGGTTCCCACTGGAAGATATGCTAATAAAATGTCCGTAATGGTCCCCGGCAAGGATTCTATTAGTTCTTGGCACCATTTGTCACCCTCGGATATTTAAACTGTTGATGTCGTGTAGGATTATTACTGTATCGCGGGGAGTAATAGCATCAATCAAACCTAATCTTTGTTTGCATCTTCTCGTCGTTAAACTGATCCACCTCAACTCTTAATTTATATTCTCCTGAATGGTTCCTTTTGGAAATGAAGTACTTCCAATGCTCGGCCCGCTTCGTGATATTCATGCCATTCCATTTATTAATGTTTGGAATACTAATGAATACTTGTACTGTGTGCAATGTACTAGTAAACAAACATTTTGTTTATATTGTAAGCTTAAGTAAAACTTAAGTGCTACCAATCTGAATTGGTTGACATGCCACTGACTCATAGTTCGGCTAATTTACTTAATTTATTATAATGCAGTTATAAATACCTATAAAGTAAAAGAAAGTGCTGGATGACTAGCTGCTTTTATATTGCATTTCAATAGTTTATTTTTTTTAATGCTTAAATGTCGTCTAAATCATCAAAAGTCCCAACGCATAGCGTTAATAACAAAACTATACACATTGACCTACGCGTAGCAACAATAAATGAATACTTACGGATGATCTACAAACTATTCCATGATAAATTAAATGGACACTAACATAAATCCATAGTTAGAATGATCACATATCTCATGACAGAGAATACCAGGAGACTGAAAAGAAACTGGATGGGAGACCTACTTGTATATTAGTAAGTAAATAATAGATAAGAGATGCCACTAAGTACTATCTCTCCTCATGTCTAACATTATTGTTTTATGTATAATAAGGTTCTTGAGGTTCAGGCAATAAAATAACCACTTTTTTTGGCGGAGTTTCGAGACTATATTGTTTTCATAATCATGCTCTACAATGAATAAAACAGGTTACAATAAAATTATATAAGTTACACAGGTAACTTAAAAAATAAAGCAAGCAACAATATATATAAAAACATGCGTCAGAATATATAACTGTATAATATTAAAAAATACAGAGGAGTATGACACTACTTAAAATGTTGATATTGCTATTGATTATACTACTGAATTGGGGACATTTGGGACATTTATATTTATAATTATATTCGGGACATTTATATTTATAATTAATATAAAACATAAATAACCATAACATGGACAATATAACAGAGGTATCCATAGTTGATCATCCATTGCTTCTCTTGTATCATTGTTCCAGATGATAAAGTCATTCAAGATTTAGTTATTTTAGAAATTATTGTCAACCTGAACACATCCGACATGACGTTTACAATAAGCCTAGTGCCCAGTTATCTATCAATGTCTAATGGTGAATTTTATGTTAGTGAAAGCAGTTCCTCACAGGAAAAAGATTGACACTGATCAACAATTCAATGAAGATCTTTTTTTTTCTATTACCTCAGTGGAAGTGAGAATCTTGTTTAATGCAGGCTGTTTAGTGTTCGAACACGTTCCGATTAAAGTTGTAAAAGAGAAACTTTGAGATAGCTCGTGTCATAAAAGCATGGTTATGGACATCGACGGGGCAATATATCCGACTTCAACTGTCGTCCAAGGCTTACAAGATGGAAACGGTCTTATCTAATGTAACCAGATAACATACCAACAGTAGCTTTCCTCTAAGTACATACTTAATGCTTTTATCAATTAGGTCACCATATGTGTTGGTAATCGTGAGCTATAAGTGTATCTATAAGATTTCGTTACAGAGTAAAAGTCAGTGTTGCCATTCCACATTTTCTGTATTCTTTCCATCTTTCAAGGGTTCAAGAAGTCTATCGGAGCATAACTTAAAATGAGACCTTTTTTTTTTTTTTTAACATTACCCTTGGCTGTCAATCTCTTAATAATGTGTGTGGAAGTAGTGAGGGAAAGAATAATAGTAATACTACTGGGCCCTCTGGAAAATATGAAACAATAAGATCCCCCTTAAAAAACTTGAAAAAAAGAGTATACTAGACAGTTCTCAGACCAGTTGTAATGTATGGGAGCGAAACTTCGACGCTCACTGTGAAGAATGAAGAAATTCTTAATAGATGGGAAAGGGAAATTATGAGGAAATTATATTGCCCTACTAAATATGGAGATGTATGGGCTATTAGGAGCAACCAAAGGACTTGTAGAAAGGTATCGACTTAGTACTGTCAAGCAACGAAGGATGGACATTCCGAAGAAAGGATGAGAGAGAGAGAGAGAGAGAGAGAGAGCGAGAGAGAGAGCGAGAGAGAGAGAGAGAGAGAGAGAGAGAGAGAGAGAGAGAGAGAGAGAGAGAGAGAGAGAGAGAGAGAGAGAGAGAGAGAGAGTCGAGAGAGAGAGAGAGAGAGATTTGATAAGTTTGATTAAATTTATCCCCTCGACAGCTAACACAAATAAAATTATTTCTTTGGTACATAATCAACATTAATAAACTTATGTTAACGGTTTATTACAAAAGAGTCATCAATATTTCAGTAATTAGACCTATTTGGACATGCGGAGTTGAGATCTGGGGTTCCACTGAACCTTCTAATTCATATCGTATACAATCCTTGCTATATAAAATCCCAAAATTTCCTAACTCTCCTTCCTTCGTCACAAATAAACTTATCCATGAAGACCTATGCTCCATAACCATTCAAATCCACTAGTCCATTAAATTGCCTCCCGACGACCCCCGAGGCGTCTAAAAAGAAGATAAACGTTTATTGAAGTGCACCAGTGAGTAGTTGCTTCACAAGCAATTGATATGTTAAGATGAACGTTGTAATCATATTAAAATATATATATATATATATATATATATATATATATATATATATATATATATATATATATATATATATATACACAGTTGGCAATTTCAATAAATAGATTTTTTTTTTTAATTATAGTGATTATTTGCATGATTATTATATTACAGTGATTTCATTATTTGCACTTTTCAGTAGTTTTTTAAGGGTGAGGTAATGTTACTAAGGACTTTAAAACTTTCTGGTGTTTGTCTAATATTTAGCCGTGGGGTACTCAGGGACGTAGCTATTGGGAGTGCACCTCCCCCTATTGGGAGTGTCAACCTCCCCCCCCCCCTTATCCAAAGAATTATAAAATTTTGAAACCAATATTAATGCCTTTTAATTAAAACAATTGTGGTTCTCTTAACTCAGATCGGGATTTCAAAATTTATTAATTTTACCACTCCTCCATAAATTCTACCAAAGCTTGCGGAGGAACTTCTGTTATCGAGCCAGTAATAATTGTTATACTTCATAGGCGTCGATAAACAAATGAAGTAGCAAAAAAGGGAATATTATACGATTTTCTTATGATATATAATAAAGAACATAAATTAAATTTTAAAATATTTATTAAAAACATGAAATTTTTACTATATTAACTGGAAATTTTAACACCAATTTCCGGGGAACTTTTGAAGAAAAAGCCAAAGTGTCCTACAGTAAAATTAAATGATCCTTTTCGGAATTTTGCTAAAGATCGTCTGACTTTCATGTTGTGTGCAAATTTTAGTGCCATAAATTAGATCTGCGTAGATTGTTTTCTTTAGAATAATTTTTAAATCATCATCATCATAAGTGTATGGCCCTTGCAGAACCCTGGCCTCCTCTAAAATTCTCTTCCATTCAGACCTTAATTTTTAAATACTTAAAATTTAAAAATGCAATAATTCGGCAATCCTCTGGTCATACATGTTTCGGATTGTTGAGACTGTACTGTGCTTTTAAAAAAATATATATTAAATTTTATTGTAAATGGATTCAAGCAGTATGTAGTTGCGGAAAATAAATTGCTTCGCAAAATATAAACATATTTCTTTCTTTTTTTTTTTAATTTTTGTTCAAAAGTATTTTGTAAGTCATCACATTTTTTCATCCAAAAGAATGAGTCATGAACGATTTGTTTTGTAGGCTAACTTCAATTTAATGATATGTTGTGAAAAGAGACTAAGGTTGTTTGAGTCGTAACAGCAGGGACATTGAGGTTTGATTTCCTATATCAATTTCTGATTATTAATTTCCGTAATTATAAACGAGATTGTAGGCGTGCCATGGGTCCGACCTACGTTTAATTTTATTTTTGTCAGTACATTCGTTCATTCTATAATTTCGAAATAAATTTGTGTTTTTTTTTTTTAAATTATAAACATTTATTTGTTTAGAAGAGTTGCGACGGCGGTATCAGGAGGCATCACAAGAGTTGAGTAATCTGAAACAATCATTTGATCGAACTTTCTCCCGATCCAACCATGGAGAAAGCACATTCGCTCTGAAGCCAGTCAGGCGTGTCTCACTATCGGCATTACATTTTATATTATTATTGTATTTATTATTTTTTTCAAAGTACTGTAAACTCTCGATTATCCGACGATGAAGAAACCCCACCTCTTTAATAAAATACGTTGATGAATTAGGTCTATACTTAAATGTTACAGCTTAACATGGAATACCCTAAATGAAAACGTATACGGGCATAACCATTTAATTAAAAAATGTTTTATCTAATTTGATTTTTGGGACTGATGAACCACATACTAAACTTAAAAGACAAGAAAGTGCTCGTTGTTTCGGACAACTCCAACATTTACCAGAAACACGTTCAAAGCTCCCAATTAATTACAAAAGACTTATTTACATGACAGTTATTAGACCAATTTGGATAAACGGATTCGGGCTTTGGGGCTCCACTAAACCTTCCATTGCTTCTTGTATCCAATCCTTACAATCAAAAAATCCTTCGTTAATCATATCCTTTCCTTATAAACTCCATACCCACTCGAACCCACAAGTCTCCCAGCTTGCCTCACACTCAATTCCCGATAATCCTCCGAGGTGACTTAAAAGAAGATGGCCAAGAGACCTTCTAATGTAGAACTTTTATTGAAGTTCTACTAATGAGTAGTTCGTCTCGTGTTATTGGCATGCCATTGTACTCATTGTTTTATATTTACTTATTGTACATAATGTATCCAGTAGTAAATATAAATAAATAGTTTTAAAAAAAGGACTGATGAATTACATGCCACTTCTATTGTGAGTATTTTTATATCATAACTAGATTGGAATGTTAAACATTCATTGTCATTTCTAAAAACGTACATTCATTTCGAAACATCTACATAGATTATATATATTAAATTTTGAAAAATATAAGACAAGAAATTAAATATATTTTATTGATCCTTCTATACCATCGTGCGTAACTCAAGTAAAATATTACAATAGCATTTTAAATGTTTATGTATATTTTATTTGTACACTGCGTATATAACGCTTGGATTCAACAAAAACAAAACAAAAAAAACTAATATTATGATAGCAAAAACTCTTTATCCATATAATTCTTGTATTAGTTGACATAATACAATATAAAAATCTGTAAATAATGAAAATAATTTAAAGATCATAAAATTTTCAAGCAAATTATTAAGAAAACAAATTATGAGGAGACTGAATATGATAGGAGTAAAGGTCTTAATTCAGAGGTCAGGTCTGTATGTTAAAACCGTTCAGTTATCCCTATGACTGGTTGGTTTTATCCTTTCCCACTGGAAACAAATTTAAAATTAATTGTATTGTTATCTTATTTCCCTTCATTTAAACAAAAAATAGACCCTTTATATATGAACTAAAATTCAATGACTGTAAAGTTAAATAAACTGGAAAACTGGACGATTAGTAAATCAAGGATGAAACGTCTATGTAGACGCATAATTCCAACTTCCCTATCCATTTGAATGAAAATAACCATAAATTAAACAAAAACTCGGGAGTGAAACTAATACATCAAGTAGAAAATTAAATATTATTATTTATGAATCATTAAATATAATAAAATCGTCCAAAACCAATAAATATTTCAAATAGTTGCATTTAAATTTGTATCCAGTAAGAACGGAAAAAAACAATCAGTCATAGGGAAAACCGAAAGGTTCTAACCCACATATCTACCTGACCCTTTCGCCTCTTTACGTTCAGTCTGCAATAGGTCGTGATATCTTTCAGAAATCTCTTTCATATTACCTGATTAGGTGAGTACATAATACAACCTATGTAGCAAAGTGTTGATGTTTTGAAATTTTTGTATATGTATAATACTGATAATGAATCTTTAAAATTCGAAACTAGTTTTCAAGTTAAAAGCATTCCAATAGAAGTCGCAATTAATTCATCAATCCTAATCGAATTTATCCTTCCATAACATCATGCGTGCCTCAAGTGATTTTATTTTTAGACCTTTTATTGTAAATAAAAAATGTTGCCACGCCACCGAATCCAACAAATAACCGGGATCGTTCTCTGTATAAAAATAATTAACAGAAAAATGTAAAGTAATCTATTATCATCATAATTTATTTGTAATTACCACGTGTTATTCGTAAAGCTTCAACAAGGACTTCCCACTATTTTATTGTTGACGTGGGAGACCACAGATGATTTCGAAACGTGACATCTCTGATAAAAACACCACTGAAGTCGGTAATGCCTCTATGATTAATATTTATGTTCTGTAACCTGGTCACATGTGGCATTATCATGTGCTTAATTATTTTTCCGAAACGGAATAATTGAATTAATTTATTATTAATTGGCATTAAATTACTTTATTACTAGGCATTGAATTTTTACTGTCATCAATAACGCACATACATTTTCATAGAGGATATACTTATATCTTTACATCATAACCAAATTCAAATTAATTGTAATTAAACAATTAATAAACTGATAAATAAATGTCTGAAATTTATTCTAAAGAAAAAGAATCCCATTATTGTATGTAATAATTTTCATTATTATTAACATTGTGTGACTTTTTTTTTCTCATTTATTGATATTTACAACTGTACAGAATAATATACATTAAGTAAATGTGTTGATAGTGAATACAATGGCATGTAAATAACTTGTGAAGAACTACTCATCAGTAGCACTTCAATAAAATCTACACTAAAAGGTCTCTAGGCTATCGTCTTTTCTGACGCCTCGTAGGATTATCGGGAATAGAGGAATTTCGACACCATTTTTGAATGTTAGTAATATGAAATTGTAGTGATTGGGATGCAATGAAAGGATTATTATTTACTGATAACACACATGTGTCATCGGCATAAGTGGTGAGGAGAGTGGTTGGATGAGTCGGGATGTCAGCTGTATACATCGTGTAGAGGATGGGACCTAGGATACTACCTTGAGGAACTCCGGCAGATTGAGAAAAGAGGGGAGAATAGGAAAATTTATGGTTTACTTTGAAAGTTCGGTCACTGAGGTAGGATCTAATAATAAGGAAATATATAGAAGGTAAGCATTGACGGAGCTTAAACAGCAGACCCGTGTGCCAGACTCGGTCAAACGCTTGTTCTACATCAAGAAAGGCTCCCGTCCAGTTGTGACTTAAATAGAAAAATTTCCACAACACTATCACGGTTTTTAACTGTCAGTTAAAATATGTAACCAAATCATTATTTTTATTTTATATTTATATAGTATTACTAAACAAACGTTTAACCTTCCGATTAATTACAAAAGGCTCACTTACATAACAGTAATTAGACCTATTTGGACGTAAGTAGTTGAGCTTAAGGGCTCCACTAAACCATTCAATTTTCGTTTCTCCTGAACCCAGAAAGTGCGAAAAGGAAACAAAAATTAGTAATTTTTTTAACTTTATTTGAATATCAATCAAATCTATTTCAATATTTTATAATTTGTGGATAGAAATATCTTAAAATGAATTCCTCATCTCTTAATAAAAAGGATTCTGACGTATCGTGAAACTGTTTTATAAAATATTTAATATTATATTAAAGTTTTATTTACATAATAAAAATATGTAACAAAAACCTCTACACGATTAATTTAATTTTATTTAATATCGATATTTTTTACATTTTTACATTGTTCTATAAAACATCAGGAAAATAATTGTTTTTCGGTTTTATTAGGTTATGTGAATAAACTATTTAAGGAAAAGAAATTACATTAAATGATTTCTTCAGATGAGGTTCTATTGTTTGAAATTAATATATATAAATGGATCATCAAATCCTGGAATATTACAAAATGGTATCCTTAAGGACGAAAACAAGTATATACATAGCCCTAAGATGTCCTTCCGCCATCTTGATATAGTATCCTTAAGAACGAAAACTAAGAACATCGTTAAATCTTGAAAAAAATAGTATCCTTAAGAACGAAAACTAATTCTAAGTGGGGAAGAAGAGCGGCCAAGGATGTCCTTCGGCCGCCAAAAAACGTCAGATCCTGGCAGATCTGAAAGACAGATTTTGAGATCCTTCATTGGAAGAAGACTGCGCCAGATGATTTAAAAAAACTCATGGATTGAAAAACAAAATTTTGAATAGGTTATAAAATGTATAGAATTAGATTATGAAGATGCTACGAGAATAGAATTTGAGAAGTATTCAATATGTTTAAAAAAAAAAATTAAGTTGACTCAATTTCCCTCTGACTAAGAAAAACAATGGATATGTCTATATATAAATTACTATTTTTTTATTTACATTTTAGAATTAAAATGATCAATTTACTTAAATTTAATAATTAAATTAAACTAAAAATTAATGATTATTCGAATCAAAGTTAAGAGAAAATAGATTTAAAAGTGAGTTTTTTTTATTCAAACCAATAAAGCTCCTAAACAGTAGAAGACCCTCTTAGGACATACCCTCCCTCGATAAATTCGGTACCCTTAATTGAAGAATAAATCTAGCGGTTGAGCGTGATTTCAGCCAAATCTCCTTCTTTCAGAACCGTTGGCTCAGAAACAGTACAGCCTTACCTAAGTACTGAACTCAAGACCCTTCATTGGTTGTAGTGGTAAAGGTTTTTTTTTTTTTTTTTTTTTTTTTTTTATGTAACTAAACTGATAAGGTTCTACGGAATTCTTACCTTCACATAATGTGGATAGGAGGGGTTGAGCTAAAAATTTCCATCAATAAAACTACCTCTTCAAATATTATTAACTAGATATTGATATAAAATAAATAGCTTTTTTATACCAACATAATTTAAGAGATTGAATCTCATTTGGCATTCAAATCTATTCGAATAACTTATAGATTGGCAGTTTTACAACTTTTCAGTCAGCACGTATCGCATACTTAAATTGAATGCGCTACTATCCCTAGAAAATCGCCTGATTAGGCGCAAAATTTACAACCTGGTTTATGATTCGGCTTTCTGTTGAGACAGCAATAGTAACGATACCATCTCTTCTATTCCGAGAATGAGCTTTACCCACCAGGAAGGAGGCTAGTGGTTGACCTCGTGTCTTGATAGACTTAAAATATTGCCTCTCCTTTCAGCTTATCATAACAGTTTATTAATATCAATTAGTTTCTTCCAGCTATTTTTTAAAGCTTTTATAATACAAATGTTTACACAATACGAATTAATACTGATGATTCGACCTTCCCAGGAATTTTTATAGAAATAAAATATATACAATCATTTCCCACACATCATTAATAATTCATTTCTTCGTTTTTATTCATCGGGTAATTCAAGGATTCATTACTACTTCCATCATTTTCCTTTAAAATTCCTTTAATATAATTTATAAAGAAGAGGAAATAATTTATTTCGCAATAAAACAACGGAGACTTAGAATTTAGACTTTTTTTAAAAAAAATAATTTATTGATTTTAAAACTGTATAAAATATATAAAATAAATGAAGGTGCGGTAAGATGATTACAATAAGTCAATATATTGCCATTTTCTTTTCAGGCGCCTCGGAGGGTTATTGAGAAGCAAGTTGGGAGACAAGCGAATTCGAGTGGGAATGTAGCTTGTCATGGAAGGATAGGTATCTTGTTTGGAACAAATATGCAATGTATGAATGTTTAGATCATTATGGATAAGTTTATTTGTGAAATAATAAGGAGTGGGTAATTGTATTTAAACAAATATATATTTATTGATAACTGAATACAATTATACCATAAGTAAATGTGTGAAAAACGATAATAATAGCTTCTCGATAACTTGTAAACTTCAATCAAAATTCTGCATTAGTAGGTCTCTTGGCCATTTCTTCTCTGATGTCTCGATGGGGTTTCGGGAATCGAGTGTGAAGATGAGGAACTGATGGATTCGAGTGGGTATTTACTAATGAAGGATAGGTATCTGGTTTGTGTTGAATCAGCGATATATGGAACATTAAAATCTTTATGGATAAGTTTATTTGTGACATAATGAGGAGCATTGAGGATTTTAAGAATTGGATACAAGAAGAATTTGAAAGTTTAGTGGAGCCCCAAAGCTCAACTCCGTATGTCCAAAAAGGTTTAGTTACTGTCATGTAAGTAAGTCTTTTGTAATTAATTGGAAACTTTGAAAACCTGTATAGTATACGTCGGAGTAGTCGAAAACGGCTGCACTATATAAATTTTAAATTAGTTTCCTGTAAAAATTTGTCTTAGTTAAATTAGTTTTATAGTTATGAACCACACACAAAAAAAATATGAATTTACTGATTAAAATGGACTCTTTAAGTGGTACTACTAAATTATTGAAACAGTGGATAAAATAAAATTTAAAGGAAAATTACATTATATCCAATGAAGCTCCTATTATAGAGTGAGATTCATTACTATAAAACCATTTTTTTCAATTTAAGACAGTTTTATGACTTGAAGATTAAATTGCCTGCAAATCAATTTTGGAATAATAAGGCAATCAGAGACAAATTAGCCATAAAAATTAATTTTTTCATTGAAAATATTTTTTAATCAGTAAATTCAATTTTTTTTCCATGACTATAAAACTAATTTAGAAAACAATGCGTGTAAAATTGGTTTTTAAAAACTACTCCAATCCTCTTACTATGATAAATTGAACAATCGTTATACAAAAAATATAAAACAACAATTTCAATCACTCTTCTTTTTCCGTGATATACATCACGAGGTGAAGTACTTTATAAAAAATATAATACCTACTTATTGGATAATATTAAAGAAAATTTGAATTTTCCAGAAGAGATCCCACAATGCTGAGAAACAATTCAACCAACAAAATCATGGTAAAAATAAAAAAAGTGGATCTAAAAAAAATTATAATTACTCAAGCTGTTCAAAATATTTCTCGCCTCTATCTCAATGTTTCTAAAATTTAAACTGTGTTTTTTTTTTTTTTTTTTTTTTAATTCTGATTAATAAGCAGGTTAAAAAAACTTTTTCCTTATTTAAAAAAAAAAAAAAAAAAAAACACTTCTACCGATCTACTGTTAAGCAAGTATAGATACAGTTGATAAAATGATGATTAATTATTTTTAATAGACGAACTACCCGTATTAGAATGATGTAAATTTATTGACAAAAAAAAAAAATATATATATATATATATAATTTTTTATTTTCATTCCTAGAATTTCCTGCACAGAATTTTTAATTTAAAAGTAATATTCATATAAATAATATTTTTTTAATATAGAATGTATAACTTTAAAACGGATTTTAATCCAGAAACGCCGTATTAATAAAAATGTTTTGACAAAACCTTCTGATATAACCGGGAGAACGTTCACTTTCGAAAGATATAATCATTCTTCAACATAAATGATAATTGCTTAAAATAAACTTCTGAAGTATAGATATTAAAACCTTATGAGAAAAAGTTCAAATTTTACTAACTGAATTTCAAAGCATATATACAAAATACTTAATCTGTTTAAAAAAAACTCTCGCTGATATATCTCCCTGACCGGGGAAAACAAAAGATCATGGATATTTGGCTGGAAAGTGAAAAAAAAAAAACTTTACACCAAAAAAGTATAGACTCCCAGCCAAAAGACATACCCATGTGAAAAAAAAAAATGAATAAATAAAAATTGTTTAATATATAAAATGTTACTTCAGTTTCCAATAACCAGAATGAAATATCAAATACAATAAAACTGAATTTCGAAAGATGTCGAGGAAGAGTTAAGTTCATTTGTATAACAATAATTATGTTTCCGAACTTATTTTATGATTTAAAACAATGTTCAACTTTTACATATGATATCTGTACTCAAAGAACGGAAAATTAATAATGATGATTTCAAGAACATTGTTTTCAACTACTGCACCCTACAATTGGCCATGTTTCTTCTTGGTCCACTTTTCAAGTGAACGGATCCCGAAGACAGTGAATTATAGCTTTAACAAGTGCTTATAGTGATTTCTTTTGCTGTGAGCTGTCATTTTTATAAGCTGTCGCTCCCAACCCAACTTTTAGCTGCTTTCTTACCTGAATTTAGAGAATTCGCCATAAACAAGCAAGTTTCCCTCAAGACTTTCTCTGATCCTCTGATATTGAATGTAACAACTACTATCTCTTCTTAAGCTCACGCCAAAACGGGTACTCGTCTCCTAGAAAATTTCCTGAATCCCGCCTGATACTGAAGAGTATTCTTACATTTATTGGCCGTTTTCTAAGATCTCTAATCCGTTTTTTTTTTAAATTGACTTTTTCGAGTGAACCAA
This sequence comes from Euschistus heros, assembly GCA_003667255.2. Taxonomy (NCBI): domain Eukaryota; kingdom Metazoa; phylum Arthropoda; class Insecta; order Hemiptera; family Pentatomidae; genus Euschistus; species Euschistus heros. The sequence goes on from RCWM02000095.1 coordinate 2,569,306, forward strand.
AAAACTGAACACGTTCAAAACTACTGAAGATAGGAAAGATAGCTTTAGATGACATTGTCTTAATCATACTAATAATGTTTTGAACCCATAATTTGAATTTTAAATCTTTACTGAATCCATATATAAAAAAACGAAATCAGAAAACCATAAATAAAACATATGTTAAAATAGTTTATTCATATTAAAAAATATTATATTTATTCATGAACCCAAACCCTATTTTTTAGAAATAAAAGTTTGTTTTTTTTTTCTTTCTGTTTTATTGTCAGCAACAAGCATAATTTTCAATAATACATGCCTAGACTATTTTTTAAAAGTCATCTTCAGGAATTTTTTGAAGAATTGAAATCAAATTGGTCACATGGTATCCAATAGCATATGATATATTGTCAACCAGAAAGTAAACCATTCCTAATGTCATGACTTATCCTAATCTCTTTATCCTAAATTAATTTCATTATTATTTTCTATATTATTTGTATTATTTAAATATTACTTTCTAGTTCAGGCCCATCTCTTAATTTTGAACTAGCAGACGATCCAAAATTCTTAAAATAAACACATTAAATTTTTTAATAAGATCAAGGTTGGACGATTAATTTTATCTATAACTTAGGATCTTTTACTTATAGAGAAGAAGAAAGATATATTCTAAAACTTAATTTTATTTGTTACCATAGTAAATCAATCAAGTTTTTGTTGTCAGATTTTTAATTGTTTTCCTTGATTTTATTTATTTTTTTTTTTATTTATTTAATTCCACACTTTTTCACTTTAAAATTTATAGTTTTATGTAAATAACTAGTATCTACTCAAATATTTTATATTTACGTTCAGGACAAATCTTATTACAGGTAAAAAACAAACAAATAAAATGGCTCTTCCTCCATTAAGTTAGTTTCTCTGTATAGGAAATTTTTGAGAAACCACTGATTTCTCTGATCCAAACATTGATAAATGTTACAGAAAGATATATTCTAAAACTTGATTTTATTTGTTACCATAGTAAATCAATCAAGTTTTAGCTGTCAGATTTTTAATAGTTTTCCTTGATTTTTTTTTAAAATTTAATTCCCCACTTGTTCACTTTAAAATTTATAGTTATATGTAAATAATTAGTATCTACACAAATATTTTATATTTACGTTCAGGATACATCTTATTACAGGTAAAAAAATAAACAAATAAAATGGCTTATCCTCCATTAAGTAGTTTCTCTGTATTGGAAAATTTTGAGAAACCTCTGATTTCTCTGATCCTTGACATTGATAAATGTCACATTAAAAATTATTAATTTTTCATTGTTACACATTATCTTTAATACACATGTCTTTTTCATTCTTATTTGAACATTTTTTTTTTTTTTTTCAGATGCTATGGATCTGCCGGTATGGGTAAATGGAGAACAGCTCTGGATCAAAGGTGTAGAAAAAAAAACTACCTGCGATGACATCATCAAGGTTTTACTAGGTCAAGAATATGAGGAATATTCACTTTATGAAAAGTGGAAAGGAGTAGAAAGAAAGCTTCGAGGAGTTTCCAAAGTTTGGAAAATCTGGAAAGAATGGGGTGATGCTCAGGATGAAGTTAAATTAACTCTTAAAAGAGTCCAGGAGAGAGATGGGAGGGAAAGTCCAAGACTAAAGTCTCGAAGTAGGCACAGAAAATCAGAGCATGGGCACAGGAGGTCTAGCTCAAAGCCTCAGAGCATTGAGGTGTTATTAAAACTGATATTAATACAAGGTGAAACCATACAGAATCAGTTGAAAAAATTGAAAGAAAAAGAAGAAGAAATACGTCAAATAGAAGAAGACAAACACAAAGAAAGAGTAAATGTTTTAGGTTCTAACTATCTGTTGGACTCCTACTTTGAAAAAGAGACTGACAGTGGCATGGTTACAGAATACCCTAGTGAAAACACTCCACCCGAAGAAGAACAAGAACAAGAATATGACCCTAATATTAGAATCAAACTAGAACTTTGGGAGAAGATAGCTAAGCTGAATAGAAAAATAGAAAAAGAAGAGGAAACCTTGGTGAAATTGTTTGTAGCTCTGAGAGAATTTGGAGAAAATGAAGTTATAAAGGAGTTGAAACGTCTCAGAATTGAGTCAGAAAATTTTGCTAAAGAATTAGAATCAAACAAAGAAAATTTAGTTGTGATTGAAAATACTTTGAGTGAGCGGAAAAGGTATTTACAGACTTTATATACTGAACTAGAGGAAAGTGAACAAGAGACAGTAAGACTTCTGGAAATAATCCAGTCTTATTCTTGTGTACCTCAGAATGTTTCATGTTGGATTGATGAGGAAAATGGGAGGGATTGTATTTTGGATGCAATAGTTTAGATATAATAAAATTATTAAGGTAATTAGTTTCAATGGCAAAGAAAAATCAAATTTTTCTTAAATCATTCTTTTCTTTGATTATGTTTTTTTTAATTTTCAAACATCATAATTGCTACATCTAAACTTTATGTTACATTTTAGGCTTACTCTGTAATCTGACCATGTTATATACACATAAGTATTAAATTATTGAAACTTCTTTCAAATTGTATTAATGATTTTACATTTTCTAAATATTCTTAACTAAGGCTAGAACATTCAATTATAACAATTAAGAGATTAAAAATATTAATTCGTTCCAACATAAAAATTATTTTAATTTACTTCTCTGTTACCTTGTAATATCAATTCATTAAGTAATCTTATGTTTATATTTTATAAATTATTTTGCATTAATTTATTATAGATGGTAATATAGTATGCTCTAGCAAAGTATTACATAACTATTTGGTTTATCTTATTATATTACATGCTTAGATTATACTTAGTGATTAGCTTATTTTAAATTGGCATTTAATTGATCAGTTATATATCAATTGTTTAACAATTTTTCATTTGTAGTGATTTGTTTATCCCTTATGAAATGGTTTTTATAACATTCTTAGGTATGAAACTTAACATTTAAATAATTTTGGCATTTCTTTATTTTGAATACAGCAGTTGACAGAAATGATTTCATCAAAACAGTTTCTTACAGTTCTTAAATAATTCAAGCATATTATTAGAATGAAAAAAGATTTGAATGATGAAAACTATGTTACCAAATTGTTCCTCAAATTTCCTCAATACATTTTTTCTACTATTTACATTGAGGAATGAAAACATTTAAAAGTAGGGATTTTTTATATGTGATGTATTAGTTTATAAGATTGTTATAGGGGGAAAAAAATTATTTTTGAAACAAAATATTTGGCTTGTATAGTGTATTTTTGTGGTTCCAAAATGTTTCATTGCTAACTTGTGATAATGTATCATTATCTATTTTTTAACTGTCAATGTGTGTATCAACATATGGGTGTATCAACATTGAATGGTGGATAAAAAAAAAGATAATAATTAGAAAAAATAAAAAAAACTACTACATTAAACTTCAAGATTTATTTAGATGGTAAAGCTAAGTAGAGCTTTTGTAAGTTATTTTAACTTATATGAAGCCTCTTGTTTTCTTACATGTATATTTCTTAATTCATTTGTAATTTTTTCCTTTCACTCCACTTAATGTTGGGGTGTTTCAGGGTGTTATTTACGCCATTGGTAATTCTTTTGTTTTGATGAAAAGAAATACTCTATATTTATAAATTTTGTTTCCAATAATAATAATTAATATAATTACCATAAAATTTATTGTGGCAACATTTTTTGTTAATAAATTTAATATATTTATTTATATCCAACATGATTCTTAAGCATCTTGTTTACTTTAAATAATAACACTTGGATGTGAAATGATTAATAAACGCACACGATACTTCTGCTTTATAGTATATTACATTCTATGAAACTTTATGTTTGCATTTACAATAATTAGTTATTTAATGTACATTGATGTGAACTAATATTAAATTGCTTAAAAATTAATCAAACTGAATTACAATGATAAGGGTGATGTAATTACCCATCCTTGCCTATGATTAATAATAATTAAAAAAGTGAAATGGGTAAAAATAAAGTCATAAAAACATTTTTTTAGTACAATTACAAGAATTATAATGGTAATATTCTGTACCATACACCATGCAAATAAAATTTTTACACTATAGATAGAATATATAATGTCTAGTAGGTGAAACTTATTAGAAAACATAGGACTGACAGTAGATCATTAATATGATTTTATTCTAAGAATAGAAATTGTAAGCAATCTTTTCCATAATTTTCATTTTGCTTCTTCTTTACACTAAAATGTAAAGATCTAATACTTGAATTAATGGTATTATACTTATCATTAATTAGTTGATATGAGTTATTTACATGCAACCACAGCATGTATGATGGAAATGAGTACTTTGTTCAGAGACACTGAAGGAATACTGTGCTAAAGTATTTATGTCTTTTATATATTAAATTTTTTACATAAAATTATCAACCTAAATATTGTAAATAAAGTGATTATTTATTACATGTATAAATCAAGATTGTATGAGATCCACTAAGCTGTTTATTTTATTTTTTTTTAATTTTAGTACTTAAGGAATAATGTTAATCTCTTTTAAGACTGTTTTGTGTTTGTTTCTGTAATTGATATTAATAAACAGAATTTTATAATTTAACATTTAAAAGATGTAGCTATTATATCATATTTAATAAATATTTATTGATGGAAATGTTTCAAAGAAATCTCATATGAACAAAAAAAAAGAAAGAAATTTACTTAAAATACCAAAAGTTTTGATGAATATTTTATTTAATTTTATGTCACAATCAACCACAACAAATGGAAACCATTATTAGAGATATAACAAACACGTTCATTCCTTATTTACAGACAAATCAGAGAAATAGTAAATAAGGACATATTAGAATTTATTGAAATATCACACTTATTATGGTATCACTCCTCTTTATTATTCCTCTATTAAGTTACATGTTTCGGGAAAACTTTGTCCCATCCTCAGACTTTAACAGTTATTTCTCCATAGTGTTATCACACCGTGACACGGGACAAAGTTTTCCCGAAACATGTAACTTAATAGAGGAATAATAAAGAGGAGTGATGCCATAATAAGTGTGATATTTCAATAATTGTTGGCTCCTTCATTGAAGAATTTAGTATTAGAATTTATATTTTTAAAAAATAAATAAAAATATAAAAGAAGAATATAAATAAACAGAAACATTTTAAAATATATTCATATTTATTTACAATATTTTCACTCAGGCTATGAACTTTCTAGCCTGCTCCCCCAACAGATGAGGATCTTAAGGGTAATTTTATGTGTAATATCTGCTACCTAATCTTAAGTTCGTGAATTTTATATGTAATTTATTGTGAATATATTGACAATTTATAGTTTATGAATCATTAAAAAAAAAGTTTGTAAATTATTTAAATATCTTTAGTATGGAATTAGTTTGTGGACTAAACTATATAAATTATTGAGTATTTCATGAATCTTTTTAAAGAGGAAAAAGTTTACTTAGAAGTTTAAATTAATTTGTAGGCTTATTATATGTTTTTTTTAATAACATTGATACCAAATATATGGAAAACTTTTAGAGGTCTAATATACATAATCTGTAGATAAAAACTACTTTAAGAAAATTTCACCCTAAAATACATTAATTTAATGTTATATGTTATATTAGGTTGTTATTTTATGTATTTTAGTACCTAATTAATATGTAATTGAAATATATATATTCTTATTATACCACAATGTTTATCAATTATTTATCACCTAATCACTTTTCCTTTCTTTTGTATTACATATTATTAGATATCATCAAACTAATTCATAGATCATTAATTGACTGATAATCATAATATTTGATTACAAAGTCATGTTTCACTAATAAAGTTATATTGAAGATGTACCTACAAATTTAACATGAAAGAAATGGACTAACCTGAAGAGTAAAATAACTTTTAACTTCATTAAATTAAGTAAAGTACAATCAATATTAAAAACCTTAGTTCACATCTCAGCCGAAGTTGCACCTGACAAAACACCATTAATCACAATTGAGAAATATTGGTTTAATCGGAAATATTGGTATAATCGGAATTATTATTTATGCTTATTTTCTGACACACCTAAATGAAATATCATTTAATGAAATTAATAGTACAAAATTGCCCAAAATGAGCACAGATAGTAAATAAGGAGGATTTTATTATTTTATTTTATTTTTTTTTGTTAATTTACCGTATGTACACACAGGCCATCTATTTTTAAATGAAGGCTTGTTTATATGATCTACACAACTGATAAAACTGTCAGTAGAAGAATAAATGGGGTTAACCCTTTTCAGGGCACATTGTACTTCAGTACACCATAATTTGATAGATTTTTTGGAGGGCCCCATCATTTAAAAACATTAAATGAGGTTTGAAAAAAAAAGAAGAAAATTCTAAAAAATTAAATTAAATGTTGTTTTTTTTACAGAATTATTCAATTTTATACCAAAAAAATAAGAAGAAAACACTTTTTTAATTTTTAATAAATATGTATGCTTGCCCAGAAAAGGGTCAAAGTCATTACCAGCTAATGGACTGCAGACACTTTTAAGCCAAGACAAATCTTATTAATTTGTTAGAGAAAAATTTCTGTATTGCTTTGAGGTCAAGGAAAAGGCAGCTAAATCTCATATTAAAAATGATATTCCATGATACAGCTCTGTGAATATGTCTTGTCTGCTTTAAAACTAAAATTACTCATGCTGTTAAAGTACTTGACATTTATTTTTGTGTGCAGTTAATTTATAATATTAATTATTCTATTGAATTTTTTCGTAAGTTAAATGTTTGATTGCTTTCAATTAAATTTTATTAAGTTAAATCAATCTATTATTTTTACAAATTATATTATTTTTTTAAATAAAAATGCCCATTTTTAGACATTGTTAAAAATAAATTACAAGTGCTGGGTGAGTGAATGGATTAAGAAACTCTCTCTACAGTAATGTGAATTTGTCTTCAATGCAGAAAGAAGACATTGTCACATCCTATGTCTGCTTTATATCCAAACACCTCTAGATAATCCACTATAGTACTGAGTAAGTAGAAGTGAAGACTACCTACTATCATATGCATCTTCCTCCATATTCCATTACCTGATGAATTTTCTCAACCACCTTCCATATATGGTATTTATTTTTATGGCACTCTTGTAGGTTAAATATAGCCATTAATACATACATATTTTCATATATATATATATATATATATATATATATATATATATATATATATATATATATATATATATATATATATATATATATATATATATATATATATATATATATATATATATATATATGTATATATAACCGCTATTGACCTGAGCTAGTTTTAGGAATGATGAAGCTTGTGGGGATACTAGTTGTATTAAAGGAGTCAATATATATATATATATATATATATATATATATATATATATATATTTATAAGTTAAATCAATCTATTATTTTTACAAATTATTTTATTTTTTTAAGTTCAATAAATTTCTGCATGGAAGCTGTTTAAAATGTTTTTTGGCTTTTATTCTTTTAACTACCCTTTACCTATAAGTTTTACCCACGTTCCTCATCAGTTTGTTCCATACAAAGAGAAGACGTGAGTTCAGGTCTTGCACCCGATGTTTACAAAATTTTACTGATAATAAACATATTTTAAAACTAATTATTTATTTTTCTAAAAGAACACTATTAATTAATTGAAATATAGATTTACCAGAAAAATAAAAATTGCAAACAATAACCATAGGTGTAGATGACCTTTGAGGTTTTATGCTTCTAAACAAAAACAAACTTATAAGTTACACATTTACCAAATAAATTAGAAGGATGATGAATTAAAACACTAGATAATATATATCTATCTATATATTTATCAATTTCATAAACATAGAAGAGTAAATTATATCTATACAAACATTTTAATTTAATAATTAGCCAAATCATTTTTGATTAAATGCTATAGCTAATTTTTTATATTCACCCATTTTCTTCTTCATGTATGATAAACTTTAAGTTTATCAATGTTAAAAATTCCTCATCAATAAGATAAAATTAACTTATAATTGGCAATTATAGTGATTTTTTTTTTTATCATGATATTGTTTAACATAGGATCTACATATAAAGGGAAATAATATTTTAACATGCTTTCTCGCTTATGCAACATAATTAAAAATATAAAATAATTTCTGTTAGGGTTTTCTTCCTATGAAAAACATTTTGTTACATTTCTGTTGATCAATATTTTATTAAATGTCTTATATCTGTCAAATGTATGTACTCATGGAATATTTTACTGTAAATATATTTTATTTAGAATATTATTAATTTGTATAAACAAAAAAGGATTATTTTTTTTTATGTTTCAATGAATTAAATATTTTTGAGGATTAACTGCAGCTGATATTTTATAGCTAACAAAACCTCATTCTTGAGGCAGAATTAGCCTTTCTAATTTTCAGTTATCCTATCTTGCTGTAATAATAACTATAGTATCATTTAAACATTGACAATGATAGTGATTATATTAACATATAAAATATCTTATACAAAAATATTCCTTACTCTTGAAATATAAAATCTCTTTCAATAAATGCATTTCATTGGAAGTTCAAAATTTAAAGGGACAATCATTTGAATCTAATCACAACTCTTATAAATCACGTTGCTGTAAGAAATAAATTATACTATCAAAAATATTGATTAAATATGTTAAAAATAAACTTTATATTTTTTTAATGAAGTAGCTTAAGTACTAAGATAAAATTCAGATCAATAAACCTCATTGAAAAAAAATCTAACCATAAATATTATTTGGAACTTATATATATATATATATGTAATATAAAATACTTCTCTGAAAACAATACATCTATTAATAACAAACTTTGAATAAAATAGTTTAGGATTGAAAGTAATAAAAAACAGAAAGCTGAGGTTTAAAGCTTCAAAGATTTATAAATTAAGCATAATAATTCAGAACTGTGACTTGTCAAAAGTTGATATAAAATAAAAATAAGAAATTCTGTTATTTACCAGTTTTTTTCCCCATTCAGTAACTGGTTTGTAACTGGTAACTGGTCTAAGAATTAAAGATATGCCAGCTCTGCTATAAAGAAACAACAATCTAATCATACATTTTTAACATTCAAAAAAACATTCATAATCATGTTTACACATGCTAAAATTGAACTTCACCATTCAATTATGTGAATATATTATTTTTTCTAACATTAACATATAGCCATTGGAGTTTATAATGCATCACACATAATTATAATAAAAATATGGGATAGTTAACGTATAAGTTGGTAAAACTTACCAAGTTACCAAATATTATAGTTAGTATTATGCAACATTTAACACTTATAGTTTTAAAACACATCTTTACACAAAGTGTCTACTACTAATAAGATATTCTTTCAGAAATTATTCCCACAAATTGTCTAATAATAATAGTAATAATACTATAAACTTGTACATAAATTTAATCAAATCCAATTACATATCATCCTGGTATTAAATATTATACATGAGTGATCACCTTTAATTTGCAATTATTACTTTAAGCAACTCATAAATATTTTAACTTTTATATTGCAATAGTTACAATGGGTAAGTATGCTATATTAAAAAAAAAAGCATTATAATGTTCTAATATTTTAACGCCGTTGATTATCATAAAAAGGTTTGTTTGTTTTCATAATTACAGTCATCATAATTATACTGACAAGATGTTGACAATATTTCAATATATTTTGTAGTTTTTGTTTTTAATTATGAATGCTACCTACGTTTTCATATTCTTTATCATAAACTGCTCTACAAAATAACTTATTATTGTATTACACTGTTTCATAAATTAAACAATTATGTGACTTTTATAACTGATACAAATCTGGAATATTATTTTATCAACACTGCAACAATAATTTTTTTAATAGGTAGACCATGTTATATGTCACATAGCATAGTTACACTATCTTTACAAAAATAAACAGTAGAATAATTGCTTAACATAAAGTGATTTTTTTTGTGTGTGTGTGTGTGTGTGTGTGTGTGTGTGTGTGTGTGTGTGTGTGTGTGTGTGTGTGTGTGTGTGTGTGTGTGTGTGTGTGTGTGTGTGTGTGTTTAGTGTTGATTTGTGTTTTAAGTATAGCAATAGAACATTAAATTGCTTTTTTTTATAATTTATAAAAACATCAAATGAATTTGAATATAAGTGGAAAAATTATCCCAATATAACCAATACAATTATTATAGCAAGACATTATAGATTATATATTACAATATCTTCTATAATTAGGTTTTATTCAATTTCTTTGTCATTAAACTGAAAGCCTAATCAGAGAAACCTTAAAGAATTAAGTACAAATTCAATCTTACTTAAATAGTGGGTGAGATATTGAAATTATAGTCATTTCCACAAAAATCGCTTGCAATCATACTGTACTATGCATATTATTAATTTCATGCATTAATACAAATATTAAGAATCAATTTAAGAATTTATAAATAAAGAAATATTACACAGAATAGCCTAAATATATTTTCAATATTCATTACAACTTTTATGAAGAGACAATAGTTTATAAATTAAATAAAAGCTTTTGGCCCAGGTTTTCTAATAATTCATTTTCTGTTATAAGTTACAAATAATGAATTTCATAAAGAAAATTTCTTTGAAACTTGTTTTTATCATTGCATTTCTCTATTTATAATTATATATGGTGAGATGACAAGATTTTAAAAAATAAAACAAGATTCTCAATTAATCAAGTTAAACATTTAAGCCCCAAATCCTACCCCAACATGCTTAATCATTTATAAAATATAAGACTGTATATTATCCAAATAAGTAGAGTACTACTGATTCATGCATCCTGTTTTGTTAATTTACTTCAAGCATAATTACTAAAAATGTATACTTTTAAATCCTATAACAGTCTATAGGTAAAAAATTACTGCCATCTTTTAATATAAATATGATAATCAAGTCATAATTTGATAACATTATAAATATTAAATATAAAAACTTGTCTTTTAATATCACATAAACTAATTAACACAAAAAACAAAATATATCCAGTTATTTAAAACTGACGGACTTGTGTGGTTAACCATCTACCTCATCATCATAGCTATCAGTAAAGAAACCATTAAAATGTCTTTTTACTTTCCATACTAACTTAACTTTATGTCTTGATATTTCTTAAAAGTTCAAACCAACAAATCACTTTCATTTAAAATGCCAGCTATTTCTGTGCCAAACATTAAAATTGAGCTATTACAAACTTTTCATCTTTTTACTTCAAAAGTAACATATATTAAAGAAGTATATCGCAAAATAGAAAAAGCCTTTGGTAAATATGTTCATATTTAATATAACAATAAGTTTTCACATTTATGTAACACATAAAGGTGAAATGATTTTAACCCACATTCCTTAAAAAAAACAGTCCATTTCTGAGGTCTATGAATGAGCATGTTCCATACAGATATTGTAATGTTTTGCTGGTTAATTAGATAACATCTCACAGCTGACCTTTAAACTATAACGTTCCAGAAAAGCTACACTATCTTTCACTAAGAAGTTAATTTTTGTATCTGAAAAAAATCAAATGTATTATATTAATATAAATGTTCAAATATTCAATAAAAATGTTTGTGCAGTAATTTAAATTTATTATAAAATAGTTATAGTTTAATATTTATGCCAATCTGCATGTACTGAAAAATGGGGTCACATTAGTATGGTGGGGTAAAATTGGTATACAATTATTTCTGTGGTGATTTCCTTCTGGCAGGTTGTTGTGTCGACTTTTACCAAATGAGAGTGCATGAATGAGTCGTTTCGTGGGCTCTCATTTGGTAAAAGTCGACACAACAACCTGTTAGAAGGAAATCACCACAGAAACATTTGTATACCAATTTTACCCCACCCTACTAATGTGACCCCATTTTACGGTAGTAATCAAAGGAAAATATCTAGAAAGATCCATATAGATATGTAAATATAGCAAGAACATAGCTAAGAGAATATCAAGAAAATATTTTTAAAAAATTAAAACAACAAAAAATAAACAATGATTATATAAAATTTAAAAATAAATTAAGATAGGTTTTCCTAAAAAATTTTTGATATTGAAAACAACCATTTTCTTTATTTCTTTCAATAAAAAAGAGCAACTTTTTTGTTCTAGAAGTAGATTTGTAATAATCAAATGACTACTCCAGTCAACTGAAGATTGGATTTTTCCAAGCTGGATATTCCCCTAAAGCATTTGTAAACTTCTTTTTATTTTGCTTCCATTAATTAAATATCTCTATTTATATTTCATCTTTTTTTTTTAATTATTTTTTTTTTAGAAACCTTTTGAACTTGAGCAACACTGTCTACTCAGACCATACTTTATTTTTCTGAACTTGTAAAAAAGAAAACAGAAATATTGTACAGTGGGGAGCTGTATTATTGTGAGAAATTATAGCCAATATTATGATCTAACAGTCCAATTCATCCCCTGTTGGACTCTCATAAAATGGTTGAGAACAAAAAACCAGTGTTCAATTATTTTTTTTTTTTTTAAATCGTGCAAAACTTATTAGGAGTTAATAGATAAAAAACCAAACCATGATAGCAATTAACAAAACGATATTGTGTTAACACTTAAAAAAAAATGCATAACAACAATGTTACTGTTATCTTAGAGCTTCTGTAGCAGAAGGGAAGCAGGTGTGAATTGCATATGGGCAAGACCAGCATATTCGCAATCAGTAGTACATTCATTGCCAAAACTAAATAGACATTTGTATCGAAAATCATAATTTGTATATATTTTTAAGACCCTTTCTGATAATTTTCTCTGCGATTTAGTGGAATTTTCAAAGCTTAGACCACACAGTAACAATAAAAAATATTATACAAATAAGGTTAATCGACTTATTGCTGTGACAAATTCCACTTTTTTTTAACTAGATGGTACAAGGATGGTATATAAGGTAGGTTCTGTCACAGAGTGGTACAGTAGCAACATGAATACCGCCGTCATTATGTTTTTTTTATTGGAGCGTCTAGCTGCTCACAGCATACCGGATATCTCTACACACGACGTGCGTAACAATTTTAATATTTCAAATTTTAATATATTGCCACATAACTAACAATCAATTATTAGCACTAACAATTATATTTTTAATTAAGCTCTATTTTTAAAAAATGTAGAGGTTTTTTCATGGAGAAATATTTTATTTAGAACTTTTCATAGAAGAATAAATGGAAATTCTGTGCCCTCAAAGATTAATTTAATCACTGATAAAAATAATTACAAATTCAGGAATTAATCATATAATATTTGGAATTACTTTAAATTTTATTTAATTTTTTCAATATTTTTATTAACAGTCAAAATGGCGTAAACAGTGTGCTAAAGTTAAGTCTTTATATGGATTCATTTTTTTAGGATAGCATACATTTCTACGTTTACATTTCATCTTTTGAGCTGAATCAATTCTATAGAGCTCATATTTTTTTCTAAATTACTATCCACTAGATATATTTAAAAAAATAAAAATAAATGAAACACTGGCGTACATCATGAATAGATTTAAATAAATTTTAAAAATCTCGAAACTTAAAATTATACGTAATTAGCGTCATTTGATCCAAGGGAAACATTTTATCACTCATATTTAAAGAATCATAAATTCTATTATAAAGAGCTTTTATAAATTCTATCATAATAAAATAGATTTTTTTAAATATTTAAGATAGTAAATAGTTTTTTCTATCTGCAATAAATAATTTTTATTAAATGACAGGATGATGGATTTATATTAATTCATAGTCTTTCGTTTGCGACTTAAATAATCTACATAGGTTTATTATTTTTTTTAAATATTATATTATGAATGAAAACCTTCAGGTGATATTTGGTCTAAGGAACGATAAGAGTAGGACGTCTTATGATACTGAAAATGAGGATTCTGATTATGAAATTGTCCATCTTTCAAGGGATTCCCATCTAAAGTACAACTTCAACGCATTTGGCAGGTACTGTGAATTTATATTTGTTACAATTTATGCTATTTACAATGTATCACTTGAATTCATTGAAAATTAAATTGTATTAATCTTATACCTCACACACGACTGCTATAACACAAACTTTCAATAAAAAGTAATTCGCACATAAATTTCAAATGGCTAATTTGAAAAATCATTTATTTAAATATGAATTATTAGGGTAATATTTCAAATTTTCTGTTCACTAGTATAATTGGATATTTTGAAAATAAGAGTAAAGGAATGTCTAAGTACTCTTATGGCGTATTCAGGTTACCTAAATTTTTTTTTTTTTCAACTTTAGAATTAGAATGCAAATAAATACATTTTCTATGTTTGAATATATATATAAAAAATCAGTCCATAGTGTAATGAATTTAGTGCATTGTAATGCACTATTAGTTGGTTTGATGTATTTCCGCATATTATATCGAATAAGAAAACAAAAATTCGAGCATAAAAATAGAAAAAGTTTTTAAAGATCTCTCATCAATTCATATAACCGTTAAAAAAGGAAAAAAAAATCCCACTAAGTAAATTGATTAATTAATTTTTGTGACGTTTTTTGTTGACTTATCGCTGAGAAAAATAGTGATTCCTAACTTTTGTATCGCTTATTATGTGTCTTAAAATTTCAGCCGAAATCATTGTTTGGAATCAGTTCCGACGAGAAAAAAAATTTGAATCTTTATGTAACAAAATCTTACTCAGGTTTTTAGTGATACTTTAAAAAGTATCGAATATCAAGGATTTTGCCCCAAAAATCCTATGAAAAATTTCTGGGGAAAACAATAGATCATGTCTCCCTATAATATACTGCTTTTAAATCTACTGCTTCTGATAAGGAATCATCAAAATAATTTTAGTGAAAAACAAAATTGAAAAATGAAAAAAAAATATATTGACATTTTTACTCAAATATTTGGAATTATGGTCAACTTGTAAAATAATTTGGAAGAATCCGTTGATTTTTTTCTCATTTTTTATTTAAACTCATTCATTATTGAAAAAATAATTTAATGATGGGTAGTCTGTTGAAACAGAGCAGTGACCAACGTTTCGTAGTTTAAGGGCTGCGAAATATCCCACATGATAAGTGTCTTAAAAATGTTTATTATCACTCATGAAATTATTATATACAAACTCTTCTTTAATGTAAATTATTATTAGATTCAAAACCATATGCTTGATATTAATAATTTAAAATCCTTTTCATGAAATCTTTTTTATTGACTTTAGTTCTTCTTCATTCAGAATCTTATTTATCCTAGGGGCTTTCGATGAGAGTGAAAAAGCTCCAATGAATGTAGGACTCGCAATAAATAAAGGAAAGAATAAATACATGGTAACGACCTAAGAGGAAATAGGAAACAGACACATTGAGGGGCTGGGTAGATACCGCTATGGATGGACACTACATGAGGAAAGATTATTAAACATGAGGGAAAGGAAAATCCTCCGAAAAATATATTCGCGGAACCATTGGCGATGAAAAATGAAGAGTTTAAGACTCTATATGCAGTCTCAGACATTGTAGCCAATATAAAGAGAGGCAGATTAGGATGGCCTAAACACATACAAGAAATGGAAGTCGGTAGGACATCGTTGGCTCGAGGATGTGGGGGACGATCTTCGATCCTTAGGTAGAGATTCGAAAGATCTTGAGTATTAGAGGATAGAGAAGGACAGCTAATGGAAGAGGATTGTAGAAGAGGTCAGGGTTCTACAAGGACCATAGTCCCATTAGATGATGATGATGATCTAGTGGAAAAGTTTATCTCATATAATTGTATATTTAGAAACAATATAGTTATATATATATATATATATATATATATATATATATATATATATATATATATAATAATTTTTTTAAACATATAAATCTCTATAAGTTTCATGTAAAATATAGAATTTTTTGTATGTTATAGGGACATTAATCTCCATCTAAAGCCGAACGAGAAAATAATCTCAGATTTTTTCAAAACCTATCTTGTAGACGATCATGAAAAACAAGAAGTGAACGAAATAATAAAACCTTGTTATTTCCTCCACGTGGACAACTTTAGTACAGCTGCTATTAATTTTTGCTACAAAAATAAATTGGTAAGAATTTCAATAATTTAATTTTCTTCATTCTTTTTTTTTTTTTGTTCTAATTGCTTTATTGGATAAATATTACAAGCTGGCTCTTCACGGGCCACCAGTAATATGGATGGCAATCCAAAACAGTATAAATCTATTAAAACACAAACATATTATTTCACCACAGTGAGGTAGGGCGTATCAAACGCCGATTCTTATTCCACATATTTCAGTTCACATGGACAGTGAACCTGGCTCACGACTTACAGAAGGTGATAAATATCTAAACATGTCTGAACATGAATGAACCTGCAGATTTTGCATTATGTGTTGTAACCTTACTCCTCCTAGCACACAGAGAGAAAACATATTTGAATTCAGGATGTGAAATACTAATAGATATAAGCTATATCCCTGAAAACATTCAAATACTTCCACTTTCAATATCTCCTTCTCATCCAAGCTGACGTTTGCTAACTATCTACTCAGTCAAAAATTGTTCATGCATTGCTAATTTCAGATTCAGATTCAATTCTTGCATAATTAAGATTCCATTTACTATAAATTTCACTTTCTATGAATATAACATTGTGAACTTCTATTGTACATACAAATCTAATCTTTGTACCAAAAGATTTTTTTTTTTTTTTTTTTCTTATTTCTTTTTATTGTCTCTCATTTGTAGAATGTTAGCTTATTTTCTTTCTGTATATTTAACTATCATCTATGTACGTAGTGTCATTATTATATATATATATATATATATATATATATATATATATATATATATATATATATATATATATATATATATATATATTTTTTTTTTTGTTAAAATAATCATGTTGAGCAATGCAATTTTACATTGAATATAATTTACAGCATGGTCTACTTTTTTTTGAAAAATATGTAATGGAAATCGCGCCAGTTCATGGAGAACATTCTGATACCAATACTAGTACCGTCCCTCATATGATCAAGAAAAGTCTTATAAAAGACCTACCTTGGGCTGATGAATTCCGTGAGTAGAACATTAATCACACTTTTATTGTGTTTTTTTTTTCCTAATCATGAATATACGAGTATAAATAAAAATATATATTTCCATTTTTGTTTTTTACAATTTATATTCTATATGTACATTTTTTATACCCAATTAATAGAAAAATGAGATTAGCAATTAAAGAAATCTAAAATAATAAATTTTTAACAAAACTAATATTTATTTTTTTATTCACGTCATAATTAAGTAATTTATATTTCAAGCTTTATTTTCGCCAATTAAGACCTCATTAAGGCCGGAAAATCATCTTCGCAACCAAGTAAGCATACATAAGCTGTGTTTATTCCATAACTAAATCTGGGGTATATTCGCCAAAAATAGAATAACCAAATATAAAAATTTTCAGGGAATCATCACCAAGAAGTTTGGCTCAAAGCCTGTATTGGAAGCAGCTTTATTTTTTGATGAAGCCGCTTACAAAATTTTCGCGCCGTATTTCGACTACAACGTCGGACAGATACGCGACATGCTGCTAGCGTATATGAACGGGGTAATTGGTAGTCATTCCTTTGATTATATTGATAGAAAAATAAATAAATATTTTCATTAAACTATTCTGGCGTTATTCCAGGTTCAAGCGTTATATCACCACCCCAGCATAGGTAAGAACATCGACATTACGCTGACACACCTAGAAATATTTCGAAAACAACCCCAAGGACTGCCCGACTACGATGGAGAGAGGGAGTCTCTTCTCACCTCCTTTTGCAACTACCACACTGACCAGAACCCTTCTGGAGATGATAATCCTTTACATTGGGACATTGGACTATATGTTTCGGGGTAAATGACTTAATTACTATAAATAAATTTAATTATATACATAGGTAAATGAATAAAGGAAAGAACCAAGTATGCAAATATTTTTATAAAAAGTATCTATTTCAAGGTAAAAATGTCAGCTGCCCAGAGACCTTTTGAATATTGTAACTATAGTCATAATCATGAGATAAGGCTGATGAGAAAAATTGCGCTGTTGCCCAACATGGTCCGAGTGGTGAAAGGTTGTAGAATAGCACGTGGTCTCCTGTGCGCTGGTTTAAAGTGTTTACTTATTATTTTAACTACAATCGTGATTTTATAATGAATACAATTTTTATAAATAGTCAGAAATAAAGAGTAAACATTCGCTGATAGTTTTTAAGTAATTAAGTTGATTTTTGAAATAAGAACACATTAAATTAAATATGGATTCATTATAAACGCAGTTTGGTAGGAACTACCGTCTATGGCTGCGCTATTTTCCTCGACTGCCTTATTTGGTGATTGTGACTATTATAGAGTTCCGGTAATTCATTGGTCCCTACAAATTTCAAAATTAGAATCCTTCATATATCTGAGGTTAACTCCTGAAACGGAGTATTGCAAGACATAAGCAGGCGGATCAGTGTTGCCATCGTATGTATGTACGATCCACCAAACGTTTCAAGCATCTTTCCTCCCCCATAAAAATCAACCTATCGAAGTCCTAGTATATATCAGAAGTAGCTCATCAATGTATCAGAATCTTAGACAATAACCACTTCCATGGAAAGTACAATCCTAATATTTGAAAGGCAGTTGCTAAGAAGAATCTTCGGAACGAAAAGAAAAACAGGGTGCTCAATAACAGTTTTAAAGGTAATGACATATTCCAGGTTTAAAATCTCTGAACTGGTCTTATTGTTCTTACGGATGACTTCGAGATTCCAAGAAAAGTAATGAAGAAAGTAACGAGAAGAGTAGGTCGACTCAGAACAAGAAGACTGGATATCCTGAAATGAGATCCTTGCTGGACGCCCTGAACTGACATGCTGCAGCTCAAGATAGTAATTAATATCAGGTGCTGGTTCCTCGAGGAGATATTTACTTCCTAGCGGGTCGATGAGCCGAATATGATGTTGATGGTGAGAATTCCGGTAACAGCAGGCTTTTTCACTCAAATCTTTAACGATCGCAGCTAAGAGTGCTCTCACTTAGTCACTACTAGTTTTTGGATGCAATGAATCGCTGGGGTCCACAGGGTCAGAATAAATATATGTACATAAACATGATCGGGTTTATAATATATTGGAATTAATTTTCTATGTATAAACATAAATGTGTTCAATAATTTATAACATTCTGTCCTCGGGCATAAAAAAAATATATTATTACGAACAACTTAAAATTTTTCAAATCGGTTGTCAGTGAGTCACTATTTTTAATATTACGAAACAGTAATATGTTTCACAGGCACCTCATTTGTTTTTCTGTGTTTTCAGATTAGATTTCTTTGCTATAGAGAAAGGAAGAAAAAGCGGAGTGACAATGGGTAAGAGAGACGAGTTTTAATAAAAATATTAATTATTAGATCCAATATAAAAAGGATAAGCAATTTAGGATTGCTTAACTTCCAGGGTTGGCCGTGGTTGGAGGAGTGTGCTTGGGCAAATATTCATGTATCATAGCAGAGTTCGGGGTGACAAATGTTTTTGGAAAACCATACCCTTCAGCAGGTTTTACGTCGGTTTTCATCTTAGCCCATGAAATTGGGCACAGGTACATTATGAGTAATGTGAAAAGTTTAAATCGATCATGAATTGAGTGTGTCGAAATTTAATATGATCCTTTAATTTAGTTTAGGAATGCACCATGATGGATACACCAACGACTGCCCTAAGGAAGGTTTTATAATGTCTCCATCGAGAGGAGTCTTTGGAGAAACGTTATGGTCCAGGTGCAGTGCTGAAGTTATGAATACACTAGAGTAAGTATTATGTCTGTATGTAAGTAAATTACAGTGGAATATCCCCAATATATACACACAAAAAAATCATCAAAAGTCAATGCATTTTTAGAATTAAACATTTTTAAAAAAGTTTGATTTATTTAATTATAAATTATTTTTGTATTCATTTAAAAACAACCTATAAAATAGAATTTCAAAAAATGTATATGTAAATATGTAAAATAAAAAAAAGTTCTGCTTACTCGCTATTTCGGATTGCTGGAGTGTTCGGATTAGCGAGGTTCCACAGTATTTCTTTTTTGTTTCTTAGTTTAAAAGTTTATAAATACTGAAAACAGGTCTGAGATATATATAAAAAAAAAAATACTTCTTGTCAAGTTTACAGTATCCTAATCTATTTATTCTAGGAAACATAATTTGGACAAGATCTGCTAAAACTGATGATACTTGGAATGTATCGATTCTCAATTCCACCGATGTTTAAGAAAATAATCGATGATCCAAAAAATCAATTCGCCCAAATGATTTAAAAAAAACTGCCATAAAAGATATTTTTAAAATAGCTCTCTTTCAAAATCAAGCATTTCTACTGCAAGCCAAACGTCAATTTTTTCAATATTACGTCCAAGAATTACAATAGCATACTATCGAAGCTGCAGCACAAACGATATAAATTCAGATAGACAATAGCTATTTTTTATCATATTTCTTCGTATTCCAAGAGGATTTTTTTTTTTTTTTTTTAACCCAGAATACAGATTCTTTTCATTTCGTATTATGTTTATACTGGTTTTCGAGCCTTGATACATTATTAATACTTCATAAGAAATATCAGTTTATCCTCCAATTCACAGTGATTTGTGAAAGGTTTTACAAATATTTGCGATCCCTTAAGTAATAAATAAACCTTGAACATTTATCTACTTAACTAAAAATATGGAAAATAAATTATTTTTTTGTACGTTGCCTGCGTTTTAATTCACTTATATATAATATGCTGTAGATAATTAATGTAATTTGCTATGTACTAATTTATTGCTTGAATAATTATATTTTTTTAATAGATTTGGTATGATTTATTAACTCTCTTATGGATTATTATTGTAGTATCAATTTGTTGATTTTTTGTTTGGGCCTACCCTAACCACGGGACTTATATTTTCTCTTGGCTCGGATCTTTGCTTCTTTTCACTCCAAAGCTCCTTCATTTTTTGGCTGTGAGGCAGCTTTCTTTCCTCTGTCCACTTGCTTCTGATGGACCGTGTGCTCTTCTTGCATGTGAGAGAGGTTGGAGGAACTCCTTGTCGAATGACTTGTCGGAACTCTAATCGGTCTTGTGATATCAATATGTACTGACACATCACTAATACTGTCTGTATCCTTTGCAGTTTCAAATACGTTCCTCTTCTATTTTATCGTTATTCGTTCCATTTTTATATATGTATATAATTATAATTTATAAATTTTCCGTCTTTAAAGAGCGTAAAAATATTGAAACAAAATAAATAATAAGGTCTAACATTCAGCATCATTTCTTTTATAATAATTGAGTTTTCTTTCTTATAGTTATTGAGTATAATATATTGCAAATGCATTTATTTTACAATATTTACAACTTTACACTATGTTTAAATAATATTAATGATATTCGTAACAGATGCGTTTATTTTTTGTAATAAGGAAGTGTAGCTAGAAAATAAATTTGATTTTTCACTTGATTGTACAGCTCTTGGGCAACTTGCTTGTACGACACGGCTGAGGTCAACAACGAATTGGATCACAGAAAGTTCGGAGATACACCGGGTTTGGTTTGGAACTTGAAGAAACAATGCGAACTTCTGCTGAAAGACAAAGATGCCGATGTTTTCAACACTGGAAACGAAGAGGTAAGTCAGAGATAAATTCTCATCTCTTAATCTCCATTAGCGGAATTGATACAGTACACATTATAAATTATATTATCTTATAGTAAAAAAGAAAAACTGAAATTAAGTTATAATTCTTAAGTTGGTTCGTTAAACTACACAATTTTAATAAATATATGAATAATACAAAAAAAAAAAATTAAAATTTTTAATTTAAAAAATGGTGAATGATCCTCATGTAAGCGAGTTATCTTTATCTTCGTATGTCGGACGGCCACGGTTCGAACCCTGGCAAGCAGACTATGATGTCAATTTACAGCTAGTTATTAGGCATTTACTGCGTGAGGAACGTGGTTTGAAATGGTCGGGGGATAAATCAAACCGTTGGGGCACGGTGCAGAATACATTGTCTTCGGGACTCGTAAGATCTGCAATCCGACACCATAACCATTAACTGCTGTTTCATAGCAGGAAATATTTATTTTCGAAAGCTAATCATTATTTATGGGTTGAAGAAATTATGGTAGAAATGGGAGGTGATAGGTTTTTAGGCAAGGATGAGCTGCTTACATTTTCATTTGATCAGATATTATTTTCGAACATGGAGCTTTTTAGAAAAGTAATTTAATTTCTTTACCGAGATTATTCCAAAAATTAAAATAAAAATTTACGTGATCTGTCGGCCTATATATGCTTTTACATTTTTTTTTTTTTTTTTTTTTTTTTTTTGCTGTCTAAAAGTCGCAGTAAATCTCATCATGAATATAAAGATCAGCGTATGTGTAAATAAAAGTTGATTAAACAAATTACAAAAAGTAGCAACGTTCCATACATCAAAGTTTAGATGTTATTACTTAAAAACAACCTCCTGAAAAAAGCTTACATTATAATAATAGGACACACAACAATATAATAAAATAACGGAATTCGGTAAAATCCAGGTGGTTAAAAGCTTTAAATATATGAGCAAAATGATCAGCAGAAATTTATCAGAGAAAGAAAGCATATAGTATAGGGCCAAAAAGTTGAAGAATTTATGCTACTTCACTAGTAGCATTTATAATAAAAAATGCCTTTCCAAAAAGGCCCAAATCAGGCACTACAGTACAGCGGTAAACCAAGTGGTATAGTACGGATCAGAGACTAAGTGCTTTCCCAGCCTAGAAAGACTGCTGAAAATAGAGAGAAGAATCCAATGGCCCAAAACAACACCAGAAGGATACAGGCTGAAATCCAACAGAGAAGTTCACCGTGAAATGCCTGACCATGGACATGCAGAGGATGGGCGAAGAGAGATTAAATATTTTTCACAAAAAAAGAAAGAATATTTTTAGTAAAATTATGGGGAACGATTTCAATCTCAGATACATAGTACAAATCAAACAGAAAACACAGTTACTCGGGATTGCTCAGGATTTATTTGTAGATAAGATAAAATACCAGAGATTTCTGTAAAATGCGGTACTTGTGGTGGACAGTAAAAAAACTCCCGTCCAAGAAGACCTGGACGGAAGAAAGGAGGAAAAATTTCAGTGAAATCCTAAGGCAAATATAAACCAAGAAGAAACAACTAAAAAATAAACCTGCATCATAGTCACGTAGTCCCTAAAGGCTGTTTCGCGTCAACTAAAAAAAAGTAAATAATAATAAAATAAACAATTAAATAAGTAGAAAAAGACATATTTACACTCAGACAAAGGACCCCCAGCCAGCTTCCTCCCCCCTCCTACCTTTGAGGGATTAGGTAAGCAATTAAGAGATCCTAGCGCTTCTCTCCCGCCGCGTCATTGGTTCGTAAGCCAGTGGAGGCAGATTGAGACCGCTTAAGCGTAAACATTTATTATGAATTAAATATACATATTTAAATAAATAAATCGAATATTTCAACAATAATTCTTACCATAACACAGCCATATCCAGTCCAGCGTTCAAAAATGATTACAACTATATTTTAAAACATTAACCAAGTGAATATTTTACATAATCTTCTAGACCGTCGGTGACCAGGTTAATGAGGCGATCGAACAGGTCGTAAAATATAAATATGGTTTCCAGAAGGCATTTCAAAAGGTAGATGAGCAATTTAAATAATTTTTTGTAAAATTTTGGAAATCTGAAAACAAAAATATAGTGTTAGTAATATATAAAAAAAAAAAAAAAAATCAATTAGAGAAACACAGAGGAATTTTGTTTTTTAGAAATTTTTTTATATCAAAAAATTGAAAAATTGAAATTGGGTTTCAATATGCTAGAAATTTATTTAAAAACCGTAAATGGAATGGTGAACTTGAATTCTTTATAAAATGAAATTGTTGTGTACTAAAATTGTTATAATTTAGTAGAAGATACAAATAGCATATCTACCAGTAACATTGGCATGATTATGAGAACAATATAGTCCCAAAACGTCGGCAAAATAGTTGTTTTTATTTATTGACTGAACCTGAAGAACCGTACTAAACATCAAATAGTAAGAGTCAAGATATATAATATATCTATATAAAAAATATCGTTTTATTATTTTTTAAAATTATTTATTATCAAAACTACATATTGTGTTTCAATATGCTAGAGTTAAAAAAAAAATCCGTATGTTTATTAGGCGAATAGGACTTATTAAAAAAAAATTATTATTCTATTTTTTTATATATATATATATATATATATATATATATATATATATATTTTTTTTTTTTTTTTTTTTTTTTTTTTTTTTTTTTTTTTTTTTTTTTTTTTTTTTTTTTTTTATTATTATTTTTTTTTTTTTTTTTTGCATAAATCGCTTTTACAGTTCTAGTATTGTTTGTTCTGTTCATATTCAGAGAATTTTTGTTGTATATATTTCTTTTATGTAATTCAATGATCGTGAAAGATTTGAAATTAATGAAAGAATAATGATGAAAAACAAAGTTAATGACAATAAAACTTTTCTCCTAAATTCTGCTAAACGTACATAACGGCTTTATCACATTTTTTTCTGAGGTAATTAGGATGATTTATAAAATATTTCATTGAAATAGTATTTTAGAGAGTTTGCCTAGTAATGATTAAATATTTGTAATCGCTTGAAATGCTGTTTCATTTTAGTCTTGAACGAAGATCCCATAGCTTTCGCATAGCCAAGTGAAATCCTAGATAGCAGAATAAACTGAAAATTAAAGGATGCTGTATGGCAGAATTCGGTAGAATTACGAATGGATTACAGTTTTTATAAGCACATAAAATAAATTAATAGTAAAATCTAAGGCAATAATGATTTATTTTAAATTATTAATAAATAATACGTATTTATACAATGCCAAATAAATTTACACTAGCTCAACTAAAGAACAATGTCAGTCATTAATAAGTTTATTTATATTCAAAATTTCATTTCAATTTTCATAACAACTTAAGAATTTCGATGAAAATGTCATATATTATTTGGTTAAGAGAATCGTTTAGATATATTGAAAATAAAAAAGAAAATAATATCTCCTTATAAAAACTTTATTAGAAAATTTCTATTTTTTTTTAATTGGGCAATGTTTCATGGCTAAGCCATATTTTCAAGCCCTGGAATCAATAATAATAATTTATGACAAAATGTTTTGGTATTGTTTTTAATCTGGATTGATATTTACAACTGTTTTTAATAACCATTATACTAGGGGTATTTTTAATAGTACATTATAAACTTTAATTTGAGATGAATGTTATCAATGATGTTTGATACTGATAATTTTATGACATATATATTTTTAAAAATTCAATACAATTTTAATTTTAATGTGATCTGCAAATGGGAACTGATTCCAAAACATGTTTTGGTTTATAATATAAGAATAAATTGAAAATAATCTGCCGTAATTGGTTATATCTACATTACAATATTTTAAGATGAAGATACAGTTAATAAATTCTATCTCTCCCTGAGTGGGACAATAGATCATGGACATGTTTACTTATAATCTGCGGCTTTTCCCAATTTGCATTTTAGAATTAAAAGGATCAAATTAATTAAATTGAATTAACAATAAGTAATTATCCGAAATAAACAAAGCTTAGAGAAAATAGAGGTTTCAAAGGTGACATTTTTCATTCAAACTAATACAGCCCCTAAACGGTAGATCCCAGCGAAAAAAATTATAAAACAAAAAATATTCTCATGAAATGTCTGACTAAGAAACTGTCTGCAAAAAAAACGTTACACATACTAAGTATAGACCTCATTTCAATTTGTGATGTTAACGAAATTAAAGCCTCGAGACACGATTCTGAAAGAATGATTTCATCTTGAGATATGAATATTAAAACGTCAATTGTTAATGGAATAAATTTGTTTGACAGGATGTTTGTCAGAATGTGCAATGCAGAACGCCGCACAGAGCAGGTTTTTACTACTCTGGGCCAGCTGTTGAAGGGAGCCTTTGTGGAAACAATAAGGTGAGTAATGAAACCAAAATTTGTACTACTGAAGTCAAATGTTTTTAAAAGAAATTGTATCCCGTATTTTATAATTCCTATATTTTAATAATTCATTTAATTTTGTAGGTGAATCTGTTAATTTATCACCCTTAACAGAATTTTTATTGAACTTAAAACAGTATCGTATTAGAGAAATTCCAGTAAATTTAACGGAGACATTGCCCCAATTTATTGTTGTTGTTTTTGTTTTTTTCAGTGGTGCAAAGGTGGGGAATGTGTCGCAATAGAGGACAAGGGACAAAACGACATAGTCGTTGGCCAGTGGAGTGAATGGACGATACAGCATTGTCAGTCAGGCTGTATCCTTAATTCAAAAGGTACCCTATATATTTTAATATAAATTTGTAAAATTAAAACATTTTTCTGCCTGCTAAAATTTTCTATATATTAAAAAAACTTTTGTTGAGTAAGTATAACAATATCCCTCGTATGAGGTACTGTTGTACAAAATACGTACGGTATGAAATATATAAAAATTAAGAAAGAAAAAAAAAAGTTTTTCATTTTTTAAAAGGCATAACACCCCATTATTCTTTATTATTCATTCATTTCTACATGTTTCAGAGCTCTAAATAGGTACAAGTTATGCAAAATTAATAGATAGATTGAAAATATAATTAGTTTATATAGGAATAAAAATCATTAGTAATTAAAAATAATAAAAATGTAAACATTAATAACAATACAGCTAATACATAGAATGAAAATGGAATGGGTAATAAAAAACCAAATTAAAAGGCCATAGTGTTAGTAATAAATAAACAAAACAATGATTGAACATTGCCCAGTAGAGTGTCAGTGTGAATTAATGTGACTATGTGAGAATATCACAGTTGTAAGGTAAAAATTCAAATAATGTTAAATGTAATAGTAAAATAGTATAGAATTGTAAATAAAATATAAATGATTGTAGAACCTGAAGATGGAGTAAATGAGCTCTGAAACATGTAGAAATGAATGAATAAAGAATAATGGGGAGATATGCCTTTTAAAAAATGAAAAACTTAAATTAATCTCCTTAAATGAAACAATTGATTGAACAAAAAAAAAAAGGAAAAGAAATATACAGTACATAAATTGTGTAGATAAGCCAGGTCCAAAGAGATCCTAGCGCTGCTTTCAGCGCCCAGTGGATGCTAAAATAAAAGCTTAGCACAGTCATCCATGGCATGAGTGAAGCTGGCCATTGCCAGAACTCCATGTCGAATTTTACAATAGATATCGAGGCCACTATCTTTGTTACATACCTTTGGGGAGGATTACAGGAGTGTGTGGAATTGGGCAGGAATCGCGCTAGTGGGTTCGGATGATAAGAAAGATGTTAATAAAATTTTGAAACGTATGGATTCTAGCACAAAAGGTATATTAAGATCATTATGTAAGGTGTTTTAGGAGACATAGTAAGGGGCATTGATTATGGTTCTCAGGAATTGGAAGGATTAGATAGGTTTGATGTTCGAATATTTTACTGCCCCCCCCCCCCAAAGGTCAAGTTCATAGGTCCAGATAGGCTTTAGGACGGTCTCGTAAATTAAAAGCTTGTTATCTATTCAAAGTTGTGAAATCCTTACACGGAATAAGGTTTAGTTGGCTAAATATTCTGTCAAGCTCTTGCCTCCTAAAATTAAAATTTTAACTTAAACATTTGAAGAACAAAATGAAAACATTTGTGATAGGTCGAGTTGCATAAACTCCGTTTCCTAAATTTCTGAACCAATTTGGTTTCCTTGTCAGAAAGAGGCAAGAACCCAAGTTAGGTGGGGGGGGGGGAGATGACTGCAATAGAAGAAGTTGCTGGTGGGTTCATGATTATGGCCGACAAAAGAAAAACAATCTGTAGAGAACGATAAGCAGTAAGATAGGCATACAGTATCAGTAAAATTTATGAAATTGGAGATGTATTTTAGAATAGAATGAGTATATCGCCGGTGAGATTGCCAATTTGGTTTTAAAATTAACTTCCGCGTCTAATGTAAAAATCCGAATACGTAAATTCAGTTTGGATCAGGTTTTGAATAAACACCTTTCTGATCTTAACCCAAAAATCAATTACAAATGTGCATCAAAGTACATTTTGTTTTTAATGTTACAGAAAGTGCTAAAATGCACATAGCGGAATTGGCAATCCCACGGACGACATTATTATTTGATTTACTATTTTTATACTGTAGGTTATATGGTGTGACATGGGATTAACAAAGAAAAGAAAAAGAAAATAGGGGGAAATTATAGTATTCATTGAAATATAAGATGATTTGGTTCAGGATAGAAAAAAAAAAAAATCATCGTCTCCTCTCCTAACTTGTTCGGTTACTCTTGAAAACCTGAGGCAGGTCGAAACGTCGGCACTCCATAACAATTTTTTTACTTAGACATGTTTTTTTCTTTTTCCGGACTGCATCCCAGATCATATTTTTCTTATATTGCTTAACAGTCAACTATACTAATCTCATTCTCATATTTTTTTTTCTCTCACTTTAGAAAGAATGATTGAAGATTATTAAAATAAATAGGAAAGAAAATGTAGACCACGAAATTCGACATAGTCGAGATTAATTCTTTCATGTATACGAGAAGTATTTATCTCAGTCGACAAAAGTGTTTGCTTACTGTAGCGACGCCATGAAGGGAGTCGGGCTGTGACGTTGGCAAAACATCTCAATAAGCTGTTTCAGCTCTATCAGCTACTTCGCATCTTCCTAGTCATCGATCTCTTAGAATGAAACTCGATTTATGTGGATAGCTGATCGCTAAATCAGAAAATAGTCTAGTTTTTTGTGAAAATAAATATATATATATTTTTTTTTTTTATGATATTTGATATACGATGTTCTATGAAGTAAATTCAAACGAACCGACATTGGAATTGTTTGAGTTCATAATAAATAGCATGGACTTCATAATAATGTAAAATATATATATATATATATATATATATATATATATATATATATATATATATATATATATATATATATATTGCAACTGTATTTGAAGGATAATTATAATAAAATTAAATTAAATGAGGTACTACAGCGATTACTATAACATAGGTCATAAATTAAATTCGATATGAAATGGGTTGAACATACCATTCTAAACACAAAAAAATAAATTATTAGGAAAATAAACCACGGGCTCGTTTAGTGAAATGATTACTGATTATTTAAAAATAAATAAATAAAATTATTTTTTAAATATATTTTTTATTTTTGAAGAGAAAAGATTTGACCCGGTTGGGATTCGAACCCAAGTCTCCACTTCTCTAGCGTGGTGCCTTATCCACTAGGCCACCGAGCTCGTATCCGAACCAGGGAAATCCTTTCTCTTCACTGATCCATACCCCCGGGCACTCGCAATTGCGATGTACAAATCGGGGATGAATGTTCATTTGAACATTACTGTTAAATGGATCTATTGACATACGTCATATATATTATACATATGAAATAATTCTTAGTTGATAAATATTTTTTAAATATATTTTTTATTTTTGAAGAGAAAAGATTTGACCCGGTTGGGATTGGAACCCAAGTCTCCACTTCTCTAGCGTGGTGCCTTATCCACTAGGCCACCGAGCTCGTATCCGAACCAGGGAAATCCTTTCTGTTCAATAGGCGGTGACGTAGTGGATAAGGCACCACGCTAGAGAAGTGGAGACTTGGGTTCGAATCCCAACCGGGTCAAATCTTTTCTCTTCAAAAATAAAAAATATATTTAAAAAATATTTATCAACTAAGAATTATTTCATATGTATAAATTAAATTAATTTTAAGTTCTAAAATTTGCGCTTCGTAATATTTAACCTTATTATTTTTTTTATCAATTATAATTAGAAACGGCTGACTATGACATCATAGTCACAGGCCAATTAGTAGGTCGACTGAGGCCCAAGCTGATCGTTGTTCGTTTAGAATTCGGGTGACATCGGCAATGTTCGGGGCACTTCGTTTATAGCTTAATAGCCATCTGTACATGTTGCTACAGATTTCTGTTTATCGTATATTTTATCTTCTATTTTTTTGCAAGCAGGGCAGTAAGTAACGGAGTGTTTTTTTTTTTTTAAGGAAAATACAGCAAAATTCAACAATTAAAAATACTTTAGATAATTAATTTGGAAATCAAAACATACCGAAAAAGATATCGTGTTTATGGACTTATACATGTAGCACATAAATATCTCACATATAATTGTAAATAAAAACGTATGTAGATTGCTAAAATAGTACTTTCCTTTATATTACATTTCAATTTAAGAATTAATATTTTTTAATAATGACACAATACCAAAACTGTGATTAAAAAAAAAAAAAGTTGTTTACATAAGTTCTTTATTCAGTATTTTAGAAGTTATTGAATTTATTTATTTTTTTAATATCATGATTTTTTTTAAAGTTCGATAATTGATTACAAAAAAAAACAGTTCCTATTCCTACAATAAATAACAAACTATAATGATTAGTCTAAAATAAAAATTATAACTTACTAATGTCATGTTTTCATTTCAATCCACCTATATTTAGGCGTAGAAATATTAATAAATCAAATGGCCGACTAATCACCGACTAGTCGCCGACTACAAAAGTAGCCAACTAGTCGGCCCATCTCTAATAATAATTTGCTGAATTTTGACTTGCTGGTTATAGCTAATACGCACCTGAGATGGTTCTCATAGCTATCCATTCTCCGATGTCCCCCTCCACACTCGGATCAAGATATGTTACCCTCAAGTGTTAGCTGTGCAGAACTTTAAACTATAGCCACACCTTCAAGACATTATCACTGTTGCATATATTCCGAACCAATATGACTATATTAATGAGGTTTAAATGTAGTTTGGAAACATTTAAACATGCGACACACAGTTGGGAAAAACCCTAAAAATGGATGTCTTTCTAAAGTTTTATTTTTATTATTTTTCAATACCTAAAATAAATAGAGCATGGGGTTTTGGAAATGATTTTTTTATCATTTCATTACCAGGATCTGTACACGCACTTTTCTGTAATAAAAAAAAACAACAACACATTTTTAAAGTTCTATTAAAATAATTTTTGTGGAACTGAATTTTTTGCCGAACCCTTTGAACATCACTATAGATATGTACAGGTTTATGGAGGATTTGTATTTCGTGAATGGAGGCATAACTTTGACTGCCAAAAATTTTTAGAGTTAGCAGTCTCGTAAATCTAACTTATCTTCATTTATTTTAATATTTTTAAAAAAGCACCACCGAGTTAGGTTCTCTGTGGGGTTAAATTCCGATCTCGGCCGTATTTGTTATGCGGAAGAATTTATTTGTTGTATTTCGTTCAATATGAGCTTAGTTTTGGACAAGATATTTATATATATATTATGAATGAGTACTGAAAATCTGAAACTTTCAAATTTATTAAATTATTTGTATTAATTAATGTTTTATTTATTGTTATTATATTTGTTCTTATTTCAATTCTTGAGCCCACTTCGCGTTTTTCAGGGGAAAAGATTCTTCATTTCAAATTCGGTCACCGTTGCCAAATCTATCATTAAATTTTGATTTATCAAAATTTTAGTAGATTTTATTGTATTAATTTCTATTTCATTGCCATATTTGAATTATTATTAATTGTTTTATGTAAAAAAAAATTTACCGTGAAATATTTCATGTTATTGGTCCATCGAAGGTTGAACTTTAATAATTTAAATATAAATAAATCAGAATAATATAACAAACATTGCTCTTCCGTAGGTTTCCGTTCAAGAAAACGAGATTGTAACAACCCACCACCTGTTAATACGAATGAAGGCTGCGATGGTCTAAGTTACGAAGTCCTGTTATGCAATGATTTTAAAGTAAGCATATAATAAGATTTTTTTATAAATAAATTTGTATGTTTTATAAGCATTTGTTCAATAACATATCTACATTAACTCAAAACCATATTTAAAAACCTCAGGTATGTCGGAAAAACAAGAGAGAGACTTCAAGCAAACACGCCTCCAGAAAATGCAAAGAATTCAGTAAATTGATCAATGAAATAGATAAGGAAGGAGTAGGTCTTCAAGCACCCCATGAATCTGGTAATGAGTTATAATAATAGTTTTAAGTATAATATTGTTTAATAGTTCACTGATAAATCGTATTTCTTTTAATTTTGTTATTATTTTTGAGAATGTCTTGTAGAGTTGAGACATTCAATATCAAGGACCTAATTGTTAAACAGTAAAACTATGCATGTGTAAAAAATTAAAATGTTCTAATAGCCCAAAGCCCTAATATCCTATATATTTGTTGAAATAAACCAAATTTCACCACAGCAAAATTAATAATAATAATTTTTCAAAATTATGTCATTTCCATTAAGTAAGGGATCAACTGTTATTTTAAAAAAATATATAAAAAAAATTTATACCTGACGTATAATAGAAAATTTAACAATTGGAGTACAAGTAGTTCTCCTCTAATTCTTATTATTATTCTAATTTTGTAGGTTTGAACACAATTATTTATTTTATATCATCACAGATATATCATTGGTTTTTCTTGTAAATAATATATAAATGTCTAAATATGTCACTATTACTTATGCCAATATATTTGGCAGATAGTAATATTTGGCA
Source organism: Euschistus heros (assembly GCA_003667255.2). Classification (NCBI taxonomy): domain Eukaryota; kingdom Metazoa; phylum Arthropoda; class Insecta; order Hemiptera; family Pentatomidae; genus Euschistus; species Euschistus heros. Next base: position 2,602,190 of record RCWM02000095.1, read on the forward strand.
ATAAATGAAATGATAATGCCATGATACTTGTAATGATCTTTTTAATTTTCTTTCCTTTGGCCTACAGACAGACTATGGATGGGCTGTACAATATTCTGTCGAAGAAGTGATAAAACCAGTTTTTATACTCCTCGCATTGAACTGAATGACTTAGGCGTAGATCCTTATTTCCCAGATGGGACATGGTGTCATTTTGATGGAGAATTAAACTATTATTGCCGATGGCACCATTGCCTACCTGAGGTAAGTAGAATAGAAATAGAATAGAAAATAAACTTTATTCTAGGGCGATGTCCCCGAAGAATAATATAATGTACATAAATAAATACAACGAGTCTAGCTTTCATTAGATGAAATAAAATAAATTAATAATCTGGTTAACTATTTACAATTTTACAAATAAAGAACATAAAAAGACACAGATGAAATAAAAATTACAAAAATCCAATAATTGTAGGAGAAAAAATAAAAACCTATTTACGTCTACTGAATGCTTTTTTTTTTTTAGTGAGGTTTTGCTAGTCAGTATCATTCTGGAGGGAAAGGAGGTATTGAAAGAGAAGGGATTTAAATGTGGAGAGAGATGGAGCATTACGGATATTACAGGGTAGTGAATTCCATAAGGAAGAAGCATGGGAAATGAAGGAGTGGTCAAATGATGTTCTCTTATGGGAAGAAATATACAGGTCTGAGGAGCGAGATCTTGTAGTGCGGGAGGAGACCGAGGATCTGAACTGGAAGATGTTATAGATGTAGGAAGGATTCCGAGTTAATGGTTTGATAGAGGAAGGAGGCTAGGAAGTAATTTCTGCGGGATGAAGGATAAAGCCATTTTAACTCTGTATATAGATGTGATGTGTGGGATGCTTTCGGAACCCTAAAGATAAACCTAACGAAACAGTTCATTAGTTTTCTTAGCTTACTCTCGAGTTCCGCCGTCAACCTACCACATGCCACACATCTTTATTCAAAATGGGGTAGGATAAGGGAAGAAACCAAGAGTTGACGAGTAGGTTTCGGAAGGGAGTCCTGGGAAGAATGGAATAGTTTAAAGATGGATATAACCCGTCGAGAAATTTGGGAGATATGAGGTTTCCATGAAAGGGTTTGGTCAAGGGTAATTCCAAGGTTTTTAACTGTGGAGTGGAATTGAATAGGTTGGGAGTTCATAGACAGGATCGGGAGGTGGGGAAGGGATCTCAAATGGGTATTAGAACCTATGATAATAGCCTGCGTTTTTTCTACATTTAATTTTAATTTGTTATCAGAGGCCCACTTGCAAATGCTATTAAGGTCCTCTTGGATAAGGGAGAGTGATTTTATTAAATCAGAGGGATAGAAGGATAAATGTAACTGGAAATCATCCGCGTATAGATGGTAGGAACAATGGTGAATGGAATTTGGTAGATCATTTATGTAGGCACAAAAAAGGGTAGGAGAGACACTGGAACCTTGAGCTACCCCTGATGTCAACGAAAAAGAAGAGGAAAGTGGCTGGTTTGGTATGGATACTATTTGAGTTCTACTATAGAGGAAGGAATGAAACCAGAGGAGAGAGCTTGAGGAGAAAGATAGGGCTTTTAGTTTCATGAGGAGAATAGAATGGTCTAGGGTGTCAAAGGCTTTAGTAAGGTCTAGAAGGATAAGGACAGTTACTTTTCGTTCCTTAAGAGCAGTATGTGTGTCATTAGTAATTTTTGTTAAGGCTGACTGAGTTGAATAACCAGGTTGGAACCCAGATTGGAACGGATTAAGGAGAAAAGAGTTTTCTAGGAAATTGAAGATTTGTGATTGAACTAGTCTTTCAAGGGGTTTGGACAGATTGGAAAGTATTGATATGGGACGGAAATCGTTAAGTGAAGATGGGTTAGATTTCTTTTATAAGGGTTGTATTTTAGCTTTCTTCCAGGATGAAAAGTAGTTAAAAATTATTTATAGCTATATTAATACACTATATTTTTTTAAATATACCTTTTGTGTAGTAACAATATTTTGTTGTTTACAATGTTAATATACTTCTTTCTATTTCATAGCTCCTGTTTTTCTTTTTTTTTTGATTTTTTGTAAAAAAAAAAAAAAAAAAAAAAGTAATATAAAAATAAATAAATGGATAATCAATAAAAAACAATAGCTGATAAACTACAATTAGATGTTTGATTTAATTATTTTTCTCATCAGTTACAAATGAGTTCTAGTAGAAATATTTCATTTCCTTAAAATATCGAAATTATATTTATAACAATAATGAAATGAAAATTATATATATGTATATATATATATATATACATATATGTGTATATATATATATATATATATATATATATATATATATATATATATATATATATATATATATATATATATATATATATATATATATACACACACACACATATATATATATATATATATATTATATAACAAAAGCAAGCAACATATTCTTCAAAATTTGAAATTATCATTAACAGTTTGAACTTCTGTTTCACCACCAGTAAACTTGGTAAATTCTAAAATGTTTATCTCTGAAATAGCAGTATTTATATATATATATATATATATATATATATATATATATATATATATATATATATATATATATATCCAAATATGTTATACGAGTTCTACTTACTTCTTCGAGCACTCTTTTTTAGGCGAATATTGTAGATACAGAAACAATTCAGCTTCATCCATCATTTGTTGAAATCCATAGTTTAGATGATTCATGATTTTTTTGGTTTGGAAAACAGAAGAGGGGTATAATGTTATGATCCTTGTTTCCTATTCCTATCTGCAAACTAAAATATTTAATTATTTTTCAATTCAGTTTTATTTTAAGTTTAAAATTACAGTATACTATATAGTACAGTAAGTATACTATATATTATTTGTATAAACTAAAAATGAATTAATATCATATTTCCATTATTTAATTCATCAACTTTGATAAGTGAGTGTGTTATTATTTTTCTAAGTAAAGTAATTATTATTTATTTATTAATATTAAAATTATTTGATGATTGATTAATGTAACATGCTTGTAGAATGTGTGAATATAAACATTGAACTAAACCCTTCTCTCATTCAACGTTTTGGGATATTATATTGTTACTGCTAATTATGTTATTTATTACTTTTAAGCTTATTTTTTCTGCGATAAGAAGTAATAAACCAATTGGAAAACTTTAAAAAACATATAAAAACTTATTTCAAACTTTATTCATTAGAATTTACAACAGCAATAAAAATAGAATAAGTAAATAAATAATAATGCAACGTTTGATTAGGATAAAATGATTGATTTTTTTAATCTATGTATTAGTGCCACTCCTATGCTAGTTATATTTTAAACAATACTGACTAAATCATTTTAGATTCAGGATTAGCAGGAAATATCTTAGAAAAGTATTTTGTCAGCATCTGGGTTTTGTATTTGAATCTTCTATCCAGAGGCAGGGTAATAGAGATTTTGGTATGATGGCATTATTAAATTATGCAAATCATAAATTTTGAAAAATTATAGTCTGTTAATATAGTTAAATAGAAGAGTATAAAAATTTAACATAGCTAAGTATTCATGTTATTAAATATATCTCTATTTAGGAGCAAGACTAAGTGGCTATTATGTTTTAGGATTTCCACTTCAACAAAAATATCATTTGGGATAGCGACTTACAAATGCCACAGAATGCCTTGCCAGAAACAATACCATTATCAGATACAATCAGAAAGTACCTTAGCACAGATGACAAAGGAAGACCTCTTCTGAAATCATTCAACCCTAATACTACCCTATGGAACATTGGGGAGGATGCTTGGGAGACAAAAGACTACATCGAAATACCTTAATAAGAGGCAATTTAAAATATATTTTTAATTTTTTGAAAGATTTCCTCAGGTTCATAGTTTATCCCAAATAAATCTACCATCAATTGAATTTCCTTCATTATTTCTATGGAATGATATTCTCAATGTCTTTTTAATTCCACTTATGTTACATAATTATGTGGTTAATAATTATAAACATTCTTGTGTGTTTATTATTTACATTTTTTCATTGTAATATGTACTGAATTAAATGTTTAAATATTTAAATATTATTCATAGATTTTAAAATTAAAATTTCTCCTTTTTATTAACTCTCTGATAGAAGGATTTTCTTCAATTGAATACCCTATCATAAATAGCTAAAGCCCCAAATAAAGTTATGATTTTTTTTTTTTTTTTTTTTTAACTAAATTTAATAAATACAAAGGTTTTATTAGATCTTAATCAACCAACATGTATGTATACACCCTCTCTTAGAACTGCTTCATTTGAAAAATCATTTATCATTCTTGCTACTAACTTTTTTTATACCCATATTCAAACATAAAGTCTATATAAATATATATATAATATATTGGACTTTTATCGGAAGCATGACATGGACTTAAAAACGGATGGAGTAATGGACGGATGAGAGGCTCTTTGAACGCTACGCTAATGTGTTCAGTAATGGTGTGGGGTGTTCTACACTGAGTTCTTAATGCTCTCTCTTAATCTACATCCTCATCTGATGGAAAATATCTAGGAGAACGTAATCCCTTTTGAACCATTTACTGGCGAAAATTCCATTTTAATACCAGAGAATGAACCGCCACATGGCAAGTGTTCTTTGGTAATACATCAGACGTGTGGATATATGAACTTTTAGGAGGCTAGCTCATTGACCGGAATTAAATCCTAGAGAGCACAAATGGGTCGAGCTTTTCATATGTGCAAGAAGATAGGTAGCCCCTCTCACATCTTCTGTTAATAGCACACTTTAAGAACTTCTTCAATACGAGGGTGAATCAAATATAAACGGTAATTTTCAAAATTATATTTATTGAATAATATTATACAGAAACTATACCTTCAGCATTTTTCAATGTAGTCTCCTGCATTATCTACACACTTCTGCCACCGATTTGGAAGCTTGAATATTCCCTGTTCATAAAAAGACTGAGGGCGAGTTTTTAACCATTCGCGCACGTGCTTTTCGACGTCTTCATTGTTTTCAAATCGTTTTCCTCCAAGTGATTCTTTCAGGGGCGCAAACAAAAAATAGTCACAAGGGGACAGGTCTGGACTGTAAGGAGAGTGTTCGAGAGTTTCCCAGCCCATTTCTTCCAATTTATCCCTTGTCAACAATGCGGTGTGAGGCCTTGCGTTGTCATGGAGAAGGATGACATCTCTAATGGGCACACCTCGTCTTTTGTTCCGGTAACTGGTTTTTGCTGACTGTAGCACCTGGCAGTAGTAAGCCGCATTCACTGTTCGTTGATCGTGAAGAAAATCAATGAGTGGAACTCCCTTTGAGTCAAAAAAAAATTGTTGCAAGAACTTTTCCGGCTGAGAGACGAGTTTTGGCTTTCACTGGGCAGCCTTCATCCTTCCTTCGCCACTCCTTACTTGCCATTTTCGATTCGGGGGTGTAATGGTGACTATTTTTGGTTTGCGCCCCTGAAAGAATCACTTGGAGGAAAACGATTTGAAAACAATGAAGACGTCGAAAAGCACGTGCGCGAATGGTTAAAAACTCGCCCTCAGTCTTTTTATGAACAGGGAATATTCAAGCTTCCAAATCGGTGGCAGAAGTGTGTAGATAATGCAGGAGACTACATTGAAAAATGTTAAAGGTATAGTTTCTGTATAATATTATTCAATAAATATAATTTTGAAAATTACCGTTTATATTTGATTCACCCTCGTAGATACCTGGGCGGAAATGGATCATGACGTCGCTGCTAACTTGATGAGAAACATGACTCGAACCCAAGGTTTTACCTCAAGCCAGAGAAAGACCTATCCGGTATTAAATCATATTTATCATGATCGGAAAATTCTGTATAACATATAAAAATAAATAAATAAATAAAATTTTAAAAAATTAAAACGTGCTTAAGAGTTTCCCTTTATGTTTATAGTCCTGATTAAACTTTCAACATTAATTAATAATAGATTGAAAGCCGAAATATTTTTTTTTTACGAAGCTAATTGGATTCTTTTTGGGCGGCCCTTTTAATTGGTGGAAGTGTATATTCCAAGAAACTGCAATGGCTTACCTTCAAATTAAAAAACAACAAAATATTAAACGTGTGCTCATTCCTCTTCGCTGTCATCTTCTGTACTAACTTCTCCAAAAATTAAGTATCGAATATCATCAGCTTCAACCATTACATCTTGGATGTCAGTGACGTTGTCGTATTCTTCATCATAGTCGTCAACGTCAATCGCAGCAGATGCTAGTCGCTTGGGAGCACTTGGGACAATCATGGGCTTTTCAAACAGCATCATCCTTTTCATCGGTGACCTGAGAAAGATTTAACTTAGTAAGGAAATTTAAAGAATTATAAAAAAATAATTATAGTTTTAAATATTAAATTGGCAGTATGGATATTGTTAAAACCTTCCATAAAAAAAAAATTAATTTGACTCAACCGTTTTTCTGAAATTTATAAATTACAGCAAACAATTATTTTACTAGGTTGTTACAAAAATCCTTGAGTAAAAGTACCAGCATTATTTCAGATGGAACTTCGAACTAAATAGAAACGACTAAGTATATAATTTTACTATGTGGATTAAAAAAAAAAAACGCGGAAAAAACAGCACTATTTTAAGAAAAATTTTATTATTTTAATAAATTTATTTACGTTTGATTTATTATATTTATATTAATTTATTAATTTGTGTTATTTTAATTTTATACAATGTAAGGGATATATTTTTGGAAGATAGACAAAATTCAAGTGCCTTAGCACAATGGTTACGGGAAAAATAGAAGAAGAGATGAAAAAAAAAAATTTAAATGCAACAAAAAGGGCTCACAAGAGAGTTCTCTTAAGTCTAGAGGTGTACCATAAAGACGAAAGGAGTGAGAAGACTGCCTTCGACTTGTAATGGTGTATGGTAATGAAGTGTGGTCCCTTACAAATAAACAGGAAAGATTTCAAAATACACGGGGCAGGAAAATCCTTAGAAAAATATATGGCCCAACCAAAGACGAGAATGGATAGAGAATAAATATAAAGACGGACTCAGGGATCTTTGTGGATACCCAGATTTTGTTTTGTGTACCAACAAGGAAAGGATTAGACTCCCGAGAACGTTTATGGAGGGAAGCTCGGATGGTAAAAGATGAAGAAGTAGACCTCCAGTGGTTGGAAGATATCGAGGCTGACCTAAGGCTTTTGGGAGTGACAGGATCGCTCTGAGTGGAGAATTGTTGAGAATACCGAGCTCATGGTCGTAGCGCCACCAGAGTTCGTTATTTCACAATCTGTTAATGTGAGGGATTAAAGAATGTTCACATATTTTATATATTATCGAGTTACTTTAAAGATGTATTGTTGCGTATAAGCTCCAACAGCGTATATCCTAGATATCTTATCAAAACAAGGACAATTGTGTACTATTCAGAGAAATTTGTTCTGATTTTTTTTTTAATGAAATTTTTTTATTGAATTGTTTGCAAGCTGTCTCTCTCAAGGGAATGAGTAATACGGATGACAATGAATCTACTCATACAATATGTGTAACGAAAATAGACTGACATATCTAAAGCTAACATTGGGAGAGCAAGTAAAGTTCCAAATAGTATAGACTTAAGTTATGATAATGGTTCAAAATGATTTGAATAGTAATTATTTATTTATGGGAGTATTTGTCGTATTTTAGCAGACATTATTTCTTCTATTTTGTTAATGTTGATGGGTAGTCCCCATTGTTTATGGTAAGTAGATGGATTTTTTTAAATGGATTCTTTAATCTATTCATAATTGTGTTTATTCAATTTTCAATCAAGACCACCGTGTCATCAACAAAAAGGGCAGTAGTAACATTGATTGTATGGAAATCATTGGGATATAAATAAAACTAAATTAATTTTTAGCGGAATCCTTGGGAAAGACCTGCAATAGTTAGGTAAATGGAGAAAAAAGAGTTGTTAACTGAAACAAAAAATGGTCTATTTGAAAGAAATAGAAATAGAGTATCTGTATGAAATAAATATCAGAACTGCTTATAGCCCAGATATTGCGCCATTAAATTATGGTTTGTTTAGACCAATACCCTATTTTCGTTTTATATTGGATCTTTGATAATTGATAACTGGCTTTCTGGCTATGGATACTGTTCAGACTTTGGTTGATGTGCTTTTTTCCTCACGATATTTTTTAGTGAATTTAATTTTTACCTTCGAGAAATTAACTACATAAATGCATCTATAAAAAGGTAAACTTAATTGTTATACAGGTGAAGCTAATGTCCAATCTCACCTTGACCTTCACAGAGGATGTTATCATTTAATTATCGATTTTATAACTTTAAGATTGAGGATTAGAACATTTAGTGTTTCTGATTATGAAATCATAAATACTTGGATTTAAGAACTCTTAAAGCTAACGGATCATAATGTGGGCGATTTCCTTTATGTTTTTTGACAAAATTTATGAGCAAAACTACTCAACTATGTTTTTTTTTTAATTTTACACTGAATCAAAGCTTACGCGAAGCTTATTTTATATAGATGAAAACAGGAAAGTCTCCTTTTAAAAAAAAAAACTGAAAATGCCGACAAGATTCAGTGCCCCAAAATTTAGATCCTTCTGGAAACTATAAAAAGTTTTTTTTTCGACTATAGTTTAATCATAAGGGTTTGTTTTTTGTATGTTGAATCAAAATCCAATATAATATTTTGCGTAAAAATAATTATTAGGCTAGTTTACTCAACAATTTAAACATTTAAAAAAAAAAATTGACTAGAACATAATAATTTGTTTAATGTTTACATTTTCCTCTTAATCTACTCTAAAAAATAATCGTATTCTATAAAATTGTTTCGAGAGAGTACCATCTGGATATCAATTATCAAACTTGAGACATAAAATAAGAGTTTCGCCACGTTTTATTTTTTTAATCTGCTCCTAGGTGTTCATTGGACGAAAACACAAAATATAAATACATCATTTTTTAATGTAGAATCACTGAAAAAAGTTGGACAGCCCGGAAAAACCTGTCGGAGAAAATGCCGTTTCTATTACGTTAATCCACGCAGGATGGTGTATAGATGTTTGTTTACCTCTGTTAAACGTTCTTGTGTACTCTAACCAGGACAGAAAGCTATTTAACTTCTTTAACTTGACTATCCCATGAAATAAATCACACCCTGACTAGAATAGGTGAGTATAGTTAGTCTACGGCGCACTAGAGTATAATATGGCGCTAAACCGAAGTAAACAAACAAACCTCTAAACACCATTTTGCGCAGACAAACGTAAAAATAAAACCAATGAAATAATTTGCCGTAAATCCCTATGGCTTAACATCAACATTATTGTAAATAGACGAGCAGGATACACAGTCTTTTTTTATCATGAAGGGATGATCTGGAAGATAACGAATCCAAAAATAATCATTTGCCATATGTCACCTGATAATGAGCTGAAATTTGTATATTCACTGCGACTTATTTCTGCCGGATTCGTTTATTATTCGTAAATTTGATAATTAATAAATCTCATGACATTAAAGTGTAAAATAACTGTCAAAACTTGTTGAAGGTTTTCAGTAATGGAACTTCATGGTTACTCATTAGGATCGCAATTTTTAACCAGCATCTTTTTGCAGCTAAATAATATACTAAAAGAACAGCCTATATATTTTTATTATAAAGTTTTCAACTTGTGAATGAGGTAACTTTAACTAATGTACATTTTCTGTTCTCAATGCGTATTTAAACGAAACTCTTAGGAAAGAAACTATTGTGTGACAAGTCTGTAGTTTTAGACCTTATATAATAATTACATTACCAATGAAACTGAATAAAACAAGATGTAAATATCAAGCATATATAATGGATATGACTTTCTAAAAAGTAGTAACACTTATTTTAATAACAAAATAATTATATTAAAATCAATTATTTACTTTTAAACATAAGTTATAGAAAATACCATGAATTGTGATTAGGGATGGAAAATATTGAGGCTGTAGAATCTTCACTTTATTAAGGAAATCACTGACACCTGGATCAAATCTCGTAAAGCACTGAACTGGACAGGCGCAGGCCCCACGGCCAATGTCGCGATATTGATCGCTTCATTTTTTTTTCCTACTAAAATCTGTCTCGTCAAATATTTAATCATATATTTATTATTCATATCATAGTCAAAAATCGAAATATTTTACTCTATAGATACCAACGAATAGACTAAATTATTTTTTATTTTATCTTAGAAAACAAAAAATATTGAAATGTATTTATTGCCTAGTAATCCACAATAGACGTCCTCCATACATCAGAATAGTGCGAGTTAAATATTCTTGGTCGGGCATAGAAAAAATCCTCAACACTTCTACAGGTCAACCTGAACATAATACCACACCTTTCGAATGTTTAAAATGTTAGTAGTCTGGTTTTAAATAGGTGATAGTCTTCTACTACTTTTCAACATGACTGAAGCGATGATTGACACTTAAGTATTCAAATTTTTATACAACGTTTCTTCTTAAAGATAAATTTTTTAAAACAATAATTGGAAGCGGAGTAATTCAACCATAATTTAATATCACATTTGGAAAATATATGCAGCAATAATAACCAGTCTATTATGAAAAGGTGGCTTTAAAATGTAATATAAAAATTAAAGAAGCATAAATACATAAGAAGGTAGCAGCAACCCCGAGGTGACGAAAACCTTTAATATTGGGTTGGTGCAAAAATAATGCAGCATTTTGTTTAGGCAAGCACTTGAAAGAAATTCACTATTTTTACTCTGAAAGATACCATGTCAAAACAATATTTCGTCAAATTTGTTTTTACGAGTTCAAACTTGCTCGAAATGCGGCCTAAACCGCGAGTAGCATCAATGTTTGGGGTGAAGGAAGCATCGGTGAATGTACAGTTCACAGTGATCGTATATTCCGTTAAAATAGTGTATTTAGAATAAACTCAAGCCTTTAAAGACGTTATATCAATAATATATTCTTAGATTACAACTAAGCTTCATAATTCAGAAGATTAATATCAGTGGTGGATTAAAATTTCTGTTATATCCCCTCTTACTGGCATTTTGTTTCATCATTCAAAATTTTCTATTTTCGAATAATTAAAATTTGTGTTTACTTTTATACAATTTCTATATTTTTTCCTTGCACATAATCTTTTAAAGTTTAGTCCTAAAATATTTTAATAAAGTAGAATGAATCATTTATGATCTTTTTCAGGTCACTAATAGCCACTTGTCCCCCTAATCGGGGAAACGCTTATACTAACACATACTGTCAACAAATATAACCAACTACATACAACACCCCTTCATAACATATAAAGGTGATTCACACTGTATATCCTAGAGAAACCTTCCGTAGATAGCCAGGTCCCACTTTATATGTGGGCTGAATGGGCTATAGCCCAGAGCGCCAAATTTTATAGGGCGCCTAATTTCCCCCAAAAAAAATTTTACAATATTGTTTTGATTAGTTTTGTTGTAATATTCCACTCTAAAGAGAATAAATTTTTATTGGTATCGAATAAACATTTAAAGCTCACAACTTTGGTGGTCTTATTAATAAAACTTGCTTTTGCTAATCCATACCCCTAGACCCATCGGCAAGGAGGTGGGGGGGGGGCGCCAAAGCTGTTTGCTGCCCAGCGCGCTATTCACCCTAAACCCGGGCCTGTAGATAGCTACTCATTGGGGAATGTAGATATGCAAGCGCTAAGGTAGCAGCCCCATAAAGAACCAAAGCATGAAGTCTGGGTTGAACCGCGCTACACGAAAATAAAACATACTGAAAGACCAAACAACCACCTTGCATACAGACAGTGACAGGCGGACACATGGCAAACATCAGAATTAATTTTGAATAATAGAGTACTCGCACTTTAACGGCTCCTGGTCACATTTACTCCTTTAAATTAAATATTAGCGTCATAAAGGAAATCAGATGGAATAGAGAAGAAATATTGAAAAAATTATATATACCATAAAATTTACTACAGTTAAAATTTAATCAATCATACTTTTGGTGTAGGCGTCATTATTCCAGTCTTGAAAAAAGGTTTTAATGCTGTCAGCTCTGAAATGAGCCGTACAATAGTAGGGTTCATGTCCCTATTAAAGATGCACCCGATGAGAATTAAGCCTTTTTACAAACTACTCCCGATAACTATCACCTGTCTAGGTATAAAAACGAGTAGAAAGTTTAATTCTAAGCCTAAAATGGATTAAGGTGCCAGAACACAGTCTGGTGCCTTATTCGCTTCTGCCAGAGAGGATCATTTAAAAAGGAATGATAGTGGATATTTGCAGGTACATGTCTTCTACTTTGAAGTTGATGGTTCATTGAGCAAGATTTCCAGAGTCCAAGGAATAAAGAAATCTCTTATGAGGTGGTGGAAGGTATAATGTGAGGAATACTTTTCACCTACCTCCTCTAAAAACAAAGAAACAACAAGAAACTAACTTCAATTTTATGTGTAAAAGAAAAGGCTTGGAATATTCACCTGAAAAACTGAATCCAAATAAAACTAATGCTATCCTCATCGGTTTAAAACCCTTCCTTGCTATCCATTGCTTTAACTCAATAACCTTCCATTCATTTCCAAAACTCTATTAAAAATCTAGGAGTTACCTTTGATCAACATATCTCTTGGAACGACCATATTGCCCAAATTTCTAAAAAAAAAAAAACATCATTATCCTGAAAAAATTCTATAGATTTCGAGATTCCTTTCCCCAAAATACCCGTCAACTTCTAGTGTCTTCTCTTATTTTCCCTAGCTTTGATTACGGTTGCTTGGTTTATGGGGGACTGTCTGGTGGTCTCGAGATGAAGCAGAGGAGGCTGATGAACTGTATCATTAGATTTATCTTCGGGATCCCCAGGCGGTCACATGTTACTTGTCATTATTCTGAGCTAGGGTGGCTTTTTCCAGAATTCCGACGGCAATACTTTCTGGATACTTTCCTATTCCAATCTCTAAAAAACCTTCCTATATCCATGACCTATTAACTCTGCGTTCTTCTATCCACCTTCTAAACACTAGATCCCAACTATTTAACCTGTATACCCCCTCACACAAAACTGCTTCCTTTGAAAAATCCTTCCTCATTCGCGCTACCTCCTTCTGGAATTCCCTACCCACTCCTATTCGTAAAGCTATTCCCCTTACTTCCATTAAAATTTATTTTTACACAATCAATCTTTCGCAAATATGTAAATATTTAGAATTATTTTTTCTTTTTATAGACGATTGTATTTTATGTTATTATGATCATTATTTATTTTTATTTTTTCCTGTTCACAATATATATCATTATTACTGATGCATTTAACTTGTAAATAATATAGGAAGACAATTGTACCTGTAATTGTGCATTATTTTATTCTAAGGGGACAGTTAGTCCCAGAATAAAGTTTATTTTTCATTTCATTTTAAAAACTCAATGTGAAGAACAGAAGTTACAGAATATACATAAAACATGTTTGGAGGTGGAAGAGGAGCCTGAAGAAAGCATTTAAATATCAGTTGGAAGCATTATTTGTTCTCAGCTCTAGCTTGTTGCTACAACATATTTTAAATAAAAATTCCACAAATAAAATTCCAATGTGTTTTAATAGAATATTAAAATAGCCCTCATCCCATTCATTCGGTTTAAAGATGATCTGCTTGCGAGAGAGATATATGGGTTTAAATCTAAACCCTAAACTGCGACTATTTATGGATTTAGACCGATTTTTCATAATACTGGAATAAAAGTATTTAAATTGACATCAGTAGATCCTGACAAATATGTTCTATAAGGCTCGGGTTATAGAGTTACAGATGGCCCGCCATTACACAATTGAAACTATGGTTCACCCCAATCCATTATCCCCAATCTACCATCTATGCTTAAAGTTTGTAGTGTCAACCAATATGTACATATATATATATATATATATATATATATATATATATATATATACACACACACACATATATATATATATATATACACACACAACACACACACACACACATATATATATATATATATATATATATATATATATATATATATGTATATATTATGTATGTTATGTATATATATTACGTATTTATATTATTTCTAGTCTATATTTATTCGTGTTCATTAATATCATTTTGTTTAGTTAATTTATTTTATTTTATTACTGTAATTATTTAGTTAACTATTAATCTGTTTTGTACATATTTGTTACTGTAATTAGTTCAACTAAATTATTTTTGTATTGAAAATACTTAAATTATTTAATTTGTTCTAATAAATATTTGTTACTGGTGGGATCACCATAAAAGAAAAAAAAATAATATAGACGTATACGTATATACGTATATAGACCTATATAATATGTATATAGACCAACACGACCTCAAAGGTGAAATTCCAAGGAATCATCAGTGGGCCCTTTCTGGTGAGGATGGGGCTTAGACAGGGGGATTGCCTGTCTCCGGTACTGTTCAATGTAGTGCTGGATAAAGTAACGAAGGAATTGTGGGTCAAAAATAGGAACCAAAAAGAATAATGTCAGAGTAAGTTATCTAGCGTATGCTGATGATCTTGCCCTCCTGGCGGAATCTGCAGAAGAAGCAATAGGGCAGCTGGACGTCCTAAAAGAATTTGCTAAAAGAGTGGATTTACAAATATCGTTCGAAAAAACGGAGTTGATGACTACGGATCGAAACTTTCGGGAAAAAACGGTTAAAACAAAATATGGGGAAATCAGGGTCGAAAACACCTTCAAGTATTTGGGAGAAATTATTTGTAGTAATGGGTCCGAGAAAAGGGGTATGGAGGAGAGGTTGGTCAAGATGGAAAGACTCAGCTTTGCCACCAGAAGCCTATACTGTAATAAGGGTCTTTCAATAAGAGCGAAGCTTAGACACTACAACACGGTTGTCAAGCCAGTTATTCTGTATGGAGTAGAGACCGCTTCTCTTCCTAGCTTGAAGAAACTTTTGGGAGTAGAGAGAAAGATCTTGAGGAAAATGTATGGGCCAATAAAATTACCGGAAGGATATAGGCTGAGGCCTAACAGAGAATTATACAGAGAAACGGATGACCTGGAAACGGACATTAGGTTAAGGAGGCTGCGTATATTAATCAAGAATGTAGACCACCCCCCATCAAAACCACAGAAGACATCTGTTGGAAAATCAGCTTGTCTACTTGTTATATTTCCTTTTCTTTTTCTTTATTTTATTATTCTTTTTTTTATTTTTGATTCTATTTCTTTTTTGTAGGTGAATAAATGGTCAATGGGCACGCCAAATATAAAGTTTTTACTTAAAAACTTGGACGTGTATATTTACTTTACAGCACCCCTGACTATTCATTTACATTACATCCTACAGTCAACTATAGAATCATCATCATATTTCCTTTTTAGTTTCATTATTACATTACTGGTTTTTGGATAATGAATTACTGTTATATTTTTTTTTTCTTTTTCTTTTCTCTATGTGTTTATTTTAATTTCAATAAAGAACTTTTATAATTTTGTATTTTATCTTAATTAACAATAACATTACACCCGATAATTACAGGTAGCATGCTTAATGTGCATGGGACCTGTAAAAATACCAAAAATACACGACCCTTCCAGGGTTACAATGGGAAGAAAAAAAAAAAAAAAAAAAAAAAAAAAAAAAAAAATATATATATATATATATATATATATATATATATATATATATATATACATACATGGTGTTCAATATTCGATGGCCACCCCCTTTTTTTTCCAGTTTTTGAAATTTTGAAACGAAACTCTCAGGGTCTTGACTGTGTCAAATAAAGTTTCTTTTCAGGTATAGTCTGCTCTCCAATCATCTCCAGCGACCCTAACTTTGGAAATTCCAATGGGATGTGGTATTTTTTGCGACTGATTTCGATAGAAAATGAATTATTGAATAGATTTTATACCGGTGAATTTTTTTTTATCCGGGGCACCGTTTTCGCCGCAAATCGCGAAAAATCATTTTAAGAAAATAAGCAGTCTAAAACTGGTATTGAATGAATAAATGAATGAAAAATTACTGTTTATTGAAAGAAAAAACATTTTTCAATTACAGGAGGTTTTGACTCTTAACATAGCTAAAACTGGTTTTGCAAAAATAAAATAAAATTTGAACAAAAATATGAAATTAAGACCTTCCTGCGACTGGCTACAGTGGAAGCGTATTCTAATCGGAGCATTCGAGACATAGCCAGGGGTACCCACTTAATGACAGACCCTCAGTCTCTCAGCACCTTGGGGAGTTAGAGCCTGATGAAGTGAAATGCGGTACGGCCTCATAGGGCTTTGTTTTAGTATGGCCCACACCGTTCCAATGCTTAAGTAGGTATCCCTGGTTATCCTGGGAATCCCTCGAATTTTCCGATGAGGATACGCTTCCACTGTAGCCAGTACATAAATGATATTAGTTTCATCATGGGCTTGTCGACTATTTGAGCCTCGCGGGGAAAACCTTCCAAGTCGACCTGTTCTCACCGCTCGTCGTACCAGTCGCGGGAAGAACTTTATTTCATATTTTTGATCAAAGTTTATTTTATTTATGCAGTACCAGTTTTAGACTGCTTATTTTTTAAAATGATTTTTCGCGATTTGCGGCGAAACGGTGCTCCGGATAAATAAATTTACAGGTATAATATCGATTCAAAATTTGATTTTCTATCGAAATCCGTCGTAAAAAATACCACATCCCATTGGGAATTCCAAAGTAAGGGTCGCTGGAGAAGAACTGGAGAAGGTTGGAGAGCAGACTAAAACCTGAAAAGAAACTTTATTTTACACAGTTAAGACCCTGAGAGTTTCGTTTCAAAATTTCAAAAACTGGAAAAAAAGGGGTTGGCCATCGAATATTGAACACCCTGTATGTATGTATGTATGTATGTATGTATGTATGTATGTATGTATGTATGTATGTGTATATGTATATGTATGTATATATATATATATATATATATATATATATATATATATATATATATATATATATATATATACATACACAAGGAAGCAGGGGCCAATACCAGGTATGCAAGTTTAAAATGTCGTTTATTTCTTAAAATATATACACAGTAATTTAAAAAAAAGTATAATATATTTTATTCAAAGTACTGACCCTCGCTTTCTACACATTTTGTCCATCTCTCGGGCAATATATGGATACCATTCCAAAAGAATGCTTCATCTTTATTTGAAATCCATTCATCGAGCCATTTTCGTACGTTTTCGAAATTGTTGAAGTGTTGCTCCGCCAATGAGTGTCCCATCGATGAGAAGAGGTGATAATCAGAAGGCGCCAGGTCAGGTGAATACGGCGGGTGGGGTAGGAGTTCCCAACCAAGCGAAGAAATCGTTTCCTTAGTCAATCTGGCTGAATGTGCAGGAGCGTTATCATGCTGAAGAATGACTTTGGCGTGCCTGTGAGCCCATTCTGGGCGTTTTTCGATCAATGCGTGACTCAAATTGATCATTTGTTGTCGGTAGCGCTCGGTATTGACTGTTTCGCCGGGTTTGAGAAGCTCGTAGTAGACTACTCCCTTCTGATCCCACCCACACACACAGCATTGTCTTCTTCCCAAAACGATCCGGTCTTGCACTCGATGTGGATGGTTGTCCTGGCGTTACCCATGATTTTTTTCGTTTGGGATTCTGAAAATAAATCCATTTTTCATCGCCAGTTACAACTCGATGCAAAAAACCCTTTCTTTCGTGGCGTAAAAGCAGCATTTCGCACACAGTTTTTCGTTTTTTTTTTTTTCCATCTGTCGTTCGTCCAATTCATGTGGAACCCATTTTCCAACCTTTTGAATCTTTCACATAGCTCTCAGGCGATCGGAAATGGCTTGCCTAGTGACATTCAACTGTTCTGCCATCATTTGTTGGGTTTGGGTATTGTCTTCGTCTAATAAAGATTGCAATTCGAAGTCCTCAAACTTTTTTGGTCGATTTTCTCGTTTTTGATCAGTAACATCAAAATCACCACGTTTGAAACTTTGAAACCAACGTTCACATGTCCTGACGGTTGGAGCAACATCGCCATAAGTCTCAACAAGAATTCGATGACATTCAGATGCCTTTTTCTTTTGATTAAATAAGAAAATCATGACATGCCGCAAATGCTCTTTATTTGGCTTAAAATTAGACATTTTTAACACCAAAGAAAGGTATGATACGTCCACGTAAACGACTTAAAAACAACTGACTTTTGTAAACAAATGACTAACAAACAAAATAGCGTTTAGAGATAAGCAAATCCTTCAATAGGCTAAGAGCGCATTCTATTGGAATTAAAACGACATTTTAAACTTGCATACCTGGTATCCAATCACATATACTCACTATTTGTGAGTTCTACATCGGCCTCTCCTTATGGAAGAGTCCGCATTCAAGAAACACCTAAATTCCATATGGTATACATAGCATTAGAGTTAAAATGATTTATTTTACTATTGAGGCCATAGTGTTTGGTTAGGCCATGACTGCAATTCACTTAAGCCTAAATAAGGTTTTGGTTTGATTCTAGCCATTATTTGGAATAAAGTTTGACCATCCCACTATAGCTGGAGTAGGATAGTAATGATCAGTACTTTATCCACTTGTTGAAATATATAAGAAGCCTATTCAATAACAATAAGATTTTATTTTTTTATCAAAAATTATTTATTTTACACTATTTACAAAAAAAATAGTAGCATATTACTCTTTACATAATCATTAATTGTTGATAAGAATAACAATAGTTATAATAAAAATAACAGTTAACAATAATTCGTAACAATATATTAGTATTTACATATAAATATAAAATATACATTATTAAAAAAAAAAAAATCAATTATTATGACAATGAATTTGTTTTACATATGGGACATTCAAAATCACTTTTTACATTATTAAGGCAAGATATGTGGAAAATGTGGTCACATTTAAATATTCTGATTTTTCCAGGACGTAGCACTTTATCAGATATTAAAGGCAAAGAGCAATAGCAACAAAGTTCAGTTTTGAAATCAACTGTGACTGAATGCGGTGCTGTGCTGCTAGTGCTTCTCAAAATATCAGTTGGTCTCACCATATCAGCTCCCTAAAACAAGAATAAAAATAACTGTTTTTTTTTTTTTTTTTACAAATAATAAAATAAATATAATATTAAAGTGATTATTTTTTAATCAAGAAAACAGTACCAACAAATATTACTGCAAATAACAACAAATTGATTTTTTTTTTTTTTTTTTTTTTTTTTGTCTTAAATTGGAATCAAGAGAAAATTCAGTAAAATATATAATTTTAACAAACTGAATATCATTCAAGGAAAAATATTTAACATGAATAATGCTATAATCTATTAATTTGATTAAAATGCTGTACAAAATTAAGTTTTTCAGACATTTTGTAATGCAATCAAAAGTATACAAAATTAAAAACTCAAATAACATAATAATGGTCAGACTAGTTATGACTATGAGATGTAAAATCATTTAATAAATTTGATTCCTGATTCTATGTGCATATATGTATATGAATGTATGGTAGATATGTGAATATTAGGGGGGAATAACATAAAATGAAAGAATGAAGTGAAATAGGAAAAGAAGGGGGAAAAAAGAGAGGAAAAGATAATAGAAAAAAAAATGAAGAGGACGGGAAAAAAGGGAAAAAGAAAAAAAAAATGTTATTAGTTTGTCTAGTATTAGGTATTATATTATAGAACTATAACTAAATTTTAAATTATATTGTTGTCTTTAATTGGATAGATGAGTATGCTGTGTTTATAGCAGCCCAATAAAGTTGGGCAGCACTATGTTTATTGTTTATTGTCTCAATAAAGCATATATCTCTCTATAAAAATGATTATTAAGTAGTAAACAGCTAATGTTCTAAATACCAATATTGACATTCTGTAACAAAAAAACATATTTAAAAGTATAGTAACACAATGAAATTTTTAGTTAACAGTTTAAAATATGAATTAAAAAAGAACTATTTATCAGTCTCTAACTTATAGCCGGACTTATTCCTGGTTTCTCTATTAACAGTGAAGGCAGGCAAAATAGTCATCATCTTTCCTAAGAGGTAAATAAATTATAAGGATACAGAATGTATTTTTGTGAATTATTTTCATTCGATATTTCCAGTTGTTTTGTTTAAAATAGTTGGCCAAACTTACAAGTACAGAAAAAACTATATTAACTAGTCATGGTCACTTAAGTTATGTAATGTAAATCATAACAAAACTAACTAAGAATATCATATTTAAGTTTTTTGATGATATAGGTAAATTAAGAAAAATTTATTTTTTTCTTTTTGTGTAGAAAAAATATTTGAAACACCAAAAAACTTTAAACATACAGTGGTGACCATAACTCATATCACATACATTTATAAACCTTTTGACGTCAGATCAAAAGTTTTGTAGATTAAAACAACGAAATTCAACACAATAAAGCCTGTATGAAAGCACAAATTGTAATAAAAAACCACAGTAATTTCTAATAATCTTGACTTTTAAAAATTAAAAGAGTTATGGTAGGCCAATTTGAACTGGGCCAAGAGTAAGAAGTTAAGTGCCTAACTCATTAAGCTGCAACACACTTCCCTCAGCCTTATTTTAATTACCATTGAGGATATCCTATAAGCATTAAAACTTGGTTGATTGCAGAAGACATCAATGAGAAAAGAACAATTTTCATTTTCATTTTGAATGATATCACTTAACAAACAAGCTTGGAAAAACCTGCAAGAAAAATAAATTCATTAACTATAATCCTTAAATAAAAAGTTAATTCACAAAAACATTAATCATTTAAATTACTAACAATGAACGATTTCCTTAACAAAGTATACTTAAAAATTCAGGGTTTGTCTAAATGTACTAATAAAAAAAGACAGATCACTAAGTATTACCGATTTCATGGATCTGTCTAAAATAAAATCCTTACTATCTACAAAAAAAAAAAAAAAATTCCGTTATCCTTATTCACATATGTGAAGAGGAGAATTTGTTGTTTAGTTTCTAATGAATATCCACAACACTTTCATGAACAAAATTACCCCCTATTTAGCATAATGACATTTTTATTGAGGGAAATCCACAGAGGTGGCAAGACTATATCATCCAACTTAGGTTGGGTGGACACTGACTCCGAACTTCAAATTAGTATAGCTGGGTTAATCACCTTTCGACCATGCTTCTTCTCCTTCCTCGATAGTAGACCTTAAATATAAATGTATTTATATTTAGAAACTAATCTGCCTCTCTCATCATTAACATATCTGACAGGCTTATTTCTCTTTTCATTAATTATCTCCACCTATTTCCAAAAAAATTTAACATTTTCTATATTGGCTTTTATTAGTGTTTAACCTAAATCCTCCTAGCTTTTTCTTTTGGCCTTTTAACAACCAGCTTGGACTCATTTTATGTTAGGACATTTTGAATTTTGAGGGGTCTTGGGTCTATTATACTCTTTCCAAGCCACCTTCTTCCTTCACTTTTTCATTCCACCACCTAGACCTTATCCTTTTTGATGAAATAATGGAAATCCTACAAGCAGTTTCAGTTGTTTTCAATATGGAAACATATTATAAATACTTTGTTCTTTTTACCTTTGCATTGGTAATTAGAGGTTCACAATATCAATTTTCTTGTAGTTTCTATGGCATTCCTTTCTAGAATGAAATATTTGAGTTTCTCCTATCAACAAGAAGTGGTTTGAATTTCTCTTCCCCTATTTACTTTTACATCAGTAAATGGTCGGTCTCCTGACCCATTGACTGTATATTTAATTGTATTTGTATATCGACTTCTCATTTGTGCCGTCCAGCCTTAGTCTGACCATATAGTTAGCCTCCCCCCATCTGTAGTTACTGACATCGATTATTCTCTTCCAAAACCCCTTCTCTTCTCAAAATCCCCTTGAAATATACCTGGAGCATTGAAAACAATGGAATCCTCCAAAATCAAACAATCAGTTAAGCCAAAAGGGATGAGAAAAAATAAATAATCAAACGACGATAACACAGAAAAATTTTTAAATCATAATAAAAATCAGTAGGGGAAGGTGCTGTACCTGTGGACGATTTTCATTTATGAATTTTTTTAATTTTCGGTGCTTTATTTATCTGAGTGGTTATTGTACCATTAGATAAGAAATTTAAGGGGCTATTGAAACCTGGTGTCTTTATTTTGAAAAGTAATTTTATTTTTACAGAAAATAATGTTTTGTAACTTACTGATTAGTGTCCATAGGTACCTTCCCCCTTTGTACCTGTGGACACAAGTGGTTGTACCAATGGACATTCATTTCTTCATAGGTTTATAGAGATAATTTAAATGATATTTAGAGAAACACATCAGCAATCATTTTTTATAAAATGTACTAAACAAAATTGAATATTTAAACAAGAAACAATAATTGATATTATTGAACTAGAAGGCCGACTAGAAAGGTGACAACAATAAATTTAGCGTATGAAAGTAAATAAAAACTTAACTTATTTTTAAACCTTTTTAACAAAAATAAATCTTTTATGTACCTATAATTATTATTAACGATTATCACAGACTTTTTTTTTATGGAAAAATAGAATCATTAGAGATCGTATCCATGAAAAGATGTAGGAAAATGTAATTGTTTACATAATCTCCCAGTGCCAGTTATAAAAGATGGTGTTGGTAATTTTCTTTTGAAATCTCTTATTTCAATTTCATAAACAGTAGCGATGTCCGGAAGAATAAATTTTGGGGTTCTATCATTTGATGAAATTTTTTTCAAGTAGCAAATGTTGAACGTGAACGAGTCTACATTTTCTTTGATAAAAGCTATAAAATGCTTTACAACACAAGACATAGCTACCAACATCTATTTCTTCATCTTCAATTTCTTTTCCTTGTTCATAATCATTCATAATTCATCAATTCATCCAAAAAATTACAATCTTCGCTTGATGGATCAGCCAAGATCACATTTGTGAAATCAACATCTTCACTAGTTGAATAGTTTGTTATAAATAGTGAGTGGCGGGTTTTCTCCTCTTAAAAAAAAAAGGTTATACGAATAGTAGGTATCCAAATTTAGGCATTTTATATCACACAGAATGCCTACAAACTTTTCCACAATATTTATAATTGAAATAATGAATTAATAAACAAAGAGAAAAATCTGTTATACCTGTGGACACTTTAACCATCTGTCCACAGGTACAACTGAACACCATGTTATGCAGAAAGCTGTGTTTCACAAAACCCGTAAGTGATAACTGCTATGAAAACATATGAAGTTATAATATATTTATCGGACAACTCAATGAAATATTACTGCCTAGAAATTTTCTAAGTGTAGGTCTTAAAAAATTTAAAATCACAGGCTGGATTGGTCAAGATTTGGAAAAAAAACAACTTAAAAATAATAATTTCTATGAAACTGTTGATCTGACAATCTTGAAAATACACGTGCAACTGCAGGGAGATGCTTGCAGTACTACCAATCTAACAATTTTAATTTCCCTCCTCCCAGTCTCTCTTTATTAAAAAAGTCCACTGGTCCAACTGCGCTTTACGTACAGCACCTTCCCCTATATGCTTGTACTAATGAAAATCCTCTGGTAAATTTTTAATCTACATCTGGGAAAGCCTGGTAAGGAAAAAGCTATATCGAAAGTATAAGGTACAATAATCATAATTCACAATAAGAATTCACAAATTAATAATTAACACTTTGTTAATTCTATGCAATAACCCTCAGAACAACAAAATTGAAGATTGTAATGAAAACCAAATCAAATAAATGGGAATGAAAATGTAATGGTTAATTCAGAACCAATATCCCCACAACCTAAAAACTATATTCATTCATAACTTATAAAGATTTCTACAAACTTAGAATGATATTTATAATTTATATATCTCATTATATTTCAAAACAATAATGATTCATGACTAGAATGCATAAATGAAAAGCCCACCATAATATACTAACTGGCATCTATAAAAACCTTACAAATAATTATTATATCAGTAATATCGAGCTAAGGAAATCATCATGTGGGAGAACAAAAAAAAAAAAAAAAAAACCTAACAATAAATTCCTTAATATCAACCACAAATGCCTAGAAAACGATAAATGCATCAATTAAATCTGATATAGAGTTTCAGAAAAGTTTCTGAAAAGTTTCAGGTGCAGTGATTGTCCCACCAAAGTTATAATATATTTATGAAATATATGTAGTATGAATAAGGAAATATACACACACACACACACACACACACACACACACATATATATATATATATAACTTCTAGAAAAAGCACTGATACTCATTACTTCACCAAATATCAAGAATATTAAAATTATTTTTCAGGATTCATTCCACCTTTTTCTTTCACTTGAACTAACCATAAAACAAACTTTCTAGACTTTTGTCATAATTTTAAATATTTATAACCAAACCTGTCTAATGCAACATGTTTAAAAATCCAGCCATGGCTCTCCACTCCATAAATTCCCACATTAGTTTGTTATTTATAATAATGGTGAAAAATTCCAAAATTTTCTACCATTTCAAAAATTTTTTTTTAACCTTCTGTTGCTTATATATGTAAAAACAGGATTAAAAATAAATATCTTAGTCATTAACATTTTTTTTTCTGTGAGTAATTTTAAAAATTGAATTGGAAAAAATTTATAGACCTTGTTTTATATCCTTTTATTCATTAAAATCAAAAAAATAAAAATTTTATAATTAAGTTTAGTAAGTACTATTTTTTTTTAGATACCTGAAATTCATTCATCAACTTAATATTTTGCAAAGAAAGCTCCTCCAGTTAGGATACAAATCAATTCAAATTATTTACTAGATCTTAAGCTAATTAAAAGGATTAGCAATTTTTTTTTTTATTCACACCTATTACAACTAACAACTAATTATTGATTACTAATAAATACTAAAATATATTTACTGAAAAATAATACATTACCTCATATCAATATCTTCAGAAGGTATTGCATCAGCATATTTCATCATAAGCGATACAGTTTCTGCAGCTCCCAAAGATTTAAGAGTTAGGATTGACAACTGATTCCAATCAACTTTAATGCTGATTTCAGACTTTCTTTGACAAATGCAACAGACACTGTTTGATAATTTAAGATTAAATTCAAAAGCTTTATCCCACAACTCGTAAGATCCTTTATGAACAAAATCATTCAGTACATTTAACTGTCCAAACTGAATGATGAATGGTAAACATAAATCAATATTTTGCCAGCAGTAATTCACTATAAGATTGATTAGATCTGGCATGGTTTGCAGCAAAGAAATAATTTTAGAATATAAGAATTGTGTATCATTTTTTTCACATCCTTGAACACTTAATTTTTTTATATCAAAATTACATCTGGAGAAATTGCCAGAGGTTCTATTACTTGATATTTCAGGTGATAAGAATTCTTCTTCATTTAATAAATTTTTAAAAACTTCTTCTT
Organism: Euschistus heros; assembly: GCA_003667255.2. Taxonomy (NCBI): domain Eukaryota; kingdom Metazoa; phylum Arthropoda; class Insecta; order Hemiptera; family Pentatomidae; genus Euschistus; species Euschistus heros. The sequence continues at coordinate 2,627,737 of RCWM02000095.1, forward strand.
TAAGTACATATAATCTGTTCTTGAAATATTCTGGAGATTTCATCAGGTCAAAAAAAATTAAATTTTGTTTTAAAAGTAACTCACCCACAGCTGGATATTTGATTAAGTATTTTGAGCAACCAACCAAAGGATAGCTACACATGCATTTATTTAATGCATTTTTATTAATTGAAAAGAATGCATTTTCAATGTGATGTAATGTTCCAGTATCACAAGTGCGAACCAGTGAATATAATTTATTATTCTTTAATTTCATTAAGAAATTCAGAAAAAGTTTATTACAGCGGTCTATGCAATTTTGTCGATTAATACCAGTAAATTCTAAATGCATTGACAGTTTGAGAACTAAGTGAGATATATAATGCAACTTGAGACATCCTTTAGTAGCAATATGGCAAGCTGATTCTATCTGATCAAGCCTTAACATTAAAAACAACATATTTAATAAGAAAGGCAAAGGACATTCTGAATAATTTAAAGTTAAATCATTTTTTGAAGCAAAAAACCCAAATGCAGTTTCTTGGAAAATATCCAGAATAATACTACAAGAAAAGAAAGTGCACCCTATTTTCAAGTTTTCTAACTGCTGCAAAATTAAATGTGGGTCCAGAATTTCAGAAAACACCAAAATTATATTGCTCATAATGATATCATTACTCAAATCTTCAGGTTTGTGAATCTCTTGAAGAACTAATGGATGGTCTTGCCACTCCAAAAATTTTTCATTCAAAATTTTAAACTTGTCCATGTAATCAATAATCCAGCCACATTCTAAACTTTTATTAAATAAATGTTTAATAATTTTAATATACTTTGATGTTAGCATTTGTTTAAATGGAAAAGACTTTTTTACACTTTCATTGGGTGTAAGGGACTGGTTAAAATCATTTAACTTTTGGACTAACATATGGAATAAAATAAAAGTTTCTTCCTGATTAAATGATTCATTAAGTTTTTCAGCCATCTGGCAGATTTCAGCAGGGTCAAAAACAAAATCCTTTAAATTTTCAGGACAAGGAACATTATATATGATACTATCATCCATCTTAGGAAAAATTATATTTTCTCTAGTCATCTCCTTAGAATGGAATTTCAATTCAACGTCTAAAACATCATCATCAAGAAATCCTTTTGGAAATTTTATCTTTTCTTCTATGAATTGCAATTTATTCTGTAAAGATTTAGTACTATTGAACAATTTTCTCTTTACATTATTCCCTAGTTCAACAATAGTACTTTGAATGATGTCGGGGGAAGTAAGTGATAGAAATGGTATTTGATGCATAAAAGAGCTTGAGAGATAGCTACCAGAGTTCACTAAAAAATCCTCAGGGCAATTTTGAGATTTAAAATTAAAGCTGTCATTAAGTGCAAACTGAATATCTGGTAAAGAAATATAATTTAATTTTTTAATTGAGTTACCAGCTTTGGGAAATTTCTTTAAATCTGACATACTTTGAGAACGATTAATTTTTTTTTTCCTAGATTTATTAATGTTCATACCAATTTTCCACTTTTTCCAATGTTTATTATCAATAAGAAAAATACCTGAATCAAGATTATTTGATAATTGTTTGTCTTTCATACTTTTAATTAAATTTTCTAGGTATCCTTGAACTTTTGAGTTTTTATAAATATCTGGACACTGTTCTGGCAAAGCAACTAAACATCCTACTTTCGACATAACATTATCTGACATGGCTTGATCTAAAAATGCTTCTAAAACTTCAGAACATAATTTATATTTACCTAAAAAATATAACTGTACCAAGCATTTGCTAAGGGGTGTAGTGACAAATGAATACAGTTGGCCTTGGGAAGTCCACACATAAATTATATCATGAACACTCTTCACCATAACAATATCTTTGCAGTAATCTGACCACAAGATTACTTCTGCAGTGTTAGGGTCAAAAATATAAATTCCGTCACTTTTAAATGTAAGTAAGAACACATCAAGGAATCCAAACAAATAACAAAAATTAAATGACTGATCAGGCCAGCAGTGACGTGTTTTAAAAATTAGTTCATTTTCCTCTATTCTCACCACTGCAGTTGATGGAATAGCAAGAGCCTTTTTAAACTGATGAGTACTAACTACATCTCCTGAATCATCTACTTCCCATAATCTTGAACCTGGGCGAGCACAATATATTTTAAAACTATTTTCATACTTCATGAACGTTGCACCATAAAATCCCTCACGCAACTGATTTCCAATTTGCTTGTATTGTTCTTTGGTTGTATCACAAATGTAACACCTAGTTTTAGTAGATATAAGAAGATATTCTTCATAGCAACTAATCTGAACAATAGCAGAATCCAGTTTCATGAATATATAGGCTGGGATATTAAAAATACTTTTATTCTGAAAGAAAACAAAAAGTTATAAATTTATAAAAAGGCAGATAATTTTTTTTTTTTTAAATATGTAATTTTAATTATAGCCCAATATATAGATACACATTAATTCATGTAAAAGCTTTTATTTTTTTATTATTACTTGGTTGGATTCGGCAAATCAGATTGGTCTATACAAGAGAAAAAACATTAGAACAAGAGGCAAACACGTAACCCTACAAGGCCCACAGTACCATATGCGGGACAAATTTCAGTATTTTTCTTTTATATGTATGTAATAATAATATTATGTTCCATATTTGAAATATGAGAGAAATAAACACACATTCTATCTATTTATCTGTGGGCTTAGAGTGAAATTTGAATGAAAGTGTTACATTTGTCGTCTGTGTGAGTTCGAAAATCTAAATAAAAATAATAACTGAATAGTTCTGAGTCGGAAAAAAAAAACTGAATCTAACAAAGTGTATATTTTGCAAAGGTAAGTTATTTTTTATATTTATACAGTAAACCTATTAGCAATAATGACTGAAATAAAAAATTTGTTTTCCTCTAAAGTATTGGATTATAATTTTTTTTTTATTATTTTTCCCTAACTACTAATCACATCATATATATTTTTTACACCATCAAAAAAAAAAAAAAAAAATAATAATAATAAGCCTTCTAGGGTCAATATATAATACTGGCAGATATAACTTATAAAAATAAACAGTAATTATTAAAGTCTCAGACATTTAGAAGTTACTACATCATTTCCTAGGGCCTTAGAAATCAAAACATTGCTACAGTCAACATAGTCTCACTTGCTCTACTTGATCCCCCACTACTGTGGTACTGGTTATGACTAGCACAGTAAAAAAAAAAAAAAAACTCATAACGCCCAATTTGTCCCTTAATTATGTATATCTACTTATTTTAACTGGAGACTCGAAAATTGATTATATGCGTACATTAATAAAAAAAAATAAGAAAGAATTCTCATACATGTTAACTCAAAAAAAAAAAAAAATGCCAAACAATCAGATTGAACTTAAAAAAGTAAATACCTCAAAATGGATATAAGTTAAAGCATTGGCAGGTATTTTTGTTGGAAAAATGGGTATTTTCAAGTGGGTGATATTTGTTCTAGATATCGGCAACAGTGCATATAACATCATTATCAAAAGTTGCCCCTTTTAGCAAATATATATCAACAACTAAAACATCCACATCTTCTATTAAATCCAACACTTGAATAGAGTCTTATTTAGGTTTCTTTCAGAAATGAGCTCTTACATATCTATATTTAATAAATAAGGTCAACTTACTTTTTACTAAATCTTTTGATTTTGCTATGATATATATATATATATATATATATATATATATATATATATATATATATATATATATATATATATATATATATACTTTTTTTTTTTAACTGACAAAAGTGCATACGTTGGTTTTTGGTTCAAAGAAAGTTCTCACCAGCACTTGTGAGGTTGAAAATTTCATTTTACATTATTCTCAACATAAAGTAATCTTACCAAAACAAATAATAATAACAAATAACAGCTAATACCAGAATTAGTAGCAAGTTAACCTTTAACTAACATTGCTTAAAAGCAATTTTAAACAATAATGTATATATTACAAGAACGTTCAATTATTTTAAGTATCGTTTTTTATGAAGAAACACTCAAAAGTTTCAGAACACAAATGGATTACATAATTTTACACTTTGCATTGTGCTTCCTGTATTATTTTCCAAGTACATTATGATAATTAATTTGTAAATGAAGAATAAATAATTTATGATTAAAAATATACATACCAAAAAGAGTGAAACATTGATTACAGATAACCGTCCAATATTATCAGCTATATACAACTTATTGGTTTCATTAGACCATAATAATGAGGTAATAGCACTTCCAACATGTTCAATAGATCTATTGATAATCCTGGAATCACCATTTTGAATTTCTATAATACAAGTAACTCCTTTCAAAGAAGAAAATGCAATCAGTTTCTCATCTGAAGACAGGGCAATATGATTAACTGGACCTTCCTTCAAAATAAGAAATTGAAATAAATTATGATGATAAATAACAGTTAAAGTAGAAATATTATTCTTATACCATATCAATTTATTATATTTATAAGTTAAATCAACAATTATATCTTATATTTGAGTCATTTCCACATGAAGAACAGATTATAAAAGATATTAAATCCAATGATATTAATCAAATTAATCAGGGTTGAAATTCTCTGCTTAATGTCTTAATTTTACCACAGTAGCCTCTGTTGTTATTCATCCTCGATCATTGCTGATAGGTATTCTTATTCTTTATTTTTCTTTTTTTGCTTCAGCACGTTTTCTTTTTGGATTTCCTTTTGTTTATATTTTTCTACTATTAGCATAATTCTTCTTTATATTATCCTTATTATCTTTATACAAGCCTTCTTTTTTCTGTCAACTAAGATTTGGTATTCCAGGTTGAACCAGTGGGACTTTCTTACATTTACTTCTCTGATTGTTTCATTTGCAGCCTTAACAAAAGCAGTCTTGATGCTATCTCATTCAATTTGAATAACTTTTTCTAATCAGCTGATTTTCAGATACTCTTACACTTTCTTATTATATTCATTATGGATCTCAGAGGTTTTTTAGGGATATTTTGTGTTGCTTTTTTCATTTTTTCCCTTTATTCTTGTAGTCAATCTCTGCCTATACTTTAGGGCATGCAGAGGTTGGCATTATTACCCACTTCTTATTCTTTCTCTTCCTCTTCGAGCCATTACTGGTGTAGAGGGGCCTCGATCCAGCGCCGCCAATCCTCTCGGTCCCGGCACAGCAACTTCATTTCGGCGAGGGTTTTGTTTCTTTTGCCCCCAAACCACTGGTTGTATTCCTGATAGGAGATCCTTGGGCGACCTCGTGGTCTTTTACTTGTAGCTCTTGCTTCCATGGTCTCTCTGGGTTCTCTCACTTCTTCCATCCGACAGACATGTCCAAACCAATTAAGTTGTCTCTTTTCGATGGTTTCCTTTAATGGAGGCACCTCTAACCATTCTCTGATCCTTTCATTCCTAATACAATTTCACTTAGTTTTTCCTGCTGATCTGTGTAGGAACCTCATCTCAGCAGCAGTGATACGGCTGGCATGCTTATCAAGCATTATCCAGCTCTCACCGCCGTATAAGGTATATAGCCTTGTATATATGCATTTTTACATTTTTCCCTACTTCACGGTGACCAATAATGCTATTATTGATCTGGAAGTAGACCTGATTCACTTTTGAAATCCTATTGGCTATTTCTTGGTCAATCCTTCCCGATCTAATTATTATGGTTCCCAAGTAGTTGTACTCGTTTACTACTTCTAGGACCTCCCCATTGCAATATATTTTAATGTCTTCTTCATCATTCCATGAGAGAATTAGGATCTTACTTTTTAAATTGTTGATGGACATTCCCTTCCGTAGTAGCTCCTCCTCCCATTCCACCACTGCCTGTTGCAGCTTTTCTTTCGAATCTGCAATTAGGACAATATCGTCTGCATATAAGAGACTTTTCACAAGAACGGTCCGCATTTTCCATTTGCCTATGCATTATTACCCACACCAGGAAATAATCACTAAACTCTGATGCTGAACATATGTCTAAAGCTCCTCACATCATCGATTTCACTTTGAAGCTTACTATGAATCGTGAAGTAATCAATATTATTTTTGGTTTTGCGACCTAGTGATGTTCAAGTTTGTAGGTGTATAGTTCAAGCGGGTTGAGAAATTCACTATTCTATAACTGTTATCATTAGTTATTTTGTGACAATTATATTTTCCTAAAGACCTTTTCAAGTTCTCATTTCCAATTTTTCCATTTAAATCTCCTAAAATGATTTTCATATTATATTTGAAAATTTTAACATGGGCCCTTTTTAGTTGAGTGACAATTTCTTCCTTCTCTTCATATTTTTTGGCTTCTGCTGGTGAAAGTACACTCACCATGATGGACTTACAGAAAAACCTCCCTTTGAGTCTAATGTAGAACATGGCAGTTTCAGTGATCTCATGCTACAATTCTTAGTCATTACAAACTAAATGTTATAGTTTTTAAGCTTCTTCCCTGGGTATTCATACTTGAATTGCACTGTTTTATATTTCCATAGGGGTCAATAATCTATGTCTTATATTTCGTCCCACCTTCTCTCTCTCTTCAGAGACTGATTATCCTAAGCAGCTGCTCCTCTATATATGACCCCCCCCCCCCTTCCCCGAAGATATATCCAATGCAATTCAAACCTAAATGTTACGCTATATCAGAAACAAAATAAATATAAAATCTATTATAAAATTGTGTAGGCTACAAAAATAGTTAAATTTTAATGGAAAACAACAATTAATACACATAAATTTTTTTTTAAAAATCAATAAAAAAATAAATTTTATACTAAAATATGACATTATCATAATTTTGATTTTAATAGAAAAGGATATAAGATAAAACTATGATAAATACTAGTTATCATATTTTTCTTTACTTTTTTTTTTTTTTTTTTTTTAAATATAAAATAACTGATATCTTAAAAATCAGTAGTATAAATATAAACAGAACTATTTTTCATCAGTGACAAAAGGCAAGCGATATATAAAACAGAATAATAAAACAAGGTGAAAACAACAAATATAATTCTCAGACAAAACAAAATAAAAACAAGTTTTTTTTGTTTTTTTTTTAATCTTACTAATAGAGAGTAAAATAAAATTAAACAAACAAACTAAAAATAAATATTTAATTTGTCAACAGAAAATCATTAACAATTTGTCAGCAATATAAATCATTGTATCATTCATTGTAGGATAAGGAAAACTTAATACATATCAGCAACATGGAACAAAATTCTTATTTAGGTTTTTAAATTAAAAGCATTCAAAATATTATATAATAGCAACACTAAAATATAAATCTGTAAATAAAATAGATAAAGCTCAAACCTACAGACATTTATTATGATTTGATCAATAATATTAAACCTAGCATTCTAAAAAAATAATACAAAAAGGACCAAGATTCTAGCTGACACTAACAATTACTGATTGGGTTATGCAATTACTGATATAATGCCACAAAATAAGTAAATTATTGATAGAATACCAATAACTTATATTACAACAAAATAAACCCACCCCAGTCAATTCATTTTCTATAACATTATAATTATTCATATAATGAATGATTTAGATTTTTTTTTAAATGTAAATTTTGTAAATAATTTTATTGGAAAAGAATGCATCATAAATTATTATATTACAAATCCCATGCACAATAGACAAATGTTAAAATGAGCTTAATCTTAAAAATGTGCACACAGCTAATTAGAAAAATTCAGAAAAGTAGTTAAATCAAGTAGATCAGTTTCACTTTATATTAACAAATACAATCAAGTTAGCCTATGAGTGAAAATAAACCTTCTTCAGTTCATTGTGGTATATAACCCATTAGAATAATGTGAAAAAAAAACAACAAAAAAAAACCTTTTCTGGCTGAGGTAACTCCAAAAGTAAACAATCTGTTTATTAGAATATCGGTTTAAAATAACAGGGATGAAAAACAACTTCATTATTACAAATAAAGTAACAACTAATAAAATCCGAGTGCCTCAAAACCTAATACACTAAGTTAAATTTAAAAAAGTATTGTTGCTACTATAGGCTGATTACTAAGAAATAGGAATCCCCAATAAATCATTAGCTGCCTAACATCAAACTTTTTTTTTTCCATAAGCGCGACCTACCTTGGATATCTTTGGCAGCGTTCAATGGTCTTTTTACAGATATTCATTGTTTATGTGAGCACAGGCATGTTTATGAGGTTACACACCTCATATTGCTGCTCACCACGGTGTTCATGGTGCAGTAGCAATTTGTTTTGTGCTCAGTAAACCCTTTCCTCTGACATACATTCAAACATTCAGGATCAAGGAGAGCAAAAAATCAATCTGGTATTGTACTGTAAACTTCAAAGAAAGAAACGATTCATAAGTGAGGTAAATCGAAAAAATGTCTTTAGTTTGTCAAAACCTACATAAAGGAACCACTGGAGTTTATGAAAAAAGCAAATAAAATGTTTTGACTTTGATGGCCATAAATATATATAGCGAAAATAAAACAGAATTTCAAATGAGCAATGTTAGACCAACAATACTCATGTAGTTAAAAGCGTTTTAGTTCAGGGTTGTGTGTCATGGTACAGAGTGTCAAACTTAAGCATTATTGCAGTTATTATGAATGCAGACAAATATGTTAGAATTTTGCACCATAACTTGAACAGCAGTGTTAAAAAGATGGATAACAGGGACACACATATCTTCCAGCAAAATAATAAAGCGAAAATAAAAATGCATACGGCAGATAAAACAAAAGACTGGTTGGTTTATAATGTTCGGAGTCAAATCAAAACTTCTAACTCCCATAGAGCACTAATGAAGTTTTAAGGCCACAAAAGATAAATATCTTCCAAATCGCAGCTGAAACTGTTTAACAGCAAGAATGGTATAAAGTTCCACCTAAAGTTACCCAGTAAGTTATTTCCTTGATGCTACGAAAACTTCATGTTATAATAGGTGCAAATATTAAAATGTACATAAAACATAATATAATCTTTAAATCTTATAACATAATAAAATAAAAATGTCGACAGAGCCAATGCAAGTTCATATATATATATATATATTTTTCATTTTAATTAGTTTGTTTTCTATTAGGTCAATTAACTGCCACCAAAAATAAAAAGTTGTTTTCTACTTTTTAAACAAATAAGGTAACAATTTAACTATTTAACAGGTAATTAACTGTTATACTTCTAAAATATAAGAAAAAATGTGGATATACTAATACTTTTTTTGAGACACTGCAACTTGAGTCAACCCTAAGAACCTTATATGCAATGTAAGAAGCAATAAATTCATACGAGAAATCTAGAACACTGGGGAAGGTTCACAAGAGTTGAGGTGAAAAAAAAGGTCACCCATGTCATCATAAATAGTAAAAATAATAGCTGGACTGAAAATGGAAGGGAGCAATAATAATCCCAAGGAAACTTTCAGAGCAGTGAAGAAAGTAACTGTCTAAAAAAATCAGAATACCTGAGACTCATTGAGATTAATGTCAAACCAAAGAGAAGTGGGCTTACTTAGGTGCCAATAAATAAAATACTTTTAAAGATAAAATAATTTATTATATTTAAACACATTTTTTTATTTATTTATTTATTTTTACTCAATAAAGAAGGAAGTTATTTCTTTCTATTATATAAAAGTGCTAACTATAAATAGACATTTTGTCAAACAACAAAAAGAGTTAAACAATATTTTTTATAAAACAAAGCAGTTTCCTTATTTTTCTTAGCTCAACTAATTGGAGATGGAACAAAAAACAAGATAGAACAAAATCTTTTCCATTACACAAGAACAATACAGTGATATATTTGCTTTTTTATAAAATATCTTTTTCCATCATTCAGTTTTGCTTCATAAACTTGTAAAATTAGCAACTGGGCAATAGTTCCTAGAAGATAAATTTTACATTAATAATTTTAAACCTAAATACATTTCAGACAAATAAAATAATAATAATAAGTTTATTATAATTAACTTTTACTCATATATATATATATATATATATATATATATATATATATATATATATATATATATATATATATATATATATATACATATATATAATTAACTGTTTTACAATAATCGGGTTTTTGGTCCTTTATATTTAAAAATATTTTTTCATACAAATATTATTTATCCATATCCATATATATTTTTTTTTCTCTCTTCCTTCTCCTCTCTCCTCTCTTTTTGACGTTTCGACCCCTTATTTAATGGGGTCCTCCTCAGAACTGGAAAAACAATACCATTCTTAAACATCTTTCCCGACATTGGCACACCTCCAGTCATTAATAATACAAAATTTGACAAATACACACCAAAAACTGGGTACCCCGAAACTCCAGGCCAGTAAGCCCACCGACTCCTACAGCAAGTGCTTGCCAGCTCAGACACCAGGGTACTGAGCTGCTCGGCGGACTACCTAGCCAAAGAGTCCGAGGTCCAATTACATAATTTTTCCTTTTTTGTAACTAAAATTTAAAATCTATAACTAAAGAAAAACAATATATAAACATTCACACACACACCCATATGACAATACACACAAATATATAGGGGATATTTCCCTTCGTTAAAATACAATAAAACAATTATGTTAAAACAATACCCAATCAAATATTTAAAACAATTTAAAACTTAACTATCTATTTTAAACTTTTAATATAACAATAAATATAACCCATATATTAATATTTTTACAATTTTATATCCATCATTTCACAAACAATAAAACAGCCACTCCAATAACCCAAAAATAACAACAACAGTATTTTGAAACTTTTTATATTTTAAACCATTATTTTCAACTAAAATTTTTTTTTTTTTTTTTTTTTTTTTTTTTTTTGGTAATTCAAATAACAAATAATTCTTCTTCTTCCCTCTTCTTCCCTTTTCTCCTCAATTTTGGCAATAAATAAATAATTTTTTTTTTTTTAATTTTAAATTTTGACACTTAAAAAGTTTACAATTTTGGCAATTAGATAAAAGTAGACCAAACATGGATATTTTAGACTAGCCCATCTATCCTAATTGTTAGCTTATAGCCTTAAGAATATTGTGGTAAGCCTGATTTAATTTGTAAAGTATGAGGCCTCCAAGCATAGCTCCGACGGATAATAAATTAATATCCTTAGATGTCATTTCATTATTCACTAACGTTAAAAAAGAAATTGCTATAACGGCGATCTTAAAGATATGGAAATGTATTACAAAATTTACTTCTATCCCGAAAACTTTATTCATGAGCGCAATAGAGCTATGCTATTGCTATTCTATGCTATGCTATGCTATTCTTCTATGGAAGAAGAGGGAAGAAGAAGAATTATTTGTTATTTGAATTACCAAAAAAAAAAAAAAAAAAAAAATTTTAGTTGAAAATAATGGTTGGTTTAAAATATAAAAAGTGTCAAAATACTGTTGTTGTTTTTGGGTTATTGGAGTGGCTGTTTTATTGTTTGTGAAATGATGGATATAAAATTGTAAAAATATTAATATATGGGTTATATTTATTGTTATATTAAAAGTTTAAAATAGATTGTTAAGTTTTAAATTGTTTTAAATATTTGATTGGGTATTGTTTTAACATAATTGTTTTATTGTATTTTAACGAAGGGAAATATCCCCTATATATTTGTGTGTATTGTCATATGGGTGTGTGTGTGAATGTTTATATATTGTTTTTCTTTAGTTATAGATTTTAAATTTTAGTTACAAAAAAGGAAAAATTATGTAATTGGACCTCGGACTCTTTGGCCAGGTAGTCCGCCGAGCAGCTCAGTACCCTGGTGTCTGAGCTGGCAAGCACTTGCTGCAGGAGTCGGTGGGCTTACTGGCCTGGAGTTTCGGGGTACCCAGTTTTTGGTGTGTATTTGTCAAATTTTGTATTATTAATGACTGGAGGTGTGCCAATGTCGGGAAAGATGTTTAAGAATGGTATTGTTTTTCCAGTTCTGAGGAGGACCCCATTAAATAAGGGGTCGAAACGTCAAAAAGAGAGGAGAGAGGAGAAGGAAGAGAGAAAAAAAATATATATATGGATAAATAATAATATTGTATGAAAAAATATTGTTAAATATAAAGGACCAAAAACCCAATTATTGTAAAACAGTTAATTATATAATTTCTAAGGGTCGACAAAATATAATTTTGATATATATATATATATATATATATATATATATATATATATATATATATATATATATATATATATATATATATATGTGTGTGTGTGTGTATAATAGTAATAAGTTAAGTCTTAGAAGTTCAATTTTCTCAAAATTTACCATTTTTGAAAATCAAATACAGTAGACCAAGAAAATCTTCAAATATTATCAACAGGTAAGCAAAAAGAAAATGTTAATTATACGACCAGGGCTTCATTCAATTTTTAAACAAGTGGGTTCGCATTTTTTTCTTAATCACTGATGAAAATTTTAACTTCACTAATTTCAGAAATTCGAGATAAGCAGTGAGTTACAAACAGGAATTTTGAAGATTTACTTGGCTTAACACATAATACCTATAAATGGCTTTCCACACAGACACATAAGAATATAAAAACAATTTTATACTAGAACAACATGTACATAAATAAAACTGCATCTGGTCAGCAAACAAATTAAAATCAATAAAAATAATAAAGAAACTATATACATAAATACTAACTAAATATGAAGAGAAAAATAACATAAATCTCAACAAATGAAATAAAAAAATTATAGTACAAAGCTGAATGTAGCTCAAAACATTTGTAAAAAGCAGCTAAAAAGTTATAAACATAATAAGAAGATTTTCTTTTAAGTAGAATCTAAATTTTTAAAAACAGTTATCATTAGATTTCTAGAAATATGGGAACTTATTTGAATTGATTAGGTTGATAGTTGTTAGCGAGAGTCATTTTGTACAAGTATGAGGTAATAAAAAAAAAAAGTATTTGAAAGTGCGAAGAGAATTGACTTCTCTGACAAAAGGAGGGAGAGGAGGGTGATTGAGCAGAAATGGGAGGGCATTGGAAAACAACAATTTTATGGGATGTAGTTTATGGTCCATTGTGCTTTGAATGGACAAAAAACATAAGCTGAAGTTTAATGTAAATAAATGAAGGACGGAGGGTATTGATAATTTGGTAAAGGAATAAATCAAGGAAATATGGCCTGTAAAAAGAGGGAGGGTAAAGCCAACTTAATTTGGATTAAACACGGGAAATATAAGATTGTCTTGAGATACTAAAGATAAACCTAGCAAAATAGTTCATTCAGTTTGCTTTAATTTGTGCTCAGGCAGTGTCAAGATGCCTTAAAAACCAAACAGCTATAACCTATAGGTGAAAGGACGAAAGGAAAGAAAATAAGAGCTTATATGTTGACCGGAGAAGATGACAATTAGTGGAATAATTCAAGTATACCTACAGATTTACGGGAGATCTGGGCAACCTGAGATAAATAATGGCTTGAGTCTCCTCTTCACTTAGCTTTAATTTATTCAGAGTTTCCCAGGCACTAATTCCATTCAGGTCATCTTAAATTTTAAATACATATACAACAAACATATTTAAGATAAAATAACTCTCTGACTCAGAATGGATAAAACAACAGAATTCATAGTACCTATTGTTATTCATAGTATTAGTCATGAAAGTATTACAACTATTCAATGGCATGAGGAGTATTTACTGAATATTTTAAATTCTCTTTTCCGGTGAAGTCCCTTTTTCAATAAATTTTTCAAGATAATTATTATTTATCATCACAAGGAAAAATAAACAAAGTTTCAGAACCAACACCAAACTTCCAAGATTTTTACAGGAAGCAAAACATTCTTACGAAAACTAGGAATCAAAGTTAAGACTTAATATTTCATATTCTGAATAATAAGTACTGATAGGAGATGGTCTAATAGATTCCTATAATATACCTATTTACCTATTGTTTCCATTTAGCAAATAAAATTTATATTTTGTCTATTAGAAAAGAAATTGTTGTAACCTGCAATACACGTTTGAATATCCATGTATTGCATCCATGTAAGGTAGCCACATTTTATTAAAAACTTAATCAATATATTATTAATATTAATTGCATTTAAACTGTCTATCAGAAATAAACTTTATTTCTAGCTATATTTAAATAAATAATTTTTTTGATGGCATAGTACATATATTACAACAAAAATGAATATAAGTATGTCATGTATAGCAACTATAATACATGATCTTAAATACATTGGCAATCACAGTGGTCAAGAAAGATGTTTAACTAAATAGTTCTATGATGATTCCAAACTGCCTATTAAATATTCATAATACTATTGAGGAGAAGAATAAAAAATAAGATTACCTCATTAGCTAATTTGAGAATACCATAAGAATAAATTAAAAAATATGTGCTTTAACAAATGCCCTCCCTACTTTGACAACCATTGTAATTTTATAGAGTAACTATCAATCATCAAAATAATAATGCTCAAACAAAGTAATATTCATGAATAGCCCTAACGAAAACACTATTCATTAAAATACAGACAAAAATCAATATTTTAAATATACTTAAATAGGCAAAACATGACATACGTAAACAATACACCACTTCTCATTCCAGAGTACAGGAAATGAATTTGACTAATTCAGTAACTAGCATACATACCTTATTGGGAATGAGCTGCAGAAAAACACAAGGGTCTCTTCTAAACAAATAAAGTCCTCCACTAGTAGCACCGAGAATTAGAAAATTATGAGATATTTCAAAACAAGTGTACTGAAAAATAAACCATTGTTAGAATGAATCCTTTTAAAACATAAACCACTCAAAAATTGAATGATACCTTAATTCGATTTGATTTTAAAGGATGATAAATGCATTGCAACTTTTGTTTTTCTACTAAAACACAACTTAATTTACCATTAGTTGGCGGCATTAGGGTAAAAATTAAATTTTACTGATAAGGATAGAAGCAGGACAACACTTATTAATAACATTAATATTATTATTTAAGATTAAAGTTAAATTGAAAAAAATTGAAAGGTTACAATGTTTACTACTGTTATCGGCATGGTTAGAAGGATGAAGTTGTATGCCAAAGAGAACATAAAGTAATAGTATTTTAAACAACATTAAAACACAACCTAAAAAAGAATATGCATACTGTGGTGAAATTTTATCTATCCTATGTATGAATATATATATATATATATATATATATATAATAAAATTTCTAATTCCTCTCAATTCTTATTTTTAAAAACTTCATTATTTGTTTTAGATTTATTCCATTAATAAATTAGAGAATGGTCTGGAATCATTGTGCCTCCCTGGAGTGACTCGCAAACTAAACTGCATATGAAATCAAAATTTCCCGAATACCATCGATGTGATGAGAAAGATTAATTTTATTATCAATTTGATACTTTGTGCCATAATCAATGCTACACCTTTATTGAAGGATGTTTGTCTACAAGCGAAAATGCACATCTGGAGTAGCCGCTACCGGTTGGTAGCGTGAAAAAAGCGCATCAATATTTTAGCCTGTGGTACCTAACCAGGTCATCATTTAACTAAGTAAGTGGAATCCTCTTATTCGCGAAGTTGAACTCTTACTATAAACTTGAACTAGTAACAGATGGAAAAGAGACTACTGTGAACCGGCGACACTTTTCACAAGTAAGGGCCCGGATACTTATGATTATGAATTTAAATGAATGAAAAAAAATTTGGAATCAGATAACTATCCGTAGACAGCTGACAATAATCCACCACTACAAGCTGACTGCCCAATACCTGATCCCGGGACAGCTAACAACCCAATCAGTACATAATCCAACGCTATTAGAGTTGAAGATGGATCTCTTAAATAAAACATACCACCAGCACCGCCACATTTCGGAACATCATCTCGCACCAAACGAACTCCTCCATATTTGAAGGATTATGTAATTAAATGATGAGAGGAAGAATGTAAAAGAAGTTTATATTTATTAATTATTTATTTATGTCACATGTTCTAATCATCGATATAGATTATATTCTGTATGTATATTAAAGATTTAATTAACCAAGATATTATTCACCATATCCAATCACCTATGTAAAACGCGTTCAGTGACAACAGACTTGGAGCATTTTATAAACAAAAGCTAAAAAAATAGGAATTCAATTTATCTGTACACACTGGCGTGGCGAGGATGTGTGCGAGTGTGCGGCGCATTAGAGGACATTTTTTCTAAAAAGATTTTTTTTCTTTTTTTATACTACCAATTACGGATCAGTTAACAATTTTTTATACTTTTTGTAATACGGAATACGAAGTTATTGTAAACATTTATTGCAAACTATTAATGCTGGAAATTTAATGAGCTTTGGAATCATATGGCCTATTTTTTTTATTATTATTATTTTCAAGGTATAAGGGGTAAATCGGATAAAGTGACATAAAAACAGCCTTCTTTGGCTTATCCCCACCCATTAGAGCTTTTAGTTTGGTATGAAGGATAACTTTCTGCACAACTACCAAATTTCAAAACTACTAATTTTTTTTTAAACACACCCGTATTACATTGCATTTATCCTTTTCTTAAGTTAATTCCAATATCGTGATTTTTCAAACAAATTATTAACATGCCGTTTTTAACAATTTAAAAAGCATACTACTACCTCTTTGGATCATTTTGTAATAGCAAATATACAGTTTTGTAAACAAATGGGAAGGTTATAAACAGCAGGTTTTACCACTTGTTGTTCAGTTACTATTTTATTTATTTAGTTTTTAATTTTTTAAGAGTAATGTGTAGAAATCTTATTCTTGAGATTTTATTTAAAATGATGTTGCTTTATAATTCCGATGGTTCATCCTTATATAGCTGAAAACCAATTTATTCTTAAATTAAAGTTGTTCTGTTTATATTTTTTAAGTAACACTATCTTTTTAGTGATACTAATGTAATGTAATTTTGTATTAAAAAAAAAAAAAGAAAATAAATATTAATAAGATGGGAGAAATAGCGGGTTCAGCTAGCTTTCTTCATCTCGGTGATATTGTCTCTTTATTTGCTGAGGGGATCACATCGGGTTTTCTCAGTACTTTAGGGTATGCCATTTTTTTCTATTTGAAGTAATATTGAAGTTTACTGTACAATCATGCAAGAATGTATGTAATAGGTTGGTGGATGATCGAACTGTGGTTTGTCCGAAGGCAGGAGATTTATCAAATCCTCCCAAGAAGTTTCGAGGTATGGTTTTTAGTTATGGTTCATACATTTATTTTCATTTAAATAAAGATTTTTTTTTTCTTTTCTTTTATTGATTGTTGTATTTTTTATACAATTCATTAAAATTTATGGTAACAGCATATATTTCAACCGCATTGTTTAATTAGGTGCATAAACTAGTTATTAGAAAATTTAAATAGTAAAAGGGCGTGTAAAATTTATTGTATCATATTTTTTCTTGCTTGTGGAAAGAATATGTTTTTAAAAATTATTTTTATTATTATTTTCGCTAACGTTTATTAAAGATTTACATGCTCTGTATTGATTTTAATATTGTTTCTGTATATTTAAATTTTTTTAATTTTTTTTTTTAATCTGTAAATGTTTAAAAAGGCTATTATGTTGCTTGTCTTCTCTTTTATTTTTGAACTTATATTTATGTCATGTTTCTTAAATATAATTACAACTAGTACATCCCTAACTGATACAATGCTTGTACTATATATGACTAATGTTTGCAAACCTTACACAAAACATGTTTATAGATGTATGCTTGATAAACTATTAGAATTCCTTCCTCTGTTTTTTTTTTATGGAAACAATAGTTGCTTTTAAATCACTGAAAATTATGCGAGCGCTAACAATTAACCAGAACTTAATCTGAACTCATTACCTAGCTGGTAAAAATTAAACTAGAATAACTCTGTACAAGGATAAAAGACTGCATTACAATCCTGTAAGGCTCTTTTTTTGTAACAGAATGCTAAATGCAACACAACTGTCTTGCATTGAAATTTTGATGATACATTCACTTGTATATAGTGAAATGAAATATTGAAAATGACATAGGAATTTGATAATAGGCATCATCATCATTTGTGACTTTTTAAACTGTTGTGGTCATCGGTCATAGCAATGAGCTTTCGCCACAAAAATCTGTTGAGTGTTTATAGTTGGTGTTATATGATACAAATTTGTCTTCAGGACCTAAATTACTTAGTGATAACTGGGAACCTGGTAGTATAGTATTAATTCTTTAAGAGTTAAAGTAAAATAGAACAATACATTGCTGTAAATTACTAAAACTAATCATAAATTAATTTGCTTAACATCAACATTTAATTTATGAAATCCTTCAAATTAACAAATTTCAAATTACATATTTATTAAATTAGATGACAGAAATTAAATGAGCTATTTTAAGAACAAAAGTAATTGTAATAAATTTCATTGAGCAACTTAAAATGGTGGCCGTAGTTTACATCAAAATGATTTTACTGTCATCGAAATTATTTTTTGTAACTTTGTAGTTAGTGTTTGACCAAGTCTGGCACCCGGGACTGCTGTATAAGCTTCGTCAATTCCTACCTTCTACATATTTCCTTATTATTCGATCCTATCTCAGTGATAGAACCTTTAAAGTAAACCATAAATTTTCCTATTCTCCCCTCTTTACCCAATCTGCCGGTATTCCTCAAGGTAGTATCCTAGGTCCCATCCTCTAGGTGTTGTATACAGCTGACATCCCGAAGCATCCTACCACTGTCCTCACCACTTAAACTGATGACACATGTGTGTTATCAGTAAATAATAATCATTTCATTGCATCTAAATCACTACAATCTCATATTGCTAACATTCAAGAATAGTGCCAAAATTGGAGAATTAAAAAAAATACTATCAAATAACCTTTACCCTTCATCATAAACCTACGACTTCTTGTCCTACAGAATCCTTTAACAATATTCCATTAATCCCTGTTGAACAGATCCACTACCTAGGATTCCACATGGACAAATGCCATACTTAAAATCCACATACAAGATTAAAATGACAAGAAACTGCCCGTCGTTACAGACCACTTCAACATTTACTAGAGACACATTCTATGCTTCCAATTAATTACAAAAGACTCATTTACATGACAGTGATTAGACCTATTTGGACATACAGAGCTGAGCTTTGGGGCTCTACTAAACCGTCCAATTCATCTCATATCCAATCCAAAATTCTTCAAAAAATCCTCAATGCTCCTTGCTTTGTGACCAATAAACATATCCATACAGATCTTAGTGTTCCATATGTTGCTGATTTACCCCAACCATTTACCTATCCTTTCATAGTAAGCTCCATAACCACTCCAATCCACTCGTCTCTCAACTTGCCCTCCTCTCCATGCCCAATAATCGTCTGAGGTACCTGAAAAGAAGATGGTCTAGAGGCCTTCTAGTTTAGAATTTTTATTGAAGTGTTGCTAGTGAGTAATTCTTTACAAGTTATTTACATGTCATTTTAATCACTAGCAACACACTTACTTGATGTATATTATTTTGCACAGTTGTAAATATCAATAATATAAAAAAAGACCCCAAAAAAACCTATATTACCTATGTAGTCTTATTTCATTTCAACAAATCTTGTACTTATTTATTATGTTTTTAATTTCCAGATTGTTTATTTAAAATATGTCCAATGAATCGTTACTCAGCCCAGAAACAGTTCTGGAAAGCAGCTCGACAGAATGCTAATGCAACCTCTTCTACCGATGCTGTTCTTCTTAAAAGATTGCATGTGAGAATATATATATATATACATATATTTTTTTTTTTTAATGATTAATTATTCATAATTTTTAATGCCATATAGGGGAAGGTGTTGTACCTAAAGCACAGTTGTACCAGTGGACATTTTTAATTATGAGAGAGTGGGAGGAGGGAAATTGAAATTGTTAGATTGGTAGTGCTGCAAGCATCTCCCTGCAGTTGCACGTGTGTTTTCAAGATTGTCAGATCAACAGTTTAGTAGAAATTATTATTTTTAAGTTTTTTTTCTTCCAAATCCTGACCAATCCAACCAGTGATTTTAAATTTTTTAAGACCAACACTTAAAAATTTTCTGGGCAGTAATATTTCATTGGGTTGTCCGATAAATATATCATTACTGTATATGTTTTCATATCAGTTATCACTTACGGGTTTTGTAAAACAGAGCTTTCCGCACAACATGGCGTTCAGTTGTACCTGTGGACACCATTACTAGCTGAACCTGTGGACAGATAGTTAAAGTGTCCACAGGTACAACAGATTTTTTTTTTTTTGTTTATTAATTCATTATTTCAATTATAAATATTACGGAAAAGTTTTTAGGCATTCCACTTGATATTAAATGCCTAAATTTGGATACATACTATTCGTATAACCTTTTTTTTTTAAGAGGAGAAAACTCGTCACTCATTATTTATAACAAACTATTCAACTAGTGAAGATAGTGATTTCACAAATGTGATTTTGGTTGGTCCATCAAACGAAGATTGTAATTTTTTGGATGAATTGATGAATGATTATGAACAAGGTAAAGAAATTGAAGATGAAGAAATATATGTTGGTAGCTATGTTTTGTGTTGTAAAGCATCTTATAGCTTTGATCAAAGAAAAAGCAGACTCGTTCATGTTCAATATTTGCTACTTGAAGAAAATTTCATCAAATGATAGAACCCCAAAATTTATTCTTCCAGACATCGCTACTGATTATGAAATTGAAATAAGAGATATCAAAAGAAAATTACCACCACCATCTTTTATAACTGGCACTAAGAGATTATGTAAACAATTACATTTTCCTACATCTTTTCGTGGATATGATCTCTAATGATTCGATTTTTTCCTTTAAAAAAAGTCTGTGACACTCGTTAATAATAACTATAGGCACATTAAAGATTTATTTTTGTTAAAAGGTTTAAAAATAAGTTAAGTTTCTATTTACTTTCATACGCTAAATTTATTGTTGTCACCTTTCTATTCATCCTTCTAGTTTAGTAATCAAGTTGACTTTTCTTGTTTAAATATTATATTTTGTTTAGTAAAGTTTATAAAACATTATTGCTGATGTGTTTCTCTAAATATCATTTAAATTATCTCTATAAACCTATGAAGAAATGAATGTCCATTGGTACAACTACTAGTGTCTACAGGTACAAAGGGGGAAGGTACCTATGGACACTAATCAGTAAGTTACAAAACATTATTTTCTGTAAAAATAAAATTACTTTTCAAAATAAAGACACCAGGGTTCGATAGCCCTTTAAATTTCTTATCTAATGCTACAGTAACCACTAAGATAAATAAAGCATCAAAAATTAGAAAAATTTATTATTCAAAATCGTCCACAGGTACAGCACCTTCCCCTACTATCAAATTTCTTGAAAAAAGATGAATGATAAATATTGTACTAGATTTAAGTATAAAATCTTATGAAAAACAATTAACATGAAAAATTGAACCTTAAATACTGAAGTCAATTATAAACTTATATAACTTTTTTGTATATTGTTAACATTTCCGATAAATTTACAAATATTTTTAAAATTTCTAAACAGTTGTTTTTTATTTTGTTTATAGAATAATTTTAATTTAAAAATTAATTGTTTATTGTTTTATGTTTATTTATTTAAATTGACTACTTCATACATATTCATCCAATATGAGCTGTACATACTTGTATACATGTGTGTGTGTTAGCTTTGTAGCCGAGCTCCTCTAATTTATCCACAGTCAGCCTTAAAAGGTACTAAAGTCTTGGGCCAAAATTAGCCTCCCTCTTAGCCTATTTCCTACCACTGTAGCATTCATTGTATGGAAGAGAGGACTTGTTGGGTGGCTTCTTGCTACATGCCCCTCCCACTGTAATCCCCTTGCTTTTATGTCTGACACAATTGACTGCTTTGTTTCGCAGATGATGCTTTGCATCCTTATTGTTTTTTCTTCTCCAAATTCCTAATTCCTTGTCCCACTTTGAGCCCACTATCTCCCTGAAAACCTACCATTCAAATTTCTGAACCTTTATCTCAGTGGTGCCTGTAAGAGACCAGGTCTTACTGTCATTCAGCAATATAGATAGTATAATCGATTTATATATTCGGAGTTTCATTTTCCCTGATATATTTTTTTATCTTAAAATATGGACTACTGAAAAGAAAGCTTTGTTTGCGCT
Source organism: Euschistus heros (assembly GCA_003667255.2). Taxonomy (NCBI): domain Eukaryota; kingdom Metazoa; phylum Arthropoda; class Insecta; order Hemiptera; family Pentatomidae; genus Euschistus; species Euschistus heros. Next base: position 2,649,964 of record RCWM02000095.1, read on the forward strand.
GAGGATTCTTTGGTCGACTTCACTGAACTCTTCATTGATGGAGGTTACTGAACTTCCAAGGTGTTTAATCATTATCTCAAATATCTACTTTCTGATACTCTTAAAGGATTAAGATTAAAAATGTTTATACAGCTTTCTTCAAAATCTTGTTTAAGCCATTTGGTAACAGTATTTTGTTTAGCCACCCTTTGGTTTGGTTTTTAGTTGTAGCTAGTAAGCTAGATATCTTTTTAAAAACCTTTAGATACTTAGCTTTTCCTTCAACCATTAATGGAAGGAGGGATACATACTTCAGAGTTACTCAGAAAATAATAATAAGTTTGCTTTAATTTTTTAGTGTTTCTCAGCATGTAAACCTCTCACTTTGAGCTGCTTGGAGTTTATTTTAAGGATCAATTTAAAGGGAGGTATAGTGTACCACTAGTATGGGACAAAATGCTCTCTTGGCACACAAATGTGTACTATCTTGACTTAAATAGTTTTCATTTGCATACATGCCATTACATTTACTACTCTTCAGCTCCCTTAGCTTCTCTTTAACTTTTTTAATTAACTTTTATACACTTAAAATAAGGCTTTAAGGCCAGCAAGCACCGGATAATCACAAACTTTTGTTAAAACTGAACTTGCTCTGGGTTATCTGCTAATTGACATCTACTAAATTGAGAAAAGAAACAAAGATTTTTGCAAAATTTCTCATATACTGACCTGACCTATTAAGGGTCTCTTTGATTGTAACCTTAAACAAGAGAGTTCATACAACTTTTTTTTTAAATTTAATACAAATGGCTATTTTGTAAATTTGTGTTTTATGAAACTTCTTCCTTTGGAGCTTTCTTTTTTTTTTTTTTTTTTTTTCTTTATTTCTGAATTATTTTGTTTGTTTATTTAAGTGAGATAGCATGAAAGTTGTTGTTTCTCAGAACTTATAGAAAGTCACTAACTGTTTTTTTATTTTTTCGGTTGTGATGAATCATTCCAAAATTTGATGTTAGAAGTTTGATACTTCAAACTGAATAGCTAGAAATTCGTCTTTTTCTTTATCAGCAGGCAAAGAATCAATAGTCCCATTGCATTAATTTATTTACGCTGCAATAATTGTCTTATTTATTTATTATTGTGCACAACAGTCCTAATGGGACCTTGGCTTCACAAACTACCAACAGGCATTCCTGTCAATCTTCCGCCTTCCTTCTCCAACCATTCACTCTTAATCTTCTCAGTCCATCCTGGACGGACGTTGCCCAGCCACCTCAGCCTTGGTCTTCCTCTCACTCTTTTTCCTCCCAGCCTGCCGTACATCATCTTTTTTGGAAGTCAATCTTCCACCATCCTTTGTACATGACCAAGCCACCTTAATCTTTATTTATAATTGGGTTGATGTCAAATATAAAGTCCATATTTTTCTCAAAAAAATTAAACCAGTCTAGTGTTCATCTCTTTGTAGATGAACTTTTTTCTTTTTGGAAAATTATATAATGATAATCCTTTGTGGAAAATCACAGGGTTTTAATCTGAATTCAGACATCGAAAGGCCATGAGTGATATACTTTTTTTTACCATGTGAAATCTTTGTTTAAGAAAGAATAGTCATTTTTTCAGCTTAGACTATATATATATATTTTATTTGTAGGAAGTCTTGTTTACTTCCTTCTGATAAATAAAAGTAGGGGAGACTGTTGTATCTTGAAACACTTTTTTGATTTTTGGTGTTGGCACTCCTATTTTAGCTAATATGAGTTGTTGTTTTTTTCTTCTGGTGAACTATCATGGTAAAACTGACAATAGCTGTAGAGTATCAAATTCCTGATTTTCAGTTTTCTTTGAGTGTGAGCAGCAAAATATGATATAAGATTTTTGTTTCAATGTACAACAACGCTTCTATATCTGGCAACAGTAATTGTTGTTCCTTGAAACAGTGGTAACAAAAATAAACACCTGAAAACAAAAGATTATTTGTTTTTTTTTTATCAATTTTGTGTTTTAATTTTAGTGTTTTGTTATTTGACAAAAAGTAAACTTTATAAAAGTAACTTGAACTGCATAATAATAAAATTAAAAATTTTAGCAACAAACTAGAAAACTTGTTCAAAAAACTTTTGACTGAATTAAAAAAAAAATGAATACTAGAAAGAAGACTGTCTTTTATCATTTATTTATAGAATGAAAAGTCAAATGACTCTAAAATTTATCACCTATCGACGGAGCAGGCAGTAAAGCAGTGATGTCAGTCATTTCAATTGTGTCTGGATCAAGAACTGCAGGCAAAGCAAATGATTTTCACCCTTTTTTCTCAGATAGATCATGCAAAGTTCTATTAGAAAAAGCTCCTAACAGCTACAGCAGTGAGCATCTGAGACAGATTCACTGGTGGTCATTTGATTTCTTCCTTTCATTTTCAAGTATTCTGTAAAATGAAAGGTGAAAAATATAAGTTTTTCAAGGTACGAGAGTTTTCAAACTCGTTACAGATCTGTTTCAAGGTACAAGATCACACGTCATTAGGAAAAAGTACAAACTACTCAGTCCACATTCTTTTTTTATCCCGATCAACTAAGAACTTTCTCATGGGGTACCTAATAGTACACCACAGCAAATAATTGATCACTTATCTTCAAAACGATGGTAGGAAACAACAATATTCCAGGTCAACAAACATTTTAAAAAATCAGAAAATGTCTGTAAATATCTGTTTATTGATAATAACTTAATAGCTGCTTATAACTATTCTCTGGTGTTACTATTAATTACTATTATTAATTTCTTACACCTTTGCACTTTTTGGTAGAGATTATTTATTGGATTAAATAAATATTATGTCACTTATACATGCAATTCATGACACATGAATGTTAATAAAAATAATAAATTTTGCTAAAGATTTTTTCATTTACTGGCATGCAAAAATAAAAAATGCATTTTTTTATACATACAGTGCAATCTTACATAATTATATTATAATAACCTAACACCATTTGGGACAAGAATATTGCCATATTATCAATTCCAGATTATCAGGAATAAGAAAAAAATTTATTTTAGTAAAAAAAAATTATGTTTACATGTATTCATAATTAAGAAAAAAGTAATAATAAAAATAACAAGAATTGCCCATGTGTTTATATTTATGTACTATGAAAAATAATCATTGATTGTTCTTTGTTTCTTTGCTTTATATGTGTTATCAAACATAATCTAATTTAATTCCCTTAGTACCAGTACATCACTTTAATACCATTGCCTTTTACCTTTATTTTCTTCATCCCTGAAACAAATTTGGCTGAGAATTTCAAAACCAAAATTTTGAGAATTTGAGAAAATGTTTCTCGATAATCTCTTGAAACCAATAATTTAAAATCCCCTTTGCTTGGGTTACTATCCAATTCAAAGATGTAGAAAAACGTGCAAAACTTTGGAAGGTAATGGTATGTAAAAAAAGTTTGTTTATTTGCTTTTTTATCTAAGGGTGCCAAATCACTGAACGTGCCGGAACTAACAAACCACCTGATTTGCTTTGTATAACTTGTTTTATAGCTAATTTTTTCATTCTTTATTTTCAAGTTTATTTAGAATATACCGAATGCATATAATATTAGAATAATAGATTCATGCTGTTTTTTTTTGTTTTTTATTTTCAAGAAAAAATTCTCACAATTTTGGTTTTTAACATAAATTCATATTATTCATTTATTTTACTTGACTTGGGAAAGGACGAATGTAAGGGGAAATGTGGCAACTGTTATCAGAAATGAAGTAGTTTGTTTCATATTAAATTTTTAAACTTGGAATAATTCTACCTAAATTTCACCTGTGTTGAACTACCCCTCAGAAGCATGGACTTCGATAAATGATATGTGATGATGAAAATGATCTGTTGATATGTAAATAGAAAATCTTTCTGCATATTTGCTGTTAGGTGAAAGAAGGAGAACTTGGGATAAGACATAAGAATTAGTACCTTTATACCCTGTATAACGTGTAGGCCTTTATGACCTATATATTGCCATCTTTAGAAAGCTCAGAAGGTTATTTATAAAAATCAAAAGGTTGAGATGGACACTTGATTTAAATGAAGAAAGGAGAAATTCCTAGTAAAGTACTAGAGGTTACAATTGACCAAATTCAAAGCAGTGATAGGCTCATAGTAAGATAGTTTGGATAGGTAATGTGGCAGTGTTTGACAGTGTAACCTCGAGGTTCCTTTTCCAAATTGAATGGTATTAGTCTCAAAGCGTTATGTTTTGAAATAAATTTAAGCATCATATTTCTTAACTGGAAGAAAGTATTAATAGTTCTCAAAATGCATAAAGAGAATGGAAAATAAACACCAATGTATTCCAAGATTGGTCAAATCCTCCTTTGTGGTGTGTAAGAAAGATTATGTTTATTTTGGGATTGAAAAAGCCTTAAAATTAGTATTTTTATTCATATAACTATTTGCCTATTATTAAAATTCACAGAAAAACAATCTTATAGAATATTGTTGTCACATTTATCTATTATTCTTTTCTTTTTTTTTCTTCTTTTTTTTTTAAGCTACCTATTCAAATTTACAACTGTATACAAATTAAAATATTCATTTTTTAAATTTTCTACTGCCTGCTATATTATTTACTCATATTGATTATTTAGTACTCAAAGATAGACATATAGGTAAAGTTGTATAAAGTGGTGAATTGTTATTAATTCATGATATTATTTTTTTTTTTTTTTTTTTTTTTTTTTTTTTAAGAAAAAATATTTAAATAGAAAAATCTGTTATTTTTCATGTATAAAATCATGATTTTTATCCACTCAACCAATTTCATAATACAGATTCTAACACCATACAAAGAAATTACAACCACATCACCAATAATTTCTAACACTCAAGAAAATTTATTAAGTCATACTTTATAAACCAATTAAGTAAAGAAGCTATAAGGTGTATTATATAAAATATATAATGTAAAGAAACTAGTTCAGGAACCATATTGAAAATTATCAAGTTGGTTCTGAAGGAAAGAAGTAGATATGTTCAGGATTATTAATGGAGCTTAAGCGGTTTGGAGTTTGGATGATAAAACAATTTTTTTTATTTTGAGTTTTAGTGGGTGAAACTGTCATTTCAGATGTAAATTCTAATATTTATCTGTAATTTATATGTACAAGCTAATCCCGTGAAGAAAACTTATTATGAGTCAAATTTCAAATAATTAAGTTACTGGTATTAGTGAAAGGAGAATTAGCACCCTCAACATTATGTAGACTTTGATGGAATATGGGTCTAGGGATGTTTCCTATCTTCAAACTATAGCTTTTTTCTTTCATGCGCTGTTAAAAAAAAAAAAAAAAAAAAAATGTTAAATAAAATAAATACAGTATTATTGATTATTGCTGTAAAAAGGCAGCTGTGTTCTTATTTCTTAAGTTTAGATATCAAATGATAAAATATTACTTGAGTTGAGCAAAAGGTACAGGGTGAAGGATGTTCTACTTTTTGGAGGTTACTAGAAAATCTATTCTCATTGTCAGTATAACTTCTTACAACATATTGCCAGTCGTTTTTTTTTTTTTTTTAAATTGTGTGATATTATTCTAGGAATTGAAATTAAGTTCTGGAGAGTAAACTTTCTGAAGTATTGTATCATACTACTGCAAAATTTAAATAAACAGGCAGAAATTCAGTACGGTTCTTCTTCTTCGATATATTTTTAAGATGTAATTTTCCTTGATTTTAGGGTGTTGTACTGTAATTTTAGGTACACCAATTCCTTTGTATTCCACTATATAAAATTTGGTTTCATTCTGTTATTTCAATTGCTGATTATTTTATTCTTACATTGCTGTTGATTCATTGTTACCTTCTTTAATGTCATTAGTAAGCTGTTTTTAATGGATCCTAAATTATAGAAAACCCAAAATATGTTATACAATCTTTTAAGAAGCTCTGTTTCTAGGTATCACATCCTGTTTCAAGGCTAATGAAGTGTTCTGGGGTTAATTGGTAAGTGGTGAAACCTATATCAGATGTGGTATATACAGCTTCACAATATGAGAACTGTTTAAACGAGCCTGATTTTATGAACAGAGCAGTGTGGAGCTGAAATGATATAATTGCATTATTTAATTGTATAGACTTTGATTTTATCTCCAATGCATCAGCTTTTGATTTTGCTTATTATTGTTACTTAAAGTGCTTTTACACCTGCTTTTATAATTTGCAACACGCTTGATGAGACATGCATGGAGAAGAGAGCCTAAATATTGACTTGTCTAACTAAGTTAACTTACCTTGTTAGTGATTGGTTTTCAAAGGAATAATACCTTTTATTACTTTAATTACATTTTGAAGTATTACAAATCGTAATATCATTTTGTTTTAGTACTTCCTGCAGTGATGTTAAAAGCAGAAAATTGATGTACCTCTAAGTTTTATGCTTTTTAAACTCATTGATAATATAATGTTGTTCTTCTTAATCCTGTGTAATGTTATTGGTAAGAAGATTAATTAGGGAAGGTAATATCTTCCCCTTAACCCTGGCAATACATCTCCAGTACATAAAAGTTTGGCCTTTGGTATTATTAGGTAATTTATGAAGACTAGTATAATATGAGGTCTTATGAATTCTGGAAATGATTCTTAGTTTTAATCAAGAATAATCTAATTTATTGAGATCATGCATGCTCCAAGTTTTAAGATCGCTTAACTCATAATAAAGAAGGTGTAATACTTAACAGTTTTTTATTTTAATGAATATAAAAAAAAAAAAATATCAAATAAAATAAAACTTTATGATTCGAATTAATAAATTTTATCTACTTGTATTTGTAATATTTTATCAGCGCAATCAAAAACTAATTTCATATTACTAAAGACATTTTTTTCCCTCATCACATCGGGATTATGTTAAAAAACCTATTAAAATTAATGATAAGCCCTAATCGTTAGATGTTGCTATTTGTATCTTTATATACTTTAAACCTTCTAACTCAAATTATTGCTTTTAACCATAGCATTTATTTGTAAAGAAGTACTGCTGATAGACTGCTTAAAATGATAATAAGTTGTGTAAGTCTATGCATCTTTGTTTTACTACAGTAAGAATAAATTTGTTTTGACCATAAATGTTGTATAACATGTTGAAATCCCTCTAAATATAATATACTGACTGCATAATGCTGAGAACTTTATGGATATAGTTTCCAAAGACATTTAATTACTAAATAATCATCAATTAAACTCAAGAACTTAAAATTTCTAATTATTACCTTAAAATGTTCAGGAAATTTATTTAGAATGAGAGATTCAAGTAATAAGTTAATGATTGAACGATTCATGAATGATAGTATAGTACACTTAAATGATTGATGAGTAAATCATAACCTTGCTATTAATTAAAAATGATTTTGGTTCCTTTTATAAAACTGAAGAACTCTTGAAAGAACTCAGGGGAATGAATAAATAATAATAGTCATAAAATTAAATAAATTAAAAGGGAACTTGGGAAATGCAATAACAGACATACCTAGAATGAGTTTGTTGTGATTTTGGCTCTTATTATTGTATGTGTGTAGAAAGCTTGTGTTTATGATACATAAAATCTAAATACGAGAGTCTGGATGCTTTATTCATGATTGTGTAGACTAAAAATCATGTTATAAAGTTCACTAGTTTCTCTGAAACCTCTTTATAGAAATTACATTTGGATCAATCCCCACAAGCTTAGTGCCCTTTGTGTTAAAAACTATATTTATAATTGTAACAAAGTTTTTGGTTACTAAATAAAAATCTCAAGGTAATAAATAAATTCATGTGTTAACGAGAAAGTTTTGTTTTTGAAGGTTGTTGGGAGTCTCTATTCTGTATGTATAATCTCATAAAAATCGTGATCTATATACCTACCTTTTCCTTTACTGAAACTCTTTAATATTCAAATCTTCAAGATTAGACCTAGAGCTATTCTTTCCTCCATTTTTTCTTGATCTTCCCCTCATGCACTTGTTTATCGATTCAATACTGTTTAGCTTTTTAGAAATTTGTTTATCTGAAGCTAATAAATACTGAACCAGATGGTAAATACCCATGGGATAACTGATTGTTATGTTGAAAGAACTTTAACGTAAGTTAAAAGTTGTGTCTTTTAAGAGAATAAATTTTATTATAATTCTAGTCCAACTACCTGAATTCTTGTGTGAGCAGTAGCATTAAAAATATATATTGATAGAGTATAAATACTAGTCAATTTTGGTCAAAAATTTGATTTTCACCTTGTTCTGCTATCAACAACTAATACTAAATTCTGTTATCTTAGTCTGTTGATACTAATGGACTCAGTTACATTATTTGATAATTGAAGTAGAATATATTTTGTTGATTTAGTCTGTATTTCTCCTTAATTTCAAAATATACGAACTACTATTCTTTCCATTTTAAAATATCAATATATTTGTTTTGAATAAACAAAATTATTTTTTTGTGCTCTTACATATTTGTACAACTAAAAAATATGCTCAATGATGGCCTATGAATAATTAAATATAAATTACTGATAGTCTTAATAAAAACATAAATAATAATCGGTCCTTCCTGCCCTAGTTGGAGTACATAAGGACGTTAAGCCCAAATAAACAAACAACATAAATTAATAATAAATTTAACAAAAAAATCAATGACTTTTAATTCATAATATTAATAAAAATATTCATAAAAACATGAGGAGAATTTTGAGTACTTTGTGGGAAAATCATTTTTTAATGAAGCTTTAATCATGATGATCGAGAAAAACTCTTTGTACCACTTTCACAGTGGGCGGTTGTCCATTGTAGAGTTTGGACCAGACTTATCTCCCCCATACCAGTTACTTCCTCCTGCTCTCCAGTCTAGTCCCTGCCTCCCACATTCCTTCCTAATTCTAACTAATTCTGTTTGTTATTGCATCCTATCTAGTAAGTGGAGTGAGATGAATTTATAATTAGTTCACAATTTTAGAATTATTAATAAATAATTAGTTTGATTAATTATTATTCAGATTTTTAAATACATGAAAATGAATTAAGTACATATAGTTTTGCTATGTAATCGCATCATTATTTAGATATATGGCGTCTATGGGAAAATAAATCTAAATAAAATAAAAAAGTTTTTTGGTAATGTTTGAATTTCCTTCTGTGGAACTAATTTATATAACTAATGTTTACAAAAGCTGTATATTTTCTCATCTAATGCTGACTGAACTTCTAAGGATATTTTTGAGAGTCATCAGAAAATTTAAAATAAATATGGTATCAAAAAATTGACCATTTGAAAAAGTGAGGTGAATGAGTAGGATTCTTATTTCTTCCTCAGCCTTATATTAGTAATTTCTCTTTTCTGTAAATATGAATGAAGTTATCTCTTACATTCATTGTCAGACACAACAATTTATTTTTTTGATATGATCATTACAATTATATTACCCTCCTTTTTGCCCTAGTTGGAGTGCATAAGGACGTTAAGCCCAAATTAAGAATTAACAATTATTGTATACAGATCCCCAGAATTTTCTCTGACCCGGTATCATCTTTTTTTTTTCTGTTGCATTTATTTGTCTAATAATATTTTAGATGAAATGGGTTCTATAGATGCTGTAATTTTGTATGGAATATCCATCTCTTATTTATTTTTTTTAATAACTTATCTTTTTCTTTTATTTCCAGATTTTCTCCAATTTTTTCCATTATAACTGGAACTACTATTCCTCGGATGCAAAATTTTTTCTTATGCTGGCTTCTTAATCTTCCATAGGCATATCAAAGCTTCTTTTAAGAATATAAAAATAAAAATCCTTCTTTTATTAAAATTATGTTTAGTAAATTAAATTCAAATAGTATTTTAATTTTATATTTATATTTTTAATAATAAATTTTTATTTTATTTAACGAATAGGTAATTATTACTTTGTTATGATTGCAGTTGCTTTTCTATTTCTTTTTTTTTTAATAGAGAGATAATCATTATCATTGTATCAGAGATACATATGTAGAGAACCCTATCGCACTACGGTATCGCACCCCTTTCTAGTCCAATAGAAGAATTATAGTTACTTAGATTGATGCGTATTAACAATCCTTGTTATTTTTTAAATTTAACTTGTTTTAGTAAAAGAAGATTACTCCCCTTGTTTATAGATTGCTTACAATAAAATATCGATTAGCTGTTATCTTAGTAATAAAACTATTAGTTCAGATTTTCTACTATCTCAATGCTATCTGTTTTTTTGTTTTTTTTTTCATTATGACCTTGGGAATCACATTTGACAACTAACTTTATGGTAATTTCCTTCTTCCTTCTAAATGCTTTCATTATCTTTCTCTGAACCTTTTCCTATCTTCCATTCGTTTCATTCCAGTTTTTGTATGCCCCCTCTATCTGGAAAATCATTTGGCTCAATAATCTTCTTCCTCTGCAGATATCTTTCAAATATTAACGTTTCAGGTTTTATTTATTCCTGTTATTATTTTGTTTATATAACTATTTTTGGTTTATTTATTATTATTTTTTTTTTTTTTTTATAGCATGCTGCAGAAATTGAAAAGAAACAAAATGAATCAGAAAACAAAAAGCTTCTTGGTACTGTTGTACAATATGGCAATGTTATTCAGGTATATAATCCATATAATCAAATCAGAATATATTTAAAAAGAAATTGAATGATTTTTTTTTTTTTTTTTTTATTATTATTATTATTTATAAATATATTTTTTCATTTCAGCTTTTACATTTGAAATCTAACAAGTATCTGACTGTTAACAAAAGACTGCCTGCACTCTTGGAGAAAAATGCTATGCGTGTATATCTAGATGCAAATGGCAATGAAGGTTCTTGGTTTTATATTTTACCCTACTACAAACTTAGAACAACTGGTGATAATGTAGTAGTTGGTGATAAGGTTATTATGAATCCTGTTAACGCTGGTCAACAAGTTTTACATTTTTCAGCAAACTGTGATCTTCCTGACAATGTTGGCTGCAAAGAGGTAATATTTATAATTATAATTTTTAGTGGAATATATTATTCATTTTTTCTCTTGATAAAACATTGATGGAATATCTAAGAAATATTGATTTATATTATATATTACTTATTGATTTATAAAATTTTATTGAATTGTTTTATTTTAACAGACAAAGAAATTTTTATAAAATTAATTGGATTAAGAGGTATGTTGGGATTTGTGGTAATGAATGGATTTATAAGTTGCCAGTATCAGCCTCAAGTTCCATTGATTATTCAGTAGTTGTTAGGTCTGTACTACATTCTACTTAAGGGATACAAAAATATCCTTTTACTTTTACTTACTTACTGAAGGGCTCTACAGCTCTTGAAGAACCTTGGCCTCCTCCACAATTCGCAGCCAGTCCTGACGATCCTTGGCTTTTGTTTTCCATTTTCTGATTCTCATTTTTTGAAGATCCTTTTCGACATTTCAGGCTTGCCACATAACATTCTACTGGGATTTCTTTGCTCTGGCATCCTTTCAACGTGACCGAGCCACTTCAATCTTGCTTTTTTGGTGTATGTGACTGTCAATGTCTTCGTAGAGTGTACTTAGCTCTCTATTTGAGCGAATCCTCCATATTCCTTCTTGAAAATTGAACCAAACATCTTTCTTTAATACCTTCCTCTCCCACACCAAAAGGACTCTTTCCGTTTCCTTGGTAAGAGTCCATGCCTCACCACCATACATTACAATTGGTCAGATCACGATCTTATAAATAATTATCTTGGTTTTTCTTGACAGGTTTCGAAATTTTAACAGTATTTGTAGGGAAACTTACATCTGCTTCCCGCTGCTGTTCTTGTTTCTATTTCATTTTTGCTAGTTACCATGCGCCTAAGTATTTCAAGGATTTCACCCTCTTGAATTCATGAGTCGAAAGGTGGATGGACTGCTCTAACCTTCTTTTTAGCTTTGAGGTCATCATGTGCTTGGTTTTTATCTCGTTTATCTCAAGACCCATTCTTGACACAGTTTCCTCCAACTCCTGCTGCGTTCCTGACAAGGTAGCTTCAGATCAGGCTGTGATCACAAAATCATCAGCATACGCCATGTGCTGTGCAAGTCTATCATAAATTACAACACCTGGGTTTGTTCTAATGGTTCTCGTGGCAAGCTCAATGCTTAATTTAAAAAGCGTTGGAGAGAATGGGTCTCCCTGTCTTAAACACATTCTACCGAAAATTCATCTAACTGAGAATCATGAAATTTATTGATGCCTTTTGTGTTGTGTAGTGTCATTTTTGTAAGGCTAATAAGCTTTTTAGGTATACTGAAGCTCTTCATAGATTTCAGTAGTTCTTGTCTATTAACATGATCATATGCTTGCTTTAAATCTATAAACAAATGGTGTAAGTCCACATTATACTCGTATGATTTTTCATTTCATTCAGGATTCGTTGTGCTCGACTGTATAGATTGCAGTGTACCCGTGATATTCAGTAAATCATTAAAGTACTGTTTCCATCTTTTCAATATGTCTTTTATATTACACAGGAGATTTCCTTCTCGGTCCTTGTAAAATTCAGACCTCAGAACTAAGCCAGTTTTCATATTCCAAGTTCCTTTATAGAATTTTCTGCTTTGTTTAGCCAAAAAGTCCTCTTGTAGTTACTCCAATTTTTTCTTTTCATATTCTCTCTTCTTCCTTCTACAAACGGCCTTTGCTATTCTTCTCTTCATTAAGCAAATCTGCGCTGATTCTCTTGTTTATCTATTTATACATATTATCCTTGCTTGATTTCTTTCTTTGATGGCATCTCCACACTCTTCATCAAACCAACTATTATACACTCATTTTGGTTTCTTACCTAGCACTTCTTCTGCCATACTTTTGAAAAATTCCTTTATCTTCTTCCATTTGTCTTCTGCATCCTCTCCTAGACATGTCACAAGCTTTTTTTCTATTCGCCCACCAAATTCCTTAGACATATTTTCATCCTTTAGCTTTTCAACATTATATGGGAATATTTTATCTCCTCTGTTTCGTCAACCTCTATCTAATCTTTGCCTATATTTTACTTTAACAAGATGATGGTCAATCTGCTCCCCTTTAACTACACACATCCTCTATGTGAGAGGAATGTCTTGCATCTACAATCATGTGGTCAATTTGGTTTCTTGTTTTACCATCTGGGGATATCTAGGTTTCCTATTGAATTGTTTTAATTGGAAAAAAACGTGCTACTTATTCACAAATTTCTGGTTATTGCAAAATCAATCAATCTCTGACCATTTTGATTGGTTTCTTCATGCTTGCTGTGATTAACGATGGATGGCTTAAAGCAGTCCTCTTTTCCTCGCTCCCATGATAATTTTTACATCGTATTTTGGAGTTTCATATGCCTTCTCCAGTTGGCCATAAAAGGAATCATTTTCTTCTTCACTAGTGTTTTCAATGGGGGCATGTGCACTAATCAAAGAGATATTGAAAAATTTTCCCCAAAACCTAATTTAACATAACCTTCCATTGATTAAGGTAAAATTTATTTGTGAGTCTCTTCTTGAATTTTTGATTACAAATCCAGTTCCTCATCTATTTTCTTTTGTGCCACTGTGAATGATAGTATAATCTTTCAGCTTTACCTCTTGTGTATCTGCTCAGTGTATTTCTTGTAGTGCAATGATATCAAATCCTTACTTTAATAGTTGCTGTTCTAACATTTTACTTGCTCCTGGTTGGTACAAACTTCTTATATTCCAAGTTTCTCACCTTCGTCATTTCCTTTTATCCTTTTATGGCTATTTCTTTGTTTTAGTTTAGTTTTGGTTTTTTTGAGGTCAAATTGTCAATGCAATGCTCAGCCCCCTGTCCTGGAGGACCAGAGAAGTTTTCTTTCGGGGCTTCCGACCCTTAGATGGTTGCTCACCTAAGCTACTGAGGTCCATCTCTCTTGACGGAGTACTTAGTTTAAGGTGGCGGCACTACTTCACCACCAAAACACATCATCCATGAGTTTTGAGGCATTTTATAGAGTTACCAGCATCATCAAGTAACCCACCTCCTCTCAGGTGTGTCCCCCTTTTCTGTGACTGCTTATTTGTTAGGAAACCTGCTTATTTCGCAGCAAACCACCATATCAGATGGTCGTTCCACTATCCGCAACACTTGGACGTGCCTGGTAGCATGGGTTTGCATCTGGGAAGGTGTCCCAGGTCCAGGAAAAATATCCTTTAAATAAGAATTTATTAAAAATCTTATTATTTTTTTTTCTTATAATACTGGTGGCATTTAATTTATATTTTTAATATTCCTATGTTTCATATGGCTTTTTAAAGAATGTTTAATCATAAATAATGTAAAAATAATAAGACTTTTAGTTAAGAAGATGAAAAAAAAATCAATTGGGCAGATTTTCAGTCTGTAATTGTATTTGGTCTTGGTCTAATTAACCAGTAAAACCCTTTTTCAGGCTTTCATTGTTTATATTCAGATAGAAATCTCTAGTCCAGTCCTATTCCTAAACATCAGGCAGATATCAAACCTAATTCAATGAAAGAAGAATATCTCGTGTTACTTAATTTCTTGACAACCTTATGTAGAGCTTGGTTCCAAATTGTAGCAGAGCTGATAGGATATCACCTTGTCTCACTTCCTTCAAGATGCAAAATTCACTTATAAGATTATTACCATTATTATTATTAATTTTAGAGGATTTAGAACTCTTTGAGGGTCTCAATGAGGACAGAACTTTCAACATTATCTAAAGCTTGTTCTTATAAGAACAATAATAACAATAGTCTTCTAATATTATAATCTTATCTTATTATGCAGGTCAATCCTGCTCCCAGCACTTATCAGGAGTTGTCTCATTAGATAAATTTGGTCCGTAATGCTTTAAACATGTCACAAGCTCCATTGGTAGTAACTTGATATCTCTCTAGAAATAATAAGTTAGTATCCTGTAGGATAACCTGTCCTTTCTACTCTAGTTAATGTGCATTAGAACATAAAAGCTAATGAACTGCAACAAGAACAATGTTGAATTGCCCCTATTATTGTCTATTTTTATGTTTAACAAATGTTATAAATAATGTGTACTATTCAAATTTATATGCTGTTTTGGCTGATAATTTTCTGTTTATTATCGAAAAATTCAAGTTTCTATGTTTATTTTATCTCTAGGTGAATGTTGTAAATTCCAACACCTCCTGGAAAGTAAATTTGTTTATGGAACATATTGAGAACATGGATGAAATTTTAAAAGGTGGTGATGTTGTAAGGTTATTCCACGCTGAACAGGAAAAATTTTTAACAATGGATGAATATAAAAAAAAACAACATGTGTTTTTAAGGACAACAGGTAGAACATCAGCTACTGCTGCCACCAGCAGTAAAGCATTATGGGAAGTAGAGGTTTGTGTGTTATTATAGAAAATAATAAAATATTTTTACTTTATAATTATTTTTATCTTTGTAAAAGCTGCTCATTTCCTTATTTTAAGGACATTCCTTTTTTTATTTTTATATATTTCTTGGTCACGTTTGTTCTTTTTTAATGCAAATTTGGACTATACTTTCATTATATAGGGCTGCTTCATTTCTGATTTCTGGACATGGTGTTATAATTTATTTATTTGTTCATGCAAAATATATGAGTCATTTAGAATCAAAACTCATTATGTTCATTTTTCAAAATTTTACAGTACAAAAAATTACAAAATACTAAAATATGGACAGATGAAAAATTTGATCACTCTTTATACCCATCTTCAATATTTTGTTCTTGGAGTGGTCTTGAACTTGTAAATTTTCAATTTTATAGCATGCTTTCATAAGCAGAAAATTTTTATTTTATGTTAGACATAACGGGTTTTGTTTTAAAATATTAGTAATAATTCAGTAATTTTTTGGATATTATAGAGTTTTCACTAATTTAGTATTAATCAGTTATTTATTTATTTAAAGGGATAGACTGAGTTTGTTAGTAAAGAGGATTTCAACATTCATTTCACACAAACTGTACAATTAGGATTGGTGAATTAATTGCCACTTCTATTGGGATATAGAAATTAATAGAATTAATTTAGAATATATTAATATAGAATTAATTAATATAGAATATAGAATCAATTACCAATAGTATTGGCAATTAATTCATCAATCTTAATTGTATTGATTCTTCTTTACCAAGTGACAAACTGTGTATTCATACGTTCACATTTTCTTTGGTATAGGCGTTTTCTATGCAAATAATTACTGCATTAATAAAAAATTAATTTATTTTCGTCAATATGAGCATTGTAAACAAAACGGATTAATGTAAAATAAATAAAACAAAAAAACATAAAATTGATATTAAATAAAGTTATTTTCTTCTCCATATTCATTTTTGGAGACCTCACCAAGTCTGAGATCTTTGAAAGGCTGCGAAGAACTACCATGAACTGAATGGTAGTTGTAATATTAGTTCATTTTTGGTTCTTTCTTCCAATCTTCACTACTATAGTACTTAATTGATTATAAATTCATGTCTTGTAGCTTACAGGATTGATGTTTTGAGAGGTGGGAAGATTTTTATTTGTTTTATGCTAAATTGTTTTATTCAGATGACGTGCTTTTTTTGTCACAGAAAATCACTGTCTAGAGTCATTGCAGTTAAATAAAATTAACCCCTCATGAAAATGTTAAATTCATCATCATTTTAGGTAATGCTTAATTGTATTGTAGGAGTAGGAGTGTGTAAATAACCTTAACAGTTTGTAAACAAACTATGCAATAAAGGCCGATTAAGATAATAAGATAAGATTAAGATTAAGATAAGGCCTTCACTTTATATTCGATTTTTGTTGGGATTTAGTGGTTTCTGATCTATTGCCTCAAGTCATAGGTAAAGGCACTTTTGAACTTACATTTAAAGACAAAACTATTTTTCATAATAATTGAACTTAACGGGTTTTGATCCTAATTACTCCTATAAAGTAGACACCGCTTAATGTGATCGCTGCGGGACTCGCACAAGGTGATCACACTATCCAACTGATAACATTAAGTAAAAGACACCAACAGGGAATCAAAAGAAAATAATATTATGGACTAAAATTTGTATTACAATTGTAGAAAATACACTTCTTTTCCAATTTTGATTCTCATTTTCCAGAAATGAGTTCTCCATATTCTTCCGCTGTTTTAATAGTTTATTCAGCGATGGCTGAGAAATATTAGTTATAGCGGCTTTACGCTGACTTATTCTGGTAGACAGGTGATCGTACGATTTTAAGATCTCCATCTTTTCAAATTAACATCTTTTCAGGTCCCGTCGTTTTGATGGTCCTGCGCTCTTTTAAAAAAACAAAACTGAAAAATCACTCAGAAAATTAAAAAGATGGTCCGAACACTTCAGAGGATGAAATCATACTGAGCTGAGCTAGTAAAGTTACTTTCGTAGAAGTAGAGAGAAGGGGATGATTATATTGCCATTCATAGAAAAAGGGTTGTTCTTGGAACAAATTAAACAAACTCTAGCTAGAGGACGTCCCGCTTCCAACAGAAAACAAAAAAACCAAGATTTTGAGAATGATCACAATAAACGAAATTTTGATAACAATAAACGGAAAAATGGTAATGTATGGGCCCGTTCCAAGCCAATATGACCACACAAAGCTGTTTATAACATTAATCGTGATCACATTATGTGGCGTCGACTGTACTATATTTTCATTATGTCTACTTTTTCTGTATTAATTTTTAATGTTATATTTATTAACATAGGCGTGTCTAAAAGCAATTAATCAATTAATTTAGATCTTAGCTGCCAAACTGTATATAGACAATAAAAGAACAGTGTTAATTTAAATAAAACATGTCATGAAGTATCATTCATATTTATTTTCTAAGAGGGTTAATAACTTCTTTTTTTTCTAGGTTGTACAACATGACCCATGTCGAGGAGGAGCAGGCCATTGGGATTCATTATTTAGGTTTAAACATCTTGCTACCGGTCATTACTTGGCAGCTGAAATAGATGAAGACTCATCAGATGATTATATGAGATCAAAGCTCAGAGGAGGTATTGTTTGTTATTACCTTTACAGTACATTTTTCTTTCTATTTTTTCTTATTATTTTTTTTATTTTTTCATGCTTATTAATACTTAATTTTTAACACTTGTAGATCTTCAAGGAAGCCCTGTTTATCATTTAGTATCTGTACCTCATACGAATGATATCTCATCATTGTTTGAGCTGGACCCAACGACCCATACTAGAGGTGACTCCCTTGTTCCACAAAGCTCATATGTTCGATTGCATCATATTTGTACAACTACATGGGTTCACAGTACCTCAATACCAATTGACAAAGATGAAGAAAAACCAGTAATGTCAAAGGTATGGTTCATTATATGGTGGTACTATATGGTGGACATTTGGGTTGTAACATGAATTTTTTTATTTATAAATAGCAAATTTGATCTTGATTGTTAAATATTATGACCAGCTTTGTTATACATGTTATTGTTAAAAAATGAAAGTGTGCAAATTACACTTGTAATCAAATTTAACTGCTATAGCTACCATAATTGACTCAACTTTTCTATGTAAAAAAAGTATTTAAAAAAAAATAAGTTCATTGGAAATATTTAGTTGTTTATTTATATGTTACTACCAACTTCAATTCTGCCCATACATATGTGTTGTTAAGCTAAACTAGTAAAAGTTATAACAGTTTCAATACACTTGTTTATTGTTCTCATAATACTGTGTTCAGAAGATTAAATAGTTGGCATTAAATAATTTATGAAAGAAGTAGATTGTTGGTTGGGTTATGCAGTCAAGAACAAGAAGAAAGAAGTTAAAATTAAATTTTAATTTTAACTGCTTTCTTCTTGACTTCATACCCCAACCAACAACCGCCTTCTTAGATACATCTCAGTCAACAAATAATCCATCATTTTAAATAATTTATGTTTGGAGAATCTGAAACTTTAGTTTATTAATCATTGAATGTTGTAGATATGGATAATTTTATATAACCTTGTTATTCAATGAAAACATCTGAATATTAAATAAATAAAATTAATGTAATTAGTTTTAAATCAATAACCACTGTTGATTGTCTCTTAAATTGAGTATTAGATTACTAACATTATGTATTAAATATTGTCTTAGTTAACTTTATATTTAGGTTGGATGTGCTCCTTTGAAAGAAGATAAAGAAGCTTTTGCTCTTATACCAGTTTCACCAACTGAGGTGAGGGATCTTGATTTTGCAAATGATGCTTGTAAAGTTCTTGCATCAAGCTCAGCAAAATTAGAAAAAGGGACAATTTCACAAAATGATAGAAGGTACAATAGTTTCAGTATTTTGTTGTTGTTTTTTCAGATATCCTACTGTTAATATTGTTTTAACATGGAACATGTTTGACTTGTTGGTTAAAAGTTATACGTTTTTGGGAAGTGCAAGGGCGTTACAAGTAGTTTGACATGCTTTACCTCTGTTGGTATTGCTCAGATCAAAAATTTGATCATAGTTTGCTTATCAGAAATCTTACAGAGAATATTTTTTGTTTCATAATATTTGTCGGTGAGACCTACTCTTTCAGAACTATATTGATTTTAATAAAAAAAAGTCATATTTGAAACCCCTATTTTTTAGTGAGGGGCTTTTTATCACATCGATAAAATCGAGGCATCGATGCCTACTCGTGATATGGCGCATCACACAGTGACGTGGTCCGAATGCAGAGGTCTCTCGTGAACTTCTCTGGGGTTTGTTTCACTCCAGTAACGCATATTTTGTTTGTTTACACACCCACTGAGGTGAAAATCAGAAAAAAACACATTTGCGTCACGGGGTACAGTTGCTAAAATGTCTTCACAAGAGGTCCGCCGAGTCAAATAGTCCCGTGCTAACAATTGTTGGCAATTGTTCTTCTACACAAAATGACCTCTCCTCACGTGTCCACTGCATGATGGCAACTGAAAGTCAGATGAATACAAATCTCCCGTCAGACACTGTAAGCCACGCCCACTCTCCCCTCTCTTCGACCGACAGTGCCGTCACAGCATGCAGGGCAAAAAAGCAAATTACCACACTCCACCCAGTATATGGGAAGAACTGAGCTTCTGATAAAAAGTTTTGCTTAACTTTTACATTTGCAATTAAATTTATCTATGTTCGATTAATGATTGTTAATTTGATGATTAACAATAGATATATTTTGTTTTGATGTGATTTATGTGATTAGAACTTTACAAGGTAGTAGATACTCAGGATGCCCATTTAAGAACTCACAATAAAATATTATTCATTTATTATGCCAACGTTTTGGCTTACAGTTTAAGTCTTCATCAGGGCAAGAAGAAAAAACTAAAAGATGTGAAGGAATTTATTTTCCTTTTAGATAAATAAATTCCTTCTTCACTCAATATTCTCGATTTCTTCATTAATTATTCATCAATTTTAATTATCCATCAATATTTTATTTACTTATTCTTCTTCATTCTTCCCCTTTTGGTGGGAAATATTGCGTGCTGCCTTGTTTTCCTGGTCATCCTTTGGATACAAGGGACTTGTTACACCTTTCGGTCAGGCAACTCTGACTTCATTGGTCTTTTTTTAAAGGGGTGGGTCCTTTTCGTTTTTTCACTAATTCTTAGTTTGCTACATACTAGTTTTTGTTTTGCTTTATATATCTATTTCTGTTTATATATAGTTTATACTAATTTTTATCTTCTCATTATTTATACACCCCCTTTCTCTTCTCATTGTATTGTATACCCATTTATGAATATAATCCCATGTGTTTTTTCACTAATTTTTAGTTTGCTACATACTAGTTTTTGTTTTGCTTTATTTATCTATTTCTGTTTATTAACTATATCCATTCATCTTCTGTTGTAATTTTTTTTTTTTTAGTTGTTCCTTATATTTTTTAATTTTCATATTTTCTTTTTTTAAATATCTTAGGCATATTTCTATGAACCGGAAGGTTTAATGCTGACACCACCAACTGTTGACCACACATCTCCCTCCAACCCACTCCCTCAAAACCCAAATCCCCGAATTCAGCCCTGAAGCAATCCTCCCATCTACGTCTCGGTCTACCCCTTGGTCGTTTTTACCCGATGGCTCAAAACTGATTACTTTTTCCGGAATTCGGCCATTGCTAAACCCAACGACTTTACATGCCCATTTTAACTGTCTCACTGCTATTACCTGACTGCATCAATACTAACGGATCCACGAGGTATGCGGACATTGTCGCGTTTCCGAAGAACGGACGGACAGCGCTGATAGTGGATCCTACTGTAAGGTATGATGAGGTATATGATTTGGGTCTCACGGAGTCATCCCAGAAAAAACAAGGAGCTTTTTGGAGGACCTTGGCGTGGAGGTGAGGGATATAGCGGTAATGGCCGAAAATATAATATTGGACTCCCTGGGAATTATTCACCACCACATACATGGTGCATAAGATAGCCCATTGCAATTTATAGTTATTAAATATGTAGCAATTTATCTGATTCCTGATTCTATGTGCATATATGTATATAAAAGTGTGGTAGATTTGTGAATATTAGGGAGAAAATAACATAAAATGAAAGAATGAAGTGAAATAGGAAAAGAAGGGGGGAAAAAAGAGAGAAAAAGATAATAGAAAAATAAATAAAAAAAAATGAAGAGGAAGGGAAAAGAGAAATAAAAAAAAAATTTTTTATTAGTTTGTCTAGTATTTGGTATTATATTATAGAACTATAACTAAATTTTAAATTATATTGTTGTCTTTAATTGGATAGATGAGTATGCTGTGTTTATAGCAACCCAATAAAGTTGGGCAGCACTATGTTTATTGTTTATTGTCTCAATAAAGCATATATCTCTCTCTACCGGATAAAACTCCCGCAGTTCCACATTGTGAAGCCTTCTAAATTCTCCCATTTCTTCATCCTTTTTCAGCGCCAAATATTCTACACAGTAATTTATTTTCAAAAACTTTAAGGCATTGTTCCTCCCTTAACATAAGCGGCCAGGTTTCGCATCCTTGAAGAACTGTTGCTTGTACAATAGTCTTATATATCCTAATTTTTAAATTTCTAGAGAGTAAGCGCGAACCAAGTAGTTTTGCAATCTTTTAACCTTGCCCTTATTTCCTCTTAGATTTCATTTTTCCTTGACATGACAGACACTAGATATTTGAATTGCTCAACGTGTTCAAACTTTATCTCAGAAATATCTACATCACTGTAATTTTCACCGTTTCTGCTACTAACCATATATTTTGTTTTATCGGTATTAATTACTTGACCAATTTCGTTAGCAGTTTCATGAGCGTAGTTGTGTTTAATTTAATAGTTTCCTTGTTTTCTCCGAAAAGTATCAACTCATCAGCATAACCAAGAACTGGAATTTTATCACCCTTCTCTAGTCCTTTTCCTGTAAGCATTACATTTCTAATGACGTATTCTAATGCTAAGTTAAATAATACCAAAGAAAGGGTCTCCCTGTTTTAAATCAGAACATTAAACCTCAAACTTTTCGGAGTAAAAAGTACAGATTCGGACTATATTAAATGTTTCAGACATGCAAATCTTTACTAGATGAACCAATTTATTTGGTATCCCCAGTTCAATCAAAATATCAAACAGTTTCTGGTGGTTAATCAAATCGTAAGCCTTTTGGAAATCAACAAAAAGCTGATAAACTACACCTTTAAATTCTAATTCTTTCTCTAAAATTTGTCTAAGGGAAAACATTTGAATGATTCCGTCTAAAACTACATTGATAGTCTCCTATTAGTTCCTCCGCGTAATCAGTAATTCGGTCTGTTAGAATGGTTGTAAATATTTTATAACACGTCGGAAGGAGTGAAATATCACGATAGTTGCTACACTCTGTTCAAGGACCTTTTTTGTGAATCGGAAGAGATATTTCTTATATCTTTAAAATTAATTTGTTGCCATGTCTTTTTGTCTTTTCTTCTAGGCCTGATGAAAGCTTACAATGTAAGGTTAAACATCGGGACAATGAATTAATACTATTTTATTATGAGTTCTTGACTACATTCACCAACTATCTACTTCCTCGTTATATATTTTGTTGATTTCGAACTACCTTAATACCAATGGAACTTTATGAAGTAGCATAGAGTAATGTAAAAAATAATAACAAAAAAAATTCTACAAATGTATTTATTACTGAACTACTGCATTTATGGATACTTACATATAATCACTCCTGATATATTATAATTTAGGTTTTGTAGTTATACTATTGGGTTTATTTTTACAAATGTTTTAAATAATTATTTCACATTCTTTAGATATGATAGTATATTTGCATAAAATGTATTAAATTTTTAATATTGATTCCAACTTTTTAAATCAGATCACTCACCAGTTTGCTGCAAGATATTGTGTACTTTATAGCTGGTCTTGAAAATGAACAAAACAAAAGTGAAGCATTGGATCTAGTTGTTACAAACCCTAACAGGTATTTCATAATTGTATTTAGTTTCTTTGTTATTCTCCTACTTAAATTAAGAAGAAGAAAAAAAAAAATATAATATAATAATAATAATGTTTAATTGACATATTTACAATTACAAATCATTTAGTATACATGTGCCGGTCTTAAGTCCTCTATATGATTAACATAGTTTTATAGTTTAGTTAATAGTTTTACACTTTAAAGATTATCTGTGAATAGTGGGAAAAATAAGGAAAAAAAACCACATAAAAAAAAAAAAAAAAAAAAAAAAAAATATATATATATATATATATATATATATATATATATATATATATATATATATATATATATACATACATACGTAGTAGTTTCCATTATTATAGGTTTATTTTACAGATTTTTTTTTTTTTTATTGCCAAAGTAAAAAGCAGGAAGTTGATAAAACGAGATGAATGGAGAAGGAAAAGTAAATATTATTATTCTGTTTTTGTATTTTACCTTTACAGGAAGATGATAGGCTATCGAATATTTTTTTTTTTTTTTTTTTTTTTTTTTTTTTTTTAATGTTTTTACGGTGTTTCCAGTACAAACACATTCAAACACTCTTTTTTTGTTCTTCCAACCATTTGGGCTTACGTTTTTTGAAGGTTTGCATTGGCAGTGAATCTTAGTTATCAATCTTCTTTCTATTGATGTTCCGGTGAAAAATATTGGTGTTTGTGATTTCCAATTTTCTTAGGTCTTTCTGTATTTCTGTGATCCATGTTGTTGGCTGTTTTTTAATCAATAGGTTAATCAACTATTTGCCGAGTTGAACTATTTCTCGCTTCTTGATGTTCTCTAAATCGCCCCTTTTGTTGAGTGACAAAGGTTTAATGGCATATAAAATTTAAGGTTCAACTATGGTATTGTAGTGCCATATTTTTGTGTTTTGTGAAAAATGTTTTGTTGTATATATTTTGTGTTATCCCAAGAGATCTTTTTCTGGTTTTTTAAAGTCTGTCTATTTGTGATGATTTTTCCTGGCCTGTTGGGTCAATAAATTCACCTTGTTATTTAAATTTTTTAACTTTGTTAATTTCACCATACTTTGTGTTGCCATAAATTTTGTTTTCTTGAAGGATATATGTAGGCCAACTTTATTAGCACATTCTTTAAGCATTTCAGTCTGTTTGGTTGTGTTGTTTGTTTGTTTATCATTCAAGTATTGCCGACTTGTCTGTGATTGCCAAATAGGGTACTTTAGATTTCCCACTTCCTAATGTTACCGGTTTCTCTTTTTTGAGTCTATTTCCCCTTTTTCCCTTTTTTCCGTTACCATGTCTAAGAAGTTGAATAATAAAGGTAATAATAGTCATTATTATGATTATTATTTTTTTTTTTTTTATGAAACATCTGAAGGGCCCCAAGAGCTAAAAAATAGAATAAATTTAAGTTCTGAAAGATCTTAACAATTTCATATCTCAGATTTGACCAAACATTTAGCTGATTCTATTGATGGGGAAGAATAAAAATAATAAAAATCTGTTATGTTGGTCCATAAAATATAAATGTGGTAGTGAAAAATAACAAAGTATAATAAGATGAAATTTAAGGGGGAAATTTAATTGAATTTAATACTACTAGCAACTTATGAAAATGTGGCAATAGCCATGAAACGTTGCCCATTTTAGAAAATCATTGTTAATATAATATGGTTTTTAAATAAATAATGTTGGGAGATCAGATTGCTTTTATGAAACACCTTATTACTACTAGCCACGTTCTGTGACGTTCTATGTGATGAAGTTCTCAAGCTTCAGAAATGGTAGAAATTAACGTTTGAAAAGTGGGCAAATTCACTTCTGAATGGCAAAGTCACCCCAGTTGACGGTAACACAATTTTTTTAAAGCCATACCAGCTTACTATGTTTTGTTGAACCTGATATATTGAATTTTTATTTTACCATTGAAGACTTTATTATTTTTTTTTATAGGTTTCAGTTCAAGAAAATTAAATAAAATTTTATTAAAAACCTCTGTATAAAGTAAAAAACTAAATATATTTATTTTCCTATATACACACTATCAATTCCTATCTAAACATGGGCTTAAATGAAAATAAAAATAATATTCAAAGCAGTAAATTGTGAATAAAAATATTGAAACTGTTGGTAATAAAATCAGAGATAATCACCTCTGTTCAGAAACTGTTTTGATCATTCATAAGACAAAAATTCTTTTTTAAGATTACAGCAAACTTATTACAAAAAAAAATCAAAATCAATGGATTTAAATAACTCTTATACTGCACATAAAGAGGAAATGGGCCACCAGTTGGCCTTTCCTAAATTATAAATCAATTATTATATTTAATACATCCTTGTTCATTTTATTTAATGAATCACTATTTATCCATTAGCAAAATATGGGGTAACTTTTTGACAGGCAGTGCTTTAATTCTTTTCAGGACACAGTGTACTACAGTACACCATAATTCAATAAATTGTTTGGAGGGGCCCCATCATTCTAAAACATTCAATGAGGTTAAAAAACAAAAAAGTTGTAATAAATAGAAGTAAATTATTTTTCTCTACAGATTTATTCAATATAATGCCAATAAAAAAGATAATAAAACATGAATTTAACTGTTTTTAAATATGTATGCTTGCCCTGAAAAGGGTTAATGGGACTGTGAATCAGTTTTAGTTTTTAAATTTCCTGCTACCGCAATTCATTTTATTCAATGACAGGTATGGTAAAATGATTGGCTGTCATTTAAAATCAATTATGGTGGCAGGATATTCAAAAACTTATTATAAAGCACTTTCCCAATGTTAGACCTGTCCTGTTTTACAGTTGCTTAAATGGTTCTTAATGCTGAAAAATTGCAATTGTTTGTCATAACTTGATTATAAAATATTAAATAATGTACTAATAACATTACTATGTTTTACAGGGACCGTCAAAAACTTTTAAGAGAACAATATATTTTGAAACAATTGTTTAAGATACTTCAAGCTCCCTTCTTAGAATCTAATTCTGGTGAAGGACCATTTTTGCGAATTGAAGAACTTAATGATCCCCGTCATGCTCCTTATAAATATATGTTTCGTCTGTGTTACAGAATATTAAGATTAAGTCAGCAAGATTACAGAAAAAATCAGGTAAAAACGAAAACATATATATTGTTCTCAAGAAATTGTTTTTTGAAACCATTTTAAAGATTTATTTTTTTTTAGGAATATATAGCTAAACATTTTGGTTTCATGCAAAAACAAATTGGGTATGATATTTTGGCTGAGGATACTATAACTGCACTTCTACATAACAATAGGAAGCTTCTAGAAAAACATATAACTGCTGCTGAAATAGAAACATTTGTTGGTTTAGTAAGAAAGAATATGAGTAATTGGGAATCTCGTTTTCTTGACTATTTATCTGATCTCTGTATTTCAAACAAGAAGGCAATAGCTATTACTCAAGAACTGATTTGTAAAAGTGTTCTTAGCACTAAAAATTCTGATATACTTATTGAAACAAGGTTGGTATTAAATTGAAATACATTAGTGGTGACAAATGCTACAGGTCACTTTGGAAAGTTTCAAAAGTGAGACTAAAATTTCAAAAGTGAGGTCAATGCCTGAGTACCCCCACTTTACCATTGAATGAAAGACTATCTTAAATACTCTTATTTAGAACTGTTGGTGTGTATTTGGCTTCTTAAAGACTTTCTTCAGCAACCAGTAGCATTAGTTTCTATCATCTTTCTGTTTATTCTTTTATTGACCCTTCCGTTTTGTTACATTTGGTAATAAGTAGATCAATAGATAAATGGATTTATTTTGGAAAAATAATTTACCAGTAAATTTAGAGGTTATTTTACATACTGTATGACTGTAACTCGTGTCAATGGACTGTAACTCTGTTGAGATATCCTTATTTTCATTTTATCTATATGCACAACTATTACTAAAAGCAACAAAATAAAAATTTTAACACCCTGAATCATTTATGGTTTATATATTTATTTTTCTTATCAATTTGTACTTATTTGAAGTCAATTAATTTTCATACAATGCATTCATCTAATAATTTTTATGCTTATTCCTAAAAATAATCTCTTGA